>JAYESA010000019.1:39804488-40526988 GCA_036927795.1 Iris macrosiphon | reverse complement strand
TGGGGTGGCTCATCTTCTTTTCTATATCCATTCCTTGTCCCATGCTTAATTCTCCCTATCGTAGTTATATCTTTTTGTGCCATCATGAATTGTTTGAATTACTTCAACCTCAACCTTATTTTGTTAGTTAAAAAAAAACATAAATGGTTTAGTAAATGATTAATAACTAAAGGATGAGTTCTTAAAGATAACCCTTATGTATATGCACTATAGCAATATTTGTATTCTCTTATCATTTTAAAACCATGTATAACATCCCTTAGTCTAATAGGAATTAGTTGGATTGTTGAAATAATTTATACTTCTAATAGTTTTATAAAGTTAGTCAAGACCTTAATTGTTGCCCTAAAACCTAGACTAAGCCTAGGAAAGAGTTGAAGGCACTTGTTACGAACTGACGACTATGACAAATCGCTGGAGAAGTAGCGACAGCTGCAGCTAGACCGTTATAGTAGAGTAGTCGAAGTATTTGCAGACATACTGGTCAGGTGGCATGGCGGTATTAGACTATGATACTTGACGGTTACAAAGAAAAATTATGGTTATGAGATTCCAGACAGGTATCCCAAGATTCGCGACCCAATAAATAAATTCGTCTTACAACCTAGACAATAGCCTCAAGAGACTTGACTACTAGTAGAATTCTTGTAAGTAGGGTAGTATAGACGAGTTAGAGGAAAATAGAATAGAGTATGGACAATAAATGAGAAGTGTTAGAATGACTGACCATAACTTTCAAGAAGCACTGCTAGATAGCAATAAAGGGTAATTGTTATAGTAATTTATTATGAATATGGGTTAGTGTCAATTTCGAGGACAAAATTTTTGTAAGTTGGGTAGAATATAAAACCCCTAATTTTAAAAATCGTATAATTATTTAATTAATCCTTTAATTTATTTATAGTATTTCATAGTATATTAGAAAATATAATTTATTGGATTTAATTACTAGGTAAATATTTAGCTAGATAATTTATGGAGCAAACTATTATTTTACCTTATTTTATTTTATGTAGGAGACCTTATGGAAGGATAAAAGATTATTTTTATGCACAAATATAATTTTCTAGAATTATATATATATATATATATATATATATATATATATATATATATATATATATATATATTAAAAATAGAAAAAAAAGAAAAAGAAAAAAAAAGAATGAATAAAGAAAGAAAGAACGAAAAACAAAACTGAAACCCTATAACCCTAAATCCCTTAACTCCTAAACCCACCCGGTGTAAACAACCCCCCCCCCCCCCCGTTGTACCTAAACGCCCCCCTCCCCCCACGGAATACACGACACCCCCCCCGGCTCTCTATATATCTATATCTATATATATATATATAACTTATAAAACCTTAATCGTAAACTTACCATCTACGTCGACCCTGAGACCGCCGACCTCCATGACACCACCGCCGCCGACCGGAGCAGCCGTCCCCCGCCGCGACCAGCGTCTGCGACCCTCGCACGCCGCGCAGAAAATATCAGCAGCGTACCCCTGTTCACGCGTAGATTTTTGCTCCATCGCTCGACCAAATTTGACCCCATCTTCACCGGTATGTTCACGATCTATCCCTCTTCCAACTCTATGTATTAGTTTCCTTCGATCAGCGCGTAACCCTAGGCGAAAATCGAGCCCAAGTTGGAGAAAAACTACGTCCTTTAATTTCAGAAAAATTGTTGCAACCACCCCTGTTTAAGGACTCGTATCTCCCACCACAGAGATCCAAACTTAGATTTTCTTTTTGCTATGTGAAGACCACCTAATCAAGATTATTTTTTTTAATTAGATTAATTTATTTGGTGTTATATACAGAATTAAAATAGGTTAAAAACCCATAAAAACTTATTTTCGAAACACACAAAAATGTGATACGGAGCACGTTCCGCCAAACAGGACAGCCCCATCGCATACTAATTGCACCGAAAGGCGCGTATGGTATATCCAGACGTGTGGACTTTCGTGGAAACTGATTTGGACGCGTGTGCGTGTCAGAATCAACCCATATCTGCAAAAAGTCCCTATATCGTGACTTTTGTAAAATATCGCACCATTTATTGTACGCTCGTCAGAATATGACGAAACTTACGCCATTGGACTTGTATATTGCGCTGGTCCTGTGACCCAAGTTTCACGTGATTCTGAGACAGTTGACCAAGCTGCATAATTGCGGACCCTACGGTTGACTTTTTGGGCGAAATTGTGTTCGGCTCACCGAAATTCAAAATTGGACATACCTTGAGTTCGTATTGACGTTTAGAATTGGTTTGACCTATAATTTGTCCCTTTTAGAGACCTTTACCCCTGGCACACTTTTCGGTGCAAAGTGGGCCACATTTGGATCCCGTTTTGACCCGAAATTACCATTTTACCTCTGTGTCCAAATTGGACGAAAGGGTAGTATTTTCTAGCTATCTCAATTATTCTGGGAATGTTGGTGATATTTATTTCAGCATCCGGAGACGTTCATTCTGAGGCCGTAGTTTCTGATCATGTGTGCTTGACTCCTGGACGTTATATTTTGCAGGTCTCTTGCTAGACAAGATACCTTACCAAATTGCTTACAGTACTTTGCATGCTTATTATATTTTTTATATGTTTATTGTATGTGTATTTTTCTTTTAGTCATAATTATATACTATATATATGTTGGCACACACTTGACACATAGTATCATGGGAGGGGAGGACAATCAGTAGGCGTATGGGCTATAACCACTCTGGTAAACCGTAGTATATAGCACGCACTATGGTAATGTATCGCGCTGGTCGCTACCCCCGAGGTATGTAGATTTCTGGTATCGTGCTGGTCGCTACCCCGGAGGTATATCGATTTCTGATGTCCCTACCGTGTGTGTGAGTTGTGAGATTTAGATCGAGTAGTCTACCCATGCCCATACGTCAAAAAGTTGTCATCATTATGCATTCATATATATTGTCTTGTACAACGTACTTATATATTTTCTACCTATTATGCATGTTTACTGTATTCAAATTGGCATGCTTCTATGTATCTTGTTACATTCCTCTGAGGACCTGGTCCCTTTCCAGGTGTAGACGATCTTGACTATTCGCAGGAGCACGGATCAGGACTTACTAGTTATCTCTTCCGAGGAGGTCTTACCTTCTGAGCATCATTGATTATCTCTAGCGATGGATCTTCTTAGCTGATACATTTATATCATCATCTTATTTTATATTGAAGAATTACCCTTCTCTCTCATTTTAGTATTGGTATAGTCATTGGTAGTAGATTTGTCTCCATCCGACTATTATTTTTGGATGATTCAGACTCATTATTCTAGTTTAGTTATTTCTTTTCTATGACTTGTTGTGTGGATGAGATTAGTATTTCTGTGACTTGTGACTACATATGTACCACATGTGAGTTAATATTCATATTATAGCGTACGTATGTATTATGGTATCCATATATTGGAGTTGCCATATACATACGGCTGGCATGCTTACGTATTCCTAGTCCTACGTATTTTGGGACTGGAACGTGACAAAAGGTGATACAATACTCTTGCTCTTTCTCTTGCACACAAAGTTCATACATCATGTCCCGTATATCCAAGTAACACTACTACACATGCGTACCTGAAATAATGCCTACAAATGTGGATCAGTACACAGCCATACTAGTGAGCGGGGTAACTCACTCGTCTAAACCGACACTAAGTAGAATAGTGGATGCAAACAATTATATGATGATATTTCTACTTGAATCCTAGATTCTTTTAATAGCAGAGGTACGACATGTTAAGAAAAACTGTAAAGCAGGTTGAACATGCAAGCATTCAACTCAAGTCTTATATATAACAGATATAACCAACTCAAAAGGAAACTAGCATGCAAATCGTCCTACTGGAACCCAAGTAACGCGTAAACCTATCGAACCACAATCTAAGCCTCAATATCCATCCTCAAACCAAGCCACAATCAAAGCCTTATTAATCCAATCATTGATATGCGCACTTTTGTCGAGGCAAGGTGGCAGCCGCCTACACGAAAAGCACAAACCAAACTAAAGCAAAGAAAACCAACTCTTATTTATATGAAGTCACTGGCCAAGCCATATAGGACTAATCAACTGTCGTTCTACCCGATCCAGACTGTGTTGCTAGCTCGCCTGGTCATATCGAACTGCCGACACCGCGCCCGAGGCACGTTACCATTTTTTTCTCTATGGCCGAACGGTCCCGGTGCCCTGGAGTCTATCCCGTTCGAGAAAACCAACGCAACAGGTTGTCCGTGACCGATGCCAACACCATGTAGGTTTGACAAAAATTCTCGCCCAACCAAACGATACTCGCCTTAATCCAACCAACTATCCATAACCATGCTCCAACTTATATCCCAAGGCACCATCTCAAGTTATCCCCATAGGCACTATGACGCTTCGACAAAATGCTCTAATTGGTGCAACACCCCTCGCTCAGAAAACTCTGTGGCACAATGCTCTAACAGTGGCACAATGCCCTCACCGATGCAGTTGTCCAGTTTCGAACCACAACTGCACGCTTTGCATGACAAAGCGTCCAATTGATACTCGTGCATGGATGCATGCTCGCTCGCCCACCCGAAGTACCTCGATATTCCAACCATGATGATCCAATCAAACTCCAACTGCCTACTCAAGCTCCAACTGCTAAACGCAAAACCAACTCACGCCACGAATCATATCCATCCAAAACGACGTACACTCTATGCATACCACAGTATATTGATTTCCAAGTTTCAGTCCAAGTGTTCATGCCATTACGTGTGATCCATATTGTTAGGCATGAAGGAGTAGAGGAGAAGGGACATAGCCTACTCTCTAAGTCTGATTCTGTTAAGCACCCTGCTTTGCCGATACGACCGATCCCTTGAACCCGTGGTCCGATATAAAGTACGATCTACTCAATTGGTATGATCGTACGAGCAGGGTGTGCTCTCCAAATCATCCGATAGATCGTATTAAGGAAGACGATATTATCGCTCCAATCCTGCTATCCCAATACTTCTCTGAACGAACATCTGATTCCATCGAACTCCGCTAGCGATCTGTACATAAAACCAACTCAATCAATACTTGTTTCTAAATCCAACAAATCAAAGATGTAACCAGTTATTTCCTCATTCAATCCGACTAAGCGTAATGCACCGTGCGGTTGTGGGGCATTACAAAATCTGGTTGGATATACCAACACTGATATGGCTGGAGATATAGAGACGAGGCAATCGAGTTCGGACTATGTAATGATGTTTGCTGGTGAAGCAGTATCGTGGCAGTCGCGTTTACAGAAGTGTGTTGTCTTGTCGACAACAGAGGCATAATGCATTACGACGACGGAAGCTTGCAAGGAGTTGCTGTGGATGAAGAAGCTGCTGTTAAAAATTGGGCTAATGCAGGAGCAGTATTATTTACTTTGCGATAGTCAGAGTGCTATTCACCTTGTGAAGAACCAGACATTTTATAGTTCCAAGCAAATTGATACCCGGTATTATTGGATACGGGATGTGGTTGACAAGAAGGAAGCGACGCTTGAGAAGGTTCATACAGATGACAACGGAGCAGATATGTTCACAAAGGTTCTACCAAGGAAAAAGTTTGAGTACTGCAGGCGGATCGTCGGGATGACGACCCCCTGCACATAGTTGTGAAGGAAAAAAATTGTTGGAGTGGGTGGGATTTCCAACCTATGTAAAAAATATCCCAGAGTAGAATTAAGTATTTCTACATATAATACGAATACCTCAATTTATTTGCATTGGATATTCCTAAATATAATAGGAATATATAAATGGATTTGGATTGCATATTCCTACATATAATAGGAATATGTCAATAGATTTTGATTTGGATTGGATATTCCTATTTATAATAGGAATGCTAGTTGTGGGTTTGAAGCTATATATATGTGTCTCCTGGCCCTAAAATACATCTCTCTCTCTAAAAAAAATATAGCAATAAGGAGAGAAAATGAGGCAAGAGTGCCATTGCAACATTGGAGATGAGAAAGAAGGATTGGAGGCCGTTTCGAAGAAGGAGATCAGTTTTAGGTATGTCTCATTGTCTTTCTTCTTCGTGGTTGTAATCTATTTTCTGTCCCAAAAGAGTTGTAGTGATCCGTTTGGATCGGTGAGAAGTTTGTATGGAGTCGGTGTGTTTCTTATTCTAATAGTGGAGGCTTTTCAGGATTAGACTCCGATCGTCCCGTGGTTTTTCTTACAAGAATTTTTCACGTCAAAAATCTCTGTGTCTGCGATTTGTGTTTGGCGTTTTTGGTTTATTCGTTTTGCTCGGTTCTCTTGCATGGTACTCTCTGATTCCGAAAACGGTTTTCGCACTTTCTTTCCCAAAACTTTTTTGGTACAAAACAGCTAAACTAGCATTTAGAAACCACATGTTCAACAGTTTCTACTTTTCCTTTACATTAACTCCAAGTTTAAGAAGTCTATCTAAAGTGAGCAATAATCAACCTTTGACAGTCTTGTATAGATGAAGCTGCAATTTAACCACAACACCTTTAAGCCATATGAACACCCACCCAATCTGATTTTGACTGCTTTATACGTGGTTCCTCGTACATATACAGAAGCCCGAACCCACTACTAGTGCCTAATTCAACGTCCAATAGTCCCTGTTGGGTTCGGCAGCTAAAGGAATTGTCCGAATGTGGTTATCCAACAATTGCCCCACCCGTTTATTCTGAAGCATCCAGCGCCCATCTAAAATAAGAGAAGCGAACTTCTCCCAGTGTCCCAGCTGCTCAAACGTCGCCTAGCCAAGCAAATCTATGGCAAATTTGTGGCCAATCCAAGGCTCCTCCCTCAGATTAGTGCTTTCTCTGTTGGCAATAACTCTTATTATGTAGTTTTTCAACTTTGTTGTTCTTTTCAGAATAGCTTTGAAAGTGTCACGATCCGCATCTGAAAATTCGAACATGAGTCGTGGGTACGTCCAGCTTACGTCGAGATATCGACGGTATAATGTTGTCTAAACCTCCACAAGTAATATCCAACAATCCCATGCAAAATATATATATCCAACATTCTCTAAAAGAGGACAAGTAATAGGTGAAACAATTATAATACTAAATCACAATTGCTAAAGAAGATAAACACAAGAAGAATATATCGAATGTAACCAATAAAGTCTCAAGTCCAAAGTTTAGGTAAATCCCAATAAAGTTCTAGAATCAAAATATATCAAATAGTCCAATAAGTCTCATAATTCTTCGGAGAGAAATCCGATTAAAATACTAAAGTCTAGAAAAACTATGCTAAACTAGGTAGTAGCAGTCGGGATCTCTGCTGCGAACACTCACTGATCCTCCTGAAGGGTAGGATCAAGCTCAGCTGTAAAGTCCTCCCGAGACCCGTAGTAGGTAGGGCACAAATTCTCATAACGGTCACCTAAAAATGTTATCCAGTCAGGACTGAGCAAAGTACGTACATACTTGACAGGCTATTCATAACATAATATAAAATATATATAAAATATAAATAGAAATGAAATACATGATGAGCAGGTAAAACTAGGATCATGGTAAGACATGTAAAGGAAAACAAGTAAATACAAGTAATCATAGCACGTGACAACACGTATATAGTGAAACAAATGAAACTGCACCTATCTAAGTGTTTTGAAATATCAAGTTCGACATATGAACAGTAAGGGATAAATTCGACATCCCGCACGTGTGTTGTGCGTTTGCTATTATTAACAAAAGACCATGGGATAGAAATGGTAGTTGACACATCTACTAAGATATCTTTCCGTCCGACTAGTACTCATGGATTCGAGTCACGACGCGAAGGTTCACGAAACATGAAATCATGCTAATCATGATAATCATGGAAACACGATAAACATGAGCACGATAATCATGAAAAATACGATAACATGAAACCACAAAAATTACGACTATGAATCCATCAAACACTAATCTCGTCTAACAAGCATGTCAGGAATCAAGTAATGCATATCTAAATCATATAATAGAGTAGCCATCATGAAATAAAAGCAATTAAAGTAAGTACTTGCATGTAGTTTTGTGCCGGTGTTGAGTGTTCAACCGAAGGGGTCGGCGAACCCAGAAAATTCAACGGAGTGTTGCTTCGAGTCTGTCTATTTTTATGAACTGTGATATTGTAAAGATATATGACTAATTATATGATAAACTGCAAACAAACATATTTTCAGATATAATTTTTTTTTTTACAATTTAGCGACGTTTATATATGTCGCTATACGTCGCTAACTGTATCAGAATGTCACTAATTATGTCGCTAAACGTCGCTAAATTGCTGACATAGCAGTATTTATCATGTCAGCAAAAAATGTCGCTAAATGTGTTACAAAATGTCGCTAAATAGAAAAAAAATTAGCAATGTTTAGCGACAAATAACACGTCGCTGATTTAGCGATGTAACGTCGCTAAATTTTGCTAATTTTAAAAAAAATTAGCGACATCTAGACCTCGCTAATAAACGTCGCTATAACGACGTTTTTCTTGTTAGCGACTAGCTAAAATACGACTTCACTGGAACGTCGCTAATTACGTCGCTAAAATATTTTAGCGATATTTTTATATCATTTAGCGACGTTTTCAGACGTTGCTTATTTGACTTATTCTAGTAGCGTTTCTAGATAGATAGAATGGCGAAGATAGATAGAACGGTGAAAATATAAAGAAAAGATATAAATGCAATAAGAGGAGGTATGTGAAGAAATTTCTGGATAGATAGAATAGTGACGTTGAATGAAAAAGAAAGGAAGAGAAAATTTGTGTTGCCCTTTCAACTTACCTCTATATTCTTCGCCATTGTGGTGACCCACATTTGCCCTCACTTTAGCAACAAATGATATGTAATTAACTATATATATAATCTCAATTATTTGATT
This sequence comes from Iris macrosiphon, assembly GCA_036927795.1. NCBI lineage: Eukaryota > Viridiplantae > Streptophyta > Magnoliopsida > Asparagales > Iridaceae > Iris > Iris macrosiphon. The sequence continues at coordinate 40,518,078 of JAYESA010000019.1, read as the reverse complement.
TAATGGCCTAACATTGACATATAAAATGTGGCATGGAAACAAATTAGGAAGAGACTCCAAAAGAAATTTTTTAGGCATACAAATCTAGAGATGGGGATTGATGGCGAGATGAAGATTTATATAAATAAATTTATTATTTGCGCTAGGAATCCACCTATGAGCTACATTGGACTATAAGAATGTTGGGTTCTATAGGTGTCTCTCTTAATATATACCTGATTAGTTTTATGTTAATTTATATGGACAGCATTTGGATTATTGTAAGATCTCTAAATAGCTATACTAAACTAATGTTGAGATTGATGGCTAAGCTACAAAAGGACATAAGGTGGGTATATTTTTTCTGGTTATATGGTCTATACCTCTCGAAGGCGGCTTTGGATGTCCAACCCTCACACGCGCCAAAAGTTACGGTATGCCATAGGCCCATACCCGCTATTTGGTGCTTGGATTGAGAAAGAAGAGACTTAAGTGAGGTGATATTAAATGAGGAAAAAAAATCTACTTGATTTGTGGGTAGTGGTTTTGATAGGATTAAGTGGAAGTTTGTTTAGATTCTTTTGTTCATTTTTTTCATCGCTCTTCAAATTCGGGGATAAGAGTAAAGGATTATGTTTTAAATTCATAAATATTTCATATTTTTCTGTATGATATTATAATTTTTTTTATTGTTTTTGCTTTTAACATGTTCTAACCTGCTGCGGTCTAGATGGGTCGTTTATTCTTGCTTTCTCTTATTACTTCTCTCACTCAAAACCAGGGCCGGCCCTGGCCCAGGGCGGACAGGGCGACAGCCCAGGGCCCCATGGGCTAGAAGGGCCCAATATTTTTTTTTGTTTAAATATATAAATAATTTTGTACCGAAAATAGAACTAGTATTTACCATTGACCATTCTTATCATAAAGCAATTGTTGTGTAATGGTTATTACATTAGACTTGCACACAAGAGGTTTTGAGTTCAAATCTTGGTGGAGGCATTTTTTTTATTTTACTTTTGTTTTATTTTTTTTACATTATGTATGGGGCCGCATTTTGAAAGTTCGTCCCGGGCCCCTGTGAGCTCAGGGTCGGCCCTGCTCAAAACTATATATAGCAAATATATTTTGGTAATTATTATATTTTTATTAATCATCCTCCCACTCAAAACCTCCAATATTCCATTTAACAAGATGATATGTATTGACTATTCTCCTCTCCTCCTTTTTTTTTTTTTAACTTTATTTTACTTAATCTCACTTAACTCTTTCTTTTTCCCTCCTCAACCCAAGCAGACCCTGAGTTCTACTTTCCAGTCGGCTTAACCATTGGATTGGAGGAATTCTATCAAAATTTTGCTCAATACGGAATACGCGTTTAAAGATTTCAATTCCCATTGGATAGTCTAAAAGTGACAGTGAGAAGTGGAAGTCTTAAAACAATCTTATATAAAAATTCTTCTAAACATTGTTATATGTTATGTTCTTCATCATTTTTCCATTGTTATTTTGGATGATAATTATTTTTTTCCCTTTTTCCTTTCTTTTTTTCGTTTGTGAGGTTGTGACTGGTTTGTTACGATGGAGGACTTCCGTAAAAATGGATACGATTCGAATTTTCTTTTACCTAATTATTAAACTCAAGTGATTGATAAATGAACTAGTTGCCACTTAAAAGAGAAATTATAGATGTTTCGAAGAACATAATTCTTGGCCAAGAATGATTATCGAGAAATATTTGTCTCTTCAGCTTATTGTATAAAAAGCTATAAATGCTAGATATGTTTCTAACTTCTGGCAGTCATTGTTGTCCATGTCGTATGGCCAAGGGAATGGAAAGGAAAAGACTGAAGCTGGATTTTGAACGAGGCCAACTTCGAAAGCTTGATTCTTAAATTTCATTAAATTTTTATTTATTTATTTAATTTTGAAAAGTTCAATTGTTTTCTTGACAAAAAATTATTGGATATGTCGACCTCAGTCCACCCTTCCATTTTTTAATCCGTATGGAGATATATGTACGTACACATCCCTATAATAATCTAACACTTGGCATAAAAAGAATACACTGATACTGACACATCCAATAATTTTTCTTTCTTGACGTCGCAGAAAAGGTGAAGATACTGTATCGTGCATGTCCCTTGTGTATTGTACCGAGAGATCACGATTTGTTGCTAGCTAGCCTACTAAATTTCTAATATTCTTGCTTAGATTGTTAGAATTATTGTCCTTTACTTACTGAAAAATTTCAGAATGCAAAAAATAAAATTTAAACAATGTTACCGGCCTCTGGAAAAGTCGTGCACGAAGCACTGCCCTAAGAGTTTATTCGGGATTTGTGTGCAGACGTTCCCGAAGCTCCTAGTGGTAAAACTCCCGCACTACCGGTATCTCGTTGCCGCACACGACTTGGAGAGAATGACTAGGACTTAGCTCTGCCCAGAGCTTGGAGACGAAGAGGAATGAACAGAATGTTGACAGAGGTTTTTAGTAGAAAAATTTCTGATCCGATTTACAAAGAACACAACCGAATATATAATGCAGTTGTGTAACGGTCAGAATTAATTTACGATTAATTCAGCCGTTACAAGAGAATTAAACGAATGAACCTGGACACATACACAAAAATAACGGTCCAAAACATTTGTAACATTCAGAATAAATTCCAACGTTTCAGAAAAATAAATGACAGAATTAAGAGGAGCAAAAAGAATTTTATGGTCCCAGCCCGAACCCGAAGAGAAAATCGGATCGGCATTCGGCGTCCGCAGATGTGGGCGCATACCCGCACCCGTTACACGCGCCCAACCGAATTAAGTTCAGCTTGTTTCTACCCATTGAACCGGCTTCTTGGGATCTCCAGTCAGACTCGGTTGGGTTGCCACTGCTGGTGACTAACTTATGGGCTTAACCCCATCCCCCTCGAAGATTCTAGGATCAAAGTCCTAGACAGACCCTTCGTCAAGTGATCTGCAAGGTTCTTTTCTAACTTTATATAGTCAAGAACCACATATTTGCCTAGTAGGCTTTTTATTGACTTGAAGCGCAGCTGCAGGTGCCTGTTCATCTTAGCATTCACAGAATCATGCTTTAGTAGTTCAACAACAGATTTATTATCACAATTTATAGAAATTGCAGGAACAGGACTAAAAGAAACAGGTATATGCATAATAAGATTTTTAAGCCATTCAGCTTCTGTGCAAGTTGTATCTAAAGCTATCATTTCGGAGTCCATTGTACTCCTAGCTATGATAGTTTGCTTACAAGAGCTCCAGGAGATCGCAGCTCCTCCTAGAGTAAATACATATCCAGTAGTAGATTTTATATCATGTGAGTCGGTTACCCAGTTTGTATCTGAATAACCTTCTATGATATCAGGGTGCCTAGTAAAATAAAGTTTATAGTCTAGGGTGCCCTTGAGATATCTAAATACCCTATCCAAGGCAGTCCAATGTGACTAATTTGGGTTACTTGTATATCTGCTTAGTCTCCCAATAGCAAATGCAATATCAGGTCTTTTCCTGTTTGTTATATACATAAGGGAGCCTATCATCTGTAAATATTTATGTTGTTCCAAAGGTGATCCTTCATTCTTTTTTAGTACAATACTGCTGTCATAAGGAGTAAGGACAGGTTTCTTATCAAATAACTCAAACCTTTTTAGCATTTTTTCAATTGAATGTGCTAAAGATAGAGTATAACCCTCTTTGCCTTTGGTCACTTGCATTCCTAAAATTAAGTTGGCTTCTCCTAGGTCTTTCATATCAAACTGGCTAGATAAATAGTTCTTTGTAATATTTATCAATTCCAGTGATGAACCTAGTATAAGGATGTCATCTACATACAAGCATAAAATGACACAACTTTTACATGTACCTTTAGAGTATATACATCTGTCATACTCATTTGACAAGAAACCATATTCACAAATTACTTTGTCAAATTTGTTGTGCCATTGTTTGGGAGCTTGTTTCAAGCCATAGAGTGATTTTACTAGTCTGCAAACTTTCTTTTCTTGACCTTTAGCAATGAAACCTTCAGGTTGGTCCATATAAAGTTCTTCCTCTAGATCTCCATTCAAAAATGTTGTCTTTACATCCATTTGATGGATTAGCATATCATGAATGGATGCTAAGGCCAAGAGAGTTCTAATGGATGTGATCCTAGCTACAGGAGAGTAGGTATCAAAATAATCTAACCCTTTCTTCTGGGTAAAATCCTTGGCAACTAGTCTAACTTTGTATTTCTCTATAGTACCATCGGCTCTGAGTTTCATCTTGAAAATCCACTTACAACCTATTGGTTTATTCCCTAAAGGTAGATCTGTTAGAAACTAAGTGTTATTCTCCATGATGGAGTTGTATTCACTGTTAATGGCTTCTTTCCAGAAGGGAGCATCATGAGACGACATTGCTTCTTCATAAGTTGAGGGATCACCCTCTATCAAAAAAGTGAAGAATCATTCTCCTAAATTTTTCTCAATCCTATTCCTTTTACTCCGTCTTGGTTCTAAGTCTTGTTCAGATTGAGAGCTAGGTATTTGGACTTGAGAACTAGTAGAGGGTATAGAGGAAGAGGAAGAGATTGAACTTCTATCCTTAAAAGGAAATATGTTTTCAAAGTAAACTGCATCTCTTGTCTCTATAATGGTATTGTTAGAGATTTCATTTACTTCTGAGTGAGTCACTAGAAATCTATTGGCATAGCTGTCTAAGGCATATCCTATGAAAACAGCGTCTACAGTCTTGGGACCAATCTTCCTCTTTTTAGGTTCGGGAATTCCGACTTTAGCAAGGCATCCCCAAACTCTAAGGTAATTAATCCTAGGTGCTCTACCTTTCCACAGCTCATAGGGAGTCTTATCTTTTGTCTTACTAGGAATCCTATTAAGAATGTAACAGGCGGTTAAAAGGGCTTCTCCCCACAAGTTATCAGGAGCACCAGAGCTGAGGAGCATGGCATTCACCATATCTAACAGAGTACGATTCTTGCGTTCAGCAACTCCATTAGACTGAGGTGAATATGGAGCAGTTACCTCATGAATTATTCCATGTTCTTCACAGAAGTTAGTCATTTCGTTTGAGGTATATTCTCCACCACGATCAGATCTAAGGATCTTAATCTTCCTTTCTAATTGATTCTCAGCTTCAGATTTGTAGACCTTAAATCTATCTAGAACTTCATCTTTGGTTTTGAGAAGGTAGATGTAACAATACTTTGAATAATCATCTATAAACGTAACAAAGTATTTTCTACCGCCTCTGGTCAAAATCCTATTTGAGTCACATACATCACTATGGATAAGTTCTAGAAGGTCAGAATTTCTTTCTACAGATTTGAAAGGTAATCTAGTGTGTTTGGCTTGAACACAAATCTCACATTTGTGTTTGTCATCTATTGGAGTCTTGGGAATAAGATCTAAGGTCATCATCCTTTTAATAGAACCTAGGTTCACATGACCTAGTCTGCCATGCCAAACATTTGAAGATTCTATATTAGAGACAATGAGAGAACCATCAGACATTTTATTCATTGTACTTAAAATGAAAAGACCGTCTTTTATAAATCCTTTTCCTATAAAAGAGTCATGCTTAGAAAAAATAACTTTATTAGCCTCCATTACAATTTTGTATCCTGAGGCTACAAGAAGGGATCCACTAACTAGGTTTCTCCTGACAGACGGCACATGAAGAACATCATGAAGAGTTAAGATTTTTCCTGATGTCATCTTCAGGTTAACTTTTTCTCTTCCAATAATTTGTGTCGTTGAGCCATCTCCTAGGGTCACACCTCCTCCACTTGATCCCTGATAGTTTGAAAAACATGAGCGATCAAACAAAACGTGAACATTAGCTCCAGAATCCAACCACCAATCATCAGAATGGTAAGAGAGGTTAATAAGGGGTTAAAAGCTTACAGACCTAAAGGAACTTGAAGAACCTTTGTGAAGCATGTTCGCTTCTGGTCTAACTGAGCCCTTTCCTTTGTAGGAGGTCTGGACAGCTTTCTTCTTCCTATGGTAGCAGTGGGTGGCCATATGGTTTGTTTTACCACACACAAAACAAAACCTCTTCTGATCCTGAGTCTGACTGAAGTTTCTAGGTTTTTGGTTTTGATGATGATGGTTCTGGTGGTTAGGTTGAAAGTTTTTTTTCTTCTTGAAGAAATTCATTTTGGGTTTATAAGAAAAATTAGACTTGGATTTTCCTTGGCCTTCTACAAGGTTTACCTTAGCTTTAGATTCAGTCTTAGGCTTAGACCTCAATCTAATTTGTTCTTCGGTTCTAATTTTCTTTAGGACTTGATTGTAGGTAAGGTCTCCTTGTGTATGGATAAGATCCTTAGCCATATCAGACCAAGAGGGAGGTAGCTTGTCTATTAGGCATGCTATTTTATGTTCATTGGAGAAAGATGTCCCTTTGGCTTGAATATGTCTAGGGTATTCTTGGAATTCATGGAGCTGGTCATTCATCGGTTTGTTATCTACCATGAAATACCTATTAAAGGTTGAAGAATTAAACCTTTCTATTCCGGCATCATCACAGCCGTATTCATCTTCCAAGGCTTTCCACAGTTCTTTAGCGCTCTTGTATTCAAAAAATATATCATACAAGGATTCAGATAATGCGCTTAGAATTCTATAAAAACAATGGAAGTCTATCTCTTTTGGGGTTTTAGGTTTCGAGGAGGTGGACACTCCTATGTCAGACTCAGTTTTATCAGAATCATTTGTGATGGGTGTGGACCCATCAATGGCAGAGATAAGTCCTAACGTCGTGAGCCAAAATTTCATTTGGCTCTGCCATCTCTTGAAGTATGAGCCATCAAACTTAGCAGGTTTAGCAGTAGAGGATTCCTCCTTACCAGTCATGATTGCAGTCTGAAAAATATAAATTTATTTAATCACAGTGTCTAAGATAATAGTTTAGGTGGTCTTTGCTAATCAATATTAAAATCTTTAGTTTTTCAAGTGTTGATCAAATCAGGTTAGCTGTAGGGGCCGGTTCCCAGCTAGCGGTGGTCCGAAGACTCTTAAATACCGTGTCGCTTAGGGTTATTTACACCCGGTTGACAGAAGGACCCTTTCGGCTTGTGCCCGAGTTTGTCTCTACTTTGAAACTTTAGATTTGAAGATTTTATTTGCAATTTCCTTTTTACTAAACTATTTTCTTTTGGTCCTAGATTGCTTTCAAAAAATACTAAGTGATTAAAAATGAAACAAATTGTATGTTACAATTGAAAGAAATTTTGTGATCAAAATTGCAATTGACAAATAGACAAAATAGCAATTGCAATTGACAAACTATTTTCCTTTTACTGTAACTATCAAATTGACAAGCAATTATAACAAATAGTGAGAAGCAAATTGTATGTTACAGTAACTATTTGTTAAAAATTTCAAAAATACTAAGTACTGTTGATTTTATATATCAAGTAAGCAAATTAAAATAATAACTATTTAAATATAAATCAACTAAGCAAATTATAAATATAAATCAACTTGTATATTTTGCTATCAATTTGCTATGATAGACAGTAACTATCAATTTTATATACAAGTTGACAGTACTGTATATTTTGCTATGAAGGAAATTATAATACACAGTACTGTTGTTTTATATATCAACTAAGCAAAATTATAATACACAGTACCAGTAAAATAATTGCTTCAGTGACTATATTTTGCTCCAGCAACTAATAGTTAGCACCAACAAAATAATTGCTTCAGTGACTATATTTTGCTCCAGCAACTAATAGTTAGCACCAGCAAAATATATTTAAAATATAGAATTGGTTACTATTGTTCAATTTAACTAAAACGAAATAAACTCTTAGATTGTTAGAATTATTGTCCTTTACTTACTGAAAAATTTCAGAATACAAAAAATAAAATTTAAACAATGTTACCGGCCTCTGGGAAAGTCGTGCACGAAGCACTGCCCTAAGAGTTTATTCGGGATCTGTGTGCAGACGTTCCCGAAGCTCCTTGTGGTAAAACTCCCGCACTACCGGTATCTCGTTGTCGCACACGACTTGGAGAGAATGACTAGGACTTAGCTCTGCCCAGAGCTTGGAGAGGAAGAGGAATGAACAGAATGTTGACAGAGATTTTTAGTAGAAAAATTTCTGATCCGATTTACAAAGAACACAACCGAATATATAATGCAGTTGTGTAACGGTCAGAATTAATTTACGATTAATTCAGCCGTTACAAGAGAATTAAACGAATGAACCTGGACACATACACAAAAATAACGGTCCAAAACATTTGTAACGTTCAGAATAAATTCCAACGTTTCAGAAAAATAAATGACATAATTAAGAGGAGCAAAAAGAATTTTAGGGTCCCAGCCCGAACCCGAAGAGGAAATCGGATCGGCATTCGGCGCCCGCAGATGTGGGCGCGTACCCGCACATGTTACGCGCGCCGAACCGAACCGAGCCGAGCCGGGCCGGGCGGCGGCGACGGCGCGCGCGTTTGGCCCAAGGGGTTTCCCATACAACAACTTAATAGAGCAAATAAGAGAAAGTAATATATGTACACAAGAGGGCTTTGGTGCATCCGAGGTGGGACTAAAGATAAAAAAAGGAATTGAACTTTTGCAAGAGAAGAAAAACAAAACCAACAATCCCCCCCCCCAAAAGGTCAAGTTCCGAAACAGAGATAAGAGTAAAGTAAAATAGAGAGAGAGAGAGAGAGAGAGAGAGAGAGAGAGCATCTGGGCAGTAAAATACTATGCATAGATGAGATGGACTACAGCCATGAATCTCACGTAGTGACTATTGCCTTAATCTAAAGAAGTGCTTGATGGACTATGCCTTGAATCAGACTTCTTGAACCAGATTTAGAAAAATAGCACACATAGTACGCTAGAGGTCCTTGGTCTATCGGGTGGCGCTTTTAAATGGCCATGCGCACTTTCCACATTCATGAGAGTTGTTTGGGATCGCCCTATCCCATAGTCGCGGCCTTCACGACCTCTCATATAGGTAAGTCCTTAATGGTTGGTGATATGAATCAACCCAGCATTACAGCTTGGACCTATTAAGAGTTTAAACTCATCCTAACCATATCACACAGGAACACTGTCACCATAGGGATGGGGAGTCATTGTACACATGTACAGCCGCTTGGGCTTTATTTTAATGAAATTTTAATCTCGAGTCAGTGTTCCATAAAGTCACCTAAGTTCAGCTTGTTTCTACCCATTGAACCGGCTTCTTGGGATCTCCAGTCAGACTCGGTTGGGTTGCCACTGCTGGTGACTAACTTATGGGCTTAACCCCATCTCCCTCGAAGATTCTAGGATCAAAGTCCTAGACAGACCCTTCGTCAAGTGATCTGCAAGGTTCTTTTCTAACTTTATATAGTCAAGAACCACATATTTGCCTAGTAGGCTTTTTATTGACTTGAAGCGCAGCTGCAGGTGCCTGTTCATCTTAGCATTCACAGAATCATGCTTTAGTAGTTCAATAACAGATTTATTATCATAAATTATAGAAATTGCAGGAACAGGACTAAGAGAAACAGGTATATGCATAATAAGATTTTTAAGCCATTCAGCTTCTGTGCAAGTTGTATCTAAAGCTATCATTTCAGAGTCCATTGTACTCCTAGCTATGATAGTTTGCTTACAAGAGCTCCAGGAGATCGCAGCTCCTCCTAGAGTAAATACATATCCAGTAGTAGATTTTATATCATATGAGTCGGTTACCCAGTTTGCATCTGAATAACCTTCTATGATATCAGGGTGCCTAGTAAAATAAAGTTTATAGTCTAGGGTGCCCTTGAGATATCTAAATACCCTATCCAAGGCAGTCCAATGTGACTGATTTGGGTTACTGGTATATCTGCTTAGTCTCCCAATAGCAAATACAATATCAGGTCTTGTCCTGTTTGTTATATACATAAGGGAGCCTATCATCTGTGAATATTTATGTTGTTCCAAAGGTGATCCTTCATTCTTTTTTAGTACAATACTGCTGTCATAAGGAGTAAGGACAGGTTTCTTATCAAATAACTCAAACCTTTTTAGCATTTTTTCAATTGAATGTGCTAAAGATAGAGTATAACCCTCTTTGCCTTTGGTCACTTGCATTCCTAAAATTAAGTTGGCTTCTCCTAGGTCTTTCATATCAAACTGGCTAGATAAATAGTTCTTTGTAATATTTATCAATTCCAGTGATGAACCTCGGATAAGGATGTCATCTACATACAAGCATAAAATGACACAACTTTAACATGTAACTTTAGAGTATATACATCTGTCATACTCATTTGACAAGAAACCATATTCACAAATTACTTTGTCAAATTTGTTGTGCCATTGTTTGGGAGCTTGTTTCAAGCCATAGAGTGATTTTACTAGTCTGCAAACTTTTTTTTCTTGACCTTTAGCAATGAAACCTTCAGGTTGGTCCATATAAAGTTCTTCCTCTAGATCTCCATTCAAAAATGTTGTCTTTACATCCATTTGATGGATTAGCATATCATGAATGGATGCTAAGGCCAAGAGAGTTCTAATGGATGTGATCCTAGCTACAGGAGAGTAGGTATCAAAATAATCTAACCCTTTCTTCTGGGTAAAACCCTTGGCAACTAGTCTAACTTTGTATTTCTCTATAGTACCATCGGCTCTGAGTTTCTTCTTGAAAATCCACTTACAACCTATTGGTTTATTCCCTAAAGGTAGATCTGTTAGAAACCAAGTGTTATTCTCCATGATGGAGTTGTATTCACTGTTAATGGCTTCTTTCCAGAAGGGAGCATCAGGAGATGACATTGCTTCTTCATAAGTTGAGGGATCACCCTCTATCAAAAAAGTGAAGAATCCTTCTCCTAAATTTTTCTCAATCCTATTTCTTTTACTCCGTCTTGGTTCTAAGTCTTGTTCAGATTGAGAGCTAGGTATTTGGACTTGAGAACTAGTAGAGGGTATAGAGGAAGAGGAAGAGGAAGAGATTGAACTTCTATCCTTAAAAGGAAATATGTTTTTAAAGTAAACTGCATCTCTTGTCTCTATAATGGTATTGTTAGAGATTTCATTTACTTCTGAGTGAGTCACTAGAAATCTATTGGTATAGTTGTCTAAGGCATATCCTATGAAAACAGCGTCTACAGTCTTGGGACCAATCTTCCTCTTTTTAGGTTCGGGAATTCCGACTTTAGCAAGGCATCCCCAAACTCTAAGGTAATTAATCCTAGGTGCTCTACCTTTCCACAACTCATAGGAAGTCTTATCTTTTGTCTTACTAGGAATCCTATTAAGAATGTAACAGGCGGTTAAAAGGGCTTCTCCCCACAAGTTATCAGGAGCACCAGAGCTGAGGAGCATGGCATTCACCATATCTAACAGAGTGCGATTCTTGCGTTCAGCAACTCCATTAGACTGAGGTAAATATGGAGCAGTTACCTCATGAATTATTCTATGTTCTTCACAGAAGTTAGTCATTTCGTTTGAGGTATATTCTCCACCACGATCAGATCTAAGGATCTTAATCTTCCTTTCTAATTGATTCTCAGCTTCAGATTTGTAGACCTTAAATCTATCTAGAACTTCATCTTTGGTTTTGAGAAGGTAGATGTAACAATACTTTGAATAATCATCTATAAACGTAATAAAGTATTTTCTACCGCCTCTGATCAAAATCCTATTTGAGTCACATACATCACTATGGATAAGTTCTAGAAGGTCAGAATTTCTTTCTACAGATTTGAAAGGTAATCTAGTGTGTTTGGCTTGAACACAAATCTCACATTTGTGTTTGTCATCTATTGGAGTCTTGGGAATAAGATCTAAGGTCATCATCCTTTTAATAGAACCTAGGTTCACATGACCTAGTCTGCCATGCCAAACATTTGAAGATTCTATATTAGAGACAATGAGAGAACCATCAGACATTTTATTCTTTGTACTTAAAATGAAAAGACCGTCTTTTACAAATCCTTTTCCTATAAAAGAGTCATGCTTAGAAAAAACAACTTTATTAGCCTCCATTACAATTTTGTATCCTGAGGCTACAAGAAGGGATCCACTAACTAGGTTTCTCCTGACAGACGGCACATGAAGAACATCATGAAGAGTTAAGATTTTTCCTGATGTCATCTTCAGGTTAACTTTTTCTCTTCCAATAATTTGTGTCGTTGAGCCATCTCCTAGGGTCACACCTCCTCCACTTGATTCCTGATAGTTTGAAAAACAGGAGCGATCAAACGAAACGTGAACATTAGCTCCAGAATCTAACCACCAATCATCAGAATGGTAAGAGAGGTTAATAAGGGGTTGAAAGCTTACAGACCTGAAGGAACTTGAAGAACCTTTGTGAAGCATGTTCGCTTCTGGTCTAACTGAGCCCTTTCCTTTGTAGGAGGTCTGGACAGCTTCCTTCTTCCTATGGTAGCAGTGGGTGGCCATATGGTTTGTTTTACCACATACAAAATAAAACCTCTTCTGATCCTGAGTCTGACTGAAGTTTCTAGGTTTTTGGTTTTGATGATGATGGTTCTGGTGGTTAGGTTGAAAGTTTTTTTTCTTCTTGAAAAAATTCTTTTTGGGTTTATAAGAAAAATTAGACTTGGATTTTCCTTGGCCTTCTACAAGGTTTACCTTAGCTTTAGATTCAGTCTTAGGCTTAGACCTCAATCTAATTTGTTCTTCGGTTCTAATTTTCTTTAGGACTTGATTGTAGGTAAGGTCTCCTTGTGTATGGATAAGATCCTTAGCCATATCAGACCAAGAGGGAGGTAGCTTGTCTATTAGGCATGCTATTTTATGTTCATTGATCAAATCAGGTTAGCTGTAGGGGCCGGTTCCCAGCTAGCGGTGGTCCGAAGACTCTTAAATACCGTGTCGCTTAGGGTTATTTACACCCGGTTGACAGAAGGACCCTTTCGGCTTGTGCCCGAGTTTGTCTCTACTTTGAAACTTTAGATTTGAAGATTTTATTTGCAATTTCCTTTTTACTAAACTATTTTCTTTTGGTCCTAGATTGCTTTCAAAAAATACTAAGTGATTAAAAATGAAACAAATTGTATGTTACAATTGAAAGAAATTTTTTGATCAAAATTGCAATTGACAAATAGACAAAATAGCAATTACAATTGACAAATTGACAAACTATTTTCCTTTTACTGTAACTATCAAATTGACAAGCAATTATAACAAATAGTGAGAAGCAAATTGTATGTTACAGTAACTATTAGTTAAAAATTTCAAAAATACTAAGTACTGTTGATTTTATATATCAAGTAAGCAAATTATAACAATAACTATTTAAATATAAATCAACTAAGCAATTTATAAATATAAATCAACTTGTATATTTTGCTATCAATTTGCTATGATAGACAGTAACTATCAATTTTATATACAAGTTGACAGTACTGTATATTTTGCTATGAAGGAAATTATAATACACAGTACTGTTGTTTTATATATCAACTAAGCAAAATTATAATACACAGTACCAGTAAAATAATTGCTTCAGTGACTATATTTTGCTCCAGCAACTAATAGTTAGCACCAGCAAAATAATTGCTTCAGTGACTATATTTTGCTCCAGCAACTAATAGTTAGCACCAGCAAAATATATTTAAAATATAGAATTGGTTACTATTGTTCAATTTAACTAAAACGAAATAAACTCTTAGATTGTTAGAATTATTGTCCTTTACTTACTGAAAAATTTCAGAATGCAAAAAATAAAATTTAAACAATGTTACCGGCCTCTGGGGAAGTCGTGCACGAAGCACTGCCCTAAGAGTTTATTCGGGATCTGTGTGCAGACGTTCCCGAAGCTCCTAGTGGTAAAACTCCCGCACTACCGGTATCTCGTTGCCACACACGACTTGGAGAGAATGACTAGGACTTAGCTCTGCCCAGAGCTTGGAGACGAAGAGGAATGAACAGAATGTTGACAGAGATTTTTAGTAGAAAAATTTCTGATCCGATTTACAAAGAACACAACCGAATATATAATGCAGTTGTGTAACGGTCAGAATTAATTTACGATTAATTCAGCCGTTACAAGAGAATTAAACGAATGATCCTGGACACATACACAAAAATAACGGTCCAAAACATTTGTAACGTTCAGAATAAATTCCAACGTTTCAGAAAAAAAATGACAGAATTAAGAGGAGCAAAAAGAATTTTAGGGTCCCAGTCCGAAGAGGAAATCGGATCGGCATTCGGCGTCCGCAGATGTGGGCGCGTACCCCCACCCGTTACGCGCACCGAGCCGGGCCGGGCGACTGTGGCGGCGCGCGCGTGTGGCCCAAGGGGTTCCCCACACAACAACTTAATAGAGCAAAGAAGAGAAAGTAATATATGTACACAAGAGGGCTTTGGTGCATCCGATGTGGGACTAAAGATAAAAAGAGGAATTGAACTTTTGCAAGAGAACAAAAACAAAACCAACATTTCTTGCCAAAGGAATCTTACATGAAGTGCTTGGTTTTATGTTTATTTATTTTTATTTTTTTTTTATTGTGAAATAGAACATTTGGATATATATGTATATAGAAGCTAGTTGAAGCAATAAATAACAAATTAAGGTTATCTTGGAAATTATGCGCTCTGCTCTAAGTTTCGCATGCACATCATCGATCTATCAATTTTAGTTAAATTTCCCCATGGTTGGGAAGGACTAATCTTAGTTGGTGCACTGTCACAGTTGTTCTTAGCACGAAGCTACTACAACACACAGACCCGTCGGAAACTGGTATAACAAGTAAACATAGACGCGGTAAATATGTCCACCTCCAAATGGTAGACTCACTTTGCTGTATATCAATCTTTTATATATATATATATATATATATATATATATATATATATATATTATTGCAAACATTAAGAAGATTACGAGCCTGCAGGTGCATGATGTAAATAATATTGATAGAGTAAACATGGAGGTTGCTAGTTCGATCCTGCAGGTGCAGATGTAAATAATATTGATAGAGTCAAAAATTTATAGAAACGAGAAATTGCTAGTTCGAGACTTCTGGACGTCATTTAATATCTCTTTGGAAAAATTAAATGGTGAGTTGATGAAAATTATGTGGTAAGTTGGTAATAGGTACAGCGCAGATGCATGATGTAAATAATATTGATAGAGTCAAAAATTTATAAAAATTGTAATCTCACACAGAGCACAACCCAGAGCACAAAAGAAATCATCTGGGAGAGATGATCCCTGAACTCGTCCATAAGGTCACACAAACATGAAACATTTTTTATCTGTGCAATATATCCCAAATGTGCTCAGACGATTCCTGGTAAGCAGACATAACGAATTATTTTATAAAGACATAATGAATTCTTGATCGTCGCTCCTTTAGTCCACACCACTTCACCATTTAATCATGCACCATTTACATCATGCACCATTATTTACGGGACTCCCAATCAGCTCCCTCTCTCTCTCTCTCTCTCTCTCTCTCTCTATATATATATATATATATATATATGAGGGTTCCATATTTTCGATTTTTTTTCCTCAAATATCAATCGTTGGATCTTGTTTAAGTCATCTAATCTTAACCGTTGATTTGAATTCAAATCAACGTTTAAGATTAGATGACTTAAACAAGATCTAATAATTGTAAACATAAAAATATTTAAAAATGTATAATAGAAAAGGATATACATATATATATATATATATATATATATATATATATATATATATATATATATATATATATAAAAGAGTCGAAGATTAACAGACATGATAGTCGAGAAGATGGTGATTATATCAAGATGACCATGGAAATTGAAGCATTTACAATGATTCTAATTAGTGCTTAATTTGTATTCATAATTCCACCTCAATTTGCAAGTCTTAGATCGATACACCCTAAATAATCTCTCTTTCTATATATACTTGTGAATTTTGGTATGGTGATTGATACATGAAACATTTGCAAGGGCTAATATATATAAAAAATATAAATTCTAGAAGTTTGAAGAAAAGTTTTAGTTCATCAATAATATTTTAAATTTTTTTGACTTTCATCCCACTTAATAATATAATTTTAGACTTATATCCTATTTTGTTTGTTTGTTAGATTTATATTTTATTTTTTGTCACCAAAAAAATTTGAGACAGTTTTTAACAATAAAATAAATATTTTTTTTTTTGAAAAGTAAAATGTAAATCAAATAAACATAAAAAATAAAATATAAGTCTAAAATTATACTATTAATTGGGACGAAAGTTAATTTTTTTTTAATATTTTTACAACCTTGTTTCTTTTACTTGATTAGCATTAAGCAATCAAGGATGGAACTATTAATTGGCTAAGGTGGACTGCAGGCCCAATGAAATTATGCCTAGCACATAGCCAAACTACTAGTTTTAGTGTTAGTGAGCTAAGTGGTCTGATGGGCTACTAGTGTTAGCCAAGGTTTCTTCAATAAAATGGGCCACATGTCAGTACTATTGGCTCTGCTTGCCTTCCGGTCAAATAGTACGACAGAAATAATAAACCACACACCCCAACCCATGGATGAAAGAAACCAAACTATGCATGGCCCATAGCCAAGGGTTTGAATTGAAGAATATTTAGGTAATATGTAAATATTTAGCTCCTTCTTTTTTTCTTTTTTCTTTACTAGTCAATGGCAATTAACATATATGCTTTCGATACTAATTCTGTTCATTTTTTTTCCATCACTGTTTTCTTCTTGTTACTTCTTATTTTGGGTTTACGATACTTCATACTCTAATTAATGCTGCTTGTGCTCTTCTAATATTTTAGCCTTTAACAACTTTATTTATTTATGACAATGGTGTGTCATCCGAGTACCTTTGATTCAATTTCGTTTTAGTCAACAATTATTGAGTAAAAATATTCTGTAGACGACAACAAAGATTATTCTCTCATACTATCGTCCAGATAGAAACAAATAGAATATAGTCACTACCTCTTTTATTTTATTTTATTTTATTTTATTTTATGTTATTTTCTCATATTATATGGTGTTTTGACTTTTCTTTATCGTCTTAAACAACATGTCTACTTATGAAATTTATCATATGTCATTTTAATAACTATTTTTCGTTAAAAATAATATTTGATTCACATATTTGGTTCAAACTAACATTCTAAGAAATTAAGTACTGAGTGTTTAATTAATTAAACTTATTATTAAGTAAAAATAATTTAACACACTATGTCCATGCCATGTTAATTAAGAGCAACAAAAGTTCAAAGAAAAGTTCGACGGGACACCAGATAGGTAGATACTGCTAATTATTATAAAATCATTGGTACGTCTCTGTTCATTTGGATCGCATGACATCGTTGGGCAGTAGTTAGGCCTATGCATGGTTGGAAGGAAGGGACTTATCGGGTTGGTGCACAGTCACGTGGTTCTTAGCGAAATGTCAGCATGCAACCACCACCTTCTCTACATCACTCAACCTGAACACTAGAAAATGGTGGTCCTTAGGTTTGGTTTGTTCAAGAAAAAATAAAATAATAATAATAATAATATATATATATTTTAAATTATACGTCTTATCGGTTTTTTTTTTCAGTATTTAAAAATGTCCAAAAAAAAGTGAAGATCCCATTCATCTCTGATACATGCATATCGGAATTCCGTTGGCCTTATTAAAAGAACACATAACACTGCTCCCATCTCTGTTGTCACAGCATACATTCATCCCTTTGTTTTCTAAGTGATCCATGTGTACGAAAAGTGTTCCAAGTAAAATGCTGTAGTTCTTTTAAAGTAACATCATACATTCTTGCTGTGCAGCCAAAACCTCAGTATATACCATATCATCAAGTAATGCCTACAGAAACCAGAGTTGAAAATACCATAGCAGCACAGGCAGCAGGATAATCCACCTTTGCATACAAAATTATGAGCTTAGCCGTATCCAGCGCTTAGGCGAATGTAAGAGCGGAACCAGAAATTTAAATTTGGTTGGACTAGAATGGACTAGAGTAAAATAGATGTAGACTGACTCACATAAAAAAATCACACACACACACACACATATATATATATATATATATATATATATATATATATATATATGCAAATGACCTCTAACCTATTGGTAAGAGTAATGCATATGGTCCGGATGGACGGAATTCGAGTCTCGGTGGAGACGGAGTGTCTGTATGTGTGTGTGGGTGTGGCCCGGATGGACGAAATACGAGTATATATATATATATATATATATATATATATATATATATATATATACTCGAATTATATATGAGCGGATTCGGATCCTCGCGGGAGCCCTGCTGCTCCCAACCGTAGGATCGCGGGGGCTCCACGCTGGTCCCCCGATCCAATGGTGCAGGGGGGCGGTGCTTCGGTAGGACTCCGAAAACGAATCTTTTGATCCGATCTATATATATATATATATATATATATATATATATATGAAAAAAATATAAAAATTTTTTTGGGGTATATGAAAAAAATATAAATATTTTTTTGGGGTGGACTGGAGCCCACCCTAGCCTGCTAATTTGTCAACATAAACATGACAGACTTCCGCTGGATAGTAGACAATTAACTTCAGTACATCCTTGAAATTCAAAAACGCAGTCCAGGAAATTTGCAAAGTCTAAAGTAAAAGCCACATTTTAAGTTGCATACAAGTCACACCAAAATGATAAATCATATCTGCTGGCACATTCTATATATTGATTTTTGATTATTTAATAATTGTATACTTTGTACTGTTTAGTCTAGCTCTTTAATGCTTAAATTTTGGATTCGTTAAAACGCAATTGCTACAAGTTGTTTCAGAAGTATCGCGCTAAGGTACCCTTGTGCCAAGATTATAATTTTCAATTCTCGGAAGAAGCCTGCACCTGCAACAGTCCATCAATCCATCAAGAACCTGTAAAATATCTGTAGGTAGTTTCTGAAAAAGAAAATGATATTGCGCACTTTAATCCTCGTACCAAAAATAAAGAATGGCAAACCCAATTAACTTCAAGAAAAGGAGGCAACCTCAAAAAAGTAAAAAAGGAGGCAAATATGAAGGTTTGTCAATTTAACTCAAGAAGGCATCATACAAGCTGTAGTCACAATCATAGTGTGCATATTCATTGAAGTGGTTGGCAATGTTCTAGCCTCTGTGAGTATATGTAACAAAAATAGTTAATATATCATTATTTTAGAAAATTTCATACGCAAAGGTAATTGATGAGAGTACTGCACTACACGAAATTGGCACTCAAATGTACTTATATATCAACTGCCTTAATATTTTTCTTTTGTAATGAAACTATATTCATTTCAACAATAAGATTCAGCTTACAAACATGCAATTCGACTTCTACACCGAATTGTAGAAAATCACATGCAATTCGACTTCAGCTTACAACTTTGCTGTTGATCAAAGAGGTCATCGATCCGGGGTAGGAAATACTTGTTTCGGATAGTGACCTTATTTAGCTCCCGATAGTCTATGTAGAGTCGCAACGTCCTATCTTTCTTCTTTACAAAAAGTACAGGCGTGCCCCAAGGAGACACGCTCGGACGAATATATCCACGGTCAAGCAGTTCTTGTAGTTGGCACTTTAACTCCTTTAATTCAGCATGGGCCATTCGGAACGGGGCTTTGAAAACCAGTTGGGTATTTAGGAAGGTATCAATGGTGAATTCGATTTCTCGGTCGGATGGCATGCCAGGTAGTTCGCTCGAAAATACATCAGAAAATTCTGCCACAATGGAAGAAGACTCAACGTTTGCACAATCCCGCTGCGTGTCCCGAACCGATGCTAAATATCCCTCCCATCCAGAGTGTAGCATCCGTCGAGCTGACATCGCAGAAATCACCATGCAGATTTTTGATGCATTTGTTGCCGAACTACTCGTGTAGCAGAATTTGGCCTCTCCAGGTAGATAGAAGACGACTCATTTCTCTGCACATTCGATAGTTGCCGAGCAAGCGCCGAGCAATCCATCCCCAAGATGATGTCGTAATTCCGAACATCTAGGACTAATACATCGAGCGGTAGTTTTCTTCCCCCATTACAGACGTGACCATCCTGACATATTGAACGAACAGGTATCTTCGTGCCCGATGGGGTGCTAACACTAAGGTCTAGATATAATGGTGTCATTTTTATCTTGTCTTCCACGACAAAATTTGTGGATATAAAGCTATGCGTAGCACCAAAATCAAATAGCATGCGAGCAGGTATATTATTGAAAAGTAATATACCTGACACAACGGTGTCCGATGCTAGGGCCTCTTTCCATGTCAAAGGATACACCCGGCCTTGAGCTTGACGACGCTCTTGCTGCGGCGCGATTCGGTTGGCTTGAGGTGCTGTGGCAGAATTTGGATGTTGAGGGCAGAGTTCAGAGTAGCACGAGGAGTCACGAATCTCATGGTTTGGATCACCACAAATGAGGCATAACTTGTGCTTCTTACGACAGTTGTCGATCGTGTGCCCTGGCTTCTTATAGTAGGAACATGGTTGCCCTGGATTTTCTCTCTGCTGACCGCCGTTATTTGGATGCATTAGAGTGGTGTTTCCTTCCGTGTTGCTAGGGCGCTTGTGATTGGAAGTATGCACTGCGCCGGCAGCAACTGAAGGATACTACGATTCAAGAAAAATGGCATGATTGAGGACTTTCCGCATAGTCAGGTATTGGGGAACGACTATGTGTGCATGGATGTCAGGTCCCAGGCCGCCTTCGAATCTTCTTGCTTTACTCGTCGCATCAGGTAGATATGAGCTTGCAAATTTGGCGAGCCGATTGAATTCGTCGGAGTACTGCTTCACTGTCATATTTTCTTGGCGGAGCTGCACGAACTCGTTCTTCTTTTGCCGATAAACGGGAGGGGGTATGAACTCCTCTTCAAACGTCCATCGTAAGGTAGCCCACGAGATCGTCTCATCTTCATCGCCTACTGAGAGAGATCTTTGATGCACGTCCCGCCAATCGTGCGCGTTCAAATGGAGCTGCAACTGGGCACACACAACACGCTTCTCGTCAGGTACCTCTAGCAATTTGTAGTGATCCTCAAGCTCTGTCAACCAATCTAGAGCCACGACCGGATCCTCAGTCCCTTTGAAAGGCGTATTGCTGACTTTCTTGAAGTCGATAAAGTCAAGGTGTAACGTCCCGCTCCGAACGGTTACTTATGGAACACTAAGCTGCTTCGACTCGGTTGAGAATCGAGTCTCAGGAAAACCATACCGCCAAATCAACACGGACGGAGTGCAATGAACCCTTCGAATTAATCGAACGGCTTCTATTAAAATAAGTCCAAGAGTTTTTGTTGATTGCTTTGCTTCTTGGTTTTGTGTTGCTTTGTGTTTTGAGTTGCTTTCGATGACTTAGTTTTCATGATTTCGCCTTCTCGCTTGCGCGTTCTTTTTGAATCGTAAGGGAAAGAGATCGAAGTATGCTAACCAAGTATTGTTGCATTTTCAGGACGTGTCATGCCCCAGTCCCAAAATGCCGAGGGACTGGATGCGCGGCAATGGCCAGCAGCACGCACCGATGGATAACCCAATTTAATGGATCCATCAGGGCCTGCTTAAGCTGTAGTCTAACAGTAAATAGAATAATTATTACAAGTCCCAGGTTATTCTAATCTCATCCACAACAGATAATCACAGATTAAATGCCAGAAATAATGCAATAGAATAAATAAGCAAATCTCATATAAGTGTCTCGGGGAACAATCCGAGAATATGTCTGGTACATCGAATGCAAATAGACAGGAAATAAATCAACTGAAAATAGAAATACTGAGTATATGAAGCCGGTACTCAGGAGAAGTCTTCAGCCACGATCTCGTCCTCAGGTTCCTGTTCTGTTCCGAGAAGTGCTCCTGTTCCGTACACCTCAGGGTAGATTTCTTCGGCTATACCTGGGGACATAGTCCATTCCAGGTCCTCAGGGGACATAACAAGGTACAGATAATACAAGCCAAAATAAATGCAGTGCAGAACTAAATAAAATAATAGGGTAAGCTATATAACCATCTATGTGAAATGCAAGATGAGAGCATCACTAAAACTCAGGATGAGCCACTACAAGCTCTGTGTCGGGGAGCCGGTAGCGGTAATATCACTAGTAGAGTGCCTAGCTCTGATATAGAGTCTGAGGCCTTACAATAAATATAACACTAGTAGAGTGCCTAGCTCTGATATAGAGTCTAAGCTTCATCGTAAATAATATATAAATCAGCCTGTAGCCTGTGTGTCTCTCCCCACCCAATGTAATCACGCATATCATGACCATAACGTCTCATGTCCATGTCAACGGGATTATAGCTAATGCAGCAAGTCATATTGTCTATAAATAAAATATCTTTGTCAAGTCCTGTATCCTATACAGAATCACCACGAATATCTCGAGAAGATCCTGTCTCATGAATAGTGTCAAGTGTCCTGGGTTATGATGTACTTGATAAGACAAGTACGAGAATATATAGGGTCTCGTTATCCATGTCTATATGACGTTACACAACTCCGCGTACGGGGTTGGCACCCGACTAGTAATCGGACGCTAAGTAAAATCACTCGGTCCTGAGTTGAATAGTTAAATCAAGTTTATGTATGTTTACACAAGTACTCCAGCAAGTACTATAATAGAAATCATTGCAAGTTGGTACGGTATAATTTTCCACTGATGTATAAATAAGTTAAGAAAATAAGTAGCAAGCTGCAGGGTTTGGCAAGGTACACTTGCCTGTGGTTCTGGTTCCAATTGCTGCTCTGACTTCAGCTGGAATTGCAGGCGGTACTCCGGTTGCTGAAATAAACATCACCATCAGATCCAGAAAATATCAATCAGCTAGAAACGCCTGTCCTTGAGTCCAATTTGGAGACAAGGGCAAAACGGTAATTTCGGATCAAAACGGGGTCCACATGTGGACCCGCTTTGCACCGAAAAATGTGTCAGGGACAAAGGTCTCCAAATTCGCCAAACTTAGTGTCAACAGGTCAAGAACGATGATACGAACCCAACGAAACTTCCAGAATTAAATTCCGATGAGCCGATCACCAAATCGCCCGTCGAGTGGAGCCTGTGGGGCCCACGACACGCGATTTCGTCAACGTTCTCAGAATCGAACCAAACTTGGGTCACAGGACCAGCATATCGCTACGAGTCCGATGGTACAAGTTTCGTTTCAATCCGACGTGTGTACACAAAGTTACAGCGAGATTCAGAAAAGTCGGATATGGGACGGTGTCCGCGGATACGCGTTGATTCTGGTGTGCACGCACATCCAAATCAACTTCTATAAAATTTTACACGTCCGTATCAACGACGCGCACGTATCTGTGAAGACCGCACGCGACCAAGTCGTCCCGTTTGGCGGGCCGTACCCAGTTCCGGGGTGAATCAGGGCGTTATTTTTCCTGTTTTTGGATCGCGGTGTGCGATCGCCACAGGACGCGATGCGCCGAGCGGTTTGCCCGGGCACCGAGGGGGTCATGCAGGCTACGCGTTGCAATTTATGGAATTGAAAACAGAGTTACGAGGAGTGAGATACGAGTACCTGAACTGGGCTCCTCGGAACCGGATTTTCGTGTCCGTCTCGTGTCCTGGACACTGTGTCCAAGCCGTGTCCACTGTGTCGACGAGTCCCGTGTCCTGCTGTGTCCGCGGTGCGTCCAGCTAGGTTAGGGTTTGGGTCTGGCGGAGCCGCGGCGGCCGGAGGCCGGCCGGAGGGAGGCTGGAGGCAGCTGGGGTGTAAACTCCCTCGACCAAATTTCAGTAAATTAGGATTAATTTTGACTAATTAGAATTAGTGCAACTTTTTAAAATTTTATTTATTATATTGATTGTGCACCTGTTCATTTCACAATTGACTAGGGCATCACACTAGCTGTTAACCCTAAACAAATTTCACATTCCTGCTCTAGACTAGTCAGACTACTTTTTCTGTATTCTGTGCAACTTCCAGAAACCTCGTTTGATGCTTCGTTTTAGTCGCACAAATATCGTTACAAACGTATGTATTTATTTCCTATTTAATTTTCTGCTCTTTACCCATCTCTGTACCCTTAGAGATTTGAGGACCAGTAGGCACCTGATTGCCCAACCAAAAATACGATAATATTCTACTCTAATTATACTTCAATTATCGTATTGACACCGTAGAAAGATTATGACTCTAATAGCCTCTAAATAATTAGTGAACACCGTGCGCAGTATTTATTAAATGATAAATACGATGACTGTATCACCTGCAATATCAGACCCTGCACCTGCCCAGAATCACCCCACACTGTCCAAAATATTTTCCCCCAGCTATTTTTCCCTCATTTATATACAATTTAGAATTTCGGGAAATCAGTATTTAAAATCAGGTAAATTGCGAAATTACGCAAAATACAATTTTATGCAATTATGCAATATTTGAAAAGTTAGGGGTTTATATGCAAATTGCATGCTAGGTGGCCAAATCCTATTGGCTAGACCATAGGTGGGTAGGACCCACCATAGCATCCAGAAATTTCTGCTGGAAAATATCCTAAAAATATCAAAATACCAAAATACCCCTGAACTTCTAAATATTTACAACATTGCCATTAGGCAAAATCCTATATAAACCCTAGTATTCCTTCATTCAAACCTACAACCCTTCCCTCCGGCCACCTCCGACCACCGCCTCCGGCCAAACTCGGCCCAGCCCTTCGCCACCCTACCCTCTTCCCTCCGGCCAAGCACCACCGCCGGCGCCGCCCTGCTCCGGCTGCTACAGCGCCCGCAACTCCCTCCTCTCCTCACTGTCCACAGCACCACCTCCACCCGAACCACCTTCCCCCGCCGCCTACGGCCGTCGCCGACCACCGCCACCCTACCCAAACCCTTCGCCCCGACCTCCCCTACCTACCACCACCACCTCAGCCCTCCACGTCACCGCCTCCGGCCGCCCTAGCCCCCGCAGCAGCCACCCTCCCCTAACCCTAGCTGCTGCTGCTGCTCTCCCCGACGCCTCTAGCCGCCACCAGCACCACCGTAGACCCCCGCCACCACCGCCAACCTCACCGCCGTCCTCCCCTCTACCGAACCCTCCGCCTGCCCGGCCACCTCCGCCGCTCCTCCGCCGGCCAGCGCCCCCGCAAGCTGCAACTGCTGCTGCTGCTGCCAGTGGCCACTGCCACTGCTGCTGCTCCTCCGGCCGCCTCCGGCCAGCTCCGCCGCCGTCCTCCCGCCGGCAGCACCGCGTGGGACCCCCCTTGCCATCTGTAAAGGTATATATACCTATAATATACATAAATACATAAATAATCTCTAATACATGAGTATATGTATATAATATATGTATATATATGTATATATATGTATATATATATATGTATATATATATGTATAAATACTATGTATATTTATATATATATCTATATATATATTATGTTATAATATATATACTATTATTATACAGTATATATTATATAATATATATTATACTTTATATACTTATGTATATATATATTATATACTATACATATATAATTATATATGTATATATGAATATATATATATATATGTATATATGAATATATTATAACATAATTACTATTATGTATATAATTCTGTTAAAATATATAAATATATGTGTATACATATATTTATATAATTGGTATATAACATATATATTATTCTATGCATTTTTTTCCATTTATTTATTTTCTGCATTTAATTTCCTGCACCTATATTATATTATATATATATATATATTATCTATATATATATATTAAATATGCTGGATAATACAGCTTAATTATTTATATTATATTCTTGCAAATGTCATTTCAATTTATAGTAAATATATTGTACTGGATAATACAGTACCTATACTTATGTATTTAATTCCTGCATTTTCTTTTATTCATTATATATTTATATATAAATATCTATATACATATTTAAATTTCTGCACTGTCATATATATATATCTCTATCAGTGGATATACCCTGAGTATATATGTATTTTAATTCTGCCCTGTCATTTCAAATTATAATATTATATATCAGAGGATACACCCTGATAATATTATAATACTATATTATCGCAGTGGATATACACTGCTACTATATATATTATTGCCTGCATTTATCTATTATATATATATATACTATTATATATATATTATATCTATGCCTACTAAATATATATATCTATACTATATATATGTATATATATATATATGTTTTATATTACAGCCTGGATATTCACGAAACCTATCTGTTTTAACAGAAACCAACTTCAGCACAGCTAGTGACCCCCTGTCACCAGCACCTTCACAACTGACTGTAAAATCAGGGTTTCAACACTATCAGGGAGTAGGCAAGTATACCTTGCCAAGTTAAATGTTTAAATTCTCAAATATTGTTATATGCTTCTTGCTTCTGAAATTCATATACCATGACCACCTGAGACTGCCTTGGGTACAGTCAACTGTTATGTTGACATGATATTACAGACTCACCAACAGCTGAGAGAATATCCTAATATATTCTCCTAAACCCTATCACGGAAACACGCAACATGGTTGCATTTACATATATGGATGTGAGCTGCGTATTTGGTTAGCTACCAGTACGTGTGACCCGCATCACGGATTAGAATAACTTAGGAAATGTACGATTTGACATTTAGATTCATTGGGATGGAAAAGATAACTAGTTGACGTATGGGACACCCCCTCCAATAATGTTTTATACCTTCGTACCAATGATGGTCGATTGCAGAGTTCCCTGAGTCGGGGGCATACGACACCTATACTAGCCAGTCGCCACGATTGGTGAATTACGTCAGCGTATGTCTAGCCACACATTCCCATGCGTACTACTGGATCTTTACTTGCATTTTCACTTAGTATGGTTAGTACCCTGTATTTATTTTATTTCTTTATTCAGTATTTTTACATTACATGGCATGTCATTTTTCTGTATCTTGTTACGTCCCACTGAGGACCTGGTTCCTTGCCAGATCTAGATGGGGCTTTCTACCCCACAGTGTACGGGCCTGATCAGGAGGCCAGATGTGCTACTGAGGAGGAGCTCGAGGAGACACCCTCAGAGTAGGCTTGACCCTAGATGCTGCTACCTAGAGATGGAGATGTTTTGATCAGATAGACACTGCTTAGTCTATTTGATTTTTCTGCGCTATTATCAGTTTTTGTAGTAGGCTTGTAACCTCACCAGTTGTGTACTGTATCAGACTCAGTTATATATATATTTCAGCATTTGTTTTCTGACATTTTGTTGTGGATGAGATAGCTTTACCTGTTCTATACTTGTAGTATTTTAGGACAGCGTAGCACGTCCCTTTGGGTCCATCAAAGTGGATTAAGCCCTTAGTGACGTGTCAGCTGGCCAGTGACACGTGGCCTAGTTCCTGACATTTTGGGACTGGGGCGTGACATGGTTTTAGTGGTGGCCCATGCAGGTCCAATTTTATTTGCTAGTAGGTATGATGACATGCCCAGCAAGCCTGCAATAGGATAGAAATATTAGGTCTCATCCACACTGACATCATCTTTACAATCTTTATTATTGCATCATGCTTGATATCATTTATTATCTCCTTTGTGTTTTCTAATTATCCTATTTTCCTCAGAAATATGGACATACCCGGGAAACTTGCGAATAATGGGGCTGACCAAGCAACAGACCCTTCGCCAAGTGCCCAAGGAACTCCGTCCAATCACCAAAATTCTAGCCAGGAGACGACACCAACTCCACATGCAGAGACACCTTTGTCTCCACCTCCAGTCTTGCCTATCCAGATGCCACAACTTGAGGGTCAATCTCAAATGTTGCAGTTTCTCCAGACTATGTTGCAGAACCAATGGCAACAAACTGAGGCCCTGAGACAGTCTCAGTGGCAGCAAACTGAAGCTCTGCGACAGACGTTGATGACGGCTTTGGAGAGAACTACTACTCCGACACCCGTACCTGTCCTACCAGCGGGCACAGTTCGAGGCTTCCGTCAAATGAGCCCGAGGGATTTCAAAGGCAACGAGACTCCTGAAGAGATCTCCGATTGGATCTCCAACACCGAAATGCTGCTAGAAGGATCGCAACTCACTCCCGACCTATGGATGACCGCTGTGAGGGGCCAACTTCTTGGCAACGCCCATCACTGGTGGGAATCCATAGAGCGCAGCGTCGGCAAAGACCAAACTTGGCAACAATTCCTGGAGCATTTCAACGCCAAGTACTTTCCAGAGACAGTCCAGAATGCCCTATACTCCCAGTTCCTGCACCTGGAGCAAGGAAACATGACGGTAGATGCCTACGACGCGGAGTTTAGCAGACTAAGTCGTTTCGGTACTGATCTGATCCCGAACGAGCTGAAGAAGGCTAAAAGATTCCACCATGGCCTTAACCAAGAGCTTCAGAGGCACACAACAACGCAGTCGAGAATCTCCTACAACGAGGTTCTTACTGAAGCCAGGGAGCAAGAAGCCATTGGCCGAGGAGCCAGACGCTCAAATCCAACCTTCCCGGCCAAGAATCAGCACGGAGCAGGAGGACCTATACGTCGTCCCCAATATCAGACGCAACAGACGACGGGGCCTTACCAGAAGAGGGAGCTCCCGATTTGTCACTTTTGTGGCAAGAAGGGGCATTTTGCCAATGACTGTAGAAAGAAGCTGGGATTATGCCTGCTATGTGGAGCTAGAAATCATATGGCCAAAGACTGCCCACAACGTAGAGATACAGCACCTCAGCAAGGGCAGAAGCCAGGAGCTCAAACTCAGAAGATGCTTCCCTCCACATCAGGAGGATATCAGCGAGGAGCACCCTTGCCTACTCAGGAGACCCAGTTCAAGGCCAGACAACAAGCCGGTGGACAAAGGCAGGGACAAGCCTTTGCGTTAGCTGCCGTTGCAGAAGAACCTGAAGGGGAAACTATAACAGGTACCATTTTAGTTGCATCATTACCCGCAACTGTATTATTCGATTCTGGGGCTACTTTGTCTTTCATATCCAGTAGATTCGTAGCCATGCACAAACTATCTACTTCGCCGCTACCCAAGTGTTGGAAAATACTTACTGGAGGAGGTATTGTTCCAGTTACCAACATTATCAAAACCTGCCCAGTAGTTGTTTGTAGTAGAGGACTAAGAGCGCGATTTTTGGTACTTCCAATGCCAAATTTCGATGTTGTCTTAGGCATGGACTGGCTAAGCCAGAATAATGCTATCCTAGACTGCCGAAAGGGTAGTGTTATCTTTAGACCCCCAGATCACCCAGAGTTCGAATATGTCCGTGGAACCATCGAGCAAGGAGTAGGCCAGACTCCTAGAGCTTACATGGCGATGGAGACAGCACTTCCCTCAATTGTAGCAGAGTTCGAGGACGTATTTCCAGAAGAATTGCCAGGCCTACCGCCTGACAGAGAAGTGGAGTTCATTATTGAGCTGATACCCGGAGCTGCACCAGTATCCTCCAATGTATACCGACTGGCGAAGAAGGAGCTTGACGAGCTGAAGCTTCAACTGGAGGAACTACAGATCAAAGGATTTGTTCGTCCTAGTGCATCACCCTGGGGAGCACCAGTGTTGTTTGTACCAAAGAAGGACGGAACATATCGCATGTGCATTGATTACAGAGCCCTCAACGCTCTGACAATCAAAAACAAGTACCCCTTGCCGAGAATTGACGACCTGTTCGATCAACTAACAGGAGCCGTAGTATTCTCGAAGATAGACTTGAGATCAGGCTACCATCAAGTCAAGGTACGAAGAGAAGACATTCCAAAGACAGCATTCAGAACTCGTTATGGTCATTACGAATTTCTGGTGATGCCGTTTGGATTGACTAATGCACCTGCTGTATTCATGAACCTGATGAACCGAGTCTTCCACCAATATCTGGACCAGTTCGTGGTAGTCTTCATCGACGACATTCTGGTGTATTCAAAAAGCCACGAGGAGCATGAAGAGCACTTAAGGTTGGTATTAGAGACGCTGAGACGGGAGAGCCTTTATGCTAAGATGAGCAAGTGTGAATTCTTCCTGGACCGTGTCGCATTTCTTGGACACGTTATCACAGGAGAAGGCATCTCGGTAGACCCAGCAAAGATCTCATCTGTTGAGACGTGGCCAACCCCGACCAACGTCTCAGAGGTGAGAAGCTTTCTAGGACTTGCCGGATATTACCGGAGGTTCGTAGAAAACTTTGCAAGAATCGCGGAGCCGATTACCCGTCTTACTCGCAAGGAGCAGGAATTCATATGGACTGAAGATTGCCAGACAGCTTTTGATGACTTGAAGAAGCGTCTGACTACAGCTCCCATTTTGACTATACCATCTGGATCCGGAGGTTTCGTCATATATAGTGATGCATCCGGAAAAGGATTTGGTTGTGTCTTAATGCAACATGGGAAAGTTGTAGCTTATGCCTCAAGACAGTTGAGGACTCATGAGAAGAATTACCCCACTCACGATCTGGAGCTTGCCGCAGTCATCTTCGCCCTGAAGCTATGGAGACACTATCTATATGGCGAAAGAGTGGAGATATTCACCGATCATAAAAGTTTGAAGTACGTCTACACCCAGAAGGACCTAAATCTGAGACAAAGACGATGGCTCGAAGTGATGGCGGATTTCGAAATTGATCTACAGTACCATCCAGGGAAAGCTAATATGGTGGCAGATGCTCTAAGCAGAAGACCCTCGGCATTCTTTATGATCACCCAACCAGATCTGCTGAGAGATCTAGCAAAGTTGGGAATAGAGATCATTGTGCCAGGAATTGATGGTCACTTATCAAACTACCAGCTGCAATCAACCTTGGTGGAAAGAATCAAAGCTGCTCTACCAACAGATGCAAGATTTCAGAGGCTTCGACAGAGAACAGAAGCTGGACTCCAGACCGGTTGTCGCATACACGAAGATGGGACTCTAAGATGTGGAAATCGTCTTTATGTTCCAAATGGAGAACTTCGTAATGAGCTGATGTCAGAAGCTCATAGCTCAGTATACTCTATACATCCAGGAGGCACAAAGATGTACAGAGATCTGCGGCAATATTACTGGTGGCATGGAATGAAGCGGGAGATAGCACGCTTTGTGGCCAAATGTCTGGTGTGTCAGCAAGTCAAGGCTGAGCATCAGAGATCTGCCGGTCTACTTCAACCCCTCCCAATACCCGAGTGGAAATGGGAACACATTACGATAGACTTTGTTACGGGCTTCCCAAGAAGTCCTAGTGGTCGTAATGCTGTCTGGGTAATTGTAGACAGACTCACTAAGGCTGCTCATTTTCTACCTTTTAGAGTCGGGCAATCCACAGAAGTCTTGGCGGACATGTACATGAAGGAGATAGTGCGTCTGCATGGAGTGCCAGTCAGCATAGTATCTGACAGAGATACGAGATTTACATCTTACTTTTGGCGAAGTATGCAAGAAAGTCTTGGTACCCGTCTCAAGTTTAGCACCTCGTATCACCCACAAACAGATGGCCAATCAGAACGCACCATCCAGACACTTGAAGATATGCTGAGAGCCTGCATGCTTGATTTCAGCGGATCATGGGAAGATCATCTACACCTGGTGGAATTTTCCTACAACAACAGCTATCAAGCGAGCATTCAAATGGCTCCCTTTGAAGCTTTGTATGGAAGGAAAGGTCGTTCCCCAGTATGCTGGAGCGATGTTGGCGAGAGACAGATCTTGGGACCAGAACTGATTATTCGTACGGTGGAGAAAGTAAAGAAGATCCAGGGACACCTACGAGCTGCACAAGACAGGCAGAAGCACTGGGCCAACATTCACCGACGACCTCTAGAGTTCCAAGTAGGGGAGCATGTGTTCTTAAAGATCTCACCTACTAGAGGAACTATCAGATTTGGAGGAAGAGGGAAGCTAAGTCCAAGGTACATTGGACCCTTCGATGTGCTAGATCGCGTCGGAGAAGTTGCTTACAGACTAGCTCTACCTCAGACTTTGGAGGGAGTACATGACGTCTTCCACGTATCTCAGCTGAGGAGGTACATTCCAGACCCGAGTCATGTGCTAGACTACTCAGAGATCACTATCGGGCCAAGCTTATCTTATCAGGAGGAGCCTGTAGAGATTCTGGACCGTAGCGAGAAAGTATTACGAGGCCAGACTATTCCTCTCGTTCGTGTTGCATGAAGACATCATGCACCAGGTGAATCCACCTGGGAACGAGAAGAGGATATTCGTCAGCGTTATCCCCACCTATTTCCAAACCAGGGTATGTCCAATATTTCAAATCCAATCTTTCTTTATCATCATATGTCCTTTTTCATTCTCATTATATGGTTGTTTTTATTTCGAGGACGAAATATTCTAAGGAGGGTAGATTGTAAACTCCCTCGACCAAATTTCAGTAAATTAGGATTAATTTTGACTAATTAGAATTAGTGCAACTTTTTAAAATTTTATTTATTATATTGATTGTGCACCTGTTCATTTCACAATTGACTAGGGCATCACACTAGCTGTTAACCCTAAACAAATTTTACATTCCTGCTCTAGACTAGTCAGACTACTTTTTCTGTATTCTGTGCAACTTCCAGAAACCTCGTTTGATGCTTCGTTTTAGTCGCACAAATATCGTTACAAACGTATGTATTTATTTCCTATTTAATTTTCTGCTCTTTACCCATCTCTGTACCCTTAGAGATTTGAGGACCAGTAGGCACCTGATTGCCCAACCAAAAATACGATAATATTCTACTCTAATTATACTTCAATTATCGTATTGACACCGTAGAAAGATTATGACTCTAATAGCCTCTAAATAATTAGTGAACACCGTGCGCAGTATTTATTAAATGATAAATACGATGACTGTATCACCTGCAATATCAGACCCTGCACCTGCCCAGAATCACCCCACACTGTCCAAAATATTTTCCCCCAGCTATTTTTCCCTCATTTATATACAATTTAGAATTTCGGGAAATCAGTATTTAAAATCAGGTAAATTGCGAAATTACGCAAAATACAATTTTATGCAATTATGCAATATTTGAAAAGTTAGGGGTTTATATGCAAATTGCATGCTAGGTGGCCAAATCCTATTGGCTAGACCATAGGTGGGTAGGACCCACCATAGCATCCAGAAATTTCTGCTGGAAAATATCCTAAAAATATCAAAATACCAAAATACCCCTGAACTTCTAAATATTTACAACATTGCCATTAGGCAAAATCCTATATAAACCCTAGTATTCCTTCATTCAAACCTACAACCCTTCCCTCCGGCCACCTCCGACCACCGCCTCCGGCCAAACTCGGCCCAGCCCTTCGCCACCCTACCCTCTTCCCTCCGGCCAAGCACCACCGCCGGCGCCGCCCTGCTCCGGCTGCTACAGCGCCCGCAACTCCCTCCTCTCCTCACTGTCCACAGCACCACCTCCACCCGAACCACCTTCCCCCGCCGCCTACGGCCGTCGCCGACCACCGCCACCCTACCCAAACCCTTCGCCCCGACCTCCCCTACCTACCACCACCACCTCAGCCCTCCACGTCACCGCCTCCGGCCGCCCTAGCCCCCGCAGCAGCCACCCTCCCCTAACCCTAGCTGCTGCTGCTGCTCTCCCCGACGCCTCTAGCCGCCACCAGCACCACCGTAGACCCCCGCCACCACCGCCAACCTCACCGCCGTCCTCCCCTCTACCGAACCCTCCGCCTGCCCGGCCACCTCCGCCGCTCCTCCGCCGGCCAGCGCCCCCGCAAGCTGCAACTGCTGCTGCTGCTGCCAGTGGCCACTGCCACTGCTGCTGCTCCTCCGGCCGCCTCCGGCCAGCTCCGCCGCCGTCCTCCCGCCGGCAGCACCGCGTGGGACCCCCCTTGCCATCTGTAAAGGTATATATACCTATAATATACATAAATACATAAATAATCTCTAATACATGAGTATATGTATATAATATATGTATATATATGTATATATATGTATATATATATATGTATATATATATGTATAAATACTATGTATATTTATATATATATATATCTATATATATATTATGTTATAATATATATACTATTATTATACAGTATATATTATATAATATATATTATACTTTATATACTTATGTATATATATATTATATACTATATATATATAATTATATATGTATATATGAATATATATATATATGTATATATGAATATATTATAACATAATTACTATTATGTATATAATTCTGTTAAAATATATAAATATATGTGTATACATATATTTATATAATTGGTATATAACATATATATTATTCTATGCATTTTTTTCCATTTATTTATTTTCTGCATTTAATTTCCTGCACCTATATTAT
The DNA here is from genome assembly GCA_036927795.1 of Iris macrosiphon. Classification (NCBI taxonomy): domain Eukaryota; kingdom Viridiplantae; phylum Streptophyta; class Magnoliopsida; order Asparagales; family Iridaceae; genus Iris; species Iris macrosiphon. The sequence goes on along the minus strand of JAYESA010000019.1, from coordinate 40,483,809 downwards.
ATTATATATATATATATATTATCTATATATATATATTAAATATGCTGGATAATACAGCTTAATTATTTATATTATATTCTTGCAAATGTCATTTCAATTTATAGTAAATATATTGTACTGGATAATACAGTACCTATACTTATGTATTTAATTCCTGCATTTTCTTTTATTCATTATATATTTATATATAAATATCTATATACATATTTAAATTTCTGCACTGTCATATATATATATCTCTATCAGTGGATATACCCTGAGTATATATGTATTTTAATTCTGCCCTGTCATTTCAAATTATAATATTATATATCAGAGGATACACCCTGATAATATTATAATACTATATTATCGCAGTGGATATACACTGCTACTATATATATTATTGCCTGCATTTATCTATTATATATATATATACTATTATATATATATTATATCTATGCCTACTAAATATATATATCTATACTATATATATGTATATATATATATATGTTTTATATTACAGCCTGGATATTCACGAAACCTATCTGTTTTAACAGAAACCAACTTCAGCACAGCTAGTGACCCCCTGTCACCAGCACCTTCACAACTGACTGTAAAATCAGGGTTTCAACACTATCAGGGAGTAGGCAAGTATACCTTGCCAAGTTAAATGTTTAAATTCTCAAATATTGTTATATGCTTCTTGCTTCTGAAATTCATATACCATGACCACCTGAGACTGCCTTGGGTACAGTCAACTGTTATGTTGACATGATATTACAGACTCACCAACAGCTGAGAGAATATCCTAATATATTCTCCTAAATCCTATCACGGAAACACGCAACATGGTTGCATTTACATATATGGATGTGAGCTGCGTATTTGGTTAGCTACCAGTACGTGTGACCCGCATCACGGATTAGAATAACTTAGGAAATGTACGATTTGACATTTAGATTCATTGGGATGGGAAAGATAACTAGTTGACGTATGGGACACCCCCTCCAATAATGTTTTATACCTTCGTACCAATGATGGTCGATTGCAGAGTTCCCTGAGTCGGGGGCATACGACACCTATACTAGCCAGTCGCCACGATTGGTGAATTACGTCAGCGTATGTCTAGCCACACATTCCCATGCGTACTACTGGATCTTTACTTGCATTTTCACTTAGTATGGTTAGTACCCTGTATTTATTTTATTTCTTTATTCAGTATTTTTACATTACATGGCATGTCATTTTTCTGTATCTTGTTACGTCCCACTGAGGACCTGGTTCCTTGCCAGATCTAGATGGGGCTTTCTACCCCACAGTGTACGGGCCTGATCAGGAGGCCAGATGTGCTACTGAGGAGGAGCTCGAGGAGACACCCTCAGAGTAGGCTTGACCCTAGATGCTGCTACCTAGAGATGGAGATGTTTTGATCAGATAGACACTGCTTAGTCTATTTGATTTTTCTGCGCTATTATCAGTTTTTGTAGTAGGCTTGTAACCTCACCAGTTGTGTACTGTATCAGACTCAGTTATATATATATATTTCAGCATTTGTTTTCTGACATTTTGTTGTGGATGAGATAGCTTTACCTGTTCTATACTTGTAGTATTTTAGGACAGCGTAGCACGTCCCTTTGGGTCCATCAAAGTGGATTAAGCCCTTAGTGACGTGTCAGCTGGCCAGTGACACGTGGCCTAGTTTCTGACATTTTGGGACTGGGGCGTGACATGGGGAGGGCTCGGCCGAAGGCGGCGGCGCGCTGGGAGGCGGCGCAGGCGGCCGGGAAGCGGGCCGGAGGGTGCGGGCGGGTCTGCTGCGTCGGTCGGGGTGGCGGCGCTGTGGAGAAGAAGGGGAGGCCGGCTCGGGTAGCTGCAGGGAGGCGGCGAGACGAGGGCGGCGTCGGCGGTGCTCGGGGAGGGGTCGCCGGACTTGGGGTGGCCGGTGGGGGAGACTTAGGGTTTAAATAGGCGGGAGGGGGTGGTCGTGGCACCGGGCGGAGCGGAAGAGAGGGCCGACGTAGCCGCGGGGTGCGGGGCGCGCGGCCGGGCGAGGTGCCGCGTGGCCGGGCGGGGCAGCGCTGGAAGCGGGCGGCTGACCGGGTCTTGCGGGGACGTGGAAGGGAGAAGGATCACGCGGGTCGGGCGGGCGGCGGGTTCGGGTCTGGCAGACCCGGCCCGACCCGTTAAGCCGAACGGGTTTTGGGCTGTGGGTTCGGGTCGCGGGTTAGCCCGGATCCGACCCGCAGCGGATGGGCTGGGCTGGGCTGGGCTGGGCTGGATTTATTTAATAAAATAAATAAATAAATAGTTTTTAGGTGTTTAAAAATAGGTCCGGGGCCCAATAAATTCCAGAAAAATTACCCTAAGTCTAGTTTTTCATTTTACACCCAAAAATATTATTTTCATAATATTTTAATATTATGTATTATCAAATAAAAATTATTTAATAATTAAAACCCTGATATTAATTACGAAAAAATCCCAGAAAATTCCAAAAAATTATGAAAAATCCAAATTTAAAAATTCTTGAAAAATCAGGGGGTTTACAATCTACCCCCCTTAAGAGGATTGCGTCCTCGCAATCAAAGAATAACTGGTCAGCAGAGATGACACGGTTGCAAGTATCGTTCGAAACACATCACAAGATACTTAGGGAAATATCGTTTCCCTAAGAATGAAAGTTATGCACTTTCCAGAGGTAAAGAACTACAAATTTTTAGAAAACTAGGTTATTTATTATCAAGTGCAAATTACTAGGTTGGGGCTGAGGTCACGAACCAACGGGCACGAGCTAAAACAATTCTAGAAACGGATACTACGAATCACTTACGCGCATTAGCTACTCCAAGAGTCTGCGCGTCCTCCAAAGTCATCACGTAAGCTTGTCCGCGTCCTTGAGGTGGTGCCCTCTGCTGTTGCTGGGCTTGCTGGAAGAGTGCTGCTTGAGGTGCCAAGGGTGGCCTCGGCTGATATCTTCCTGGTGCTGGTAAGGCTTCTCGGTTAATCGTCGGTGTTTCTCCTTGATGCGTTGTGCAATCTCTGGCAAAGTGTTGTCTGGATCCGCAAATTAAGCACATTCCCAGCTTGCGTCGGCATTCTTTTTCAATATGGCCTATCTTGCCACAGTAGTAACAAGTAGGAAAAATTGAGGCTCTTGGTGCTGCTCTTGGTAGCGGATTTATTTGTTGACGCTTTGCAGACTCCTCTTGTGCGGCTCTGGTTGGTGCGAATGTGGAAGGCCGCTTGAGGCGAGACTCTCTCCTGGTGACACGTTCCATGCATCGGGCTGCAGCGAGAACGTCTGAATAGGAGGTAGGTACGACGGATCCGATGAGTCTCTGTAACTCGAAGTTCAGTCCGTCGAAGAACTTCTCAGCCTTCTCTTCCTCTGTCGGGATCAGGGTTGGGGCGAAGCGGCTCAGACGAATAAATTCCGCGTTGTACTCTTCCACCGTCATAGTGTCCTGAGTGAGGCGATTGAACTTGTCCCGAAGTTCTGATCGTGCGAGCCGGAATGTACATCTCCTGAAAGAGTCTGGAGAACTCCTCCCAAGTGACTCGGTCTGGTCCGAGTCGCGTCTCCTCAGACAACCACCAGTGGTGCGCATTGCCTGTTAATTGCATTCGGACGGCAGTCATCAAACGTTCCCATGGAAGTTCAGCTGCTTCAAGTTGATGCCGAATGTTGGTGAGCCACTCATGAACTTCTGTGGGCTCCTCCTTGCCAGAAAAAGTGCGGGGCTTCAGTTGGCGGAAGTCAGTGATAGAGCCCGTCGATGGCCGTCGAGCTGGTAGGTTGGCCTGCTCTAGTGCAGTTACGATGCTGCTTCTCAAGAAATTAGCCTCGCGATATTGAGCCTCGTGTTGGACTTGTTGCTGGGCTTGCATCATCGCGTAGATCATTTGGAATATCTGTTGCCCGTCAATCGGCTGTCCTTGTGGGAGTACTGGCATTGGTGGGACAAACTGCGGTGGAGGTGGGATGTCATCACGCCGGAATCTGGAGGTAGGTTGACCTGCCTGCTGGCTCTGTTGAGTTGATGGAACTCCACCGACTGGGGTCACTCCGTCGTCATAGGTGACACCTGTAGCTTGTGGTGTTCCTGCGGGAGTCTCGTTGCACTCTTGTGGGTCCATTTCCCTGCATCCAAAATAAACAATAAGAGGCGCATAGGAATCAAGGCAGGATGCAAGTAAATTATTTGAAGTCGATACAGAGATCAAGAATGATTCAAGCAAGTGGATGAGATCCTAAGACTTATCCTATTCTTATTGCAGGCCTGTTCGGTCCCCAAGTTGAAACCGAACAATTTAGTCGTTTGACCTGCATGGGCCACCACAAAAACCATGTCACGCCCCAGTCCCAAAATGCCGAGGGACTGGATGCGCGGCAATGGCCAGCAGCACGCACCGATGGACAACCCAATTTAATGGATCCATCAGGGCATGCTTAAGCTGTAGTCTAACAGTAAATAGAATAATTATTACAAGTCCCAGGTTATTCTAATCTCATCCACAACAGATAATCACAGATTAAATGCCAGAAATAATGCAATAGAATAAATAAGCAAATCTCAAATAAGTGTCTCGGGGAACAATCCGAGAATATGTCTGGTACATCGAATGCAAATAGACAGGAAATAAATTAACTGGAAATAGAAATACTGAGTATATGAAGCAGGTACTCAGGAGAAGTCTTCAGCCACGATCTCGTCCTTAGGTTCCTGTTCTGTTCCGAGAAGTGCTCCTATTCCGTACACCTCGGGGTAGATCTCTTCGGCTATACCTGGGGACATAGTCCATTCCAGGTCCTCAGGGGACATAACAAGGTACAGATAATACAAGACAAAATAAATGCAGTGCAGAACTAAATGAAACAATAGGGTAAGCTATATAACCATCTATGTGAAATGCAAGATGAGAGCATCACTAAAACTCAGGCTGAGCCACTACAAGCTCTGTGTCGGGGAACCGGTAGCGGTAATATCACTAGTAGAGTGCCTAGATCTGATATAGAGTCTGAGGCCTTACAATAAATATAACACTAGTAGAGTGCCTAGCTCTGATATAGAGTCTAAGCTTCATCGTAAATAATATATAAATCAGCCTGTAGCATGTGTGTCTCTCCCCACCCAATATAATCACGCATATCATGACCATAACGTCTCATGTCCATGTCAGCGGGATTATAGCTAATGCAGCAAGTCATATTGTCTATAAATAAAATATCTCTGTCAAGTCCTGTATCCTATACAGAATTACCACGAATATCTCGGGATCCTGTCTCATGAATAGTGTCAAGTGTCCTGGGTTATGATGTACTTGATAAGACAAGTACGAGAATATATAGGGTCTCGTTATCCATTTCTATGTGATGTTACACAACTCCGCGTACGGGGTTGGCACCCGACTAGTAATCAGACGCTAAGTAAAATCACTCGGTCCTGGGTTGAACAGTTAAATCAAGTTTATGTATGTTTACACAAGTACTCCAGCAAGTACTATAACAGAAATCATTGCAAGTTGGCACGGTATAATTATCCACTGATGTATAAATAAGTTAAGAAAATAAGTAGCAAGCTGCAGGGTTTGGAAAGGTACACTTGCCTGTGGTTCTGGATCCAATTGCTGCTCTGACTTCAGCTGAAATTGCAGGCGGTACTTCGGTTGCTGAAATAAACATCACCATCAGATCCAAAAAATATCAATCAGCTAGAAACGCCTGTCTTTGAGTCCAATTTGGAGACAAGGGCAAAACGGTAATTTTGGGTCAAAATGGGGTCCATATGTGGGCCCGCTTTGCACCAAAAAACGTGTCAGGGATAAAGGTCTCCAAATTCGCCAAACTTAGTGTCAATAGGTCAGGAACGATGATACGAACCCAACAGAACTTCCAAAATTGAATTCCGATGAGCCGATCACCAAATCGCCCGTCGAGTGGAGCTTGTGGGGCCCACGACACGCGATTTCGTCAACGTTCTCAGAATCGAACCAAACTTGGGTCACAGGACCAGCGTATCGCTACGAGTCCGATGACGCAAGATTTGTTTCAATCCGACGTGTGAACACAAAGTTACAGCAATATTCAAAAAAGTTGGATACGGGACGGTGTCCGCGGATACGCGTTGATTCCGGTGTGCACGCACATCCAAATCAACTTCTGCGAAATTTTACACGTCCGTATCAATGACGCGCACGTATTTGTGAAGACCGCACGCGACCAAGTCGTCCCGTTTGGCGGGGCGTACCCAGTTTCGGGGTGAATCAGGGCATTGTTTTTCCTGTTTTTGGATCGCGGTGTGCGATCGCCACAGGACGCGATGCGTCGAGCGGTTTACCCGGGCACCGAGGGGGTCATGCAGGCTACGCGTTGCAATTTACGAAATTAAAAACAGAGTTACGAGGAGTGAGATACGAGTACCTGAACTGGGCTCCTCGGAACCGGGTTTTCGTGTCCGTCTCGTGTCCTGGACACTGTGTCCAAGCCGTGTCCACTGTGTCGACGAGTCCCGTGTCCTGCTGTGTCCGCGGTGCGTCCAGCTAGGTTAGGGTTTGGGTCTGGCGGAGCCGCGGCGGCCGGAGGCCGGCCGGAGGGAGGCTGGGGGCAGCGGGGGAGGGCTCTGCCGGAGGAGGCGGCGCACTGGGAGGCGGCGCAGGCGGCCGGGAAGCGGGCCGGATGGTGCGGGCGGGTCTGCTGCGTCGGTCGGGGCCGCGGCGCTGTAGAGAAGACGGGGAGGCCGGCTCGGGTAGCTGCAGGGAGGCGGCGAGGCGAGGGCGGTGTCGGCGGTGCTCGGGGAGGGGTCGCCGGACTTGGGGTGGCCGGAGGGGGAGACTTAGGGTTTAAATAAGCGGGAGGGGGTGGTCGTGGCACCGGGCGGAGCGGAGGAGAGGGCCGACGTGGCCGCGGGGTGCGCGGCGCCCGGCCGGGCGAGGCGCCGCGTGGCCGGGCGGGGCGGCGCTGGAAGCGGGCGGCTGACCGGGTCTTGCGGGGACGTGGGGAGGAGAAGGATCACGCGGGTCGGGCGGGCGGCGGGTTCGGGTCTGGCACACCCGGCCCGACCCGTTAAGCCGAGCGGGTTTTGGGCTGCGGGTTCGGGTCGCGGGTTGGCCCGGATCCGACCCGCAGCGGATGGGCTGGGCTAGGCCTTGGGCTGGGCTAGATTTATTTAATAAAATAAATAAATAAATAAATAGTTTTTAGGTGTTTAAAAATAGTTTCGGGGCCCAATAAATTCCAGAAAAATTACCCTAAGTCTAGTTTTTCATTTTACACCCAAAAATATTATTTTCATAATATTTTAATATTATATATTATCAATTAAAAATTATTTAATAATTAAAACCCTGATATTAATTACGGAAAAATCCCAGAAAATTCCAGAAAATTATGAAAAATCCAAATTTAAAAATTCTTGAAAAATCAGGGGGTTTACAGGACGCATAAGCAAAGAGTGAACGTCGCTTAAGGCTTCCCCATCCTCTCGTTCGATTCATTCGGTGAGTGGCTTAGGCCCTTCGATGAATCCTTTAGTCTGCATGCCTAATAAAAAGAATCTCTAGTTCACATGAATATGTTGCCTCACTAAAAAGATAAGCTAAAAGAGAAAGAAAGTATTGCATGCTTCAAGTATTGAACTGCTAACTTACTAGTTGCTTATTGAATGCTTATTTGTCCCTTGTTTACTGTGCATTGAGTATTGTGGCTGGAAAACTCTGGACTTGATCTAGAAATGAGAAGAAGAGATAGACTTGTTTGTGCATTGTTCATCAGTTGCATGATAGCATATTCTTCTGATAGGGCTTGCATTCATGCATTTGGTCAGGACAACTTGTGCATAAGGATTATCTCTCGAGCGGTCCCTGGGGCACTGGGGATCGTTCAGCTTGGGAGAGATCTAGATACCCTGAGGCTTGAACGTCCTTACGGGAGGGTAGACCCGTCCATTAGTGAGATGGGCTTGTATGTCCCAACTGCTAATCCCGTGGAGGGGACCATCATGTAGTTAAGGCGCATGCTAGGTTTACCTTCTTGCATACCTAACACTTGATGCCTATATTGATTCATAAGTTATTCATACGCAAATTGTGGCTAACTTGTGTGTCTGCTGCAGGGATAACCGCTCGGCTGTGGGTAAGAATTGTCATATGCATATGCTATATATCGTCTATGTTTCCTTGCATGAATTGTTAAAAAGGAACTAGACAACCAGAAAGACCACCTAATAATGCTAGCTTCATCTGCTTACTTAGTGTGGATTTCTAAGGTGAGTTTGGCCACGGTCGCTCACCAGTACATGTGGTAGTACTGACCCACGTTTGTGGGCAATTATCCAGGTACTGGAAGCGAGAGTTTGGCAAGCATCTTGAATCTGAATCAGCGTGTGCGCACTCTTCCATAGGACTGTGTTCATGCTGCTTCCTCCGTTGCTTTTTACTCTAGTGGGCTACTCCTCTTCTACTATATTTTGGTTATTTTGGTCTTACTACAAGGATGTAATGTAATGGGCGTTGTGGCTAGTTTTGGAAATGTAAAAAGAGTTGTAAGCCTTCTAAGACATATTTTATAACTCAGCCAAGCAAGCACTTTGTAATCCAAATCTTCAGTATTCAATAAAATAAAAGTATTTTGTGTGCTTTCAAATGTGTTCAACTTTGGTTCTCTGTATTTACTCTGTGCCTATATATGTATATTTTCGTCTCTCTTGTGTCTTGTGCAGGTACGTTGCCTGGTGCAAGCGCAACTTAGGCTTGTACGGCATCGCGCCCAAGCGAGGACGAATGGTTCCGTAGGGACCAAGCGAGGACGATCGGCCCCTACGGGATCGGGGCGTGATAGAAGGTAGTCACATCATTCTTCTTTAGAATCTGAGATATTTTGACTTCAGGCGTGGGTTGCTCTACCGGTGCCGCTGCTGTCATTGAAGAATGGTTGGAGGCTAAGGTCTGAACCATTTGTTATAGGGCATCTACCTATTTCTGTTGGACTGTAAATTGGGCTTCTAGATTGCCTTCGAATTTGCTCTGTTGCTATTTCGTCTGTTTCTCGGCTCGCTCATGATGAGCCTCATCCCTCTATTGGCTTGCTTCAAGCATCCTCATCATTCGCTCAATCGGGTCGACAAAGGGTATGGCTCGCTGGCTTCTGGAACTTTTTGAGGTGCCGGAACTACTTTCTTGGGCTTGCACCTCTCCTATTGCTAGCGCTGATGCTTGCGCTTGAGTCATTCCTTTAAAAGAAGGTAACAACATCAGGATCATAATGTATTATAGACTCACTATATAGAACGTATCTTATTTTGGCCAAATGAGTTCAAGATTCGTATAGAGAATAGATCGTTAAAGGAACTTTTCTGACACAGGGTCAAAGAAACTTGATGCTGTGCTCTGATACCAATTTGTCACACTCCGATTCCATAGAATCGATAGTCGTCCCCCGAACGTGATGTCGTGCGTGCCTAGGTTGCGCAACACACAAGGCCAAGGTATTTCATATAACGAGCACATATTTAGAGTTTGTAGATAATTGAAACACAGTGTTGAAACATGAAAAAGTTCTCTTTATTGATAATGAACATCTTTTACAAACTCTTGAACGAGTCGGATAATTGCCGCACGGACTTACAAAAGTGGCCTCAAAATATGATAACTGTCCGGTACATTATATTATTTTACTAGACTTTAAAATCTATAGACACCTTCGGACGAAGCTATCGCCTTTCCACGGATCTGCATAAGTTATGTGCACGAGCTCCTGGAACTTCAAAACATTTTTTCGAAGGCACGATCATGACGTGCTGGTAGGTGGATTGGATTAGAAAGTTGCTCTAGCTTCTTTCAGGATCTCCTTGCGCGGAAAACCTATTGCAACGAGGGTCAGTACATCAAAATATACTGGTGAAGGCGAGCTAACCCAACTATATCAATCAATACGTTATTTATATGAAGCATGCAAGTTATTATGTGGTCTTTCTATCTTGCCTTAGTTTAATTTTACAAGAAAGTATTAGATATAGAAATTTACTGAAATAAACATGCCACCGTTCGATGACTTTTATCTGTCCGTCTAAACTACCTGCACAATACTTACCATGACCTTCCCTGCCAAGAAGATATAGTTAGCTTGCACAGTTTAAATATCCAAGGGGATCACTGGCGTGATGCCATAATGGACGAGTTATAGTCTTGGACGAGAATGGTATACAAAGAAGATTCATAAGGGACTACAAACTATCCCGTCGAGCACATGAGACTATCGTGAAGTTCCGTCTGGATCAGATCGGTGCCGGTGCCCCAGCGACCGTCCGTAGGAACTAAGACCTTGTCCACAAGTTTTTCGTGATCAAACGACGTCTATACTAAGTTATTAATTGATACAGTTTAAGGCAATACGAGCATGAGACAAGTAACATGGCATGACCAGTTTGCATAGTCTCCCTGATCAGTTTATTGCATAGCAAGATGTGTTCCATACATAGTACAATTATAGAAGAAATATACATTCTGACTTAAATTGAAATACTATGAATGAATATTCCAAGTTGGTTGACAAACACAAGTAATCCAAATCTTTTCCTTTTTATCTTGATATCTTTTAGTTATTTTGGTATCGTTTGATCAGAACAATCAAGAAGGCAAAATTTTAGATGTGAAGACTTGGAAGAAGGATCAACTAAATCGAATTATAGCTACTCGCCAGTTGGTTGAAGAGAGAAAGAAAATAGGTGCTTCAAGCCTCCGCTCGTACGACGTCTACTGCACGATCACCTACATTGCCACGAACATATGATCAATACCTCTCCCACTCTTTTCAAGCTCGGAATAAAATACAGTTCAACGAACGAAAGCAATAAAATCCATCAAAACCGTTCAAAAAAATGCAAATTCAAAAACTAACTCATAAGCACGAAATTAACAAGATGACAGTGAAAACTAGGCAAGAAAACTTGCAGTTGAGAGGTCTCTCTTGACTCTGCCGCTAAGTCCATCCCTGGTTCACGGTCCACTGAATATGGAAATCGAATTCGAAGAAGCAAATCCATAGCGAGAAAAAGATCTTGATTTAATCTATCTCGATCGAACGATACCGAAATTATTTCTTAGCCGCGCTCTCCGAGAAGGAAGAACGGGACATCACATCACTCTTCTCAGCATCACCCTGAAATATTGTCTTAGTAATCCTTGATTCCAGCTTCTGAATCTTTAATTCCGGAAGCTTCTGTAAACACCCTTATTTTTCAGAAATTTTTAAAATGGATTTTTCACAATTTTCTGGAATTTTCTGGAATTTTTAATTAATTAAACTAAGATATTTTAATTATTAAATAATTTTTAAAAGATGTTAATTAATATTAAAATATTATGAAAATAATATTTTCTGGTGTAAAATAAAAAATTAGACATAGGGTAATTTTCCGGAAATTTATTGGACCCCGGAAACATTTTTAAAGACCTAAAAACCAAGTTTATAATAAACCAAAATAAACCCTGAAATAAATCCGGTTTATTTTAAATAAACCAAACCAACCTGAACCGGACCGGTTTAACTAAACCCAACCCAAATCCTTATTGGGTCGGATCCGGACCGAAAACCCAGACCTGACCTACTAACCCGACCCGCACCCTAGCCTTAGTGGATCGGGCCGGATCCGCCGCCCGACCCGACCCGGATCCAATAACCCGAAATCCCTAAACCTAACCCCCGACTGTGGCGATTCCCGGCCGCCGCCCACCGCCGTTTTGCCTCCCTGGTGCCGCTCCGGCTACCCTAAATGGCCGCCGCTCCGCTGCCCCGACCCCTCGCTCCGCCTCCCGTACCGGCCGCCCGTCCACCTCCCTCTCCCCCTCTATAAAACCCCTCCTCCTCCGCCGTCTCCCCGTCGTCTCCACCCACTCCCGTCTCAGCTCCGCCCCGCTCGACCTGTCTTCCCCGAAGAGCCGCCTCCGGCTGAACCCTCTCCCCGCAGCCTCCAGCCTCCGCGAGCAGCGCCCCAAGCCGCCCTAGCCACCGCCATGCCTCCCCACGAGCGTCGCCTCCCTACTCTGCTCCGCTCCACCGCCGTCGTCCCCGGCCAGCCGTCGAACGACCTCACCACCGCCCTCACTCCAGCGCCGTGCCTAGCCCGACCCCGCAGCAGCTCTGGCGAGCTCGCCTCCGCCTCCCCGCCTGTGCAGCAGCTAGCCCCGGCCGCCTCCGCCGTGCCCTCCGGCAGCACCGCCTCCGCCGACGAGCCCAGCCGCCTCCGGCGAGTCTCCGGCCACCTAAACCCTAGAACAATACCCGGACACCGTGTCGCAGTGTCGAGTCGCCTCACGGACATGAGAATTCGGTTTTCACGGAGCCCTGTTCAGGTAACCCGTTCTCTCTCCTCATTGCTCCATTTTCTGTTCCGTCAGTTATGACGCGTAGGCTGCGTGACCCTCTCGATGCCCGTGCAACCCGCTCGGTGCGTCGCGTCCTGTGGCGATCATGAACCGCGATCCAAAAACAGGAAAAATAACACCCCATTTTCCTCCGGAACTGGGTGCGCCCCGCCAAACGGGACGACTTGGTCGTGTGCGGTCTTCACCGAAAGGTGTGCGCCGTTGATACGGACGTGCAGGATTTTGCAGAAGTTAATTTGGATGTGCGTGCACACCGAAATCAACGCGTATCCGCCGACAACACCCCTTATCCGCCTTTTCTGGATCTCATCGTAACTTGGTGTACACATCGGATCGTGACGAAACTTGCGCCATCGGACTCGTCGGACTCGTAGCAATACGCTGGTCCTGTGACCCAAGTTTGGTTCGATTCTGAGAACGTTGACAAAATCGCGTATCGTGGGCCCCGCGGCTCCACTTGACGGACAATTTTGTGATCGGCTCATCGGAATCCAATTCTGGAAGTTCCGTTGGGTTCGTATCATCGTTCTGGACTTGTTGACACTAAGTTTGAAGGATTTGGAGACCATTGGTTCTGACACGTTTTTCGGTACGAAGCGGCCCACATGTGGACCCCGCTTTGACCAGAAACTGTCATTTTTGCCCCTGTGTCTAAATTGGACTCAATGACAGACGTTTCTAACTATTTGATATTTTTTGAATCTGATGGTGATGCTTATTTCAGCAATCAGAGCAGTACCTACAATTCCTACTGAGGTCAGAGCTACAGTTGGAGCTAGAACCCCAGACAAGTGTACCTTGCCAACTTTGCAGTGTTGTTATTTAATTCTTTGACTTAATTAATTGTTGTACATGCTTAACCTAGGACCGTGTGACTTACTTAGCGTCCGATTAATAGTCGGGTGCCAACACCGTACGCGGGATTTTGTAAGGTCAACTAGAGATGGATATCGTGACCATTTACATTCTCGTACTTGCCATATCAAGTACGTTATACCCAGGACACCTGACACTAATCATGAGACAGAATCTTCCTGAAATATTCAAGGTGATTCTGTATAGGATACAGGTTTCATGACATAGACATTATTTTCTTAGATCTTATTATGACTTGTTGCATTAATTTTGATCTTGCGTGACATGGACATGAGACATCGTGAACTGTGACGTGAGATTACATTGGGTGGGAAGAGATTTACCATACAAAAGGCTGAATATATATATATATATATATATATATATATATATATATATATATATATATATATATATATATATATATATAAAATACTTTAATGGATGTGCCTTAGACTCTGACACAGAGCTTTGGTACCGTACTGGCCCTTCGAGAAAATACTGCTATGGGTTTCTCCGACACCGATCCTGTAGTAGTCTCAGCCCGAGTATGACTAAAACTCTCACTTGCATATCACTTAGCTGGTTATATATTTACCCTATTGTTTCATTTATTGCTGCACTGCATTTATTTTGGCATGAGTTATCTTGTATCTTGCTATGTCCCCTGAGGACCTGGATCTGGATTATGTCCCCAGGATTAGCAGAGGATATCTATCCTGAGGTATACGGAACATGAGCACTTCTCGGAACAGTACCAGAACCTGAGGACGAGGTGATCGCTGAGGATTTTTTCTGAACATCTGCTTCTTCTATGCTCAGTTTTAATGGCAATTAAACTCTTTTAAATTCTTGTTTAAATGAACAATTGTAACAGACTTAATATCAGGTTGTTCTCCAATTTTATTTACTTGTGACTGGATGATGTTTATTTTCTTTTGTTGATATTGCTATATTTATTCTGTGGATGAGAATAGTAGACCTTATTGTTGTATTACAGCTTAAGTATGCCCCGATGGATCCATTAAATTGGGTTTGTCCATCGGTGTGTGTTGCTGGCCATTGCCACGTGGCTAGTCCCTCGATATTTTTGGGATTGGGACGTGACAGCTTCAAAGATGCCAGACACCCCTACACTCGAATGACGTTCAAGTTGGGTCTGACTCTGAACCAGAGTTCCTGAGAAGTGACATCTAAAGTTGCATATGGCACCCTGTTCAGAATAAACGTAGCCGTCTGCACAACTTCTCACCAGAAGTAGTTTGGAAGACCCACAGTCAACAGAATTGAGTTCATCATTTCTGTCAACGTCTTGTTCTTCCTTTCAGCTACTATATTTGATTGAGAAGAATATGGAGCAGTTGTCTCATTGAGTTCATTATTTCATGTTCTTTGCAGAACGATACAAATTCAGTAAACCTATACTCTCCGCCTTGATCACTTCTGAGTCTCTTGAGTTGTTGTCCCGTTTGACGTTCAGACTCAACCCTGAACTCCTTGAACTTCTCGAATGCTTCGTCTTTTGACTTGAGCAGATAGACGAATGCGTACTTCGAGTAGTCGTCGATGAAAATAATGAAGTACTTCCTCTTGGCCTTTGTGGAGAACTTCTTAAAGTCACAAATATTTGAGTAAACAAACTCCAGAAGATTTGTACTTCGGTTTACACGTTTGAACGAATTTTTTGCTATCTTTATCTGCACACAGACCTTACACTTCTCCACCTCCTTACCCCCACATTTGGAAATAAATCCTAGACTAGACATCTTGCAGTACGAAGTACATGTCCTAGTCTTAGGTCTACAACTCTTACAATGAGACTTTTCTTAAAAGCAGAAGCTCGAACATCCATTTGATACTGAATGCCTTGTTTCAAAATATATCTCCTGCCAAGATATCATTGTCTGACGACTATGGATGTTCACTTTTAAGTCTGCACCAGACTTTCTGAGATTATGTCCTTGGTAATCACTGGTACGTTGATATACGCACTCCTTTAACTGTAAATTCTCGAAGTTCAGGACCATTGTCCCAATCCCCAGATCCTTTACTTGATCCTTGCTTGCCATCAAGACCTTCACCACTGAAAGGTTCGACCTTGATCAATAGTTCTTCATAAAGCACATGTGGCTTGATGCACCCGTTTTCATCCACTGGTCAGCAACCACGCCATAGGACTTAACCTGCGGAATCATAGCAACCAAGTTAAGTAATCAAAGGAACCAAGTTTAGTTATACCTTGCTATATTGGTTCGGATTTGTTCTACTGTCAAGTTCCAATTTCAGCTATGTGTCAAGTCCTGTATTGTGCGGTGACCCTTATGTGCATAGGCCACCATACGCCAATCCAAGCGCATAAGCCACCATGCGCCAATTCATGCGCATAAGCCACCACGCGCCAAGACGCCAAGACCTCCAATGCGCTTCCATCCGCTAATTCTTGCTATACGTCAAGGTCTGCTATGCGCCAAGGTCTGCCCCTTGTGTGCATACTCTGCAATCCTTGTTCATCTTGTAATCTTTCTTCCAACTGTAATGCGCATCTTTCAGACCCTATATCCTCCATCCTTGGGAATGATAGGTTCCGACAACTCACTTTCAATATTTTACAAAGAACTCCTTCTCCCATCCAAATGTTCGAAGTTAATTCCGTCAATCTTCTCAAGTTTGTGAAAACTTGTGTCCAGAAGACTTGATCAAAAGTTCTCCATCTTTCTTCGGATCTTGCTTCGAGATTGTTATTCTCGAGGCTTAGCCAAAGATGAAAGAACACGTGGTCGAGATCAGATGTTCACACAAAAGTCCCCACTCTGACTTTTCTCGATCACGACGAAGAATTATATAAAAATTCTGATTACAACTTGCTCTCAAGATTATAAAGAAATCAGAATAAACAAACTTCACGTTCTTCCTTACACTCGCAATTGCAGACGGACAGAACAAAATTACAACTAGGAGAAGAGAAGAGAAAGAAGAAGAAGGAAATCTTCTTGCTGGGGTTATGAAGATCACCGTTGCTCAAAGCAAGATTCGTCCCCACACGATCTGCTTTCAGGAACCAGCAAGTTCACGTAGAACTTCTGGAACGCTCGTTGTCATCTCTTTTTCGAACTCGCACGGACTTTCTGGACTCCAATGGCGGCGGCAGCAGCAACTCTCTTCGTCTCCTGATTTTCGAAGTGATTTCTCAAAGAGGCACAAAGAGAGTATTTATAGAGAGAGAGTGGAAATCCTACCCGTTCATTAGTTACGAAAAGATAGGAACAAATTAATTGCGAATTCCTAAAAGATAGGTACGAATTAATTTCAAATTCCATAAAAACGGATCTGAATAACTGTCCATATATTTTCATAACCGTTCAAATATATCTGAAAGCAGCGGCCACGCAAGCAACCTCACATGCTGCCGCTCACGCAGCAACCCAAGCAGCAGCCCATGTGGCAGCCCATGCGGCAGCTCAAGCAGCAGCTCATGCGTCCGCCCATGCAACTCGCGCATATTCGAACGCACGTGCTTGTGAAGTGCTAAGTGCAAAGTGCACCAACAAAGCGCCACTTTTCGCCCTTGAGCCCGAGTCTGAGTCTCGCTCCTATGAAAATAATTCCAAGAACATGACAAAAATCATAAATGCTTTCTTAATCATTTTTTTCTCTTTAGAAAAATACACCTACATGACACTCATGTGCCCCACCACATCCCATGTGTACACCTCAACTCATACAAAGTATTATATTGAGATACTCACTTGGTGGTATATCCAATGTGAAATTTTCTTTACTAGTCCAAAGGAAACAACACCAACAAGACCGTCTGCATTTTTTTTCTCAAATCTAATTTTTGTTCTTAATTATTTTAATTATTTGGGTTTCTTCCTAGATCAGAAACGGGGAAGATTATGAAAGCCAATTCTTTGTCGGAAATTTTCTAGACAGACCATCACAGACATTAATATATATATAATTTTTTTTTTGTTTTTTTTGTTTTTTTGTTTTTTTCGTTTTTGTTTTTTGGGATTCGGTCAACCGCTTGAGTATAACAAAACCTGCAAGCACGTTGGGAAGACCCTATCTACTAAATCCTCTTTAAAATTCCAAAGCTATCCCACATTAAACCCAAATTAACACCAATCTCGAGCATTAGATCAGTAGTATGTGACATCTCAAGGGGATATTCTGGTCAAATTATTTAACCAACTCCCGCCAAATTCAGTTTCAAGAATAACGTGACTGCCATGATGCACCCCCAAATCCTCAAGTCTATATAACGCCATGTAGGGATGTAATAAGCAAAGAACTTGGATTGGGGCTTCAACAACAGCTAGCACACTATATGGTTTCTTCCACTTTCTCCTTAGTCATCGTCGTCTTCATGGTGGCAATGGAAATGGCCGAGGTCATGTCGACGTCCCGTCCAAGTGCCTGGGCTCTAGCCCATGCCACTTTCTACGGGGACGAAACTGCGTCGGAGACTATGGGTTCGTACTTATACCGAACCATTTCTAATGATTATTTTCTGATCTTATTCAGGACCGGCTCGAGGGTTTAGGTTGTCCCTTAACTTTTATTTACGTAAATATAGATTTAAGTTGAATATGGATACGTTAAACTGGTCCTAAGAAAAATAAATAGTCTTTGTGTTGTCCTGTAAATGGAATTGTCTAAGCCTGATATCTTGTCAGACTTATCAATGTACATATCGTGATGTTATTTGATTTGGGTTCATCTTATATATCCAGACGGCGCTTGCGGCTACGGAAATCTGTTCAACAGTGGCTACGGGACTGACACCGCAGCCCTGAGCTCGACCCTGTTCAACAACGGATACGCTTGCGGGTCTTGCTACCAGATCCGGTGCACCCGCTCTCCCGCGTGCTTCCGGGGGTCTCCGTTCACCACCGTGACCGCCACGAACATCTGGCCGCCGAACTGGTCCCAGGACTCCAACAGCGGAGGGTGGTGCAACCCGCCGAGGTCGCATTTCGACATGTCGAAGCCGGCCTTCATGAAGATTGCGGCGTGGAAGGCCGGCATTGTACCGGTTATGTATCGCAGGTACGTTAGACTGAAGCATAGTGGAGAGTTCGTATCTGCTTATGATCATTGTTCATTTCGGAGACTAACCCTTGGAAAAAGAGTACCCCTGTTTCCATATAATGACAATTTGCTAACAAATTAGACAAAAGTACAAGCTACATTTTACAGTCAACAAGCGTGTACAGGTCGAGATCCACCCCGGACTGGGCTAAATCAATTATGATGTTCGTCATCCCAAAAATTGGATATTACCTCCTATTATGTGACATCTAACAAACCAATTACCATATCAAATTTTAATCCAAAAAATTAATCATTCAAAAAAATAATTATAATTATAATTATAATTTTAATGTTAATATTAAAATTTGTCAAATAAGCTATAGTCAGATGATCATATAATGGAAACATCACACCAAATTTTTTAGATGACGAATAGTATTTTTGGAGCTAAATTTATGTTGTAGGATAAAATTTGCTTAATACGTGTATTAGAATACGATTATGAGTTTTCTTTCAAAATATATTCCCACATGATAGAAGAATGATTTGGACATCTAGCCCCTCTCCATCGAACTGTAGGAACTCGTTTCTCAGCTTCATTAAAATTTTTTTTTTTTTTTTTTTTTTTTTGTGAATGCTTGCACCATGCACGACATGACAATGAAAGCCTTCAGTTGCATATTTTTCCTTTGTGATGATGATGGCCATTGTCTTGGGCAGACACTTTTGAATATCGACTATTAGCTTTTCTTTTTTTATGTTTCTAGTCTCCACATGACTGAAAGCAAGGGCAAATCTACATGGTAACGAGTGTGGACAGTTGTTCCCACTGAACTTTTACTTCCCAGTTAAATACTTTTGTTCTTTTCAAATTTTCTTTTCCAATTTTATGTTTTGACCCTTCCGAAATTTGTAATTTTCAATTTATATATACATATTTGCATCAGGGTTTACTTTTTCTTTCATAGTTTTTATTTTTAATAAAATTTTAATGCAGCAAACTTTATTTAACTAAAATTTGATTTGATTTGATTTTTAATTTTTATAATTGAGGATGATCCATACCTGACTGAAAGTAATCAATACGAAGACAATAAATTCACTGTTGAAGCTGGCATTGTTCTCGTTACTTCTGTTCATCATTTGTATTGGCTGTTTGTTGATTGCTTTCGTTTTTTTTGCATCATCCCATCCCTCTCCCCCTTTGTTTCTTTTAGCGTTCTTTGGCTTTGTGAGTTGACTGACTTGCTCTCTTGTTGGCTCCTCTAGAAATAAAATATCACTTGCGTTAGAATGTTTGACTGTTACCTACCTTCACCATCTTCCGTTTCTTTCGTTTCTTATGTCATGTTAAGGTCCCTACAAGTACATGACATCTGAGGGGAATTTTAATTATGCTATTCCAACAAAAACCGGAACAATCTGCTGGCTAGGGCTTTCGTTAATAAGAGAATTCATGATACATCTTGGTCTTCCTCTTGGTGTGCAATACTCCCTCCCACTGATCACCGTTAATGTTACTACTATATATGTTGCATAATTGCAGGGGTTCCGTGCATGAAGAGCGGAGGGATCCGGTTTAGTTTCCAAGGGAACGGGTAGTGGTTGCTCGTGTACGTGATGAACGTGGGAGGAGGGGGAGATATAGGTAGCATGTGGGTGAAGGGGAGCAAGACGGGATGGATCAGCATGACGCACAACTGGGGCGCGTCGTACCAAGCTTTTGCCACTCTCGGTGGCCAGGCCCTCTCCTTCAGGATCACCTCCTACACCACAGAGGAGACCATCGTCGCCCCTTCCAACTGGAATGTAGGCCTCACCTACCAAGCTTCTGTAAACTTCCATTGATAGCTAGCAGAAAGGTCTAAGACGTCCTCTCTCTCTCTCTCTCTCTCTCTCTCTATATATATATATATATTTCATAATTGGCAATTTGTACTTAACCCCCTCCCCTCGTTTGTGTGGTTGAGATTGTGCCACCTCACCGCCACCTTTGTTTTTAGGGTGAGGTGCCATCTCGCCTCCCTTATTCTCTCTCTCTCTCTCTCTATATATATATATATATAGGGGCGGAGGCAGGATTTTGGAGTAGGGTGGGCTAGCTAGTAGTTACTATAAGATTCTAAAAATTTATGCCAAAAATTCGACAGACTTTTCTATGTAAATTCGATGATTCGACAGAATTTTCTTTATAAATTTATGCCTAAATTTTGGTAATGTTTACTAATTGATAATTTTTCACCAAATATAATTGCTTCCATCTATTCCGAAGATATATTATGCATTTCAAAAAAGAATACTAGGAAGCAAGAATCTGAAAATGAAAGCCAAAACCTTGAGGAAAAAATACGTTTGCACTCCAAGTTGTTAGGCACCAAGTAAGGTATGAACATTTGCATTTTCAGGTGACAACTGAACAGCTTACTTGAACAACCAAGCAACCTGGAAAGATATATAATATCAGCTTTTAGAAGATAGTACATATAAATATATCAGGTCCATTTGCAATAGGCTTCAAGCAGATAACTATAAAGACTTGATTTCATATAGAAAATTGAAATTATAGAAATAACCAAACAGCTTATGTAAAGAAACAACACACTTAAAAAAGTTTTTCTTAGACCATAAAAAAGCCTAGACATATAGGTAAAATGATTCAATTCATTACTAGGAATCACATTCATATTTACAATTTTAAGACTAAGACAGTAAAAATAAATGATATACAAATATAATGAAAAGTAGAATTAACATCAGTTAAATTTTGAACAAGTTTTCACATTCTAATAAACACATGGATTGTTCCTGCATACAACCTCCTTCAAAATCTGAAGTTGTAACTAACAATCCAAACTATATTCCCTTTGTATGTCAATTAAATATAACTACTAAAGATAAGCACATTGACTAAAATTTGATAAATCTTCCATAGCTTTCACGAAATATCTATGAGTAGATTTGGGTCCTCCCATGTGTGTCAAAAACGTACATCGAGTCCCCTCATTAACTCTCTTCCAATTTTTAAACCCATCGACAGTCAATGTGCAATGGAGAGCATTATCATTTTCAAAATGATAACGTAAAAAATAAAATGTTGCATCCTTTGAAGGAGAGTACTCTAACCAATAAAATTGTTGAACCAAGAGTATTGAAATCGACGAAACTGTTTTCTGAACTAAGACAGTGAAAATATTGTCAATTTTGGCTGATATAGACTCATTTTGATATATGTCCGTACGATCTCATTAAAGAGAATTTAATTCACCTATAACCTCATCCCTATGATCAACTCTTGGGGTTGAAACATTAACATTCGAAGGAGGGGGAGACTTTCACTTTCTTATGTTTCACTACTAGAAAAAGCGGGATTAGCGACGTATTTTAGCGACTCCAATTAAAAACGTCGCTAAATTAGCGACTCCATAAAAATCGTCGCTAGACGTCACTAAATGACGACATTTAGCGACGTTTAGCGACTTTTATTAAGATTTTAAAAGATTAGTCGCTATAAATTCAATTAAGGTCGCTAAACGTCGCTAAAATATCTGATTTAGCGATGTTTAGCATCGTAATTAGCGACGTATCTATCGAAAATATTTAGCAACGTATTTAGCGACGTCTCTAACGTCGCTAAATTTTATTTTAGCGACGTTTTTATTTGACGTCGCTAAACGTGCTAAATTTTGGTTAATTATGGCTCAGTTTTTTTTTCCCCCATCTGTCGAAAATTTTGAAACTTTTCGATTTCCCCCGCCCCCCCCCTCCGGCGACCGGCTCTCCACGGCTGCGGCTACTCCGGCATCCCCCTCCTCCTCCTCCTCGAGCTCTAGGTAATCTCTCTCTCTCTCTCTCTCTCTCTCTCTCTCTCTCCCTCTCTCATGTGACACTGACACAAGACACACTTGATGATAGACACGACACACGCACACAGACACTGACAGACACACACGACACACACACACAGACGCAGACGCAGACACACACACACAGTCACACTGACACTGCCACAGGCACGACACACACACACACACTGACACACACATAATATTTGATCTATTGGATGTGTCCATGTGAATTGAGGGTTGGTATCATGGTGGTGTGGTATATGGAGGATGTATCCTAGAGTATCTTGGTGTTGCACACCAAATGTTTGTGAATTGGACTAGTGGTTGTGTGTGTGTATCTATTTATGCCTTAGAGTATCATATGATATGTATATGTAAATTGGTGTATTATCTATTTGCATATGAGAGAGTGTATGCATATATAGGTGTATCTCGATATATATATATATATATAAGTATATAGCTACAGTTATCTGTGTTGGTGTTCATAGTGTCTTCTAGCTGTGCTTGATGTGGGAGAGGGTAGAAGAGTCCAGTTGTGTGTGGGTGTCACTACTGAACTATGAGGCTTCAGGAACAGAACTCAATTCAGTTTGGCCTAGTACATTAGGCAAGCTGGCAATGTGTTACAGTGGTGTCGGGTTGGCACTGTGAGGGTTATACCTTAACTGGGTTATAGTCCAGTGAGCAAGTATAAGGATGAAGTACAAGGTGCCAGGCCAAGGGTAAGAGGCTCTTAGTGTGGATAGTAGAGTACTTAATTTCAAAGCAGAATATCCTAGTACGACCTAGAAGACATAGTGTAGCAAGGTATTAACCTAGTATTGACTAGTATAAACTCGTATGGATCTACAAGTGGCTTAGAAACATCACCATGAACTAGTTAACCCTGTTTATCATTTCAAGGGCTCTTGGACTTTGATAAATGAAAGTATGTATTATATCAGTTATGAAATGAAAGTATTCCTTATTTTAGACTTTGATAAATGGTCAGTTGTTTTGAATATTGCTTATTTTAGACTTTGATAAATGAAAGTATGTATTATATCCGTTATGATTTTTATAGTACGGTTAAGTTATGAAGTTAGGTGATAAACCACTGTATGTAATGATTTATATGATACATACTATCATTTTTGCATAAGTATTTAGAAATGAATATGAATTACTATCTGCGTCATCGTTCGTGGATGTACAACCGTCATCTTGATGACATGTGCAGTGTGCAGGATGAATTCATTGAGGGTGTACAGCAGTTCCTGCAGTTCACCAAGGCTTTTCCTCAGTACATGGACGGTACCAAAATTAAGTGTCCGTGTGTGAGATATCGCAACAGGAAATATCATCCAGAAGTGGAAGTTACATATCATTTATACTCGAAGGGCTTCACGCCGAATTACTATCAGTGGACCGCACACGGAGAACTTGTATCTCTAGCATCGGAGTCGGAGCCCTATGTGGAGCCGTATATGGATGTCCACGACCACGATGCTTACGACGACGGGTTGGTGAACATGGTTTATGATGCGGCGGGGCCTAGTTTCAATCCGAACAATTATGATGCGACGGGACCTAGTTTTAATCCGGACAATTATGATGCAGCTGAGGAGGCACCGAATGCCGATGCTGCAAAGTTTATGGAGTTGCTGGAGAATGCAAGGACTCCACTATATCCTGGTTGTGAGGATCATTCACCGTTAGAGGTGGTTACAAGATTATTGAGCATCAAGTCCGATTTTAACATGTCACAAGAATGCTATAATCGACTGCTCGATTTGATTATAGAGATCTTGCCCGAGGGTGAAAAGTTGCCTAAAGACTTCCATCGATCTAAGAGGATGGTGAGATCGCTTTGGATGGGATACGAAAAAATTGATGCATGTCGCAATGGGTGCATGTTGTACTACAAAGACGACAAGGATGAAGATGCGTGCAGATTCTGTGGTGCTGATCGCTACAAGGCCACTGTTAGAGAAAAGTCTGTCGGTGCAAGGAAGCCTACCGATTCGATGCACTACTTGCCTTTGACGCCGCGGTTGCAGCGGTTGTTTATGGTTAAGGAGACTGCAGAAAACATGAGTTGGCACAGGCGAAAACAGATCGAAGAAGTATTGGATCATCCATCCGATGGAGAAGCATGGAAGCACTTTGATCGAGAGTATCCATATTTTGCCGAGGAAGCGCGTAATGTCAGATTGGGGCTCTCCTCTGACGGTTTTACCCCATTCGGACTTTCGGGCTCCCAGTATTCGTGTTGGCCTGTGATCATCACTCCGTACAATCTACCGCCTTGGATGTGCATGAAGACTCCGTATATGTTCCTAACCGTTATTATCCCGGGTCCGAACAATCCGAAGAGGAACATTGATGTGTATTTACAGCCTTTGATATATGAGTTGAATCAGCTGTGGGAAGTAGGTGCCAACACGTACGATGTTTCTAGAAAGCAGAATTTTCAGATGAGGACAGCACTTATGTGGACCATCAACGACTTTCCGGCCTATGGAATATTATCGGGATGGAGCACCCATGGTCGTCTCTCATATCTGTATTGCATGGACCGTACTCAGGCTTTCCGTTTGAAATACGGAGGCAAACCGTACTTCTTCGATTGTCATCGACAATTTTTGCCGAAGGATCATCCGTACCGGAGGAACCAGAATGCTTTTCGTGCGGGAGTTGTGGAGAAGGCCAATCCATCGCCATGGTGGCCCGGATGCAAGATATGGGAAGAGGTAAAAGATTTACCAAGTGCTATCGAAGAGCCTGCTAAGGGGTACAAGTGTGACGGATTTGGTCGCACCCATAACTGGACGAAGAGGAGTATATTATGGGATCTGTCATATTGGAGCGCCAATCTGATCAGACATAACCTTGATGTCATGCATATCGAGAAGAATGTGTTTGATAACATAATTAATACTGTAATGGAGGTAAAGGGGAAGACGAAAGATAATCTGAAGGCCAGGTTGGACTTAGAAGAAATATGTAGACGTCTTGCATTGCATTTGATAGAGGAGGGGAATAGAAAGTTAAAGCAACCTAAGTCAGTTTTCTCACTGGATAAAGAGGATAAAGGTAGACTTTGTAGGTGGATTAAGGATCTAAAGTTTCCAGACGGGTACGTGTCGAACTTGAGAAGATGCGTCGATCTCAAGGAGAACAAACTGGTGGGTATGAAGAGCCACGATTGTCACGTATTCATGGAGAGGTTAATTCCGATTGCATTTCGGGAATTCTTACCGCAGGTCGTTTGGGACCCATTGACAGAGCTGAGCATATTCTTCAGAGATCTTTGTTGTACTAAGTTGCTCGTCGATCATCTAGAAAAGCAAGAGAGGGATATTACGGTAACACTATGTAAGCTCGAGAAGGTGTTTCCTCCTGGATTCTTCGACTCTATGGAGCATTTGCCAATTCATCTTTCCTATGAGGCACGTGTTGGTGGTCCTGTCGGTTATCGGTGGATGTACCCCTTCGAGCGGCATCTGAATCACCTAAAGAGAAAGGTAAAAAATAAGGCACGGGTTGAAGGCTCTATTTGTGAAGCTTATGTTCTCGAGGAGATTATAAACTTTTGCTCGACGTATTTCAAACCGCATGTTGCTACTAATAGGACGAAAGCTCCGAGAAATGATGACGCATATCAGGAATCTAATGATGCAATACTCAAAGTATTCAATGCGTCCGAAAAGTCTTCGGGAAAAATGAAGAAGAGATATTTGAATGACGATGAGCTAAGGGCTGCTCAATTGTATATATTACTCAATTGCGACGAGGATGAAGTGGATAAGCTAGAGGGGTAAGTAATTAATACGTCCACGTTTACATCATCTCAATATAATAGTATAAGATACTATTATGCTACTAATCAACAGTTGCTTTATTGTTTTTCAGCACATATAATGATGAGTTGAGGTCGGTTAGACCTTACATAACAGACGAAAAAGTAGAACAAGATATGAGATGCCATTTTCCTTCTTGGTTGAGCGCATATGTAAGATGCTTGGTAATTACTTTTTATTTCTGCACTTACAAAACAAATAACTTACTATCGCTACTTTTGTATTTAGGTTGATCGTCTAATATCACCCGAGACTGAATCTATTAGAACTCTAGCCAAGGGACCAATTAATGCCGTAAAAATATGGCCAAGTTTCTGGGTGAATGGGTTCAGGTTCAAGTCAACAAATGCTCCTATCAGAGACAGCTTTCTGGATCTTGATTCCACGAAAAATAGTTGTTTGTGTATCAAATCTTCAAACTACAAAGACGTCAATCCGGGAAATGATTTTTTTGGCATCTTACCAGAGATTGTGGAGTTGACATATAATTATGGCACAGAACCTGCTAATATCGTGCTATTCAGGTGTGAATGGTTCGATCTGATTCAAGATCTAGGTTGAAAAATTGACAAGCATGGCCTTGTGGATATAAACTACAAGCGTAGATATCAAGGCTACGAACCATTTGTCCTATCAAGTCAGGCTCAGCTCGTGTACTTCATAACTTATCCTAGACGGGGGACAGCGAGGTCGGATTGGTGGGCAGTATGCAAGACTAAAGCTAGAAATACCTTTGACATTGACGAAATAGCTTATCAGGAGGACGATCTACTTCTTGTAACAAATATTGTAGATGTGGACTCAACGGAAGTTACTCATTACACGAGTAATAATGTAGAAGATGTAGAATTATCCGAAGAGGACGACGAAGTAGATGAAAGTGAAGACGAGGAAGAGGAAGAGGAGGACGAGGAAGGCGAACACGATAAATTTTCTGAAGATGATTGAAAATAAAATATATTGCATGTAGAATGTTACTATATTTTAACTGTAGAATGTATATCAAGGTTGGAAAATTGACGAAGTAGATGTACCCATTAACGAATATATATATATTATATTTTGACTGTAGAATGCTTTGAGATATGCTTCACATTTCGACTGTAGAATGTACTATATATTTGTGTTTCTCTATATTCATCATATGTTGTTATCAGATATGACAGGACGACGCGGAGGATTCGGCAGGTCCCGAGGTAGACAGAGTGCCACTCCGGTACTGCCTACTGTTGGTTCCGGATCATCGTCGCCCAGTACTCCAGTATATCGATCACTCACATCTCCGACTGTTGGGATGAGTAGTTCCTGGCGTAATAGTACACCCTCGTCCAGCGTTCCTCCTGTTGAAGGAACCATGGGGACAGATGAGCATGTCGAGGAGGTCGTGCCCACGTTGTTCCAGCATCAGCAAGATCCTCCATGCGCACCTCCGGAGGAGACGAGGACAGAGATTTGGGCCGACGGTACAAAGTAAGTCAATTAGATGGTTTAGTATATATTTGTGTTTCTCTTTATTCATCGTATATTGACTTTTTCAGTAATCTAAATTATTATCTCTGTATAGATATCGTCCATCGTCGGTTCAGAGACGCCTGGGCCAATTTCTGAGGAACAACTACGGTGGCCCTTGGATCAACTACTCTGAGGCTCCGGAGGAGAGGAAGGCGTTCTGGTTTGTGCACTTCCAGGTAAAAGTATATTAAATAAATCCTCTAATTTATGCATATTATATAACTTATTCGTGATGCTAACTTACTAAATTATTTATTATAGCAAACGTATTTTTATCCTCCGCACCGGGCCGAGTTGATCGAGTGGCTCTTTTCTACCGTTGCCGCCAAGCTTATCCAAGATGCTCTGGATGACCAGAAGGCTCGTGATCGTGCTGAAAAACCGATCCAAGGTTGGATCACGCCTGAGCAGTGGACTGCGATGAGGGCTAGATTCGACGATCCGAGCTATAAGAAAAGGTCTAAGAAGGCCAAGGCGGCTAGGCAGAATGCTGCCAAGTGGTATGGTGGCTCGATTCCGATGACGGAACATTTCCGTCGTTTGGTATGTTTTTTCTTTTAAAATATATTATTTTAATATAAGTATCATAAAATGGTACTTGGAAAAAATATTTAAGTTTAGTAATAAATAATATATTTTAACAGGTATAGAGGGGTGAGGATGCAAACATGGTGACCGTCTTCTTGGCCACCCATCGTAAGGACGGAAATCTCATTGATGAGAGGGCCTCACAGACCTATGTAAGTATTACTTTACTTTGTGTTAATTTTAATATAACTTAGGCAATTATCGAGTTTTCAAACCTTTCTAGGCCGAGTATCTTAGGCTGCGTGAGCGGACGACTGCTAGTGCACCTACACCTGGAGGCTGGTACTTCATCGCAGCCCGCTCCATCTCCGTCGGCAGACGACCTGTGGGTGACCGCAGCTGGTGGTCTCCAGAGGGGTACGTACTACGGTACGGGATCCTATGGCACCCTGGTTGCGACGCAGACATCTAGGGCCTCCCCGGCAGCTGCGCATTCCACACACCCCTCGCAGTCGCAGCCCTCGCAGTCATCGGCCAGAGTCCAGGAGGCCGTCCAGGAGGCCGTTGACCGTCAGATTGCGTCTCTCCGTGACGAGTTGTTGCGAAGTATGGAGGAGCAGCCCCGGTCCCAATCGCAGGAGGACGATCCGATGCTCATCGCACGATTGGATATGCTCGACCGCAGCATGACGGAGCTACGGAATTTGACAAATGATATTAGAGCCTCCAATGACCACAACATCATGGAGCTGCAGGCGTCATAGCTATCAATGGGCGAGAAGCTGACGATGATGCAGGATTCAATGGTTCATAGCAGTACGAGGCTGTTATCTACCCTGGATTCTTACAACCAGCGACTCGCAGACTTGGAGCGGACACGGCTCCTGGTGCGCCTACATCGACACAGACTCCACCGACGTCACTGCCTTCTCCATCGACTTCGGTATCGATTCCACGGGACGAGTATGAGGAGTTCTTATCATTCAAGCGCGCCGGTGGTCAGTCTCCTGCAGATTCGCAGCAGTATAGTTAGTTACTGGATTTTTTATTTATTATTATTTAGGATGCGATTGTAGGGATATAAATTTGCCATATTCTTTACGTTTACGATGAGATTTGCTGGATGCTTTCTTTTCTTCAAATTTTATTATATTATTCATATTTTGGTTTACAACGGATGACTGATACTTGGCCTGTATTTACCCAGTATACTAGAATTTTTTCCTTGGTGCTGCTACTATGTTCTTTATTCAATTATTTCTATTACCATCATATACCTGATAATGAACCCAAGGGGGCTGCTAAACCCAGAAATGCAATTTTTTTTATTTTTTTTGAAAATTAGCGACGTATTTAGCGACGTTTAGCGACGTTCACTTAAGTCGCTAAATACGTCGCTAATTAGCGATGTTGTAACCAGTCGCTAAATACGTTGCTAATGACGTCGCTAAAAACGTTGCTATACGTTCAAATTGCTGACATGGCAGTATAGCCAGGTCATTAAAGACGTCGGTGTAACGTCGCTATATAAGTCGCTAATTAGCGACGTTTAGCGACGTTTAGCGACTTTAATAAACGTCTCTATTTAGTGACTCGGCGTCGCTAAACGTCGCTAAATTTTGCGACACATTAAAGTCGCTAAAAAACGTCGGCATAGCGACGTTTAGCGACGTTTTTTTTTGCGACTTGGTTTTTTTCGACAACTTTAAAACGTCGCTAAACCAAATTAGCGACGATTTTTGGTTATTTAGCGACGTTTTTAGAAGTCGCTAATTTAACTTTTTCTGGTAGTGTTTCACCCCTTGGTTTAAAGAATGAAAAAATATTTTTTCTTTCTCTTGTTTTCTTGATTTTTTATTATATTCCAAAGGCCTATTAAATAGTGAATTAAAATCAAACCAAATACCAAATATTTATGGGTTATGATTTTATAAAAAATTAATTCAAAGGAGGATGGTGATGATGATAGGGTTTTACCAGAGGAGATGAAAAGGGAGACTAGGAGAGCCGAGAGCGGGAGAGGGCCGAGGAGCTGCAGCGTCCTGGTCGCCGGTCGCCGGTTGGGCTGGAGTGTGGAGAAGGGGAGCACCCGGAGATGGGGAGCACCCGGAGCATCTCGGTCGTGGGTCGCGGCCTCGCGAGTCTCCGGTCATCGATCGCGGGTCATTGTATAATAAATCCTAGACTATGAGACAGAGAGTGAGAGAGTCGGGGTCTGAGGTCTCTGGACTCAAATGATTCACTCTTCACATCTGTTGATTGGTATAATGGGTATAATCCTATACTAGCATATATATAAAAAAAAGTTTGCTATTTTTTTTTTTGCATTGGACTTAGCATATATATGAAAAAAAAATTTGCTATTTTTTTTTTGCACTGGACTTAGCATATATATAAAAAAAAGCTACTATTTTTTTTTTACACTGGGCGCAATGTGCCTCCGCCCCTGCCTCCTCCTCCTCCAATGTGGTCGCCACGTGGCGGTTGTAAGTGGATTGTAAGCATTTGGTTGTAGTTGTAGCATTCCTCTTTTTGTTAACATTTGTATTGTTTGTATGCATGATTAAGAGGAATCTCAAAAGGCCAATTGGCATTGAGAAGTTTAAGTGTGTTGAAATTAATGAGATGATTCTATTCTTTCAAATGAGGTGTATCTTGATAAGATCCATCTATAAACAATCTATAAACAGTGTTGATGCAATCCCAAATTTTTGAAAAATTATTGGGTGGTCCGGCTCACCACCTGGCTATGGTGAATGGTGAGCCCGGCCAGTAATTTATTGACATTTGGCATAAAATTTTTTGACACTTAGCATAAAAAATTTGAGAAAAATATATAACCAAATATGAAAAACATAAAAATTCACGGCATAAAATCAAAAAATATTAGTTTTCTTTTTCTTTTCAAAAACATTATAAAGAAGTGATCTATGAAATAGAAAAAAGTGTTGTGATATGGTGGAGGAGGAGAAGTGTCAAAAAATTATTGGCCGGGTTCACCATTCACCATAGGCAGGTGGTGAGACCGGACTACTCAATAATTTCTCCAAATCTACAAGCAAACCACAAACTTTCTGATAGATTTGATAGACCGTCTCCTTAATCTCCTCAATCTCCTCAATCACTATAAAAATACTGAGAATTAGCGACGGAAATATTCGTCGCTATAAGGCTTATTTCCATCGATATTCAAATTTAGCGACGGAATTGGCCCGTCACTAGAACAAATGTCGCCGTCAAGATTTTATCGCTACAACGACTTCTTAGGGACGAACTTAACGACGAAATATAGCGATGAATTAGCGACATATTATTTCAGTCGCAGTTGTAACGACGGTTTAGCGACGGATTGGCAATTTTTTCTGTGGGCCTATTTTTTCGTATTTTTTAGTAGGTTACCGACGAAACTTTTCCAATTTTTCGTCGTTAATCTGTTACTGCTAGCGACGTAAATAGTGACGAATTAGTGACGGTTTCTGATACATATTTGTCTCATTTTTGGTACCAAACAACACGGTAGCGACAATTTTTTTTCTAGTTTTTCGTCGCTATACTGAGATTTTTCAACTATCTATCACTAATATGTCGCATATCCATCGCTAATCCGTCGTTACGTTTGATATTTTTCACAAATTCAATTTTCTGTGCTACCATAATACCTGACACAATACATCTATATAACAATATTAATCACAGATGACAACCACAATTTCAATCTCAGATGAACATTAAATATATACAAAACATATACACAAATGAGCATCAAATTGAAACATATAAGAATGAAAATATATTAAAACAACCACAAAATTCAAACTATCCAAATACATAAAGTTTACAAGTCAACGATACCAAATACATACAATAGTTCAACTGTCAGACACATACAACAAATCAAAAAAACTCAAAATCCATGAACTCAACTCGAAGGTGGGTTGGTGGAGGCGGCGGATGTCAGCTCGCCATGTACTGCATCATGACTGTGTTGATGATATGCTGTAACTCCTAAGGATCAATACCAGCCGGAGCAAAAGCCAAAGGAGGAGCTGGAGTAGACGCAGTAGTTCACTATAAGAAAAATGGTCTTTCTTGACGGTCGATTTCTTGACGTATAGTCAAAACCGTCAAGAAAAGACGTTATCTTGACGGTTTTAGACATACGTCAAGAAAATACTCTTTTTGTGTTATTTTAGAAATTTTGACCGTAATACTTTACGGTTCTAGAGGAACCGTCAAGAAAACACATTGTATTTATTGACAGTTTATTGATAACCGTCAACTAATATATGAGCGAAAAAATTATCGCACTTTTTTCAGCTGCCATTATAGTAATTTTTCAAATATTTTATATTTGTTGACGTTGATGGTTTATTTTAATAGAGGAACACAATAAACTTTTTCTCTCCTCCCTCTCCATTTCTCCACAGCTTCCTCTCCTCCCTCTCCTTGAAAACCACCACCGCCACTCCCTTTCCTCATCTTCTGCTCCAGTCTATCCCTTTCATCTTTCTCAAAACCCCTCTTCCAAAATCTCCACAGAAACCCTAGTTTTTCTATATAAAGCCCTACAAACTTTCTTCATCTTCTACTCGAGAGGGGGGAAGTGGTCGGTGGGTCGAGTGGGACGAGCTCGAGGGTCAATGGCCTGTCGAGCGTTGTTGGGTCACTATTGCGGTGTTGGCACAGAGTCCGACAGGCTAGGCTGAGGCATCGACGATGGCAACTTTGGTCTGCGTCGGGGAAGAACTCACGAAAAAAGTCCGTAGTAGGCGAGGATCGACAGTCGAGTTTTCATGGTGAGTTTTCTTGAATATAGTCTTATTTCATTCTTGATCTCCTTCATCTGTGCTCAAACCGATCGATTGTTTCTCGTTGAGTGCCTACGAACTCAAGCAACAACCCTTGCCATCGATCATTGGATCCAAGTCCTAGGTGAGTTTCTTGTTTCGATTTGACCACTAGATGTTCGATAGAATTTCCCTAAGGAAATTTTTAACTCTTTAAGATCTGTGTGGCCGAGACATTGTCTCTTTTATCCATTCCAATTGAATAGCACGGCGAGTTCAAACTTGTAGATCAACGAGAAACAATCGATCGATTTTAGTTCTTATTTTATTTTGATTTTGCAAGATGATTTGATAATCTTTCACTCATAGTTCTTTTGTCATCACCATGATTATTAGCCTTTTCCACTTTTTGGCTTGGTTATGGGGAAGGTTCAAATTGAAGATGTTGACCAGAGAGCGGCAGACGATGAAGATGCGGATCGGGTACCTGGACTTGACGCTGAGCCAGACATGGAGTATTTCACTAAATGATTGGCGGAAGGCTTGCACTACGCCCTGAAGGTTTTTGATGGAATGTTTCTGTCATGATTGGAGGATGTAAGACTTCATTTGAATCCCAATAGAAAGAAAAGAAAAAAATTCTAATCACTTATGCTAGACTAGTTAATTTGGGTGTGTTTGATAATTTCACAGTTCGTTGGGCCATCTGCGTCGAGCGTGAAGTGGTCGCTGCGAAGATCTTTAACATTGAATATTTAACGTTTCTGGTTATTTCTAATGGCTAAATTATCAGCTTGCTCTTGAATTTGGTGTTGGTATTGCTGTCCTTGTCCGATGCTTTGTTGATGAAAGGGCAACCAAAACTTAGATAGCAAGCTTTGTAATTATGAGCTATTTGTCAAGCAGTCACTTAACGTGGAGATGGCTATTGTTATGGCATGAGTATAATTCATTCAGTTATTGTTATTGCACATGAAATTTTAAATGCATTATTGGCTAGCCATAATCCTTTTACTCAAGTAATTATTTAGATTTTGTGTTTAGTTTCCAATTTTGTTTCAAGTATTGTTCCATCTTCCTAATGTTTGTAGAGATTGAACTAAAGAGATTGGGTCTTTTTACTCCATGCATTTTATTCACTGGGAAACATCCTAAATATCATGTTTGATGCTGTTTCAGTTGTCCCTAGGATGCTGGCATGGATTGGATCATCCATCTTGACACTGACGAGTTATTGCATCCAGCTGGTGCCCCAGAGTACTCTTTAAGGATGTTGCTATCAGATGTGCCTAATAATGTTGACATGGTTAGCTTTCCTAACTATGTAAGTGGGTTATTATCACTCAACTTATGCAAAAAGTTGAGTAAATTATGTTCTAAATTTCATGTGCTCCTTTCTTGTTCCAGGAAAGTAGCATTGAGCGTGATGACCATTCAACGAGCTAATTGATTTTCTATTTTTCTTTTGCAAACATAATTGTCGTTCAATAATTTTATTTTGTGTTCTTTTCTAGATTTTATTAGAGTCAGAAGGCCCAAGTCTATTACATTTATAGCTTATGTGGTACAGGGTAGTTGGTTGACGTGGGTAGTTTCAAACTTTTACAGAAACTTTTGGAATGAACAAAACATAGTTGGTTTTGCTTTAAGGCTCATGTTTGACTATGTAAAGTTGAGCTAACAATTAAATAAAGAAGCTCATGTGAGGGTTGCGATCTAGATTTGTGTTCAAGGTCTGAGTGTCGGCATTGTTTATCTCTGGTAAGTATGGAAGGATATTTTTTACTTGAATATATATGCTGTGAAGTGAGACACTGGTCATTCAAATATGAAGTCCTTAGTTTAGATTTACTTCTATCATTTTATATGGTTTGTACTTTTTTTCATAATGTGGAAAAAAACATTTCAGGTACTTAAACGTGAAGTTAATTCTTATTTCTTATGTTTTGCTTCATTTACCTCAGGACACCTCATTTTTTACTTCCTTTTGTAAACAAGATTGAATACTGGTCAAACGTAACTTTTGCCTAAAATATTAGGTCGACTTATTGTTGTTACTGTGTGAAAAAATAATTACCTCTTGTATTTGCTGGGTTCTGAACATACTGTTTCTTGTCAACAGGTTTCCATCTTTAAGAAGAATTATGATCATCTTCCAAAGGATACATATTTTGGAATATACAAAGAAGCAACTCGTGAAAATCCCAACTACCTTCTCACTTATGGAAATGGAAATTAGCTGCACGTATTCAAGATCATCATGTCCTAATGGGGCACATAGATGGCATAGCTACAGGAAATCTCCGAATGCTTCAAAATTTTATCTATCTGCACCCTAGTTCTTCAAAATTTAAATCCATTATTTCCTTCTGTTAGTCCTCATCTTCAATATACTATCCTACTCCCTCTGATGTCTAGCACACTGACTTTGTGGTTTTATCTTATTTACCAACTTTAATGTATTCCTAAATTGATACTTCTTCTTTTTTACAGTATGATAAAATTGGAGGAAGTTGTTGTCCTACATCACATACACAAAGTTTTATGATCTGACTTTACGACGTGATCAGTGCAATTGCAAACCTACTTGTGTTGTAAATAATCATTTTACTTTCTTGTATCAGAATATGGACCTCCTTTCTCCCATTTACTTATGTCTACCACTTTCTCTGTTATATATACTTAACCTTCATCATCATGATACTTATTATTCATATTTTTTTGGCCTCTTGAAGGATGCTGGAGAAGTAATTAAAGAAGTAGGTCATAAGTGCGAATCAGGGGAGGGTTAGTAATAAGAAGCAGCTTCCCTAATCCTGAGAAGACACTTAAAGAAACTCAAGCTCAGATTATCACCTTATCACCATCATGATTATGGTATTCCATATGATTCTTTGTAGTCTTCTTCCTCCAATCATGAGAAAACTATTTTTTACACATTGTATATATCATTCTAGGATGTTTGCGATGTACAAAATATATATTTGTGATCAATAAAAAGATTGTGTATTATAATATTGTGTGTTCGTTAATTGACAAAGGGAAGCATATAATATATAATTATAAATAGAATTTTGGTTAAACAAAAATTAACTTCTCATGACGGTTATAAAATGTCAACAAAAAAACTAAATTATGCTATAAACAACATTTCTTGACGGTTTTGAGACATCAACAAAGGTTTTTCTTGACGGTTTTTCTTCGTTAAGAAAGAGTTTTCTTGACAGTCATTACCCGTCATCTAGGTAACAGTCAAGAAAAGTTTTTTACTTACCTTGACGGTTTTCGGTCAAGCATTCTTGACGGGTTAAAACCGTCAAGAAAGACTTATTACTTGATGGTTTAAAACCGACAAGAAAACAAAAACAAAAACCGTCAAGAAAAGTAAATACTTTTCTTGACTGTGGCCTAGATGATGGATCCAAAACCGTCAAGAAAACCCTTTCTTGACCGAAAAAACCGTCAAGAAAAGTCATTTTTCTTGTAGAGGAGGAGCTGGAGTGGAAGCAGGGGCCGGAGCAGTGGTAGGAGCGCAAGACTGGCTCAGCTCTGTATCTTTAGCTGTTCTAGTCAATACTCATGAACTGATCACCGTGGTCGGTAAGAGCTGGTCTGCTCGAAGAACAACCTATGCTGTTCCAGAGCTACTCAGTAGAGACAAGTTTCGACTCCCAAGACTGGAGACTCCCATTTATCGACTACGCAGTCTATGGAATTATTTTCGAGAACTAAAGAAAGCAACTTCCATCAGAATGTAGGACCGTGTATGGCAACTCTAGAGGACGGGTGAATAGAGTTTATGTATGCAACAGAATAAAATTACCTATTAAAATATAATTCTATGGCATGCAATGGGTATCAACTACTAGCAGTTAGAATTTATCTCATGTGTAAGAATACTACTAGCAGTGTTATGAATATATGGAATAAAGTAAGAGAGAAAACAAACGCAAACACCAAGATGTATACCGGTTTTCCTCTGAGAGGACTAGTCCAGTCCCGAGAATTCAAGATCGAAGTTTCTCCACTATAATCACCAATAGTGAATCACAAGCTTTGATCCGAAGGCTTGCCACTTCTTTACACCATAAGTTTTGATCCGAAGTCTCGCAACTTCACAGCTTTATAGAGAGAGTAACTGTTGGAACAAATCTCTTTACAACTCAGAAGACTTCTAGACTGAGATCACACTTGGCACTAGGAAGGCTAGGGAGTTGCTCTTTAGATGGGAAGGTTAAGGCTTAGAGGTTTTCTCATAATATGATAGAATACTTAAGAATAGTTGAGTTATTGTCGTGTTGTAAGAATGAAGAATTCCAATCCTATTTATAGGTTGTAGGCAAACATAATTTGGTTAGAATTCGGTTAGGGTTTAATTCAAATTTTCAACCGTTGGGCCAAGAAATCAAGAGCTATTGAACTAGTTGATTTTATACCAAAAAGGTAACCGAGTTCGGCCCGAGTTCGGTTTCTTAGTATGGTAGACTTTGTAAATGAATGTGGCCTAATTTGGTGGATAGGTTCTTTGGTTCATTTGAGTGGACTAAGTATCTGGGTATAGGTACTTGGGATTTGCCAGTGCGACTCAGCTTATATCAGTCCTAGACTCAAATAAATGAAAGATTATATTTTAATATAAAACCAATAGATGTTGCAGAGTCTGACTTTGGTACTGACGAAGTTGATATGCTTTGCATCGAGTATTTGCTTCATCTGTGTTCTGAATCTGATTCATCTGATGTTTGACGATTATCAGAATCAGATTGACTGTGACCACTTTGTGTCAACAATCTCCCTTATTATGATAATTGACAAACTATGCCAAAATACACATATGGTGAGTCTGATATAGCCTTTGATGCAAATAGTTGAAACATTAACGAAGTTTCTTTGAACGTAGATCTTTCCTTAAAAAACTAGCTTTTTAGAAAAAGCTCCCCCGTAAGTAGATCTTTCCTTTGAACGGGAGCATTTAAAAGAAGTGTAACTTGACATTTCTTTATAACAAAATTAGGTGCAGATATGTCAACAAAATAGATATAAATATATCACAGTTATATGTCATTAACTATACATCATCAACTATAATCGTCACATATTTTGTCATTTCTCTCCCTTTGTCAAAATATCATAGTGGGAAATAATAACTCCCCCGTAATGAGTGATTATGACAAATTGAAGAAGTAGACATAATAACCAGATAAAAATAGCATACATTTGTTTAATAAATTAACCAGAAATAATAACATGTATTATTTTAATCATAATAAATAACAAGGCTGGCACTAGGCAAATAGCATAAATATTTGAACATTTTAAGCAAATTTTCTTAGTACAGTAAAAATAGAAAAAAAACTAATACATCCATATAGCCATAATAAATATAAAACATTATCATAGATCATCATCAACAGCATCAGCAGACGGGTGATCGTCAAAGTATGCTTCGGTAGGGTCGAAGTACTGCTGAACAAATGGATCATCGATCCTATAGCCTGGACGGGAAGGATCACGAGCCACTGGGTGAGGTGCAGTAGGATGATGGGCTAGGTGATACTGAAGATCTGCTAAGGAGTTGGCTAATGTGTGAGTCTGAAGAGTGGTGCAATAAGACTGGTCGCGAAGCCGAGTGATAATCATAGTGTTATGCTCCTGGTATTGAGCAGCAATCATCTCGCTTTGCAACCTAAATTGCTCGCGGAATATCTCCTGGATAGAGTCTAAGGTAGCAGACTGTGCAGAGGATGAAGGAGTAGGAGTTAGAGCAGGAGAAGCTGGGGCTGGATCAGCTGGTGCATCAGAATCAGATGAGTCATCTTCATCAGGAATGAGAGAAGTAGGCTAAATCCTACTGGCTTTGGTCAGGTAGGCTGGCTCAGATAAATAAGTGGGTTCTTCCATAGGAATGTGAAAGTGCTCAAAGATGAGTGGTATATACATGGCATAAGAAAGTTGACGTTTGTGTTTACAACAGTCAATCATCTGCCGAATCATGGTTTTAGAAAGGCTATAAAGTAGACATCTCCCTATAGATTACATTATCTTTGGAGGTTTGCTTGGGAATGATAGCAGAGTATATGATACGGTAAAGTTCATAAAAGTATTGGTTAAAATAACGAGCACGAAACTTTCCGACAGGACAAGGATGTGGGACGGAAAGTATGTCCTTGAAAGAGTCAAGAGTGATGTCGTCTCTGAGATTGAGTTTGTCGATCTTAACTAGGGCATCTCCTGTAGTGACCCGCTCCACATAGGCACTACTATATACAAGTGATATCGCCTTGCTTGCTCGAATGAAAGTCTTCTCGGAGAGTTTTCGATCGAACCACAAGACGATTCATCAATGTGAGTGGGCAGAACTGCATTCTCTGATTCTTGCACGACTTAATAATGAATATGAGTTTTTGAATGCTTGTTTGGAAAGAGATAGTTTCATAAGAAGAATGATAGAACCTGACTCTGCATGCCTAATAAGAGAACTCACATAGCTTATCATTGAAACAATCTGCTTGCTTGCCTAACTAGAGAACTGGAAATGCTTGTCTGAAATGAGATAGAACCATTGCCATGCTAAGTCCAGAGTATAAGAAATATTGCATGCTTAGTTACACGGACACCGCTATTGAACGAACCGCTGCCATGCTAATAAGAAAGAGTAAAAGATTGCTTGCACTTATTCTTGATATCGTATGCTTAACTGAAATACTTGAATGCTTGTCCAAAGAGATAGAATTGCATGCTAGAATTATAGAACTGTTCTTGCTTGTTACTTGTTTAAAAGAGTTGGCTTTGCTTGAACATGTTTCTTTGTTTGCTTGTGAAGAGATAGAACGTGGTGAATGGCTTAAACTTGTGTATCTGGACTAATAGTCTGTCCTGAGGCTTAAAAACCTTATTTACGGGAGGGTGTGACTATTAGGCAAGAGTATTGAGAGCTTCGGCCCTATCGCTTGATTGATGTGCTTGCTTGCGTTCTTGTTCATTGTTCATCAGTTGCATGATAGCATATTTATCTGATAGGAGCTTGCATTCATGCATTTGGTCAGGACAACTTGTGCACAAGGTCATCTCTCGAGCGTTTTCTAGGACACTGGGATCATTCGACCTAGGAGAGATCTAGATACCCTGAGGCTTAAAAACCTTACTTACGGGAGGGTAGACCCGTCTATTAGTGAGATGGGCTTGTACGTCCCAACTGCTAATCCCGTGGAGGAGACCATCATGTAGTTAGGGCGCATGCTAGGCTAGCCTTCTTGCATACCTAACTGTTTGATACAGAGACGAACAGGGAAGGAGAAACTTATACCTATATGCTTATGCAAATTGTTGCTAACTTGTATGTCTGCTGCAGGATAACCGTTCGGCTATGGGTAAGGATCACCGAATAAGTGATCACTTGTATTTTCTTATGTCCTTTATAATTATGCTAAATGTGATCCATCTATTTTACATTGAGTATGCTGCTACCCTATTGCTTCGAGTTAAATAGTCCACTGGGAATACTTGTCTTGAGATGAGATGAACAGTCCACTAAAGAACCTTATTCCTAAGAGTATCGATTATGGCTCACAATACATGTTGCACACTGCACGATAGAATATTGCCTCTATAGCTTTCTTGTGTGTATTGAATATGCAAAACTGGTTTCAAACTTGTGTTTTCAAAAGATAAAATCTGACTATAATCATGAGCTGCATGAAATAAACTTAGGTAAAAGTAGCAAGATCACTAGAATGTAATATTTTGCCACATGATTACTTAGTATGGGTTTCAGGGGGTGTAGCTTCTGTTCAGTTATTTTATTCTCACCAGTACTTATAAAAGTGCTAACCCACCAACAGTTTGCTTGTTCTTAGGTGCCTGATCGTTCGAGGAAGCGATAGTCGTGCCTCATCCCAAGGAACCAAAAATCTGGAGATGATGCCTTGAGTCGTTTCGTGCTTGCTTTGAGCTGATTTTTATAGAGGGACATAATGTATGGAGCGGTGTCATTGTAATTGGAAGAAAGAGTGCTTGAGCGATCTGTAACCTCGGTCATGCGCCGCTTGTAATAATTTTGATTATCAATAAAAGAGCTTGTTGTCATGTGCCATTGTGTTCTTTACTTTTCTGCATTATATGTGTGCCGCTGCTTTAGTATTGAATAGCTTACTTGCCCTTGTTCAAAGATTTGGCCTTGTGCAAGCGCACTTTAGGCTTGCACGGTATCACGCCCGTGCGAGGACGATTGGTTCCGTAGGGACCAAAGCGAGGACGAATGGCCCTACGGGACCGGGGTGTGACATCTTCTTTGTTAGGGATTTCAAGAATTTTACCCAAAGTTGTATCGTCAAATTCAATATCGATTCCACCTACTCTCGAAGAGATAGACCATTGATCATGAGATAGATTATAGTAAAACATGCGAATGACATTCAAATATATGGGTTTTCTAGTTTTGACTAGACGATGAAGATGAAATTCTACAAGTTTAGGTTTTTGGACATGAAAAGTAGTAAAGTTAATAGGATTTCCCTTGCAAATATTTCTTTGCACAAAATCATTGAACCATAGGTTTGAAGTATCAATAGAAGTAAAAAAATGAAATCATCATATTCTCCTGGATTTGGAATATTTGGAGAAAATAAGGAATATGTAGCATCATCACTAGAGGGTTGAGAAGAGGAACTTCATTTGCTTTTCTCTTCTTTGTCCCAAATTTAGGAGCCATGAATAAGGGTTTGAGAATGTGAAGATTGTACCTTGAAAAGAATAAAGGGGATGGAGAAGAATTTCACCAAGAGTCTTAGATCTCAAGTTGAGAGAGAATAAACCTTGAGGAAGGGGATTACAAAACTAGGGTTTTGGAGCAAGGGTTTGATTCTCGGTTTTGAGAAGAAGGGTTTTGAGAGGATGGAGTAATGAGATCAAATTCGTGGTTGCTGTTGTTATATAAAACACTTGAACCGAATTCGGACTAAACTCTGTCCGAGTTCTGATGGCTCAGGATTTTGAAAAATAAGTTTTTGTAGTATGCTTATAAAAGCTATAAAAATATATAAGTGACAAGTATAAAACTGCTCTATAAATATGATATGCTATATATCGGTCATTGCTCTTTAGGAAAGTCTTTTAACAAAATTTCTAGCAGTCAATTACTGAATGAATTAATAGTTGTATTTAGGAAATATTTTGTAAATAGCTCTTTGTATATTATTACCCAGTGAGGTATTTTTGTTATTATTAATTAGCTGTAGGGGCCGGTTCCCAGCTAGCGGCGGTCTGAAGACACTTAAGTACCGTATCGCTTAAGGTTGTTTACACCTTGTTGGCTGAAGGACCCTTTTGTAACCTCCGATTTCCAAATTTCCGAAATAATTAGATTTTTAATTTATTTTAAATATCAAGTTTATAAAATATTTTCTCCTTGAGTTTTAGTATTAGATTTTGAGAAATTTTGATTTTAGAAGGTGATTTGAAATCTATTATAAAAAAAAAATTATTTTTTCTAAATGTCGATTTATTATAAAATAAATAGATAAATAATGATATATATATAATGCTCTAGCTTCGAATATTTATTGGCTTGAAATCATAAAATTATTTGTTTAATAAAAATTATTGAAGGACTAGTTGTTTTCATAATAAATTTTCATATCCATTTTGGAATAGTAAATAAATAAATTACATAATTTCTAGGGTTTTGAAATATGGGTTAATTAGTAGCTAATTTGGAATCAGTTAGCCTTGGAAGCCTCTTAAAACATTTTCTTAAATTATATTTTTCTTTTAAATTTACCAGTTTACCGTCTCCCATTCACACCCTCATTCCCACATGAAGAACTCATTCATGTATAATCTGGGCCATTCATTAATTGGGCCAATCCTCACCCTTTATCCCACAACCTCTCTCCCTATTTAAAGTCTCTCACCACACCCTTCTCAAGAAACCCTAGCTAGCTCTCACAAATTCTCACAAGCCAACAAGCCATCACCATTGATTTATGTGCTCGTGTCCGTGTGTCCAGCAATACCGTGTCAGCCGTGTTGGCCTCGGGTCCGACCCCGGGTGTCCTACCGTATCCATTCATTTCATGTGTCCAGATTTACAACATTACAACCAGATTTTCGTGTCCGACACCACCTGGACACAACCCCCTCACCACAGTACATTCAACCCCTGTGTCCAACACCCGGACACGTCCACAGTACCTCGAATCCCCGTGTCAGCCCCGGACACGATCCAACCCCGACTCGTACACAGAATCCAAACCCTAACCTAGATCCCGCTGCCGCCGGCGACTGGGACCTCCTCCTCTGAGTCGAGCTGCCGTCCCCTCCTTCCGCCGCGTCGAGCTCGAAGATCCGCCTCCGCCGCAGCTAGATCCGCCGACCGCTCTCGAGTTTCTACCGCCGCCGCCTCAGATCCGTCGAGCCGTGGCCGCCTCCGTCGAGTCGAGCTCCGCTGCCGCCGCCGAGTTCGACCGCCGCCACAACAGATCTGTCGACCGCCGCCGCCGAGACGAGCTTCGACCGCCGACGCCGTGCCCGCGTGACCACGGCAGATTTCTCCGACCGTCGACGCCGGAAAACCCCCGTGAGTCCCTCTTCCCTCTTTCCCTCTTCCCCTTCTTCGATTCAGAGGCTATAGTGATGTGGTTAATTAGTTAGTTTAATTATATATTAGTTTAGTTTAGTAGTAATCAGTAGTAAATTACATAATCAGTAGTCATTTATTAATCAGTTAATTAAGTTATTACTCAGTATTAATTTATTAATCAGTAGTTATTTGTAATCAGTTAGTAATTTCTTAATCAATTAGTTAATTTCTAATTAGTTTAGTAAATAAAATATAATTAGTTTTATTGTTATAATGTATGAATATAGTTATTTATTATGTGCAAAAAAAAAATTGTTTATTTGGACTGGTAACCGAATTTACTATAGGTATAAAAATATATTGGCTTTTTACATAAATTCTAGATTTTTATAAATAAACTTTTATTTGTAATTATTGTTCAAAACAAATTCGAAATAATTTTCATTAATTTAGGGTGTTACCTTAATTACAAACAAACGACCCTTTCCCCTATTAGCTGGTATCCTTATCTCGATTTTCGTGCCGAACTCCGATCTTGAACTTCTTTATATAGTTTCTAGCTATTTGGACTGCTCCGGACCCATTGGAACTAACTGCTATTTCATTTGGGATCACCTTGAGGAGGGTGGCATTATATACATTCTTCGATTAGTTATATATGTATATAAAATGTTGGATTGATATATATATACAAATATGTATTTTTGGTATAAATATATATATATTTATATACATCTATTAGTGTATATACACGTATACGTATTTTATACAAATTACTGATAGGCACTTATATATATTATATATGTTTTTATTGGTATATACTCTGAGTGTAAATGTGTATTATATACGTACCCCTACTAGATGACCCTAGTTTGACTAGAGCCATGCCTGGCATAGCCCTGAGGCCAGGGTATTTCTATTGTGTGTTAGTGTAGCATCTGATACAAGTGATATTATTATATGTTTATAGGACTGTCGGATTCTCCAGACGATACTCTGGAACAGGACATTGGTATTGACAGCTAAGGACCCAAGGCGAGTACATTCTCTGATTAGTTTCTAATTCATGATATCTCCTATGTTTCATTGTATCTAGTGTAAATATCTACATTTCGACACGCTGGTTACACGGATTGGTATACACGGATCTCGTCATGAGATGTTATTCCTTTTT
Organism: Iris macrosiphon; assembly: GCA_036927795.1. Taxonomy (NCBI): domain Eukaryota; kingdom Viridiplantae; phylum Streptophyta; class Magnoliopsida; order Asparagales; family Iridaceae; genus Iris; species Iris macrosiphon. The sequence continues at coordinate 40,439,284 of JAYESA010000019.1, read as the reverse complement.
TATGGTGTAGCTTGTACAAGACTTGTTTCCTTGTTATCTTGTGCATGTACAGACACTGATTTCCGGGGAGATTTGCTACCTCCCTAGGGAATCCCGTGCCATAGCGTACCATGATTGGATCTACTATACCAGTCGGGGGTGGGGAGTATTTTAGTGTAGATATGTGATCATACCCAACTTTACATGCATCATAGCTCACCCCACATCTCACGTCGGGTGCGGCCTGACCATTTACATGCTTCATAGCTGTTACCTGTGATTAGCCTGACCTCTACATGCATCATAGCTAACCAACGGTTAGCCTGACCTTACATGAATCATAGCTAATCACATGTAACCAGCCTGATCAAGTTCCCAAGCCGATCACATGTTTAAGCTAGTACTCACACACTTAGTCTTAGGTTTCTTGCTCATTGACATATTGTTTCTTTTCCTGCATTTACTTATAGTATTTCCAGTATTTCTTTTATTGTACATTTCTCGTACTTATACATGCATCTCATATATTTCCATCTAGAACTGCTACATAGTTTATATCATTAATATAGAACTGCTATTTAGAGATGTACTTTGCTCCTTCCTGACTGGAAAATATTTTTCCAGACTGTGACCTTAGTAGACTGGTTTCTGACACTTGGGGATTGGAAGTTAATGATTACAGGTATGATTATTCTGTCGTTAGACTTGTCTTGTATTTCTTTGTTTGCCTTGATATCTCATCGTGCTATAGTTTAGGTGATTGAGTATTTCTAACATTATTTTATGATATCCACGTCTCCCTATGGAGTTGGGTATTCACGTGAGTTTGATTAGATAGTTTCATGACCTAGACAGCGTTCTACCGCCGATGCTGCGGCGTTGGCTGGACGTACCCACACACTCGTGCCCCTAAACCGGGTGTGGGTCGTGATACATTTTTAGTGGTGGCCCATGCAGGTCTGACTTCGCTAGTTGTGCGATGTCGTAGTAGTGCGACGTCATAGTTGTACTTCTACGTACCTGCTATTGAATATAGGACATAGGATACTAGGATGAGAGAGGATACTCAATCACAAATTCTTGAGAGATTCCTGGGACGACCCCTTGAGAATCTTATTATAATTTACAATTTAAATCTTTCCTTGTTTCCGTCCGCTCTCGCTTGTTGTTATTGAACTTGATTCTTGTTGATCAGTTATTAAATTTAATACTTGGTATCATTGTTGAGTTTGATTCTTGTTGACCAGTTGTTAAATTTAATTCTTGGTATCGTTGTTGAGTTGATTTCATATCGAGATGAATTTTACGGGCTAAAATTTACGGTATCATCTGATGACATATGTTGATGAGGACAGTGTGAAAGGTAAAACGTCTACTTTGGTTATGGACCCTAGAGTTTATCGCAGCCATATTAGCTGTCGTGACGAGAACGTAGAAACCTGACTTGGATGTACATACTATAGTTATGAAACTTAGAGTCTCTCGCAGCCATACCGGCTGGCGTGGCGAAGATTCTAGATGACATGATTATAGAGTTGCATACCTTAGTTACAGAACCTATCGTTTATCGCATCTATTCTTACTGGCGTGGCGAGGATTCTGAGTGTCATAATTTCAGACAGACGTGTATGATTATCAGGTTGTATCTTAAATTGGTTCTTAAAGTATCATCTCAATACTTATCTATTTCTGTTAGACAAGACTTTATTCCATCGTTTCTTTTGGTTGCTAGCAGTAGAAACACCTTCAGTCCTCAATCCAGACTTTTGAGCTCCTATTCTTTGAGGATTCCTTATTAAGTATGATAATTAGTGACTTATGATTTTGTCTGTGCCTTGAGTATTAGTATGGACTGAGTGTTGCTTATGAGTTTGTAAGTGTTTCCTAGTTGGACATATGAGCAGTAGGCCTTAATCTAGAGTTAACCCATAGCATAGTACCTTGTGCCAATGGTTCTGGGATAAGTGTCATTAGAGACTGTGAGTAGAAGGAGAGTATAGAGTATTAGTGATAGTTCAAGAGTTAGTATCAGAGCTAACATACCCGCCCTGGATAATCATGATTATGCACTTGAGTGATCTATGTAAACAATTAGGTATCAAGGAATAGTATTAAGGATTAATGGAGCATAACGTTCAATCTGATGATTGATATCGGGCGTGCTAAAGGTAAAGAAATATATATGCATGAGGAGTAATCATGAGATGTCATGAGAAGAGACATATCGGAATTAGTAATAAAAATGGTGAAGCGTATCACGGACTAGTTTAACAGGCTATAAAAGGTTAAAAGGAAATACATATACAACAATCGAGATGAGGAACCATACACATACCCATGAGAGTAAAGAAACATGAGTGTTATAGTAGATACAGGTAATCATGAGTTCTAATGAGCTTGATGAGATGATCCATTAATGAAGCTAGTGATATAATACCAAGAGTGCTAATGGTTCTATATCGAGGATTAGTCGAGAACGACGCTCAAAACAGTAAGCACTCTGCGTGATGATAATCGGATGATATACCAGTTGACATAAATTGAAATCATGAAAGAAAATACAGGTGATGATAACTTTGATCATTGGAGGTAATAGTGCAAGTGAATCGGGCAGTACAAATTTAGTACACAGTTGTAGACAATAGAGGTATTGAGTGCACCTCGAGTATTAGAGACCGTGAGCACTTATATGTAAATTTGTGGATTTATAAATTAAAAGAGTGGAAATAAATTTTAAACTTTGAGAATTATTGAGGAGATGAGATTGTGTCATTAAAATTTTTGAGGATTTCAAATATTGATTCAATAAACATGGTCAAGGCTACAAAGATTTTAGAAGTGACTAAAATTTTTATTTCGATGTTGAGTATTTGACTTTGAGGAGGTAGATGCAATTTATTTTAAGATTGATCGAGAAGTTAAACCTTGACGATTATTTTGAGGATTAATTTTATGGTAGATGAGAGATATAAATATTAATATATGAGTAGATGATATACATGTGTAAGGATCTGATGACTTGAGCATGATTGAGGTGGCACCGCAGACTGACTTGGGTGTCCATCTAGAGTTGTATTAGAAAGGGTTTAGCACTTAGTATGGTGTGTTACACTTGGTGTGCACTGGAGTGATAAAACAAATAGTATGGACAATTGTAGTAGGAACGAGAACTAGCAGTGGGTGTACTGAAGTAGAACAGTGGTACCTAAAGAGATAGAGGTATCAAACTTTACATGCACCAATTGACCTATAATCGTGTTAGAGGTTCTTGGTATCAGATTTTGGCATAAATAGACAGGTGTGTGCAATACGGATATGTTCATGGATTTTGTGGATTAATGATTAATTGATATGGGTATCAGTGTACAAGAATAGAAAATTAGTTAGTGTATGTGCTAGAGTTAAGTGTTTGTTAGAGATAGTAGATACTACAAGTAATATGTTAGCAGGTTCTTTCTTTCCCTCCTAATGATTCCTTCTTCCGTCTTTCGATTGATTGATTTTCCTAATACTGTAGTTCGTATTCATGATTTTCTTGTTAGGATATAACTAGTAGTACACCCTAACAGAGACTGCAATACCATGACAAAAGATACATGACCTATATATTTTTCTTAAATTGCATGGCTGTAAGTAGAGTTTTCTTAAACCATGATCATTAGGGTTTTGCCCATAGCAAAGATCTATGACAAGGTTATGACTGACAAAAATGGACAAGATGATTAAATTATGGATGAGCATTAATTTAAATAAAGAATTAAGGGGTTGTTATAACAGAGGTGATGGATCATTAATTTTGCAAAAATCGAGGTATGATTAAAATTCGAGGATAAACATTAACTTAAATAGAGAGTTAAGAAATTCACAGGGCAAAATTGAGGATTTATTAATTTTAGGAAGGTCTTGATATGATTGATTATTAAAATTTGAGAAAATTTAGAAAATTATCATTTTATCTATTTGATTGCAAGATAGAAATTTGAAATTTATATTATGAATGTTGCATTGAAGATTCTGAAAGTATCGCATCGTTGAGTATTTAAGGAAAAAGAAAATCGGAAAATAAAATCGTTAATGTAATGGTGTCGAATTCAATTCTCGGGAGGAGAATTTAGATTTGAATAAGCATCAATTGAATTTGAGTTAGAGGAGTAAGATGATTGATGGATTAGTGGTTAAAATTTAAATTTTGGGATACAATTTTTATAAATATGCATTGATTGGATTTCAATTGGAGGATTGGATATTAAAATCTTGGAGTATTTAGATACGAACTTAAAATTTTTGGAGAAAATTATGACAAAATGGGGAATTGATTTTTAAACTTGAAGATTTTCAGGAATATATGTTATAGAATTTTGAAAGGTTGTGAAATAACAATATGGAATTACTTCATGATTATTTGGTTTAAAATTTAAATTTGATAGAAATAATATGATGAGTAAAGGCAATTATTGAGAGCCTTAAATTTCGAGGACGAAATTTTTCTAAGGTGGGTAGACTTGTAACCTCCGATTTCCAAATTTCCGAAATAATTAGATTTTTAATTTATTTTAAATATCAAGTTTATAAAATATTTTCTCCTTGAGTTTTAGTATTAGATTTTGAGAAATTTTGATTTTAGAAGGTGATTTGAAATCTATTATAAAAAAAAAATTTTATTTTTCCTAAATGTCGATTTATTATAAAATAAATAGATAAATAATGATATATATATAATGCTCTAGCTTCGAATATTTATTGGCTTGAAATCATAAAATTATTTGTTTAATAAAAATTATTGAAGGACTAGTTGTTTTCATAATAAATTTTCATATCCATTTTGGAATAGTAAATAAATAAATTACATAATTTCTAGGGTTTTGAAATATGGGTTAATTAGTAGCTAATTTGGAATCAGTTAGCCTTGGAAGCCTCTTAAAATATTTTCTTAAATTATATTTTTCTATTAAATTTACCAGTTTACCGTCTCCCATTCACACCCTCATTCCCACATGAAGAACTCATTCATGTATAATCTGGGCCATTCATTAATTGGGCCAATCCTCACCCTTTATCCCACAACCTCTCTCCCTATTTAAAGTCTCTCACCACACCCTTCTCAAGAAACCCTAGCTAGCTCTCACAAATTCTCACAAGCCAACAAGCCATCACCATTGATTTATGTGCTCGTGTCCGTGTGTCCAGCAATACCGTGTCAGCCGTGTTGGCCTCGGGTCCGACCCCGGGTGTCCTACCGTATCCATTCATTTCATGTGTCCAAATTTACAACATTACAACCAGATTTTCCTGTCCGACACCACCTGGACATAACCCCCTCACCACAGTACATTCAAACCCCTGTGTCCAACACCCGGACACGTCCACAGTACCTCGAATCCCCGTGTCCAGCCCCGGACACGATCCAACCCCGACTCGTACACAGAATCCAAACCCTAACCTAGATCCCGCTGCCGCCGGCGACTGGGACCTCCTCCTCTGAGTCGAGCTGCCGTCCCCTCCTTCCGCCGCGTCGAGCTCGAAGATCCGCCGCCGCCGCAGCCAGATCCGTCGACCGCTCTCGAGTTTCCACCGCCGCCGCCTCAGATCCGTCGAGCCGTGGCCGCCTCCGTCGAGTCGAGCTCCGCTGCCGCCGCCGAGTTCGACTGCCGCCACAACAGATCTGTCGACCGCTGCCGCCGAGATGAGCTTCGAATGCCGACGCCGTGCCCGCGTGACCACGGCGGATTTCTCCGACCGTCGACGCCGGAAAACCCCCGTGAGTCCCTCTTCCCTCTTTCCCTTCTTCGATTCAGAGGCTATAGTGATGTGGTTAATTAGTTAGTTTAATTATATATTAGTTTAGTTTAGTAGTAATAAGTAGTAAATTACATAATCAGTAGTCATTTATTAATCAGTTAATTAAGTTATTACTCAGTATTAATTTATTAATCAGTAGTTATTTATAATCAGTTAGTAATTTCTTAATCAATTTATTAATTTTTAATTAGTTTAGTAAATAAAATATAATTAGTTTTATTGTTATAATGTATGAATATAGTTATTTATTATGTGTAAAAAAAAAAATTGTTTATTTGGACTGGTAACCGAATTTACTATAGGTATAAAAATATATTGACTTTTTACATAAATTCTAGATTTTTATAAATAAACTTTTATTTGTAATTATTGTTCAAAATAAATTCAAAATAATTTTTATTAATTTAGGGTGTTACCTTAATTACAAACAAACGACCCTTTCCCCTATTAGCTGGTATCCTTATCTCGATTTTCGTGCCGAACTCCGATCTTGAACTTCTTTATATAGTTTCTAGCTATTTGGACTGCTCCGGACCCATTGGAACTAACTGCTATTTCATTTGGGATCACCTTGAGGAGGGTGGCATTATATACATTCTTCGATTAGTTATATATGTATATAAAATGTTGGATTGATATATATATATACAAATATGTATTTTTGGTATAAATATATATATTTATATACATCTATTAGTGTATATACACGTATACGTATTTTGTACAAATTACTGATAGGCACTTATATATATTATATATGTTTTTATTGGTATATACTCTGAGTGTAAATGTGTATTATATACGTACCCCTACTAGATGACCCTAGTTTGACTAGAGCCATGCCTGGCATAGCCCTGAGGCCAGGGTATTTCTATTGTGTGTTAGTGTAGCATCTGATACAAGTGATATTATTATATGTTTATAGGACTGTCGGATTCTCCAGACGATACTCTGGGACAGGACATTGGTATTGACAGCTAAGGACCCAAGGCGAGTACATTCTCTGATTAGTTTCTAATTCATGACATCTCCTATGTTTCATTGTATCTAGTATAAATATCTATATTTCGACACGCTGGTTACACGGATTGGTATACACGGATCTCGTCATGAGATGTTATTCCTTTTTCATGGTGTAGCTTGTACAAGATTTGTTTCCTTGTTATCTTGTGCATGTACAGACACTGATTTCCGGGGAGATTTGCTACCTCCCGAGAAAATCCCGTGCCATAGCGTACCATGATTGGATCTACTATACCAGTCGGGGGTGGGGAGTATTTTAGTGTAGACATGTGATCATACCCAACTTTACATGCATCATAGCTCACCCTACATCTCACGTCGGGTGCGGCCTGACCATTTACATGCTTCATAGCTGTTACGTGTGATTAGCCTGACCTCTACATGCATCATAGCTAACCAACGGTTAGCCTGACCTTACATGAATCATAGCTAATCACATGTAACCAGCCTGATCAAGTTTCCAAGCCGATCATATGTTTAAGCTAGTACTCACACACTAGTCTTAGGTTTCTTGCTCATTGACATATTGTTTCTTTTCCTGCATTTACTTACAGTATTTCCAGTATTTCTTTTATTGTACATTTCTCGTACCTATACATGCATCTCGTATATTTCCATCTAAAACTGCTACATAGTTTATATCATTAATATAGAACTGCTATTTAGAGATATACTTTGCTCCTTCCTGACTGGAAAATATTTTTCCAGACTGTGACCTTAGTAGACTGGTTTCTGACACTTGGGGATTGGAAGTTAATGATTGCAGGTATGATTATTCTGTCGTTAGACTTGTCTTGTATTTCTTTGTTTGCCTTGATATCTCATCGTGCTATAGTTTAGGTGATTGAGTATTTCTAACATTATTTTATGATATCCACGTCTCCCTATGGAGTTGGGTATTCACGTGAGTTTGATTAGATAGTTTCATGACCTAGACAGCGTTCTACCGCCGATGCTGCGGCGTTGGCTGGACGTACCCACGCACTCGTGCCCCTAAACCGGGTGCGGGTCGTGATACCTTTAGGTTATTTAAGAATACTTTCTATACCTTTAGAGCATAATATTGAAGAATTATTTAGCAGAAGTTATCTTCATACACATTTTAAGAATAATTGAACTACCATATTTAATGAGTATAATATACTACTATAAATATGAAAATTGTGTTACCATAATGACTTAGTAGTCATATTTTTGTTTTTGGTGCAATTGCCATGAGAATATCCATTTGCCTTTTTGTAATCACCAACTTTCTCCTTTACCATTACGTCTTGCCACAAATCGTTCCACATATCAGTCTCAACGAAGATCGCAAAAATGTATAGCGGCCGCAAGCCGTTGTTAGGTCGTAGCCGCACGCATGGGAAAAAGAAGGCCTCGTCCATACGGCCAAGCCACAGGCGGGTCGTGTGCGCAAGGGCTGAGTCCCCATCACTAGCGGATAAGCCATAGATAGGCCCTGCACATAGGCGACAGACGGACTGAGTCCTCATCCTGGCGGCCGAGCCAAAGATAGGCCATGCGCGCATGTTGCAGATGATTTCCCATCCATGCGGCAAAAATTTGTAGGGGGCATGCGCCTGTTCTAGATGATTTCTCATCCACGCTGTGAGGTCGTGTACTTGTGTCTCTGTGTGTGTGTATGTGTGTATGTATGTGTGTGTTCCTGCCCCAATGACACACCCTACCTACAGAGAGAAGGCCAGCATCAGGGGGCCACGGATCAACATCGCTCCGGACGAACCCGTCGACGAAATAAACAATAGCCCTAGGCATTTTCTTTCCTAAAATGAGGGGAACCCGAGAGAAAAGTGTTCTATCTCCTTTCTATCCCGCCTATTTATTGGCTTCTAAGGTGTGTTAGAAGATAGAGGCGATGAACAAGGCAGTTATAAGGATGAACCTAATGCCTCAATTTGGGTGATCCGTATTTATCTTCTTGGAAATTCCCGTTGACTCAGAGTTCCAAGAAACTACTCAAGGATTGAGCCGAATCCTATATTAAATAGAGATTTGACAGCCTAACAAAGACTCGTCCATGCGACCCGTCATCCATGCGGTCAAAAGTCCTCCCCTCCATGATTCTTATTCAAAGTATTCCAAACTTATCATTTCAAAAACTTTGAAGGGGGTCGTGTAGAAGCATAGAAAATTTGGATATATGCGTCCAACAACTATGTGTCCCAAGGTCGAATCAGAAGAAATCAGGCCGCAGGATGACCATACGACCATACATCAATGCACCCCAAATATTGGCCGCATAAAGGTCAGACACAAAGATTATGTCTGACACAAAATCCTGACAAAAAGAATTTTCTCAACGCTTTAAAAAATATGCGCACACTAAGCGATAAAAAGCTTTCGTCAGACTAATAATGACTTCTTACAGGCGTGCAGCGCCACGTGTACGAGGCCACACGCGTCCCATAGTCCATGCGTCTCTGGCCCTGTGTATTCCAGATTCTATGCGTCCCATGCGTCTCTGGCCATGCGTTCCAGACTCCATGTGTTCCATGTGTCTCTGGCCCTATATGTGGCAACCTCCCCATTATATGCGCCTATAGTTACAATCGCATTATGTTGAAAGAGCCCCCTGCAACCACCAAACAGGAGCATATGCATCACCTATAGCCCAACAACATGATTACTATAAATAGGAGCAACTTAGACGTCCCAAAAGAGGGGCTGGCTGGCTTTTTATGCTTCAGAGACTATACCCTTCCAAACGAGCTACGTACGTGCACACCAGCTCAAGAGAGAGAGAGAGAGAGAGAGAGAGAGAGAGAGAGAGAGAAGAGATCACTCCTCATTCACTCATCGGACCGTCAATGGAGTAAAAGTGTCGCTGTAGTACTCGATCTCCATCGTCACATTACCCAGATAAAAAATATTGTACTTAGATTTTCTGTCTAGAAATTCTATGTACTTTTTGTTTGTTGTTAAACAAAAGTTTTCCCAAACTCAATTTCAATGGCAAACAGTAGCGTCTGCAAACGTAAAGAGAAGAACGTTTTACTTGTTGCTAGTTGTAATCTTCATTTTTTTCGAACTCAGTTTGTAATATATTTTGGTTCATGCTTCGTTGGAATCGAGAATATCATATGAGGAACTCTTGTGTGAATCTCTTATCTCGACGACAACTTGGGTTCTAGTAGAGAGCGGACTTTCGGGTCTCACTTGGAACTCTGCTAATGGCCCATGTTCTAACATCTTTTATCCGTCTCGGGACCAACATTTATAAAGAGTAAAGATATATCCATAACAAATTATAATTAAAATATAATCAAATCTATTACAAATCCTACTTAAAATATATACATATATATAACAAATCTTAATTCAAATATATTTAAATATTTAAACTATTTTACAATAATATTCGGCACCAAATTTGTTTGTATGATACTATATTTCTTTATGTGCATCTCACATGAATTTTTTTAAAAATTAACATTAAATTTAAATTTAAATTTAAAATGAACATTAATATTAATATTAAAAAAATTGGATAATAATTTTTTAGGTTAAAATTTGTCAAGTCATTTGTCACATAATAGAAGATAACATCATCCAAACTCTCCTTGCCAAAATCCCAGACTGCACACATCCTCTTCCTCGACATTCACTTCAGAACTAAGGTATAGTAAATCGAAATCTCTCTTTAAAATTCCAATAATTAATTTGTCTTTTTCGCATATGATTAGTTTGATTGTTGTTTTTGTTATCATTTGGTGTTATATGATTTTTGGATCTAGTTTTTGATGGAATTTTAGGTCAAAAATTAGGAAATTAGGATTTCCTAGGATGTGCTGATTATTGAATTGGGGTTTGGTTGCCTGATTGCTTTGGAATATATTAATTTTCAATTGGAATTACGATTGTTTGGTTGAATCTGTTTTTTTATCCATCAGTACCACATTTTACTCTACGATTTATTGGTTAATGTTTGTTATTTCCACCATTTTGGTGTTTTTTTTAGTAATCGGTTTTATTATTAATTGACAGAAGCTTTGTCAAATATTAAAAATTGCCGCACTTCCTCAGGAATGCAATCCACACTGCTACACTCCAAATTCCCACACAATGCAAGTTTTGCAAGGAGGTGAGCTGCCCCATTCCCTACTCGAGGAACATAATGAAAACTACTAGACTCAAAGTCTGAACTTTACTTTAAAATATCCTCATAGATCAAATGCAGATGGTTGCGTCCCAACTCCTTCTTGGTCAGAGCTTGAATCATTCCGAGCTCATCGCTTTCAAGCATGACCTTCGTAAGCTGAAGTTCCCGGGCCAGAGCCACTCCTTCTAACAGAGCCATCGCTTCTACCACTATTGGAGGTGTATCACCTGTCAGTCCCTTGGTACTCCATTTGATGACCTTGCCATTAGGACCTCTAACGATCACACCCAAACATCTCTCTTTGGATGTATTCTTGATAGCAGCATCCGAGTTAATCTTGAAGTGACTATACGGAGATTTGGTCCAATGAATGACATGATTTTGCAGTGTTGTAAATCCATGATTCCTCTCAGGAAAATATCATTTGTATTCTGAAATGTACGGTAGGGATCTATTAATGACAGGTACTAGATCCTTCACTTTACCTTCATGAATGGGGTCGTTGCGCAGATTCCAGCTAGCCCATAGAAGAGTGATGAACTGCTTCATGCCATCATTATCTACCATCTTCATAAGCTCTTCTAGCCATTCTACAACATGAGAATACCGTCGCAGATTTGCTCTGAATCCAAACGGGGATGCCATCCATAGACAATGACTGATTTCACAATCCTTCAAGGCATGTAGTACTGTTTCATCCGCCATGTTGCACCTGGCACATACCGGATCACATTCCATTCCCCTCCGACAGAGTTCCCGAGCACACGCCAACATGTTTTGCTGGAGACGGCCACACAAAAAACTTTATATTGTGGGGGGGGGGGGGGGGGGGGTATTGAGGTTCCAGCATTTGTGAAGGAAAGGATTAGGTCCATTTGACGAAGATGGTATGAAAAAATCCATTAATTCATCTCTCGCCATGTGGTATGCAGTTTTGACATTGAATATGCCATTTGTAGACCACACCCAATACCGACAATCCTCAGTTCTGCTCATTCTCAGACTTATGTTCAGTATTGCATTAGCCTCTTCAGGAAGAAAGTTGTTCTCGATGAGCCCCCTACACCATGTCCTCGAGTTTGGATCAATTAGTTCCCACGCTTGCTCACTTCCAAGAACTTCTGCATTAGAGCAACTCGACGGACAGTCCAGGATAAGGTCCGGCACCCAGCAGTCCGTCATCATATTGATCTTGTTTCCATCGCCAACCCTCTTTCAAGTATCCATCTTGCCTGCATAACACTACTCCAGAAGAAGGACCGGTTATAACCTCCTGTGGTCTTCATAAAATCATCATTTGAAAAATACAGATTTTGGTGTTTTTTTTGAGTGATTGTATGTTAAACTTTCCAAATTTGGATGCTTATGCGATATGGGCTGTAATTTATATATTAAGTGTGAATAAGAAGATGAAGATGCTGATAATGAATTTCTGAACCGTTTGAAAGTAGTTAAAATTAATTGGTTCTTCTTTAACTGTTTGGATTGATAATTTACGGGATCTGTTTTATTTCTAGAGAAAATTTGAGATTTTTGTTGTTGGTACTAATATACTTATTAAGTTGTATTGCTATATAATTAGCTGCATCTGGTGGAATATTTCAATCATGCAAAGAGTACAAAATACTTAACACAATACAAACTTTAGTACAATGAACGAATGGTGGTCATGTACAAAATATGTGATCAAAATTCATATTTGCTCTAGGTTTACCTGATTTCTTCATTGAGTTTCAAACAGCTCAGTTTATCATCTCTCAGAAAATCCCTTTTGCTCTGTTACCTGCAAATCCTGTGAAGCATTCTTTGAGTTCATGAACTGCAACCTCTTTTCCAACTCCCGATTTTCCAAATATTGTGAAGGGCATGTTCTTCGGTATTGTTCAAATCCACAATGATGAATACAACAACAGTATCTCCCTCTCCAGTTAAATATTAAAAAAAAGGAAATATATATTATATATTATATTTTTTTATAGTTAAAATGAAACTTAATGTGACAATCTATTAAATATTACCAAGGAATAATTTTTGTTATTTATTTATAATAACTGCACATGTTATACATGAAACAAATATATCATCAGTCTAGAAACAACATAATAATTACTTAACTTATTTTGAACGTATAAAAAAATATTATCTCATAACAAATGAAATTCCTAGTCTACGTTGGTTTGTACTCTCAAAGTTTATCAACAAAGTAATATTATTTTATTATAGAATTTTTTTTTCCAAAGCATAAAAATTTATAAAAATTGTAAAAAACATCAAATTTTAATATATTTCAAAAAAGTATCAAAACGTCCTTCGTTTTTTCTTTTAAAAAATTAAAATTGCTGTTCACTAAAAGTCTAAATTTGTCACTAAAGTATATTTTGTCACATAAAGTCCAAATTCATCACTATAAAATGTCACTAAAAGTCTGATTTTGTCACAGAAAGACAAATTCGTCACTAAAAAATGTCACTAAAATTTTAGTATTTTGTAAATTTTATTTCAGTTTGTATTTTGTAATGATTGAGACTTGATTAGTAATTGATTATATGTTTAATATTATTCTTGTTTAAAATTATTTCAAATAACATATTAGAGTACGATAAATTCGATGGACCCGATCTAATTCAAGTCCATCCTCCGGACTTGATCTTGGACTACATCCCGGAGCTTGCTGCCACGACACCCAAGGAGCGGCCTAGTAATCAGGAAAGCAAAATAAGGAAACAGTCTTACATTTTCTTTTAGCTTTTTAAATTCATTAGCCTGGTAGATGATGGATGTCGTCTTTAATTTGAACCTCCTCCAACTTAGAGCAAGCTTCTTAATTGAAACTTTACTTGAGCTGTTTACGTTATTTTATTTTTATTGGAATCCTTGTAAGTGATAATATATTTCTTAGCATTGCTGCCACACGCCCGTTGAGTAAATTCTGTTTCATTCTTTGTCCATTTATGTATTGATTTGTTTTCTCTGAATCCATCTAAAGAAGAAGAAGATTAAGTTGGCTCCTCATATTCGGGATTGAGTTTCTACCAGAATTAGAGCATCCACATTAGCGATACTTCAAACACATATTTCAAATTATTAAAAATTGTGTAAATTATTACTTTTTGAGTATTCTCTTATATAATGGTATACTCCAAATAAATACTCGAAATTAATCTCCCTCTTCTTTCTTTTATTTTTCTTCTCTATTTAATAAGATTTTTTTCTCCCTCTTTTTTTCTTTTATTTTTTTGTTTCTTTTTGATGGACCCAATCACTACCAAGATATGATAAAATAACGACGTTTTTAGCGACGTCGTCATTAAACATCACTAATTTTAAAGAATTTAGCGACTTCAAAAATAAACGTCGCTATACGTCGCTGTTGGCGACGTATAGCGACTAGTAGCGACTGTACTTGGATTTTTTTAAAGAATAGTCGCTATATGTTTCTTTAACGTCACTAAACGTCGCTAATTGTTTTGAGTTAGCATTGTTTGGCGACGTTTTTACCGACGTTGTTTATTTTTTAATTAGCGATATTTATAAATGTAGCAAGACGTCGCAAATATTTTATAGTAGCGACATTCAATTTAGACGTCGCTAAAAAGTTAATATAGGGTTTTGAGTTTTTTATTTTCTCCCATTCCCTCGATCTCTCCCTCTCCCAAAACCTCTGCTGCACCCCTCTCGCCCCCCCCTTCCGCCATGCCGACCCCGACCTCTCTCGACTCCGGCGACCCCCCTCGACCCGAAGACCCCCTTCGCCCCTCTGCCCTGGCGACCCCGACCCCTCTCAACTGTGGCTACCCCCCCCCCCCCCGCCCCCTACCCCGACGCCCCTCAGCCCAGATGATCCCCCTAGGTCCCCCCTCGACCCCGACTACCTCCCTCCTCGATCAAAGGGTCAGGTAACCATAACCCTAACCCTATCTCCTCTTGCTGACACGACACATACACACTGATACAGACACACTGATACGACACACATACATACACACACACACTGCCACGACACAGACACACAAACATTGACACGAAATTAGGGTTAGGGCTAGTATGAAGGACACAAAAATACAGACACGATACGGACACACAAACGCTGACACTGACACAAAACTAGGGTTAGGGCTAGTATCCTGGCGACCCCCAAGCTTGTTTTGTTTGATTTCTACATATTTTTGCAAAGTAGGCTAGTATGAAGGATAGTTCTCATGTATGTTGATGAGAATAAGAAAATTCAAGCTCAATAAGTAACCACATCACCAATAACACCAGGGCAATGTTAAGCCCCAAAGCCATTGAGACCCTTCTATGTCGAGACCCTTTTATGTAGACAGATCCACACTTGTGAAGTATATAAATAAATAAGTAAAATAAAGTTATATATCTCTAAAATTTATATGTAATGTGCAAATTGTTCAAAGGTAGAGCTTTCAAATAAAAGTTGAGATAATGTTGATAATCATGCGACTATAATTTACCTTTTAGCATTTGCATCAAAGGTCAAATATAGTTGGTTTGGAATTATAACACGTATTTAGCGACTGTAGTAGATATATATAAAATTGGTGGAGTTGTGCAGAGGTAGTAGATATATGAAATGTGAGTGTGAGGGGTCTTGGTATCAGTGTGTGCCCCCATATATAGGCTATGCGTAAGTAAATTGGTGGGATTGTGAAGTAGAGAATAGTATATATATATATATATATATATATATATATATAACACTTGTATCGAGTGCATATGAGTATGGGGGTATTGAGTTAATTATGAATATCTTAAGTACCTAGGGTACTAAATGTCAAGTGATACCTAGATACAAAGTGCATATATATCTTCATGTATAGGATTAGCTATATAAGTTAAGTGGTAAATAGTTTCATATAGATAATACTCATTATAAAAGTAGAATAACTAGGTTTATTTTACAAGCTAGATAAATATAAGTTAAGTGGTAAATAGTTTCACATAGATAATACTTATTATAAAAGTATAATAACTAGGAACACTTATCATCACCTTCGAAGTTAAGTGTCCATGTGAGTCATTATCTGGAAAAAAAATTACTTCTGTATGCCTTTGAAGCATTAGAGTTCTACCAGAAATCTAGTAGACTTTTGAAAATCTAGTCTAACTCTAATAGCCTCAAAAGACTTATAGAAGTAATTTTTTTAGAGAATGACTCACATTGAATACGTGACGTCACACATATCCTTTATTAGTGTTCACATGTGTATCCATCTTTGCATCCATTTGGATAATATACTTGAACGATGTCTATTCATCTTTGTAGAAGTATCTAAAAATGGATCTGAATTACTACATGCGTCATCGTTCGTGGATGTACAATCGTCATCCTGATAAAATGTGCGGTGTGCGAAAAGAATTCATACAGGGGGTGGAACAGTTTCTATAGTTAGCCATGGTGTTCCCTCAGTACACGAACGACACCAAAATTAAGTGTCTGTGTATGAGATAACGTAACTTGAAATATTACTCAGAAGTAGATATGACTTATCATTTGTACTCGAGGGATTTCGCGTCGAATTACTATCAGTGGACCTCACACGGAGATATTGTGTCTTTAGCATCGGAGCCAGAGCCTTATGTGGAGTAGTATATGGATGTCCACGACCACGATGATTATGACGACAGGTGCGTGAACATGGTTTTCGACATTGTCGGGCCTATTTTCGATCTGGATAATCATGATGCAGCTAAGGAGGCACTGAATACTGATGCTGCAGAGTTCATGGAGTTACTGGAGAATGCTAGGACTCCATTATATCTTGTAGAAAACGTATTTCTATCCTCCACACCGAGCTGAGATGATCGAGCAACACTTTTCTATCGTCGCCGCCAAACTTATCCGTGATGCGATCTGCGACCAGAAGGCCCATAATCGTTTGGAACAACCAATCCAAGGTTGGATTATGCCTGATCAGTGGACTTCGATGAAGCCTAGATTTAACGATCCTAGGTACAAGAAAAGTCGGAGAAGGTGAAGGCGAACAGGAAGAAGGTTGGAAAGTGGTATGGTGGGTCAATTCTAATGACATAAAATTTCCTTCGCATGGTATGTATTTAATTATATATATAGTATTTTAATCAAAGTAGGATAAAATATTTAATTTTAGTAACATACAATATATTTTTAACAGGTCCAGAGGGGTGATGACACTACCATGGTGACAGTCTTCTTTGCCACCCATAGGAAGGGCGGACAACTCATCGATAAGAGGGTCACGCAGAGCTACGTAAATATTATTTTATGTTTTGTTAATTTTAATATAACTTAGGAAATATACAAATAAATATTAATGTAGTTAATATTAAGTACCTTATATATATATATATATATATATATATATATATATATATATATATATATATATATATATATTAACAATTATGCATGACGAGTGGATAGTAAGTAGTACGCTTATTGAGAGATACATATTTTTTAGGATTAGTATCTTAGGCTCCGTGAGCGGTCGACACAGCCCACACAGGGAGAAACTAGTAGTTCCTCGCACCCCCCGCCCACCCAGTTTCGTCGAGTGATGAGCTGTGGATGACCGTCGTTGGTGGTCTACAGAGGGGTACATACTACAGTACGGGATCCTAAGGCGCCTATATTGCGTCCCAGTCCTTTAGGACCCCCTCTGCCAGTGTTCGTACCACACAGCCCTTCCAGGAGTCAGTGCGAGCCCAGCAGGAGAGGGTTGACCATCAGATTACGTCTTTGTGTGATAAGTTACTGCAGAGGATTACGTCGCAGCCCATACCACAGACGAACGATGCGAGAATCCTAGCATGTTTTGATTCGCTTGAGCATAACCTAGCGGAGTTGAGGGATTTGGCAACATCGACAAAGAGCAACGTGACGACGCTACTGGGGCCACATCTAGCCATGGGTGGTGCACTGACGAGGCTACAGACGATACAGGTTCAGATGAGCCAGTCAGTGGAGCATAGTACTGTGAGGATGTTATTTGTCATGGATACTTGCAATGCTCGACTGATAGCGTTGGAGCAGATACGTGCTCCTGGTCCACCGGCATCTACATCTACATCGACTGCACAGACTCCTCCATCGGGTGCCATGATGATTTCACTAGAGCAGTAGGCCTCGCTGATATCCTAGATTCGCGACGGTGATCCTCCTCCTCCGCCTGATAAGCAGTAGTTATTCTTTAGACATGCTCATTTTCTAGGATCGCTGGGGTGCTCCTCCTCCTCTGGATCAGCAGTAGTCCTAGTTAGGATAGTTTATTTTTTCAGAATTTTGGCCCATGATCTTGGGTTATTTATCTATTGAGATAGTGTTTTCGACTTTATTTGTTCACATACAGTACCAGTTGTGATGCTTATAGGATATTTTTTAGACAGTTTGTATGATGCATGTTAATTTGCTGAATATTTATTTTTATACTTTATTTATTGAGAATGTGTCTATTTCTTTTTATTTTGCTTTATTATTTATATTGAATGCTTGGAAATTTACCGATGTTGAGTGTTCCACCGAAGGGGTCGACGAACCCAGAAAATTCAACGGAGGGTTGCTCCGAGTCTGTCCATTTTTATGAACTGTGATATTGTAGGGATATACGACAAACTGCGGCATACATTTATTTTAGTTTTTTTTACAAATTTTCTACAATTTAGCGACGTTTAGCGACGTTCAGATACGTCGCTAACTGTATCAGGACGTCGATATTTTGGTAGCTAACCGTCGCTAAATTGCTGACATGACAATATATACTAGGTCAGCAAAACGTCGCTAAATGTGTTACAAAATGTCGCTAAATAGAAAAATATTAGCAACATTTAGCGACACACGATACATCGCTAATTTAGCTACGTTGCGTAGTTACACATCACTAAATAGAAAAATATTAGCGACGCATACGCGTTTCTAGTAAACATCGCTATAGCGACGTTTTTTCTGTCAGCGAGTAGCTTAAACGCGACTTCAATGAAGCGTAGGGACGTTTTAATGCCATTTAACGACGTTTTCAGACGTCGCTAATTTGACTTATTCTGGCAGTGAATTATCAAAGTCAAAAGTTTGAAACATTACATATTATTCTAGTTAGCATAGAATTTCAACTAATTATTGCTTTGTTTCATAGTCTATTATGTAGAGATAAGGAAGGTAGACCTGCTAGCCACTGAAGGTAATATGGAAAAATTTGTCCTTTGCTTCATACTTTATTCCTCCTATTTTTTAGTCCTGGTTTGGCCCTATATCCATTCAGGGATATTTGTTCTTTATCTAGTGGATGGATACATTTGTATTTTGTATATGATATACATGTTCCCCAGAGAAATGCACATAGAATTACAAGCACCAATTATTATATTTTGCATAGATTGTTTGTTGTTATTGTTGTAATAAAGACATTTTGGTATAGTTCAAGCTAAAAACACAATATTAACAAAATAATCTAATATTTTTATTATTTTTATTTTTAATAAGGTTCAAGGGCAACCAAAATTACTTTCGACGAGGGCAACCCAACCCCCCGGGCCAACCCTAGTTAAAATCGCGGTCGGGTCGGGCTTAGGCTCGGATTAGGATTATGATTCATTGGTTTGGGCTCAGGTTGAGCTCAAACCCGACCCAACCCACCTGAGTTGCACCCATACCACTAAGATATAGGGCCCTCGCTCTTATCACTTTTACGGCTGAGTTTTGATATTCATACTTTTACCAATAGTGGCCTTTCTTTCTTATTCTAATAGCACTCTTCCTTATTTCTTTTAATTATGTGCTCCTCCACATGTTTATGAGGTCATCTGATTGGTATTAGAACTTGCAGTATGAGCAGCTGTAAAATTTACAACAACATGTTCAATGTAACTAGCTCAAAAAACTTATTATTTTTAAAACACATTATCATACGTCGTTGAGAATCACTTTAAAAAAATCAATAATTGATAAGTGTTACAAAAAATAAATAATCTACAGAGAAGTTAGGAATTTTTCGTAACACTTAATGAAGAAAACTCTCTCTTTTTATTGATAATTGACATGGAATACAAGACTTGCAGCTGATTACAAGGCTCTTGATAACCAACTTGAAATATGTCAATCTAGGATTACATTGAACTTGCCGACTTGGCTTATAACCTCACTCGTACAAACGAACTATATTCTATACACTATATCCTTTATAACAGAAGTCACCATCTCTATGAGAAGAGCTCCTGCACACCCAGCAGTCCTGTAATGCCTTAAGACTGATCAAGCTATTGTTTGGCACATGAGTACCTGAAGATGCCTACAAACGTGGGTCATTACATTACCGTGTACTAGTGAGAGGGCTGACCCAACTCACTTAAAATCAACACTAAGCAATCATGCTATAGGAAAATTATTAAGTGTGATCTTGATCTTTTTGCCTAAGTATCAATTTACAGTTCATGTCTGACAAGAGTGTAAAGCATTCATGTTACTCAGATCTGACAGAAATATAAAGCATATGAATTATTCTCATCCAGCAGTAAAGCATGTATGAGATTTATATTCGACAATAAAACATATATGAATTATCATCATTTGATGATTCTTACACACGGTCGTGTAGCCATCCCTGTAATTATGTAAAAACTTACTCTGCCGGCATAAGATATTATTAGCACGCACCATGTCTACATGAAGGTCACTGACTAACGCGTCTTCTTGGCCTTAGAATTGGTTAGACGGCTCCCCTCCTTGAAGGGTAGCGGGCCCGCTTAGAGATTTTCGAATAACCGTGCTACTAATTCAGCACATACTTAGTTCCCCCCAGGTCGAAGCGGGTTCGTGGCCCCAGATTACCTCTCGAGAAAATATATCTTGTGCACAAGTTGTTCATGACCTTGCATACATATGAAGCTTAGCTATAAAGAAAACATATTATGGATGATATTAGGAAGCTTATTTTAATATCCTACTGTTCTCATTTATCTTTCCATATTTCCTTCAGTCATAGTTCGCAATATCCAATGTCTAATCTGAGGGCTATCTTGCCCACTCTCAAAACTTATCATATGTGTAACCATATCTCCTCGAGCCGTAGCTCGATATAAATACTGCCCAATTTCTAGAACTTAGCATAAATGACGACGTACGGTCCCAAATCTCTATATAAAAGTAAAATATAAACCAGCATTCTAAAATATTACCTGTTAATAGATATGTGATTATTATCTTTCATTATCTTATGTGAATTCTTGCTCGATAAATTTAAGCAGCAACTTGCACAGACATGAATATAATTATTTTTTTAAGCATAAAAATAAAGGATTGAAGAACCAATACCACTCATCTTCATCAAAAGTAACTTCTCGTCATGATCTCATATCCTCCCGAATTAATCCCTCTGCATAAATCCAAGTCCGACAGGCTTCTTAGAGCCAACCAGCCATCATAATGCATCGTGCGGAGCAAAGTATTACATAATATACCACTCAAAAAAAGTTTTCTCCTAAAAATTTAAAACTAAACTCATTCCACCTCCTCAACTGAATTTTTCAAGCAACATACCAATCAATCACTTTCTATATCTACAATAACACTTGCATAATTCGACATCTTGCCATAGCATGCTAATTGATACAAGTGATTCAATCCACCATCTCTTTCCTTTGTCCAAACTCGTGCATATCCTTTAGCAAAATCTTTAGTGCAACTCCATTTGAATTCAGATCACCACTTAGCTTGGTTCGTACACACATTACTGGAGAACGAAAGAAGACAAAGCCATTTACGTATACCAGAGTACTCTATACCCCGAGATACGGTCACAGCTGTCTAGACATGTGAGTGTTTTACTATACAATCAATAAGGCAATCCTGGGTCAAGAATTCTAGGTGTCTCAATCTCAAGCAAGCAACAAGCTTACAAGATGTATGATCACCAACAAAAAATAAAATGCATCCCAAACTATACATACCCAGATGATCATTAAGCTAGTTACAAAATAAAGAACTTGCAATGGTACAATATTACATGATTAGCTCTAGCTATAGTCTAGAATATACTTTACATGTAGGATCACAAATTAGAATATCAAGTCCCAAAACATGAGCTAAACACGTGCTCAGTGACTAAACACCTCAAAATAATAATGTTATTTTGAGACAAAAAGTACGGAAGATCCTGTGGGTGAGGAAGAAGAAACCCACTCATGCCCTCGGGTGCTCCTCGTGTTCACCATCTTGAGACAAAAAGTACGGAAGATCCTGTCATTCTACTTAAAAATTTGGCCATACAAAACCAGTGGGGTCAGACCCCAAAATAGCAAGTACCACAAGGGCCCCAATCTTAGGAACTAAAATAAGCATGTAGACAAATTAATAAGAAATAGTACAAGGAAAATTTAAATAAGTGCAATAGGTAAAAATAATAGTGTAGAAGCATGGAAAAATTGGATCCATGTGTTCAGCAACCACGTGGCCCAGGAAATGTTTTAGCAGAAATTGGACCGTATGATCACTATGTGGCCCAATTAGGCGATAGCCATGTGAACCAAACGACCGAAGGCAGTTTTGGCCGCAGATGTATCTGACATCACGCTCTGACAACGAGATTACATCTGACACAGAATCCTAATATAGAAGAATTTTCTGAACACCGTGAAAGATATGAACTCTCTAAAAGACAAAAGTCTCAGGAAATGTGTAGCACTACATGTATAACACGACAAAAGCCTCTCAAGCGGTTCTAGCCTATGCGTTCCAGACTCCATGCGTCCCATGCGACTCTGGCCCATATGTCCCAGACTCCATGTGTCCTATGCGGCTCTGGCCCAAGCGTCCCAAACTTCATGCGTCCCATGCGACTCTAGCATCTGCGTCACAGATTCCATGCGTCCCATGCGACTCTGGCCCATGGTCCTAGACTCTATGCGTTCCATGCGACTTTGATCCATGCATCCCAGACTCCATGCGTCCCATACGAATCTGGCCCATGCGTCCTAGACACCATGCATCCCATACGACTCTAGTCCATGCGTCCCCGACTCCATGCATCTCATGCGTCTCTGATCCCATGTATCCCAGACTCCATGCGTCTCATACGGCTCTGGCCCATGCATCCCAGACTCTATGCGTCCCATGCGGCTCTGGCCCATACGATCCAGGCCCCATGCGGTCTATGCGATTCTTAGCTTCGTATGCCCCAGATTCCCAAACAAACCAAATTATGCTGTTGTAACAAGGTGATCCTCTCCAACCAAGTAGTAGGCCACGTGTCCAATTGACCAAGTCGCGCCTACAAAGGAAGAGAAACCATCCAGATATTTAGCAACAAGAAAATCTTAACAGATGTCCACATGACAGCTGAAGCCCGAATTCTCGTGCACAGTTGTAACTATTTTCTGTTAGGGGAAGACACGTGGCAACTTCCAAGGTCTATGCGGGCCAAAATTCATGCGGCCACAGAACAACTATAGATAACCCCCCCGTCTTGCTATTGGCAAACCCGCGCTTAAGCAAAAGAGAATATTTTCTGCATCAAATTATCCACAGAGTAAAGAGAGTTGCTACACTCCTAACCCTTCATCGTCACCCCTAGAACACAAAATTTGTACTTAGATTGTCTGTTTGGGACTCCTCTCTGTACTATTTTTAGTTTGTTTAATTAAATCAAGTTTATTTCCAAACTTTCACATTTAATAGAAAATACTATGGCGACTCTCCTGGGGATGTCCTTCTCCTCTGTTGAGAATTCAATGACGTAGTCCGATGCGTCTAAGCTCGGCTCGACGCAAAAGATGCTAGTGGTTTACTTCGACCAACAAGCGTTCGAGGACATGCTCTCGGAAGGAAGTCTCAGTCATTCCCCAAGGCTAGCCAAGCCCAAGAAGACCTGTAGACAACTTTTGAGGGGGCCCTTCCAATCGCTCACCCTGTTGCTGATAGCAAGGCGCACACCCAAGATGTCCACGTCCATGCGGCCTCCCTGCCTGACTTGGAAACTACTCAGCACCCAAACTCTAGTAAAGGAAAACACTACGACACCAGACATTTTGGTGCTGAAGTAGGTTCCAAGCGGCCAAAAAGGAGGCTATATAAGACTGGCAGATGACCTTATGTGGCCTCAGCTAACAGCTGTAGGCAGACGTACCCATACAGCCCAGACATCAGCAAAATTTACTATGCGCTCGTGGGTGCTAAGTAATAAAGGTCCAGGACAGTGCGAGCTCGCCAAGCTCAAACAACTGTCCAGTCAGCCGACTGTCAGAGGGCACCGCTAATAGTTACGCGGGCCCCTGATGGAAAATTATATAAGACTGCCCCATACGTCCAGCCCCTAGCAAAAAATAGACAGGATCATTCTCAAAAGTCTCCCACCGACGATCTAAGGAAAGTTCTTATACGAACCTTGGATTCAGGAGCCAACACAACACCTACACACCCATGCGCTTGGTCTACCCGGGCCCATAAAAAGGGTGCAAAGGTGGAATAACCCTCGCTCGACTTGCTCAACGTAATCAATCACAAGTGCAAAATAAGGGAAACAACTACTGCCGGTGAAATATCCTCTCTAGGGCATCAGTGTGCCATGATTATCATTAACTGCTGATAAAACAAAGTGGTAGTGCCCACAAGCAGGAAGTCGGCCTTCCAATGACTGCACCAGAAGACACTTGCGGGGCAACAACCCAAAGGTCAGGTACAAGCGCCAGAGGGGGAGGAGCAGCCCTTCGCTGCATGTTACTTGGCTCAGAAGGTCCCCTCCACCAATGGAGGAAAGAAATCCAGCACCTCCAGCCCGTCACTCTCGACCAGCACGTTGAGAAGAAGACTACTAGGAGGACCGACAGCAGGACCCATGGATGGCATTTTTTAGGGCACTCGCTCGAGGAAGAAGCTGTCGGCCACTGGGGGTAGTTCTTCCTCAGAACCCCTAGGGTTTTTCCAAGCTGGGGATAGTAAACCCCTAGACCTATACGACAATCCAGCATTCTAAAAAGATGATGACTCTCAAGGAACAGATTCCAAAATCGTTGCTACTCTCGCAAAGATGACATAGCCTCCTACGTCGGGGGGTAGTATCCTCTCCGAATCTGAGGAGGACACAATGTCACTTGTCTTCCTTGAAGACAACTCACTGCAAGGGTCTGAGAAGGAGAGTGTGGCATCCACTGCCCCATCCATCTTTCCCCACGTGAGGACAATATACATGGCAGGAGATAACTATGACGCCCAGTGACCGACAATGCCTTGAGGCTCTCGAGAACATGATGCAAATCATGAATACATCGAAGCAAGCCCTGACCCCAACAATGTTGGAAATCAGGTCAAACTTGGCCTCTCAGCCGGCAAGGACCTCTGTGCCAACTTACTTGGATCCCGGGACCAACGCGGATTCAAACACAACTGCTCCACCCGCGGGCAAAAATCCTTCCCAACTTGGTTCCTCAGTCCCTTCAGCAGACGAGGCTAAGAAAGCAATGAAAAAGGTCCAAGAACTTCGAGCTCGACTGGATTCCATTGGTAATCGAAACTCACTCCGTGATTTCGGAGTACGCCAACCGTACCCGCTAGAATGGAGGGACGTACCATACCTGCCCAGGTACAAGCCCTACAATATAGACACGTTTAACGGGAAGTCTTTCCCTCATCGGTACATAAGCTACTTTAAGACAACAACAGGGAACCTATCCCGCAATAATGCCATACTTACCAGACTCTTTGTCGGGATATTGGCGGGAGTAGCCTTCGACTGGTTCTATAGCCTGTCGGACAATTGCAAATCATCAGTTGACGATCTTAAGAGTCTTTTCTTCAAAAGATTTTATGAGGTAGGACATGATATGATGTTGTCTTCCCTGATGGATGTTGCTCAGGGATAAAAGGAGCTTGCTCGTAACTACATCGAACAATTCTGACAGATAGCACAAAGATTGCCCCCTGGTAATCCCGAAGCAACGCTAAAAAATATGCCAAAGGAATCTACTTCCGGCAGTCAGCCTCTCGATGGACGACGCGCAGTTTAAAGACGGGACAACATTCATCATAAGCGCTGTCAACGTTGAGAAGAAGCTGAAGAACGCCTGAAACTTGGGAATCCATATCCCTACCACTGAGGACAAGGGGAAACGTCCCAACCTCAACAACAACAACAACAGTAACGACGGTAATAGCAGTCGCGATGGAAAAGAAAAATAGGCTATTGTCACTACCTTGACCAAGAAGCCTGAGCAAAAGCAGGCGGAAGCTCCAAAACCAAAGGTATCTTACTCTTTCGAAGATGGTGATGTCAAACCCATATTTGACATGCTGATACAGGAAGACAAAATTTGGATTCCGACGTTAGATGTCAGCCTGAAGCGACAAAAATGGACAACCCAAAGTATTGTCACTTCCACCGATATGTCCACCATCCGACGTCGGATTGCTATACCCTGAAGCGGTACATCCAACGGCTGATCGATACCAAGGCTCTCTCCCTAAATTTTTACAATATAACAGTTGCCGTTAACATGGTGTCCCTCCAATTTGGCAACTTTCTACTGACGAAAATCCAAGATGGGATGATCTCGATCCCTAAGGCAACTATGGAAGTTGTCAACCTTCAACCAGCTCGCGACAAAGCAGTCGGGATGACACCTCTTACTACACCTTGGGGCAAAATCATGTAGTTCATCCCGGATCTTGTCCCAGACTTGACGCAACAACAAGCGCCTTCCGCCATCAGGCCTAAAATACGAAAAGCCAAGTCCTACCACATAGTTTCTTCCAACACGAAAATCCAAGTCCTGCCACACAAAAAGCCAAATCCTTGCCTACCAGCGGGATTTCGAGGCGCCCGAAGTCAAAACACCTTCAACGACTAGGTCAAAGGGAAAGCAATGCTAGTCGGGCCGCATGATCATTTCCTCAGAAAATACAAATTTTAGACTTCGGATGCTCACCGCAGCTCAACAAGTCTTCTTGTGCACAAAAGCTAAGTCTCGCATGACTCATCAATAATGGCTCATGATTGGCAATATTTTATTATACGCATCCGAGCTAATCTTTAGTGCAAGGACGTATAACACTTCATGCGCACATGATAGTACTTCTTTTCGTAACAAATCCTTATGGGCAACAAGCAGTGTTCCCCTGCGGGATATACAAAAATGCGCGGCAAGTGGTGGTCCTCGGTGGGGTAGACAATAGTGCATACGCGACAGTGATCCTACGCGCACAACTCAGCCAACTCTCTCATGTATACGTGGTAGTGTTCCTATGCACAGAGCTCCTTATTTTGCACAAGCTAAGTCATGAACAGTATTCAATGCAACAAATGATGAGATACCACAGTTCCACCATTACGGCCAACAATTACTCCGTCTCATGTCGAAGATGGGATATGACCTCCAAAAATCTGAAGGTCTGAACTTTGGTAAATGATATCGTATTCCTTTATAATCCGACAGTTATTACAACAGCACTTGTAGAGGGCTAGTATATGGAGATGCTAGTACACTATGTCACTACGACAAGACAATAACCTGGAGGGCTAGAGTGCCAAAATCATAAACTTCTAGCCATGGTTGACAAGTGGGACCTCGAGGATAGTGTTTTCTCGATCTAATCTTCTATCAAAGACATCAAGGATGTTGTTTCCTTGATTCAACAATGTATACAGGCTCACAGATACTAAGGAAGATTTTTTAATCAGGAGCAAAATTCTCCAGCAAATATGGAATATACAGTACCTACATTTTGCACAGTATGCACTTCTCTTTGCAAATTCCTATAAAATCTATCATATGAATTCAGGAGTCCTGGATATGCAACGGATGATGGATCCCCAAAGTCTCCCCAGCGGAGTAGTCCTCAGGTCCACTCGCACACTTCTGCAGTAACCACTCAAAAAATAATCTCGTTAGACGCTAGCCATGTTCATATTTTCTCTGAGCTATCGTCCCACCAATCTCCCTAATGGAGCAGTCCTCAGGTCTATCTTCATTTTCGGATAAACCACACTCAACAAACTTAAAAATTTAGAGAAGCGTAGTATAGAACAATAAAAATTAAATTTTAATAGAAAACTAAAAATGAAGCATGGTCATTTTACTTTTGAGCAAGATGTATTTGTCTAAGGTCGATCTCCCAGCCAAACCTTCTATTCTACCACTAGAGGGGTTTAGAAACCACACTCTAAGGCCTCATGACCAAGCTCCAAGATCACAAGGAAGATGGAAAGGAAATAAAGAGAGAGAAAGTCAAATGGTTTATATAGAAGTCAAAAATTAATCGTGATCGATGGATCTGCCATGTCAGCGATCCACGTCATGATCTAAATCAATCTCGTCCACTCAAAAGAAAACTGAGAAACCATTAGATAATATAGTGCTTCAGAACCAAGAAACTAATGGATAATATAATGCATCAATATTATTCACAAAAATATCAAAATACTATTCACCAAAATATCAAAATACTATTCACAAAAATACCAAAACACAATTCACGAAAATATCCAAAAATAAAAAATAAACATGTAAACTAGTATATCGTCGGTATATACCAGTACACCATCGGTATGTCGATTAAAAATATAATAGGTTTTCGATTTCAATAATATCGATATACCATCAGTACAAACCAGTACACCGTCGGTATGCTAGTCAGGAGGCAAAATTCTCTAATTTGAAAAAATTAGGGTATCCGTCCTACACATGGTCCTAGCATGGATTTATGGCAATGCCAATATGTATTCAACTAGCTACGGTAGTCTCACATGACAAAAAAAAATTATAAATACATGAATACAATAAATAAAACACGAAACACATCACAATATCATTTTACGAGAAAAAAATTTAAATACCAAAAAATCAGAAATACGAAAACTGGGAGCGAATGTGACAAATCCAACTCGATATTATCGCATTCAAAGATAATTCCAACCAACAGAACCATTTAGCAATCTGTCATTCCATCGAATGCAACCAAATCTGAACCGTCAATTCCAATCAATCAATTTAACCATTTTGGCATAATCCATTTTGATATCACTCATTCCCAATACCCGAAACCAACTATCTATTATAGGCTGACTCATAATTTTTACTAATCCAATCTCAACTGACAATAGATTACTTATGAAATATCAATAGGCTCATCCTATGGGTCTCCAACGGTCAACTTAACTCTCGGTCAAGTCTCTTTGGTTAGCTATACTGACAGCTAAACCTAAGCATTTAGGTAACTTAACTAAGATTGATGCCTGTTTGGGGCAGTACTTATCTCTATCTCAGGGACAACCAAGACTCTGACTAATACGAGGGACTCTACCCAATCTTTGAACATAATCTCCATCTGAAAAACGGATGCATTACTGCCGACAATCATTCCTCAAGGGACGACATCCAACCAAACTTATTCTAGACTTACCCTAAATAAAAGAAGTTAATCCATTAACTTCAAGATCCAACTCCCAAATCCATTATGCAAACTTTTCGACAATCCATATTCGAAACTTTCTTGTTTGTCATTTTTGTAGTCAACAATCATATGCTTGCCCTGGTCTATATTTTTATATTGAACTCAAGTTTCTTCTAATCAATCTCATTCATGTACAGGGCCAACTATTCCAAATTTTATATTTAACTCGATACTTCATATGTCTATTATTTACATTCTTTTCTCTCACTTCTCTCCCAACTTATCCACAATTTCCATGAATTCAGTGTATCAATATCGTCTAGTCTACTTGTTAACCATCAACTTTATTTTGTGTCACCTTATCAAGGTCTCATAAAAGATTCCCACATTCACTAAACCAAGTTTAATAAATATTTTCAGATATTATATACCGGTCATATATTTGTGCCAAAACATCCAGCATCAATAGTCATATCATTTGAATCTTTACAACATGGTCTAATAATCCATATGGCTACGTTATTCGTTGGCCATGTCTATCATATTTTTGTTACACCTCCATCTTTACTTGTCTCCCATCCCTCTTTGTCATATCCCAGAACCAGAATACTAGAGAGCGGAGGCAGACAAAGCCAGCTACGTACACCAGAGTATTAATACTTCAAGATACGGTCACGGCTGTCTAGATATGTGAGAATTTTACTCTACAGTCCAACAGTCATTCCTGGGTTAAGAGTCCTAGGTATCTCAATCTCAAGCAAACAACGAGTTACAAGATGTATGATCACCAAATATATAATAGTAAGGCATCCCAAACTATACATACACAGATGTTCATGAAGTTAATAATAAAATAAAGAACTAGCAAGAGTAAAATATTACATGATCAACTCTAACTATAGTCTATAATATGCTTTACATATAGGCCCGCATGCTAGAATGTCAAGTTCCAAAATACGAGCAAAATACGTATTCGGTGGCTAAATACCTCAAAAGTATAAGTACAAGATCAAGTGGATGATGAAAAAGAAACCCACTCATATCCTTGGGTGCTCCTGGTGTTCAACATATTGAGATAGAAAATACGAAAGATCCTGCAGTCCTGTTCCAAAATTTGGCCATACAAAACCAGTGGGGTCAGACCCCAAAACATCAAGTACCACAAGGACGCCAACTTAGGAACTAAAACCAGCATACAAATAAATCAGTAAAAAATAGCACAAGTAAGAGTTAAATAAGTGCAGCAGGTAAAATAACAGTTAAATAGTTCTGGAGTATTTAAACAAGGATATCTGGAATCAGTAGTTTGGTTACAGTTTTTGGATCAGTTGTTAAATAAATCAGGACATGACTAGGCTAGACTAAAAATCAAGCAATCACGGTAAATCAGGCCCTACAGCTTGCTATCATTAGCTAACTAGAGTTATCACAGTCCTAGTTATGAGCACATGCAGTTTGAGATTCCAAACATCCACTTGCCCTACAGACTATCCGGGTTATCCAGGTGTAAGAATATATAGAATAGATTAATTTCGGTATAGTTATTTACATGAATATGCCACACTCGATGGCGTACTTGAAGTATGCCCCTCATGATGGAGAGCTCCAAATCCATCAGGTATCGCTGGGATACCGAGATTGCATATAGCCAGAAAATCTCTCTAGATATTTCTAATTCATTAATCTAGTTGTTATCCTAGGCAAGTTATCAAGAATCCTGCCCGTGGTGCTCAGTAATTTATCTTAGACATGATGCAAGACAGGACAAAATAGTAGCTTGACAAGTACAATCAGGATAGGAGCAAACAAATCAACTGCGGGAATTTATCCTATCAATTTAAGCATTACAGTTCAGAAAATTCTAGCATGTCAGGAGTGTGCTTCATCGATCCACTATCAGGAGTATCAGTACAGGCTAAGTTAACTCGATACGACGAGCAATTATCAGGAATATCATGGCAATTCTGGTATCGGGAGTTTAAGATAACAGTGTCAACACAATACATGTTCAATTCTAGCATGTCAGGAGTGCGCTTCTTCGAGCCACTATCAGGAGTATCAGTACAGGTCAGGTATCGAGAGTTCAGATTAATAATGTCAATACAATCCATGTTCAAGAAATTTTAGGTTCTGGCAGGTTGTCACAATCAGGTTATAAGCAGTTTAGAGAAAGATTTCATGCATAAGAATCAATCATAATAGGCTAAACAAGAAAATATATTAAAAGAAGTTAAATTACTACAAGTGTCATAGGAGCATGGGGTAAGCTGGTCACATACAAGAGCTGTCTGCATGCAAGAGCTGGCGCATAGAAGAGCTGGCGCATGGAATTAAGGCCGCATAGGAGATGCAAAGTTTACTCCTTGATTAAAGTGCTGAGTGATGGGCAATAAATGCAAAATCAAGGATATGACTTCTGTGACTGGCCGTGTCAAAAAAATGACCTATGTTACTGGTCAAGACAGGGAGTCAGAGAAAAAAGATAAAATAATGGAAAGTCGTGCCAAGGTCAATTCAGTTATGCGCTCAATCAAGAAAGAGGTGCATGAGACTTTGGCCGCATAGATACCTTTATGCGCCAATGAGTCAATACAAAAAGTTTCTGCCACTTAGCTTTTTCAAGAATTTTATTTCAAAAACTCAAATGTGGATTCAGTCATGCGCCCAAAAATTTAGACACATACTGCAAGGATATGCGGCAAAGAGTTTCGTGCCGCATTGTACTCTCTACAACTAGGTGTTGGGCGCATGAAGTCCCATCGTCCCCAAAATAACATGTCTGCTATGGAAAAGCTCCAAGTCTAAAAAACTTATTTTTTTCATGAAATCCTCATTTCAAGTCTGAATCCAACAAAGTAAAGTTCAAAACCGCATGAAATCAAGTGCTCCTCAACATAAAACTATTAGTTTTGGAAAACATCAAGTTTTAAGAGATCAAAATCAAATAAACGCATGGAAGCCACAACTAAAAACTTAGATCTACTCCAACCATGACATCAAAACAAAAAATACCAAGAATTAAACATATAGAGAAAATCCTAAAGAACAATACAGAGCAAATAAAATGCAAGAAAAATAAAAAAAATACAATATAACAAGTTCTTCCTCATTGGCAAGATGTACTTGCCTAAATCCACTACTAAACTACTACCACTACTACCCAAGGCAAGCTCACGGCTGGGGCTAGGGTTCGGCCAAGGATAGGAGAGGGAGAAGAAGAAAGAGAAAGAAATGAAGAAGAATGAGGAGGAGAGAAAGGTAAAGATATATATACCAAATGGTGACTAGCACTATTCATAATTCTAGAAATTACATAAAAGTAGCTAAAAAATCCATAATTACCCAGGAAGCAATATAAATCTATAATACACATATACCAGATAAAATACAATAATACTAAAATAGTGACACGGGTCTCACACTCTCAGTCTCATAAGAACTTCTATATAAATCTATACACCAAGTAATCCATTCCAATCCCACGAGTTCATATACCGACCAGCCGAATAATCACATATATAACCAACTTATCTAAGGGTCAACATTCATTATCTCGTGACACATCTCAATCCCTCAAGTTGATATGCACATATACAATTATTCATACCATTAATATAATTCCCACATCGTTGGTGATATTCTTGAACTAGGCATGTAACTGCAATTACACACCATGGTCAAGGGCACAACTCTTTATATAACTTGGGTCACTCAAAACAATCCAAATCGCTTTCACTTTTGCAACCAAGCATCACATTTTGACACACAAAATTATATCCAATCGATCCAATCGTCATTCGATATCTAGCTCGTATTATCGTTTAATATTGCTTCAACAGAAATATTATTCCAACTTAACATTCATTCGACTAATCTAAATCACCGTCTAATATATACAACTCATGTCGTTGTTCCCAACTAAAGAATTCATCTTACAATCCTCCTTCAGCATAACATTAAGCTATCTGAAAGTCTGATACTGATCAAATGAATCTAAATCATCAAGGGATACTCGAGTCACGCTCCTACAAGTCATAACTCCATGCTAAGTCTTGGCACTACCCCATTCCTCACTGATAGGCTTATCACTATCACTATGAAAGGATCAAGGACATAACATCACCAAGAGGGTAGAGTCATATACCACTCAGGGACTAAGCCATTCTCGATAAGATTTTGTTCATTGTACTGATCCAACATCTCTACCAGACTATCCTTCCCTCGGTGGCACTGCCGACCACTAACACAATACCAAATATCTCAAAGTCTGAAACTTAACCAAGCCCATACTCTGATCAACTCAACATTCCTGTTGATCCCATCACTGAAGTTACGTGTACTTCTCCCTGGCATACCATTCCATCATCCACTACCGATTGTAATACATTAATCGGCTCCTTTATACCCAACAACCAAGCATCATTACAAGATTAACTGGTTTTATTATAACAATGATTCATTATTGGTGTTTCAAGGTATTATTACTATCAATAATTTCTTTTATGGCATTGTAAAATATTTTGGCTCATTGTATGGAACATCTATTGAGTATCAAGGAGAGTAAAAAGAATTTCAATCGCGAAAGCAACTTAGAATATTCGCAGACACAACTTAAAATACTTGTGAAAGAGAACTTTGAATAATCACGGAAGCAACTTTGATTTAAATTGAATCAAATCCAACGACGTAAAGACGTGCTTTGATATCATTTTGTCATGCACCAATTTTGGAGAATCGAATAATATCCACTGGGCATGATATCGTAAAAGACTATATTGCACTTGTATAAGGCAAGAATATAGACAATCAATGACGTATCTCAGAAACAACAATATTATAGCGGAAGTAAATAAACAAATTAAAGTCATAACAAGTTATAAAAAAATTTATATCTTTTTATTGATTATTGAAATAAAATACAAGACTTACAGCTGATTACAATGCTCTTTATAGCCAACTTGAAATATGCCAATCTAGACCTACATTGAGTAATGACCCGCTTCCAGCGGTTCACTTAAGGAACACTTACTACTTTGACTCGGTTGATAATGAAGCCTCGGGGAGACCTAACCGCCTAATAAATCACGGACAAAATACAATGAACCCTTCTAACTGATGGAACGACTTCTATTGAAATTAGTCCAAGAGTTTTTGTTGGATATTTTGCTTCTTTGTTTTATGTTGCTTTGTATTTTGTCTTACTTTTGATAATTTGGTTTTCATGATTCGCTTTTCTCGCTTGCGCATTCATTTCGAATCGTAAGACAAAGAGATCGAAGGATGCTAACCAAGTTTTGTTGCAATTTCAGGATGCATAACCAAGAAAATATCGTTGCGTAAGGCTTCCCCATCTCTCGCGTTGATTCGTTCGGTGAGTGGCTTCGGTCCTTCGATGAATCCTTTGTCTTTACGCCTTAAATAAAGATCTCTAGTCCACTAAAAGTGCCTGTCCCTATGCTTAATTTGACACCTCAATAACAAAAAAATTTAATGAACATGAATCACATTTTAACTTAGAATTGCTACTACTTATTGCTGGCTGCTGTTGCCGCTGCCGCGTGCGGGCGGGGCTGCGGGGTGGTCGGGGGTCGGCCGGAGGCGGCGGGGCGACGGCAGCGCAGAGGCGGGCGATCGTCGTCGGCGGGGCTGCGGTGATGGATGGTGTAGGCGTGAGATTAGGTTAGGGTTAGGGTTTCGTTATGTAGTATATATATATGTAGGTATATATATATGATGGGGTGGGGTTTATTTTGTACGTGGGGAGGGTAGTTTTAGTTAGGATTTAGCTTAATGGGTTTGGGTTTGGGTTAACAGGTAGTGTTAGGATTAATGGGTTTGGGTTTAATTTTATTTCTTTTTCTTTTCTTTTCTTTTATTTATATATATACGTGTATGGCCATTTAAAATTAGTTTTGGATCTCAATAAATTTCAGAAAAATTATACAATACACTAATAATAGTTTTACACCCAAAAATATATTTTTCTGTACAATATTGATAATTAATTAAATACACATAATTTTAAATCCATGAATATTATATATTATAATTAGCTAAAAATGATTTGAAAAATTCCCTTAATCACAATAATTTCAGAATACCAAAAATATTAAATTAAAAAAAAATTAGGGTGCTTACACCAGTCTCTTGTTTCCTTCTAACTCTTAAATGTAAGGATGTAATGAAACATCAAAGGAATTGTTCTAGATTAAGCGTAAAATTTTGTGTTGTCTATCAAATAGGCTTAATTTATGTACTTGTGTTGGAGAGTGGCATGCAGTTCAATATCTTTATATATGGATTTGTCCCAAATGTTAAGTTGATCATGATTTCTTTATGAGATCAATTATCAGTCTTGTATTCTTATATATATATATATATATATATATATATATATATATATATATATATATATATATATATATATATATATATATTGTTGTCCTGAACAACTTCTAATATAGTACCTCATATACGAGAGAATTTTACTATATATTATTAACTATATATCACAAATATAGATTTATTGGTCTTGAGTCTAATTTGCAATCTAATACAGTCTCATTACTGGACTCAACATCTTAGTCTTGTTCAGTATATCTTGTTAATTTTTACAATGCTTTGAACCTTAACTACATCAAACTTAATATAAATTATGGTTTCTAGATCTGATATAGAAAATTATCATTATGTACTTAATTTCCAAGCACCTGACATGGAACATATATCATTGTTTTATATTTTTTTTTGCTAGAAATGGAACTATATGGCCGTGCATTGGTTGTAACTAGTCAAAGAAATACAACTGGCTGATTTGAAACAACCAAAATCACCTGAAATAGATGCAACTACTACTACCACCGTCAGATATTGATACAGAAATCGAGTCTTTGAACCTTGTTAGAAAGAGAGGGCGTAGCCATAAACCCTATAAATCAGTTGGTGGGTAGGTTGAACTAGTTTTGGTTATGAAATTTGATCTCAATAGCTCATGCAAATGTGGAGAAACTTCCAACTTCTCCTAGACTAACTGAGGATGCCACATATGTACTGTTCTTTTCTTTGGGTCTTATAACTATATATGTATTGTTGATAACATGTTAACTCCATTGATAGTGCTTGTAACTGTGGCACACATAATTAATTTAAAATTTGAATCCTATAAATTCAAGGATAATGTTCCACAGAATTCTCACCTCTACTCTCCTTAATCACGACTGTCAATATGTCGGGGCAGGGTCGAAGTCATGTAAAGCCTGGACCCAACCCAAAATACCTCTGGCTTCATGTTGTATATCTAAATTTTGATGTGTCATGTTGTATATCTAAAATTTGATCAATAAACTAGAAGTTGCCTACATGTAAACTGGGTTTCTGATTCTAAATGGCGTTATCTTTGGGTCAAATGGGAACTAGAAACATGGGTTTCAGTAGTATAATTATTTGCTTTCTTCCATTCTGGGACAAGAATATGGTTACAAAACTAGGTGAAAGCAAAGAAATTTGCACATGCAGTGTATTAATTTGAGGCAAGCAAACAAGCTATTTGCACAATTTGGAAGTTAGTTTCGGCAACTTAAAGAATGGTGTCAGCATAACAATTCCCCATTTTTTGTATAACAAATTTGAAGTTTCAGATTTTCAATTAACAAGTTGAGATTATTAGTCCAATACTATATCCAAATTAGATTGTTAATTAAAGTTTTTGGACATACACTTGCAATTTCATTTCTATATTTCCTGATCTCCATCTTCCTGTGAATAAAACATACTATAAGCAGCCGTGGACAATTATATTATGTCATATCTTGGTATATTATACATATGCAACTGCATAACTGATGACAAATGGTAATGGTCATATAATTCTAGTTAAATTGAAAGTTTCAACACATATCTGATATGTTTGCCTATTGTCATGATCTTTTGTAACCATCAATAATTATTTTATGTTCATGTCAATTTGTCTTCTAGATTCTAATGGTAATTTTTGTTTGTTTTATTTCTACGTTAGATCTATCAACTTGATGAAGAGTTAAGTTAGCTGGAGGGTTCATAGAACGCAGGATATTGAAGTCACTTGTT
Source organism: Iris macrosiphon (assembly GCA_036927795.1). Lineage (NCBI taxonomy): Eukaryota > Viridiplantae > Streptophyta > Magnoliopsida > Asparagales > Iridaceae > Iris > Iris macrosiphon. The sequence continues at coordinate 40,401,914 of JAYESA010000019.1, read as the reverse complement.
GTCACGACCCGCACCCGGAAGTTCGGGCACGAGTGCGTGGGTACGTCCAGCCTACGCCGCAGAGTCGGCGGTAGTACGCTGTCTAGGTCAATCCATAATTACTAACTAGCTCATTCACAACAACATAGGCAAGATAATAATGAGAAATGAAACTTAAGATTTGCAACTGAAATAAATGTGACAACAAATTCAAATGTTTAAATACAGAAATTCAATATTCAAATCGGGGACAAACCCGATAAATAAGATGAGAAATAGAAATGAAAGATAGCTACTACTAGCTACTCAGCAGCAGGGGTCTCCTGGGTGGGTTCTGGCTCCTCATAGGTATCATCAGTCCCCTCATAGGGACCATAATAAGTAGGGGCAAGATCCTCATCATCGCCTAAATTAACAGATCCAGTCAGGAAAGGAGCAAAGTACACAGTGCACAACAATGTTAAACTAAATATTTATGACAATTAAACATTGAATATCATGTTAAGGAAATTGTATAAAAGAATGTTAATATCTCAGAGTCAAAACTATGAACAGGAATATGAGAAAACAGAAGTAAACGAGCAGGAAAAGAAACTACACAGTCAGCAAGAATATAACATGACCAGAAGTTATCTGTATGAAACTTGTGTTTGTTTTTAGAATACTTAGTTGGCATGCAGGGGTTTATAAGGCTAATCCGGCCGTCATGAACGGCTATTAGTCACGAATAATCGAGATCCGGCTGATGGACAATCGTGTACCAACAGCTATTATTCACGGCAAGGGGAAAGGTAAACTACATGCCTTTCAGTATTCTCCCACCCGACATGAAAAACAAGACATGAATTCCAATATTCAAGACATGAAATATAGTATTCTAACACTACGTGTAATCAGCAAGAGTACTGGTGGAGCAGGAAATTTAATTATCACAATATAAAGATTAACTTGAAGTGCAGGTACTTGCCTGTTGTTTGGATCTGATTAATTTAGTTCTTGGAGGAAAAGTCCAGAGATGAGTCCAAAAGCTGAAACAGACATTACCATCACTCTCAGAAGATGTCAAATAGCTAGAAACGCCTGTCCTTAGGTCCAATTTGGAGACAAGGGCAAAAACGGCAGTTTCGGGTCAAAACGGGGTCCGCCGTTGGGCCCGCTTTGCACCGAAAAACGTGTCCGGGTCAAAAGTCTCCAAATTCACCAAACTTAGTGTCAACAGGTCAGGAACGCTGATACGAACCCAACGGAACTTCCAGATTTGGATTCCGATGAGCCGAACACAAAATCGCCCGTCGAGCGGGGCCTGTGGGGCCCACGACACGCGATTTCGTCAACGTTCTCAGAATCAAACCAAACTTGACCCACAGGACCAGCATATCGCTACGAGTCCGATGGCGCAAGTTTCGTCTCGATCCGACGAGCGTACAAGAAGTTAGGGTGAATTACAAAAATTGCGGATACGGGGCGATGTCCGCGGATACGTGTTGATTCCGGTGTGCACGCACACCCGAATCAGCTTCCGCAAAAACTCACACGTCCGTATCGACGCTGCGCACGTATCTGTGAAGGCCGTGCGCGACCAAGTCGTCCCGTTTGGCGGGGCGTACTCAGTTCCTGGGTGAAACAGGGTCTGGTTTTTTCTGTTTTTGGATCACGGTGTGCGATCACCACAGGATGCGGCGCCCCGAACAGTTTGTTCGAACACCGAGAGGGTCATACAGGCTTCACAACGCAATTTGCGGAATCGAAAAAGGAGCTACGAGGCGAAAGTTACACATACCTGAAGGGGACCTGAAAATCAGGGTCGCGTCGTGTCCGAGTCGTGTCGGACACTGTGTCCTGTGTCCGACACAGGAACAGAGATTTAGGGTTAGGGTTTCGATGGTTTTCCGGCGGCACACGACGGAGGGCGGCCGGAGGGACGTCGGCGAGGGCGGGGGGCTGTTCGCCGGAGCGAGGCGCGTCGTCCACGGGGCGGCGGTGGCGCTAGGCGGCCGGTAGCGGCGGCTGCGGCTGCTGCTGCTGCTGCTGGGTTGCTGTCGGCGTCGGGACGGCGGAGTGGGGCGCCGGAGGGGAGAAGACGGGAGGAGGAGGCGCGGCGAGCTAAGGCGGAGCCGGTCGGCGGAGCTTTGGGAGGCGGCGGCGGCGTCTAGGGTTACGGCGAGGGAGTGGGGGAGACGGCCGGGGTCGGGGGGGGGGGTTTATAAGGAGGCGAGACGGTTGCAGGGGGCCGGCCAAGGCGGAGGGCGAGGCGATGTGGCGCGGAGCGCGGCGAGCGGGGCGCGGGACGCGCGGCGCTGCGCGCGGTGGCCGGCGGGGGAATCGGGCGTCGTGGCTGGGGGAGAGAACGTGCGGGTCGGGTCGGGCTAACGGGTCTGGGCAGACCCGCCCGACCCGCGAAGGAGACGGGCTGGGTTGGGGCTACGGGCCGGGCCGCGGCCCAACGGGCCGTGGGCCGGAAAAGAAGAAAAAATAAAATAATAAATAATAAAAAATAATTAATAAATAATAATAATAATAATAATAAATAGTTAATTAATTAATTAATTAGAAAATTGTTTTTAGGTATTTTAAAATAGTTCTGAGGCCCAAAAAAATCCAGAAAAATTACCCTAAGTCCAGTTTTCTATTTTACACCCAAAATGTTATTTTCATGATATTTTAATATTATTTATTGCCAACTAAAAATCATTTATTAATTAAAAGTCTTGATTTTAATTACAGAAAATTCACAGAAAATTCCAAAAAATCGGGAAAAATCCAAGATTTAATAATTTGAAAATTCAGGGGGTTTACAACCTACCCAACTTACAAAAATTTCGTCCTCAAAATTTAAGAATAACAATGGGACGAAAAGAAAAGCCGGAAATTACAACATACCTCAGGGTTCAAAAAGATAGGGGTATCGCTCTCTAATCTCGTCTTCACGCTCCCAGGTGGATTCGCCGGGAGAATGATGCTTCCAAGCTACGCGAACCAGGGAGATAACCTGGTTCCGTAGGACTTTCTCCGAGCGATCCAGGATCTCCACGGGTTGCTCTTGGTATGTCAAACTTGGGCCTACTTCGAGCTCTGAGTGATCCAAAATGTGGCTGGGGTCTGACACATACTTCCTCAGCTGCGACACGTGGAAGACGTTATGGACTCCTTCCAGAGAGGGTGGCAATGCCAGACGGTATGCCACTTCTCCGATTTTCTCCTGAATGCCAAAAGGTCCAATGAATCTTGGGCTGAGTTTTCCACTCCTTCCGAACCTAATGGTGCCACGTGTCGGGGAAATTTTTAAGAATACCAGCTCTCCAACCTTAAAATAGAGTCAAAATGAAGCCTTAGTTCCATAATCAAAATGTTTAAATTGACTTGAATTTCATAAATTTAATTACCTCAAATTCCAAGGGCCTTCGGTGGCTATTTGTCCAATGTCGTTGTCTGTCTTGAGCCACTCGAAGTCTGTCCCTTATTTGCTTTACCTTCTCAGCTGAATCGATCATCATCTCTGGTCCCAGTAGGGCTCTTTCTCCAACGTCGTCCCATGATAGCGGGGTACGACATCTTCGGCCATACAGGGCTTCAAATGGAGTCATCTCGATACTGGCTTGGTAGCTGTTATTATAAGAGAACTCCACCAGATGTAAATAGTCTTTCCAGGATCCTCCAAAATCCAGAACACATGTACGGAGCATATCTTCAAGGGTCTGGATTGTACGTTCCGATTGCCCATCGGTTTGGGGATGATAAGCTGTGCTGAATTTGAGTTGAGTCCCCAAGCTGGCTTGTAAGCTCTTCCAGAAGTGAGAGGTTAATCTTGAATCTCTGTCGGAGACAATACTTACTGGAACCCCATGCAACTTAACAATATGTCTGATATATAGATCTGCCAGCTTCTCTGTAGATAGTCCCACTTTGAAAGGTAGAAAATGTGCCGACTTGGTCAGTCTATCTACTATCACCCAGATTGCATCCTTACCACTAGGTGTTCTTGGAAGACCGGAAACAAAATCCATTGTGATATGTTCCCACTTCCACTCCGGAATGGGTAGTGGTTGAAGCAATCCTCCAGGTCGTTGTCTTTCAGCCTTAACCTGTTGGCACACTAAACAGCGGGATACGAACCTGGATACTTCTCTCTTCATGCCATGCCACCAAACATGCGTCCTCAGGTCCTTGTACATCTTGTTGGCTCCTGGATGTATAGAGTACTGCGATCTGTGCGCCTTTTGCATAATTTCTTCCCTTATGTCTTCTTGAGGTACATATAATCTATCGCCATGCCTCAGTGATCCATCTTCATGAATTCTGAATTCTTCTACTAATCCAGCTTGCACTTGACCTCGAAGGCTTCGCAGGCCTTCGTCTTGAAATTGAGTCTCCTTGATTTTGTCTATTAAGGTAGACTGAATCTGCAAGTTCATCATTTGGCCCTCTTTTCCTGGGATAATTACTTCAATACCCAGACTTTCCAAGTCCTCGAGCAAGTGTCGGTTCAAAGTCAAGTACATCGCCATAGGGTATCTGCTTAGGGCATCAGCAACTACATTGGCCTTCCCAGGATGATATTGAAGGGTGATATCAAAGTCTTTCATTAGTTCCAGCCACCTTCTTTGCCTCATGTTTAGCTCTTTCTGGGTGAAGATATATTTTAGACTTTTATGGTCTGTAAATATTTTCACATTTTCTCCATAAAGATAATGTTTTCATAGTTTAAGAGCAAAAATGACAGCTGCCAATTCTAGATCATGAGTTGGATAGTTCTTTTCATGTGGTCGAAGCTGTCTAGAGGCATATGCTATTACTTTCTTATTCTGCTCCAATACACAACCTAGACCTTTTCCAGAAGCATCACTATAAATAGCGAAACCTACGGTTCCAGAAGGTAAGGTCAGAATAGGGGCAGAAGTCAGCCTTTTCTTCAATTTCTCAAAAGCATGCTGACATTCATCAGTCCAGGTGAACTCTTCATCCTTCCTTGTTAACTTTGTCATGGGTTCAGCAATCCTAGCAAAGTCTTTCACAAACTTCCGATAGTAGCCAGCTAGTCCCAGGAAGCTTCTAATCTCTGCTACAGAGTCTGGAGTGGGCCAGGATTCTACTGCCGCTATTTTCTTAGGATCTACTGCTATTCCATCTCCAGTCACAACATGTCCCAAGAATTCTACTTTGTCTAGGAAGAAAGCATATTTGGATAATTTTCCATAAAGTTTTTTCTTCCTCAAAGTCTCCAATGCTAACCTCAAATGTTCTTCATGTTCTTCGGGGGTCTTGGAGTAGATCAAAATATCATCAATGAAGACCACTACAAATTTGTCTAGGTATGGCTGGAAAACTCTGTTCATTAAGTTCATAAAAACTGCTGGAGCATTCGTCAACCCGAACGGCATCACTAAGAATTCGTAATGTCCGTTCCGGGTATTGAAAGCAGTTTTAGGGATGTCTTCCTTTTTTACCCTTACTTGGTGGTAACCAGACCTCAAATCAATCTTTGAAAACACCCGAGCTCCACTCAACTGATCAAATAAGTCATCTATCCTGGGCAGGGGATACTTATTCTTAATTGTTAAGGCATTTAAGGCCCTATAGTCAATACACATTCTGGATGTTCCATCCTTCTTGGGCACAAATAGTACTGGAGCTCCCCAAGGTGAGACACTAGACCTAATGAAACCTTTGTCTTCTAGCTCTTTGATTTGTTCATTTAGTTCTATTATCTCATTCTTGTTAATTCTGTAGGGGTTCTGAGATACTGGTGCTGCTCCTGGCACTAAGTCAATGGAGAATTCAACTTCTCGGTCTGGGGGTAATCCTGGGAGATCCTCAGGGAAGACATCAAGGTATTCAGAGATGATAGGTGGCAATTCTTCTGTTACTAGGGCTCCACAAATTATGTTATTACCCATTTCTCTAGAACCTCTAGCAAATTCAAATTCTGGCTTGTCAGGGGACCTGAAGATTACACTACCTCTGTGACAGTCTATGGTGGCATGATGTTGACTTAACCAATCCATACCCAGTATAATGTCAAAACTGGGCACTGGCATTACAAGTAGTCTAGCATACAGTACTCTTCCACATAATGTAATAGGACAATTACATTATGTATGGGCCACCATAAAAACGTGTCACGACCCGCACCCGGAAGTTCGGGCACGAGTGCGTGGGTACGTCCAGCCTACGCCGCAGAGTCGACGGTAGTACGCTGTCTAGGTCAATCCATAATTACTAACTAGCTCATTCACAACAACATAGGCAAGATAATAATGAGAAATGAAACTTAAGATTTGCAACTGAAATAAATGTGACAACAAATTCAAATGTTTAAATACAGAAATTCAATATTCAAATCGGGGACAAACCCGATAAATAAGATGAGAAATAGAAATAAAAGATAGCTACTACTAGCTACTCAGCAGCAGGGGTCTCCTGGGTGGGTTCTGGCTCCTCATAGGTATCATCAGTCCCATCATAGGGACCATAATAAGTAGGGGCAAGATCCTCATCATCGCCTAAATCAACAGATCCAGTCAGGAAAGGAGCAAAGTACACAGTGCACAACAATATTAAACTAAATATTTATGACAATTAAATATTGAATATCATGTTAAGAAAATTGCATAAAAGAATGTTAATATCTCAGAGTCAAAACTATGAACAGGAATATGAGAAAACAGAAGTAAACGAGCAGGAAAAGAAACTACACAGTCAGCAAGAATATAACATGACCAGAAGTTATCTGTATGAAACTTGTGTTTGTTTTTAGAATACTTAGTTGGCATGCAGGGGTTTATAAGGCTAATCCGGCCGTCATGAACGGCTATTAGTCACGAATAATCGAGATCCGGCTGATGGACAGTCGTGTACCAACAGCTATTATTCACGGCAAGGGGAAAGGTAAACTACATGCCTTTCAGTATTCTCCCACCCGACATGAAAAACAAGACATGAATTCCAATATTCAAGACATGAAATATAGTATTCTAACACTATGTGTAATCAGCAAGAGTACTGGTGGAGCAGGAAATTTAATTATCACAATATAAAGATTAACTTGAAGTGCAGGTACTTGCCTGTTGTTTGGATCTGATTAATTTGGTTCTTGGAGGAAAAGTCCAGAGATGAGTCCAAAAGCTGAAACAGACATTACCATCACTCTCAGAAGATGTCAAATAGCTAGAAACGCCTGTCCTTAGGTCCAATTTGGAGACAAGGGCAAAAACGGCGGTTTCGGGTCAAAACGGGGTCCGCCGTTGGGCCCGCTTTGCACCGAAAAACGTGTCCGGGTCAAAAGTCTCCAAATTCACCAAACTTAGTGTCAACAGGTCAGGAACGCTGATACGAACCCAACGGAACTTCCAGATTTGGATTCCGATGAGCCGAACACAAAATCGCCCGTCGAGCGGGGCCTGTGGGGCCCACGACACCCGATTTCGTCAACGTTCTCAGAATCGAACCAAACTTGACCCACAGGACCAGCGTATCGCTACGAGTCCGATGGCACAAGTTTCGTCTCGATCCGACGAGCGTACAAGAAGTTAGGGTGAATTACAGAAATTGCGGATACGGGGCGATGTCCGCGGATACGCGTTGATTCCGGTGTGCACGCACACCCGAATCAGCTTCCGCGAAAACTCACACGTCCGTATCGACGCTGCGCACGTATCTGTGAAGATCGTGCGCGACCAAGTCGTCCCGTTTGGCGGGGCGTACTCAGTTCCGGGGTGAAACAGGGTCTGGTTTTTCCTGCTTTTGGATCGCGGTGTGCGATCACCACAGGATGCGGCACCCCGAACAGTTTGTCCGGACACTGAGAGGGTCATACAGGCTTCACAACGCAATTTGCGGAATCGAAAAAGGAGCTACGAGGCGAAAGTTACACATACCTGAAGGGGACCTGAAAATCAGGGTCGCGTCGTGTCCGAGTCGTGTCGGACACTGTGTCCTGTGTCCGACACAGGAACAGAGATTTAGGGTTAGGGTTTCGATGGTTTTTCGGCGGCACACGGCGGAGGGCGGTCGGAGGGACGTCGGCGAGGGCGGGGGGCTGTTCGCCGGAGCGAGGCGCGTCGCCCACGGGGCGGCGGTGGCGCTAGGCGGCCGGCATGGGCGGCTGCGGCTGCTGCTGCTGCTGCTGGGTTGCTGTCGGCGTCGGGGACGGCGGAGCGGGGCGCCGGAGGGGAGAAGACGGGAGGAGGAGGCGCGGCGAGCTAAGGCGGAGCCGGTCGGCGGAGCTTTGGGAGGCGGCGGCGGCGTCTAGGGTTACGGCGAGGGAGTGGGGGAGACGGCCGGGGTCGGGGGGGGTTTTATAAGGGGGCGAGGCGGTTGCAGGGGGCCGGCCAAGGCGGAGGGCGAGGCTACGTGGCGCGGAGCGCGGCGAGCGGGGCGCGGGACGCGCGGTGCTGCGCGAGGCGGCCGACGGGGGAATCGGGCGTCGTGGCTGGGGGAGAGAACGTGCGGGTCGGGTCGGGCTAACGGGTCTGGGCAGACCCGCCCGACCCGCGAAGGAGACGGGCTGGGTTGGGGCTACGGGCCGGGCCGCGGCCCAACGGGCCGTGGGCCGGAAAAGAAGAAAAAATAAAATAATAAATAATAAAAAATAATTAATAAATAATAATAATAATAATAATAAATAGTTAATTAATTAATTAATTAGAAAATTATTTTTAGGCATTTTAAAATAGTTCTGAGGCCCAGAAAAATCCAAAAAATTTTCCCTAAGTCCAGTTTTCTATTTTACACCCAAAATATTATTTTCATGATATTTTAATATTATTTATTGCCAACTAAAAATTATTTATTAATTAAAAGCCTTGATTTTAATTACAGAAAATTCACAGAAAATTCCAGAAAATCGGGAAAAATCCAAGATTTAATAATTTGAAAATTCAGGGGGTTTACACTTGTGGAGGTTGAGATGTCGTCACCAGGCTCATTTAAGGTAATTCTATTACATCATGCATCTTTACATATCTATGCACTTATGCATCTGGCTCTAATAATAATAAAGCATTTATAATATCATACTATTTTCATGCCTTCTTAATGTGCAATATTAACACAAACTTATTTATTGTATTCCTTCTCAGGTCTGCGAGCAATATTGTCAGGATAGTATTTTTTTGTGTTGTGACAAAAATTTTGATTAAGGATTGTTCCTCCAGATCTTCACTCATTTGTTACATGTTTGGGAAAGAATTTTATTTTGCTGATATGTTCTCCAAGAATGCAAATTACTACTTAGCAATAAGAGACTCAAGCACTGGTGTACAGCTTCTATTTCACATCAATTTTATCTTTCAGTTCCTTTCTCCTAAAAGAGAACATAACTGGTCCTTGATTTCCTTTGAACTTTGTTGGAAGCAAGAAAAAGATGAGTTGCTTAAAATGTGTATTAAGAGACCGTATAGTAAAATGTTGTATATTAAAATATTATATTTTTATCAATCAAAGTTTATTTTGTAAATTATAAACTTTGAATTTAATTGTATATTCTGATGATTATTTATATGGTGAGACAAGTTTTAAGTCTTTGTTATGTCTTTTGGTAATTGTGGACCTTCAGATACTTGAAGTTGTCTTTATAAAGTGATGTGAACTCCATGAAGAGTTATTAGAAAATATATTTAAATCGTATTTTTTTTGGTGTACTGGAGACTGAGAATGACAAGTGTAAATATATTCATTATGATGTAGTAAGCTCATTCATCGGAAATGATGTTTATTGAATTTAATCATCATTTTCAACAAGTAATTTGACAAGACATTCTAGTAAAAACATAATTTTGATTACATGAATTTTAATTTTTGACTGCATTAGCAATCGTAAAAAATATTTTTCGATGATTTTCTTTCATCGAAAATATTCCATAACATTTTCGAGGTCTCCTTTTATCGAAAATAATCTTATAATCTTTTTTTCGAGAAGCTAAATTCTTTTTTCGTGTACTTTATTCTCGAAAAATTCTATTCTCGATAAACAAAATGTAGTTGCAAATAAATTGTCTATCATAAATAGTATTTCTTAGAAACATTGACTGTCGGGAACGTATCGTGGAAAAAGAAATTGTTCGTCGTGTTTGTAAACATTTTTTACCACCAATTTATTTTTTTCGAAGGCAATGAATTATCAAAAATATCCATCCGTCTTACGTTCATAAAGCTTTTTTACGACGATGAGAAAACAAATACGATGATCTTTTGCCTTCGCAAATACTAACGTTTCCGACGGTTGGTCGAAAAAAACCTTTTTCGACGATTGCTTTTCCGAGGACATACGACGGTAAGATACCCTCGAAAACAACCATTTCCGACAGCAAATGGCCAGTTTCGAGGAATTATTGCCTTTGAAAATGAGGTTTTTTTTCCTGTAGTGATACTTAATTTGACACCCCAGTAACAACATAATCTAATGAACAAGAATCACATGTTAACTTAGAATTATTACTACTTATTGCATGATAAAGAATTGTGATATTTGAATCATAGAATAATTAATACAACCGTTCAGGATATTGATGCACGTTCCTTATCTTATGCTGCGTATTAAACTTATAGAAAATCTCTTATGGTTTGAATTGATCGATATTGACTTATTGAAGAGCTACGGCTCTATCGAAAAGAAGATAATCCATATAGATGCATATTGTTCAACTGTTGCAATAGAACTGATTATTTGATAGAATACATTCATCGCATCGGTCTTTGGATAACTTGTGCACAAGGTCAGTCTCTCGAGCGGTTCCTGAGGCACTAGGGATCGTTTGGCCTGGGAGAGATAATTGAAACACTTTGAGGCTTGCAGTCTTCGCGATTAGGGGGGTCCTGTCTAATAGTTAGCCTGGGCTTGTAGTTCCACCTGCTATTCATGGATTTTTTTGTGGACCATCATATAGTTAGATCACATGCAAGGTTTATCTTCATGCATACCTAATACTTGATGCCAAGATTAATTCATAAGTTATATACATATATGCAAAATGTTGCTAACTTATGTGTCTTCTGTAGGAATAACCGTTAGACCGGGGGTAAGAATTATCATATGCATGGTTCAATCTATCGTTTATGTTTCTTTGCATGAATTGTTCCTAAGAACCTAGACAACTTAAAATATCATGTAATAGTAATGCTAGCTTTACTTGCTTACTTAGTGTTGATATTGGGTAAGTTTGGCTATGGTCGCTCATCAGTACATGCTGAGTACTGACCCACGTTTGTGGGCATCCCTAGGTTCAAGTAGAGAGAGCTTGGCGAGCATTTTGAAGATGTAGGAGCACATCTATCCAGAGATGCGCTCATTGCCTTTAGTTTTCCTTCCGTCTACTAGTTTCTTTCAGTTTGCATGCTTTGTTTCTAGGTGTTTTATTTTTTGTCCTACTAAAAGGATATGATGTATGGGCATTATGGCTAGTTTTTGGTTTGTAAAAAGATATGTAAGCCAACTATGACATATTTTTGTAATCAGCCAAGCTAGTACTTTGTAATCCAATATTCAAGTATTCAATAAAGAAAGTATTTTGTGATCCTATCAAATGTGTTCAACTTTGGTTCTCTGCATTTTAAATTTTGGGCTTCTCTCTCTCTCTCTCTCTCTCTATATATATATATATATATATATATATATATATATATATATATATATATATACATATGTGTGTGTGTGTGTGTGTGTGTGTGTGTGTTTGTCTAACTTGTGTTTTTTGCAGTTACTATTCCTTATGCAATCGCAACTTAGGTTTCCACGGCAGCATGCCCAAGCGAGGACGATCGGCCCTTATGGGATCGGGGCATGACACAATGAACTTGCGACTCGGCTTACAAAATCACTAGTATAAACTAATACTCTTTTCCGTATATTATGCCCTTTATAATAGAAGTAAACATCTCTACGAAAATATCTTTTGCACACCCAGCAGTCCTACGATGCCTCAAGACTGATAAAAGTTTTGTCCTGGCACCTGAGTACCTGAAGATGCCTACAAACGTGAGTCAGTACATTATTGGGTATTGGTGAGAGAGCTGACTCAACTTACATAAAATTAACACTAAGTAATCATGTTATAGGAATATTATTAAATTTGATCGTGAGCTATTACCTTAGGGTCAATTTATAATTCATGTCTGACAAGTGTGTAAAGTATTCATTTTACTCAGATCTGACAGAAATATAAAACATGTGATTTGTTCTTATCCAGCAATAAATCATCTAGAAGATTAATATCCGACAGTAAAACATATATAAATTATTTTGATTTGATGATTCTTACCCATGATCGTGTAGCCAACCATGTAATTATGTAATAATATACTCTGTCTGTATAAGACATTGTTAGCATGTAACATGTCTACATGAAGGTCACTGACTATCGCTTAATCTTGGACTTAGAGTTGGCTAGACGGCTTACCTCCCTAAAGGATAGCAAGCCTACTTGGAGGTTTCTGAATCACCATGCTACTACTTCAGCACATACTCAGTTTCTCCCAAGTCAAAGGAGGTCTGTGGCCCCGGATTACCGCTCGAGGAACTATACCTTGTGCACAAGTTATCCATGACCATGCATACATATACATCTTAGCTATAAATAAACATATAATGCAAGATAAAAGGAAGCTTATTTGAATATCCCACAGTTCTTATTTATCTTGCCATATTGCCATGAGTCATAGCTCGCAATATCCACTGTCCAATCTGAGGACTATCTTGCCCACTCTCGGAACTTATCATATATGATACCATATCTCCTCGAGCTGTAGCTCGATATACTTACTGCCCAATTCTTGGAACTTACCATAAATAGCGACGTACGGTTGCAAATCTCTATACAAAACTAAAATACAATCAAGCATTCTACAAACATGACCTGTTAATACATATGTGATTATTATCTTTTATGAATTCTTCCTCGGTAACTTTAAGCAGCAACTTACACAGACATAAAAATAATTATTTTGTTAAGCGTGAAGATAAAGGATTAAAAAACCAACATCACTCACCTTCATCTAAAGTAACTTCTTGTCATGATCTTATAGCCTCATGAATTGATTCCTCCACATAAATCAAAGTCTGACAGGCTTCTTAGAGCCAACCAGCTATCATAATGCACCAAGCGAAGCGGGACTTTACAGAAAAAACTACAGAACGGTCAGAGTCTAACCCTGAAGATCCTTCACTATTGGAATAAGAAAGTATACCGACTCCTTACAAACTTATTATTGATCCAAACTGAATCACCACAACTACTCAACAGAAGAAAAAATGATTACACGCTCCGAAGAATAAGAGATGACAAGAAAGAATTACCCGAAACGATCTCTCCTTCAAAATATCCTTTAATCTCCTTTCTCTCTTCCGAAAGTTGTAAAGCACCAACATGATCTCGTTTTTGTATAAATTAGGGTTAGAAAATACCTATATATAATCCCTTTAATCCCGTAACCAATATGGACAATTAGATTTGATCCAACGGTGTATAAAACACCACAGAACTTGCACAACGCTAACAAAATCGAACTCAAAACAAGTTCGAGTTTTTCAAGCTAGCATGACTCTGCACAGTTCTGTCCCTAGGGGAACCAAATTCGGTCTGAATTTCCCCCTGGGGCCGAATTCTGGTCGAATCCCCCTGGGACCGAATTCTGCAGGAATTCTTCTTGTGTCAAGACAGAACCTCCTTGCTCCGATACCCCGAGTTTCTCTAATACACGAATGGCATTGTCACACTCCTCGAGCTTCTCCGACACACTGATTGTGCTCGTCACACTACAGGGTATTCACTATATAGGTTGGGAACCAAAACCACTCCAACAAAAGGGGCGTACAGTGGTTCTAAAACTTTGTTTACATTTTACAACTTGGCTTTTAATTTTTAAAGACTTTGTTTGAAGGTATTTTTACTTTTGTTAGTAAAGGTATATGATGTATGGAATAATATATTTTATTTTCTTGTTTCAAAATTGTAAGTCAAGTTTGGCACTTTTTACTCGGCTATTTGAGAGACTATGTTTTCGTTGTAAATTATTGTCACACCAGTTTTCAGATTTGATATTTCTTGAATTTATGATATTCAAATTTATTTTTTTGAAAATGTATTTCTGTTGTATTTGCATGATGCTTCCTGTCATTTGTATTTATTTCTATTGAGAGAGACTACCCGAGACCAGTAGAATATCCATTGGCATTGCCATAGACCCGGTTTAGTACCCGCATGTAGACTGGACACCTGGTTTGGTTTATTTTGACTGAACCCATGGCTAAACCGTCCCCTTCTTCCCTTATAAATATGAGTATTTTCTCTCTCCTCCCTTTCATTCTTTATTTTACTCTTTCCACTTTCTTTCTTCTTTCTTCTTCCTTTGGTCCATTCCATCAAACCCTAACCCTAGGAAGAAGTTGTTGTGTCATGCCCCAGTCCCAAAACATATGGGACTAGACATGTGGCAATGGCCAGCTGGTATTACTCCGTAGGGCTTTCTAATTTAATGGACCCGACGAAGTGTACTTACGTTGTCCAAGGTTAAGTGATCAAGCTAAATATCTATTTTTAATATCCAACAACTAAACTAAATCTCAATCCATGGTAAATAAATCTCAAGAAGGAACGATACGCATCATTAGTTTGCAGCCCAATAATACATCCATTCGAATAGGCCAAAAGAACAATATAGGCCTATAAATATTAGGCTATAAAAGCAGAATCAAAATAAAAAGTAGTACATGACTGTAATAGCTGAAAGATGTAAAGTTACCTACAACGATGTCCAGTACTTCACTAGATCAAGCATCATGCAACATGCTCAAATAACCTGGAAGGGTACCAGGTCCTCAGAAGGACGTAACAAGATACAAGTAGTATATGCCATAATATAAATACTGAGTAAAGTAAATCAGGGTAAGTGAATGCAATTTGAGGACAACTTAGAGCGTATAGGAAGTGTATGATAGACATATGCTGATGTAATTAACTAATCATCATGACTGGCTAGTATATGCCACATATGCCCCCCCCATCTTGGGGCAATCTGTATATATATAATAACGTCAAACGCTCTAAAGAACGTAGAATCTGCATAAATAATAACGTCCAATGCTCTGAAGAGCATGGAATCTACATAAATAATAGCGTCCGTATCGCTCTGAAGAACGCAAAATCTTCATAAATAATAAGAGATGGTAATCCATACACCTACCAGTTGTCCTCCCCACCCAATGCCAATATACAAGTCTCGAGTACGACGTGGACATCTCGTAACTATATGCAAGTCACTAAGAACCATACAACTACGCTAAATACCATAACACGTGCTACTCGTACCGATGGCCAGTCAAGTGCGTAAGCCCGTGTCCTATCATAAACTCACTCTATGACATGAAATGATATGTGTCAAGGCCTTAGAGTTATAATGATAACTCCGTCACTTAGGGTACGTCTACTAGACTCTAGGTCAAACACAAGTCCTAACGTCGACGCCTTCGTCGACTGCACCCGAGACATTCTCGGACGCGCACAGTTATATAATATTTAGAGCATAATATATAATTTTAACTGAATTTAAACAGTACAATAAGGCAAGGTATACTTGCCTGGAATCCAGGCGAAGATTAGAACACAAACTCGCCAAAGAAGTAGCAGCGCACGATGGGAACTGGAGCAGATACCCCCGGATGCTGTCACAAATATCACCAACAGTCCCAAAATGAGTGAAATACTCAAAAAAGCATATTAAGACGTCCAATTTGGACACAGGGACAAAAATGTAATTTTTGGTCAATACAGGATCCATAAGAAAAATATGGGGTCCAATTTGGACACGTCTTGCACCAAAAAATATGCCAGGAGCAAAGGTCCCTAAAAATAGCATATTATAGGTCAAAAAAAATTCTAAACAATGATAAAAACCCAACAGTATATCCAGATTTGGATTCCGGTGAGCTTGTAACAAAAAAAGCCCGTTGGAACGGATTGTGGGGCCCGCAAAACAGCGATGCGGTCACTATCTCAGAATCAGGCAAAACTTGGGTTACAGGACAAGTCGAACGTCGCGAGTCCAATGGCACCAGTTTTGTCATGATACGACAAGCCTGCACAAAGTAATTGGATAATTTGTAAAACACCGATATGGGGGACTTTCGACGGATACGGGTTAATTTTGGCGCACACACACGTCCGAATCGAGTTCCGCAAAATCTCACACGTCGGGAAATACCGTACGTGCCCTTTGGTGAAATCGGTACGCGACGTGATTGCCCGGATTGACGGGACCAACTCCGTATCAAAGATTTTTGAGTTTTAGAAAATAATTTTTCTTGATATTTAACACAATATTAAACTAGGTTTTAATGTAAAATAAAATAAACTAATTAAAGACGCCAGACGAGGGTTAAATAAATATTATACCAGCAAAGATGGTTTGGGAAACGGTCGAGAGATGGAGTAGTAATCGCCTCACAAAAATAGGTGGTTGAAGCTCGATTCTGACTTGGGTTTGGGTGTCCACGGTCAGAGAGTGTGCTCGGATCGTCCGTGCGGTGGCCTACGAGAGTCGTGATGGTTGGGGATGCTGCGGGTAGGGTCGTCGAAGCATCGGGGGTGCCCTGGGGGGTCGTCGACTGTCGGTCGTCGTCGGGGCGTTGAGCACTGCAACCGCAGCAGTAGCAGCAGCTTTAACAGCAGCAGTAGCAACCACAATTGTAATGGTGGTGGTCGTGGAGCTGGTGGCTGCGGTAGTGGTCGTGGAGGTGAGGGTGGCGGATGTGGAGATGGAGATGGTATTGGCTGATGGTGGTTGCTGATGGTGGTTGGCGGTGGAGATGTGGATGGCTGAGGTGGAGATGTAGATGGGAATGGTGGTGGTGATGGTGATGGAGCTGGTGGCAGTGGTGGTCGTGGAGGTGAGGGTGGCGGTGGTCGTGGAGGTGATAGCAGTGGTGGTGGTAGTAGAGGTGAGGATGGCGGTGGTCGTGGAGGTGATGATGGCGGTGGTGGTGGTCGTGGAGGTGAGGGTGGCGGTGGTGATGGTCGTTGGCGGTGGTGATGGCAGGGAGCTGGCGAAGGAGAGGGTGGTGGTCGGAGTTAGGGGTGGTGATGGTGATGGTGGTTAATGGTGGTGCTGGTGGTTAATGGTGGTGATGGTAGTCAGAGTTGTGGTGGTTAGGAGGAAGGAAAGAGGGTGGCCGCATGTTGAGGGAGAGAGGGAGAGGGTGTTGTTTTAAATAAGGAGAGAGAGTTTTGTCTAGGGATTAGGGCCGGCTTCCCTTAGTATTTCTAGGAGAGTGTGTAGGTTCTCATGAAGTTTGAATGAAGGGTTATGATGGGTTGTAGGCAAAAGTTGGTGCATAGTACCATGCAACAAGGGAGGAGAAAGTGGTGTGACCAGCCAAGCCTCACCAAAAGAGTTTCTTTATTTTGTTTTAATCAATAAGAGGTGGACACCTAGCTAATCTTTTACACACAAGTCCCTAATAGTTTAGGATTTGCACAAAAGAAGGAAACTGGATTGGATGTGGGAAAAAGTCATGTTTTGTGTGTTGTAGTAAAAAAAATTGGTGTATGGTATTTTGTATGAGCCATGAGGGTGTGGGTGTGGGTTTGGGTTGGTGTTGGATCTAGTTTTGGGTTAGGTTGAGTTATTGCACCAATTTAGTTAAAATTAGTGTCAATGGTGTTCTTTAATTAATTGAAAGTGCATAGGATTTGAATTGGATGGGACACAAATATCATGGACGTAGTAGACTCGAAATAGATTATTGATAAATATTGGTTTGCAAGGAACAGGTCGAGATTGTGTCTCCAATTTTGATTGGAACGGACATAGACGCCAAGTTTAGGTTTACAATTAGAAAATGTGCATGAATATTATAAAATTAAAATGAAGCACAAGAGAGTGCATTTACGAGTGACACAAAGGTCAAGATTGAATATGGACTTGTCTAGGTCAATGATGTAAAATTTGTTGGAAGAAAAAATGGTAGTGCATTGCTCTAAATAAGTAAGAAATGCCAAGATATAACGAGGAAATAAAATGAATAGATAAATTTATAACTCTAGTTAATTAATCCAAAATAACTATAAATTGATCCCTAATCTCTCACTAAGCTAAGCATACATAAAAATTGGGTGAAGGGTTTACATGTTGTGACTTGGACCGTGAGAAGATGAGGCTAAGAAGCCACTCTAGGCAAGTACATCTTGCATAAGAGAAAAACTATGAATTTATGCATGATTTTAGTTCTTAATATTTTATGTTTATTTCCAGCTCATATTGTTGAGACCGAGCACCCCTTCATCTTTAATACTTGTTCATTGTTCTTGATTTTCTCGGTTGAAATTGCATGGACCTGAGTTTGGGTTATGGGTTTACTTTTATTTTTTTGGGGTTTGATCTCCCAAAACTTTGTGTTTTACAAATCTAATTAGCTCATAGTATATAGGACCATATTTTATGTAACTTTGCTTTTGGTCGTACTTGATTTCGAGTCCAACTAAGTTCAGTGTTGAAACTTGATACAGTATGTATACCAAAATGGCTGATTGGAGAAGAAGAACGGTGCTCTGTGAAGAGTATGCAAAAGAACCCTTTAGCGTAGAAATACGTACATTTCACTTTAGACGCATTGGTGTGTTGTCTCAATGCTTCATGCGTTCTAATCATACTACACTCAATCTTCTAGCAAAAGTGCGCCAGTCACACTCCTTGAGTCAGTGACGTACTTTCGAGAGAAAACCCAGCTTGGCGCACTTTTGTGTGTATTTAATCAAAATTCTCTATGGAAAACCAAGAGAAAGTGCACCACAGTCAGTCAGCGCACTTTTTTTATGTTTGGCAATCTGGCGTACTTTTCTTATGTTTCGTCAGCCGGCGTACTTTTTCTACGTTTGGTAGATCACTCACTTTCTTCCCTCTTCATTTTCTTAGGGACAAAGTTTTGATTGGCTTCTCAATTTCTGTGTTATTGATTTGTGTGCTCCTCGACAGGTGAGTTTCTCGACTGTCAAGTTTTGACCTCGGATTTTGTGTTTTTTCTTTTAGCTAGCTACCTCACGCACTTTCTTTTAAAGAACGCCTTATTGTCACGCCCCAGTCCCAAAATATCGAGGGACCAGACACGTGGCAATGGCCAGCAGTACGCACCGATGGACAAACCTAATTTAATGGATCCATCGGGGCATACTTAAGCTGTAATACAACAATAAATAGGTCCAAGGATACAAGTCACAGTCTATACTAATCTCATCCACAACAGATAATCACAGATCAAATGCCAGAATAAATACAAATAAAATAAACTAGCATATCTCAATAAAGGTGTCTCGGAGAACAATCTGAGAACAAGTCTGATACATCAATGAAATAGACTGGAAATAAAATAACTAGAAACAGAAATAAATGAGTATCTCAAGCCAATACTCAAGAGAAGTCCTCTGGTATGATCTCGTCCTCAGATCCTGGTTCTGCTCCAGTAACTGCTCATGTTCCTGCTTCTGCTCCTGATAATGCTCATGTACTGTATAACTCTAGGTGGATCTCCTCTGCTAATCCTGGGGAAATAATCCGGTATCCAGGTCCTCAGGGGACATAACAAGGTACAGAAATCGACATGCCAAAATACAGTATAATAGTAAATAAGATAAATAGGATAAACTATATAACCAGCTATGTGAAATACAATATGAGAGCATCACGAGTACTCAGGCTGAGCCACTACAAGCTCTGTGTCGCGGAGCCGGTAGTAGTAATAATGAGTAATGGGCCAAGCTCGGACTTCAGAGTCTTGTGCCTCACAATAATAGGGGGTTTATATATATAATCAGCCTGTAGCCTGTGTGTCTCTCCCCATCCCATGTAATCACACGTCTCATGTCCACGATGCATCATGTACATGTCACGCACGATCATATCTAATGCAGTAAGTCATAGAGTATCCAGGAATATAATGTCAATGTCAAATCCTGCATCCTATACAGAATCACCATGAATATCTCAGAAAGATCATGTCTCATGTATAGTGTCAAGTGTCCTGGGTATACTGTACTTGATAAGACAAGTACGAGAATGCAAAGGGTCACGAATGTCCATCTCTAGATGACATACACAACATCGCGTACGGTGTTGGCATCCGACTAATAATCGGACGCTAAGTAAGTCACACGGTCCTAGGTCAAGCATGCACAATGATATAAATAAAGCAAGGAGATATGCAACAAGAACTGTAAAGTTGGCAAGGTATACTTGCCCACTGATATATAAACAAGTCAAGGAAATAAGTAGCAAAGCTGTAGGGTTTGGCAAGGTACACTTGCCTGGGGTTCTGGCTCCAACTATAGCTCTGATCTCAGTGGAAATTGTAGGGACTACTCCGGTTGCTGAAATAAATATCACCATTAGATTCAGAAAATATCAAATAGCTAGAAACACCTGTCCTTAAGTCCAATTTGGACACAAGGGCAAAAATGACATTTCTGGGTCAAAGCGGGGTCCACATGTTAGCCACTTTGTACCGAAAAATGTGTCAGGGTCAAAGGTCTCCAAATTTGTCTAACTTAGTGCAACAAGTCAGGAATGATGATACGAACCCAACGAAACTTCCAGAATTGGATTCCGATGAGCCGATCAGAAAATCGCCCGTCAAGTGGAGCCTGTGGGGCCCACGATACGCGATTTTGTCAACGTTCTCAGAATCGAACCAAACTTGGGTCACAGGACCAGCGTATTGCTACGAGTCCGATGGCATAAGTTTCGTCTCAATCCGACATGTGTATACAAAGTTACAGCGTGTTCCAGAATAGGCGGATACGGGGCGTTGTCGGCGGATACGCGTTGATTCCGGTGTGCACGTACATCCGAATCAACTTCTGCAAAGTTCCACACGTCCGTATCAACGATGCGCACATTTCGGTAAAGACCGTGTGCGACCAAGTTGTCCCGTTTGGCGGGGCGTACTCAGTTCCGGGGTGAAACAGGGCATTGTTTTTCCTGTTTTTGGATCTCGGTTCACGATCACCACAGGACGCGATGCACCGAGCGGGTTGTACGGGCATCGAGAGGGTTACACAGTCGACGCGTTGTAATAGACAGAACAAAAAATGGAATAACGAGGAGAGAGAAAACGCTACCTGAACAGGGCTCTGTGAAATCTGAATTACTCATGTCTGCGTTGTCTCGACACGGGCTGTGTCATGTCCGGGCTGTGTCCAGCCCTGCCGTGGTTAGGGTTAGGGTTCCGTTGGGGTTCCGGTGCTGGGGCGGCCGGAGCTAGCCGAAGGGCACGGCGGAGGCGCCCAGGGGCTTCACCGGAGGCGGCTAGGGCTTGCTGGGGGCGTCGGCTGAGTCGGTGCAGACGGAGGCGGAGGCGGAGGCTCGGCTGCTGAGGGCTGGCCGGAGAGAAAAGGAGGGAAAGCGGGGTTCTCGAGCTCCTGGGCTGCGGTGGTTGGCCGGCGAGCAGGGAGGAGGAAGGCGGTGGAGACTGGTTGCACGGCACTGTGGGAAGAGGAGAGCGGGTCGAGGGGGAAGGGGGTGTTGGTGGAGCGGCGGAGGAAGTTGATGGGTAGCCGGAGGTGGCGGAGGAAGAGAGGGAGTCGAGGGAGGCTGGCCGAGGTTGGCTCTGCGGTTTGCTGCGGGAGGCGGTGAGCGGATGGGGCTAGGCGTGGAGACGCTGGGAACGGAGGAGCAGGGAGGAGGCAGAGGAGAGAAGGAGTTAGGTCGGTGGTCCGACGAGGAAGTCGACGAGGGAAAGGAAGAGGACAGGGAGGTGGAGATGGACGGAGGAGGAAGGCGGTGTAGGGATGATGGTGTTGGTCTATGGTCGGGCTGGGCAGGGCTAGGCGGAGGAGCAAGGGGTTTCGAGGCGGAACGGGGAGCGGTGGAGATCTGGGCTCGTCGGAGGGGATGACCGGAGCGAAGCTGCGGTGGAGGAGAAGGATCTGGAAAAAGGCGGCGGCGGCTAGGCACGAAATTCGAGGCACATTTATAGGCTGGAACAGTAATCCCGATCGGATTAGGGTTTCGGCCTTTAACGGGTTTGGGTCCAGGTCCGCGGGTCGGGTTCAGCATGAATCCGGCCCGACCCGCTAGTGTTTAAGTGCGGGTTTGGGTCTGCGGGTTTCGGGTCGGGTTTAGATCCGACCCGACCCGCTAAGGGCTGGGTTTGGTTCAGTTGAACTGGGTCTGGGTTGGTTTGGTTTATTTCAAATAAACCCAGTTTATTTTAGGGTTTAATTGGTTTATTTATTAATAGTTTTTAGGGTTTTAAAACTGCTTTCGGAGTCCAATAAATTCACAAAAAATTACCCTATGTCCGGTTTTCCATTTTACACCATAAAATATTATTTTCATAATATTTTAATATTAATTAACAGTAATTAAAAATTATTTAATTACCAAATGCCTAGGTTTTAATTACAAAAAAATCCCAGAAAATTACAGAAAAATGTGAAAAATCCAAATTAGAAATTCATGAAAATCAGGGGGCTTACACTTATTCTTGCCTGTGCACTTTTGTCCAGTGCGTCGTATTAGTTAACTTGACAAAGTGCACCACCCCTTTGTAGCTCGCGTACTTTCTTACAAAAGTGCGCCAACCTTGTTTCTGCTAGTTTGTGCGCCAACCTTGTTTCTACTAGTTTGTACGCCAACATTATTTCTGCTAGTTTGTGAGCCAACCTTGTTTTTGTGAGTTTGGAATATTTTTTGTATTATATAGTTGAATTTTATGCTCTTAAAATTTAACACATGTTCTGACCCTCAAGACACCGTAGAAATTATTGTGTATGATAAACCTATTGTATTTGGCATCGGGCAACCGAGTGTGAGTATTGCCCAATGTATCGCATATCGCAGATATGATAAGTTCTCCAGTGCTAACTCCTTAATAGCTCATACTCATAACTCATCATTCTAGGAAGTTCTCGAGTGTCCACGACTCAAGAACTTGAAATAATGATTAAACGAGATAAAATTTGACTAGATCATTATGAGGAAAGAATATTGTGCTACCGGCTACCCCGATCTCCTAGGGCCCCATGAGGCGTGGACCAACCTTTCTAGGCAAGGGCCCCATGACCTACCAAGTTTACGCATGCCACGATACGTATAAGACTTTATGATGTACCATGGTAGTTATATGATTTATTGCATAATGTGGTTACAAGATCGGTGATGTGCTACGGCACTACAAGTTGTTGTTATTGAGACGAGGTTTATAACAATATGTATTTTAGTATATGCATACCAGTATATGTTCCAGTTATGTTTCAGTTTCAGTTTATGCTACAAAATAATTTACAGATAAGTTATGATTACAAAAACCAGTTTATGTTTACCAAAACCAGTTTAGGCATAAGTTATGTTGTATTATGCTATCAGTTATCTGCTTTAGTTCTTTATCCATCATTGTTTGTGATATGCACTACAAGTACTAGACAAGCGTACCCTTGGCCATCCGGGTTGACTGCAGTGCCGGTCGTAGCGATGTTCTTCATAAAATGTCTTTGTTAGTAATTAGGTTTGTGATAACCCTAATTAGTTAATTATAGCAAGCCGTAGGCATGTTTGGCCATGATTTGAATGTTTGTTTATTCATTTAGCTCGCCTTGTTATATTCTATTTTTTTTGGCATGTAGTTAGAGTACAAAGTTTTGTTTGGGTGAAGATCTCACTACTAGAAAAAGCGGGATTAGCGACGTATTTTAGCGACTGTAAAAGCATAAAAAATATGCTACAGAGTTATACGCAGTATTTCAGTGCTGTGTGGCGTAAGACTTGACTTCAGAGCCATCGGCGTACAAACAGAGCTTTATCGCTAGTACAGCATAAAAACATAGCTCCAAAACAACCCACGTAATGCAGTGTGTTCAGACTGCTTCAGCGTAAAAATGTTGTTGCATCGCCACTTTGGCGTAAAACCTGTTCACTTTTAATGCAGTGGGTAGTCGTACGGAGAACTCTTCGTATTCCTCGAATGAACCTGTCAGATCATGCAGTGAACCTGACTCCTGAGAAAGAGTACTGCACGACTATCCAGACGACGGCTGTAATGATGGTGCGGCACACAGACCAAAACCGTCGTTTAGTGACATTTCCTTGATACAAAGTGCTTTTACGCATACAAGGGAATACGCTGCCTAGTTTTACACAGGCAGATGTGAGCTTTTACGCTCAGCAGAAGAAAAAACGAACCGCCACGTCAAAAGTTGCTCTTCGTACAGAGCTCGAGGCACGTCTCGGCAGTTAATGCGCGTGATGGGGGCAGATCTCTACATTTAATGCACGAGATTTGGTTATATTTTCAAAGACTGGGTGAGCCATAATTATGGCTAATACGTCCACATCATCACCTCTGCATATTACGCCATCTAACTATTTTCAGCTATGGGAGCACGTTGTACGCTATCTCCTTGAAATACGCCAATCGGGCTATTTTCAGCTATAAGGAGTACGCCGTATGCTATCTCCTCAGAATACGCCAACTCAGGCTATATTCGTATGGGTGCGTGATAAGGCTATTTGGTCCAGAATACGCTCAAGACCTCCATCAAGGAAGGAGGACCAGTTATCTTTTATGCTAGCTACCTATCCATGCAGCATCAGGCTTCTACGCCTACAAGGCTTCTACGCCTATTTGGCTTCTATGCTGACTCGACAACTACTTGATTTCTACGCCAACTTGACAACTATTTAGCTTCTACGCCATGGTGACAGTTATTGGCTTCTACGCCAACCTTTTTAACGCGAGGGACAGCTACCTACGTGGCTTGCATGCCGTGATCTTCGCAGCAGTTATACGCATTATCTTATCATGGGACACGCGTCATACGCAGATTCAGAAGATCATTTATACGTGGGTGGCAGTTATTATAGCTGTCGCATAAAAAGTGTCATACTCTCCACTATCCGGCTTCTACGCCGACTGGACGGTTACTGTCACTAAAACCCTATAAATAGAGACCTCTATTGACAGACGTAAACCCCCTCAATTTATTTTGTAGATAGTTAGAGTGGGCCAGAAAAATTTTGATAGAAGATATTGAGGTTTAGAGTAGGGAATATTTACCTGGAATTTTAATCCAATTAATTAAAACATTGGCACACCCTATCTTTGTCTAATTATTCGGAGCCCATTATCAGCCCATAAATTCTGTACAAATATTGTACACTCGACTCAACTCGCCAAATTAGGCGCTGGACTTTTCTGACTGTTAAAATTAATTTTTGTGTGCTCTAATTTAATTGTGCAACATTCCGAAAATCGTAACCCATATTTAATTCTGTGTCGGACACCTGTGTCGTTACCCTCGATTTTGGGGTACCAACTTAACCCGTTGAGCTGGACCAACTAAAGGGTCCAAGACTGACTTCAACCCCCCACCATTTTTGCCCTTTGTGTCACTTCCGGATTTTGACCCCACGGGCCCCAATTAAATTAAATTCGCGGGACGCGTTATCTCTATTTAAATCGGGATTTACCAACTTCGTAAATCCTATTTTAATACTAAATTAATCCCAATGACCTTCAAATTAGACCCGCGCCTAACGCGCAACACCCCCTCACCATGACAATTTTTAAATTTATTTTTTTCTGAAATTTTTGCGTCATTTCATGTGTCCATGCAAATTTTCGAATTTATGGGGGCTTAGTTGCAATTAATAAAATTTGTTGGCAACATCCCATTGGTCATGATTAATTGAGAGGGTCCCAATATAGGGTCCCAATCTTACCCACCTATTCCTCACATGAAGAAACCCTCCCCTCTTCATAATCAATCTCAACCATTCAATTTGAATGGGTTAATCCCAACCATCCATCTCCTTCACACACACCCATATAAAGTCACATCTCACCCCACCCTCAACACACATTCCCAAGCCGACCCTAATCCCAATGCTTGGGAAATCCCACCCTCTCTCTCTCCTCCCTCCTTCATTTTTAAATCTACATGTAAACTCCTCCTTCTCCATACTTCTCCATGCAATAAACCACCACCATTTTACTTATTCTTCCCATTCTTCTTCATGTATCTCTCCTCCCTCCTTCTCACTAAGGAACCGATCGGCCGACTCCGGGCCGACTCCGGCGGAGCGCCGACTGCGACCCGTCGACCGGCTGAGAGCATCCGACCATCCAGTCCGACTGCTGTTTTCTCGACCCGAGATTGCCTCAGACTCAGAGCACCCGCTTGTCGACGGCGAGAGGCAGCATAACCCCCTTCGAGTCACCGCATTGTTTCCTGCCGCTAGTTCCATGCAGTCTGAGATCGCCCCCACCCCGCCGCGCCTGGCCGGATTGACCGCAACCGCGGCCGTCGACGAAACTCGGGCGCCGCCACCTCTCGCGGGTTCACCAGAGCCCAAGCTCTCTAACGACTAGACCACAAGTTCGCCAAAAGCTCGACATCATCCATTGCACTCCTTCCATGTACTGGCCGCGATCTCGCCGCCAGTTGTGCGGATGGAGTAGTCAGAGTGTTTCATATCGACGACGTATCCAGTATTGAGGATGAACTTGCAGACGGGCGCTCACCCGACGACCATCGCTTTCTCGAAGGGAGATTCCTTAGTGGTGGTGGCAGCACAGGCCCTTGCTGGCTCCTCTCTGTATATGTATGGGGATGAAACTAAGAAGCCATCGGGTGAAGGTAAGCAGCATGGAATGCTAGCTTCTCCTGAGATCAAATGGGTGCACTATTGTTGCTTCTTGCTCAGAAGGGACTGATATTAAGCTCTGGTATAGAAAGAAAGAGGGCTGGGAAAGAAGTGGGAACAGCAAACCAGCTCAAGCACCATATGGCTGCTATATCTCCAAATGGACGATTTCTAGTTGCAACAGCTGGGAGCTCGTCTATTCTAAAGTTGGTTCTGTGAATGAGGCTTTAAAGGTTATGCAACTAAAGGGTCATGAGAGTGCTGTGTGCTTCATTCCAAATTTCAGAGCAGATCATGACAGCATCGAAAGATGGCTCAATAAGAAAATGGAGTTGACCCACGACTGAAAGCCATCACTGCTGCCATCAGAGTGGTTCCTCACTTTCCCAAGCCGGGGATTATGTTCAATGATATTACCACTCTCCGCTCCACCCAAAGGCTTTCAAGGATGCTGTTGAGATCTTTGTGGAGAGGTACAAAGACATGGGCATCTCGGCAGTTGCTGGTCTTGAAGCAAGAGGATTTATTTTTGGTCCATCAATTGCCTTAGCTATTGGTGCTAAGTTTGTACCATTGCGCAAGTCGAAGAAATTACCAGGTGAAATTATATCGGAAGCTTATGTACTTGAATCTGGGACCGACTGCTTGGAAATGCATGTTGGGACTGTTCAATCGGGGGAACGTGTGTTGGTTGTTGATGACTTGGTGGCCACTGGTGGGACACTTTCAGCCGCAATGACTCTTCTGGATACTACGGGACCTGAGGGCTTGGACGCGGTACCGAAATCCCGTCTTCAGCAGCCGCACGCAGGCAAGTGTACCTTGCCACCCTGTATTTCAGTTTACAGATATTTATTGTTCCATTATGTACATTGTGCACATAGTTATGTTGACGTTCGATACTCCACGTCCGGATCGCAACCGGGTGATGACATTCGACTTAACGTCTTAGAATAAATACTAGATGCTTCATAGCACCTCGATGCACGTACCTGAGTACATCGATACCCCAGGACACACTCATACATTGTGATCGTGTCAGATTCCTGTATCCTGATACTGACATCATGACCAGAGACTGGGACGACCTTAGGGTCGCGTCTGTTGAGTTATTTCTGTGTGTCGAGACTGTAGTTAGAGGTTCAGGTTCAACGCACAATCGTTGACCGCTTGGGAAGGGGAAGACAGTTACTAGACGTTTGGACTACTCTGCACGCGCTTATATATATGTAGTATTTTCTAGAGATACCTGTTTCTAGTGATACCTGTTTCTAGTGTAACTGTTTCACCCGTGTGTCTCTGTGCTCGGAGCTACGGTACGACCCGTGTGTCTCTGTGTTCGGAGCTGCGGTTTTATTTTGGATAGCCCACGCGTCGAATATTGTCTTTAAACTGTGTCACACTAGTTGGTTATGATAGAGTACCCTGTCGTGCACTTGTACTTTCTGTTTACTTGGCATGCTATATTTCTGTACCTTGTTACGTCCCTCTGAGGACCTGGTTCCCTGCCAGTTTTGCAGCATAGACGATTACGGAGCACTTGGAGATACCGATGGAGTGGCATATCTTGCGGGCATGGTACCAGGTACTCACATTATATCTATCGGTATTATGGTTATTTACATTGATTATTCATCTGCTGTTGTAGCCTAGTTTTATAGACTCATACTTCTTCTCGAGTCTATTCGAGTTAGTGTGTTATTGGGCGGCCGACCTTAGCACATATAGCTCTTTCTTGTTTACTGTTGTACATTGTGGATTGAGACATAGAGGTTTACATTTATGGAATATCTAGATAGTGCCCTTTATTTTACAGCTTATACGTATTAAAGTCAGACCAGAGTCTGGTCGAATACGTAGCTGGCGTGTCACGTATTCCTGGTCCTACGTATTTTGGGACTGGGGCGTGACATGTTTTTGTGGTGGTCCATGCAGGTCCGATTTAAATCGTCTTGGTCACCTGACTGTGCCAAGCGAGCCTGCAAATTAGGAATAGATGTTATGATTGTTGAATAGGATCTCAATCCATAATCGATTTAAAAACTCTTTGTATGTGATTATCGCCCTTGGACTTCCACTTTGCATTCGTTCAATCTTCGTCAATATCGCTATCCTTGTTCCTCGTCCCCTATTGTTCGGGGAGACGAATGCTTGTGACTGAAGACTTCCCTCCAGAAGAAGATCGAAGACCACACGACAGAAGACATAATTCGTATACCTTTCTCTGAGAAGATTGTTACCTTATCAGGATAGATTGATGGGTTCCTTGGATTTTAGAACTTGTGTAGAAGGTTGGCAAGAGAGTTGGACCTAGGAGTACCCTACCCGTGCTTGAGATAGCAGTGATCTTGGAAGTACTAAGAGCTGGAAGGATTGTTGATCATGACCTAGAATGATTTATATGAATGCATAGCCTAATGATGGAAACTAGTGGTTGTATATGATAACAATACCAGGAATGACCTTATGGACTAGAGGAGATAAGATTACAGGCTCTCACTTGAAAGATGATGATCTGATTTCCGGAATTCTAGTATGTGCTTGAGTGATACCATTGTTGTACTATGTGACTTGGGAGATAAGTAACGAAGAGGAGAAATTTGAGGAATACAAATATAGGAATAAATTTTGAGGAAGGGAAAATTTATACATTAGGCAAGGAAAATTATCTTTTGAGGATTGATGGTGGAAACAGAACGGAAAAAATTATTTTGAGGATTAGTCTACACTATGACCTTATCCTAGACATGGATTGGTTGAGCCAATACCTCACGACGCGAGATTGTCGACGTGATTACATTATTTATGACTACCAGATTACCCTGAGTTTGAGATACTTCAAGGAGCCCGGGAGCATGGTGGCCCTCTACCTTAGAGACACACATTGCAGAAGGTGAACCAGTGTACCCCGTATTATATCAGGGTTTGAGGATGTATTTCTAGAAAAAAATTTGGGCCTGCCACATGACAGAAAGTGTTGTTACAGAGTTGACTCCAAGAGCCGAGGCAGTTATTTTCCCGTCTTCAAAGTAGCACCGATAGAGTTGGTTGAGTTGAAGGTTCATCGTGCAGGATCTCTTAGACAAGGGTTTCGATCGGGCTAGTATTTTCCATGGGGAACAACCATCTTATTGTACCAAAGAAGGACGGGACGATACGTTGCATAACGATTACAGGGCATTAAATGCCGTAGCAATAAAGAACAAGTACCCTTGCTACACATCGATGATTTATTGAATCAGCTAAGTGGCGCATATGTATTCATGAAGGTCGATCTCAGATCAGGCTATCATCAGATCAAGGTACGGAGAGAAGACATTCCGAAGATGGCGCTTCGGACGAAGTATGTGCTCTATGAGTTTCTAGTCATGACCGTTTCTTTTGACCAACGCGCCAGCAGTATTTATGAGCTTGAGGAACAAGGTTTTCCACCAGTACTGGGATAAGTTCGTGGTGGTGTTTATCGACGTCTTGATATATTCCGAGAACCAGGAGAAGCACGAGAGACGTCTCATGATTGTGTTGGAGACGCTGAGACATGAGAGGCTGTACGCCAAACTCAGCAAATGTGAGTTTTGCTTGGACAGAGTACCATTTCTGGAACACATAATCATCGGAGATGGACTATCAGTTGATCCGGAGAAGATAGCTGCAGTAGAGACCTGGACTACCCCTAGATCAGTTACGGAGATTAGAAGTTCCCTCGGACTTGTCGGATATTACCGGAGGTTCGTGGAAAACTTTTCGAGGATAGCTGCGCCTATGACGCGACTGACGCGTAAGGGCGAGGAGTTTATCTGGACAGACGAGTGTCAGGCGGTTTTCGATGAGCTGAAGAAGCATCTGACATCGGCACCGATTTTGATACTACCTTCCGGATCAGGAGGATTTGTAGTGTACATTGATGCGTCAGGGAGTAGATTGGGATGTGTACTGATGCAACACGGCAAGGTGATAGCCTACGCATCGAGACAGTTGAGAGTTCATGAGAAGAACTATCCGACGCACGACTTGGAGCTAGCTGCAGTGATATTTGCACTAAAGCTATGGAGACATTACCTTTATGGTGAGCGTGTTGAGATTTATACAGATCATAAAAGCCTGA
The DNA here is from genome assembly GCA_036927795.1 of Iris macrosiphon. NCBI lineage: Eukaryota > Viridiplantae > Streptophyta > Magnoliopsida > Asparagales > Iridaceae > Iris > Iris macrosiphon. The sequence goes on along the minus strand of JAYESA010000019.1, from coordinate 40,371,208 downwards.
AGTACGTCTACACGCAGAAGGAGCTCAATATGAGGCAGAGACGGTGGCTAGAGCTGATGACAGATTATGACATTGAGCTACAGTACCACCCTGGCAAGGCGAACGTCGTAGCAGATGCCTTAAGCAGGAAGCCCATGGCATACTTTTTGACGACGCAGCGACAGTTGCTGGAGGATCTCCAGGAGCTTGGGATAGAGATTGTATTGCCAGGTATGGATGGACAGATGTCCAGTTTTGAGGTTCAGTCTACTTTGGTTGAGAGGATCAAGACATCATTGCCTACGGACACGAGATTTAAACGACTGCGAGAAAGGACAGAGGCTGACATGCAAACGGGATTCAAGATTCATGAAAACGGAACGTTGAGGTGCGAAGATCGCCTATATGTTCCGAGTGGCGAGCTATGCCAAGAGTTGATGACCTAGACTCATAGCTCAATTTATTCCATTCATCCCGAGGGTACGGAAATATACCGAGACTTGAGGCAGCATTTAAGGTGGCATGGGATGAAGAGGGAAATTGCAAGATTTGTGGCGAAGTGTTTAGTTTGTCAGCAAGTCAAGGCTGAACATCAGAGGACTGCAGGATTATTGCAGCCACTCCCCATTCCCGAGTGGAAGTGGGAACACATTACCATGGACTTCGTCACAGGATTTCCGCGAAGCCCTAGCGAGAAGGATGCAGTTTGGGTTGTCGTAGACAGACTCACCAAGTTTGCATATTTCTTGCCCTTCAGAGTTGGGCAATCCACAGAGATACTAGCTGACATGTATATGAGGCAGATAGTACGATTATATGGAGTGCCTGTCAGCATCGTATCGGATCGTGATTCCAGGTTCACGTCACATTTTTTGGCGGAGTATGCAGGAGAGCTTAGGAACTCGTCTTAAGTTCAGCACTGCGTATCATCCACAGACTGACGGACAGTTAGAGCGCACGATACAGATATTAGAGGATATGTTGAGAGCGTGCATGGTTGATTTTGGAGGATCTTGGAAGGACCATCTACAGTTGGTAGAATTCTCCTACAATAACAGTTACCAGGCCAGCATACAGATGGTACCCTATGAGGCACTGTACGGCAGGAAATGTAGGTCACCAGTTTGTTGGAGTGACGTAGGAGAGCGTCAGATACTTGGTCCGGAATTGGTGACACAGACCGTAGAGAAGGTCAAGCAGATTCAGAGCCACCTGCGCGCAGCACAGGACAGACAGAAACACTGGGCAGATGCGCACCGCAGGCCATTGGAGTTCAAGGAGGGTGACCACGTATTTTTGAGGATATCGCCCACTCGTGGTACTATCAGATTCAGAGGTAGAGGCAAGCTGAGTCCGAGGTATATCGGACCTTTTGACATTTTGGAATGAGTTGGCGAAGTGGCTTACCGTCTTGCATTACCTCCATCACTAGAGGGAGTACATGACGTATTTCACGTATCGCAGCTGAGGAGATATGTCGCAGACCCTAGCCACGTGCTTGATCATTCAGAGATTACAATCGGGCCTAGTCTGTCTTACGTAGAGCATCCAGTTGAGATTCTCGATCGCAGCGAGAAGACTTTGAGAGGACAGACGATTCGACTGGTCAGAGTGGCATGGAAGCACCATTCACCAGGTGAGTCTACTTGGGAGCGCAAAGATTCTATTCGACAGATATTTTCGTACTTATTTGAGGAGCAAGGTACGAATTTACGTACGGCAATTTAATTACTAGTTATTTTAAAATTCTGTTAGATATTATCGTGCTTTACTTTTAATTTCGGGGACAAAATTTTTCTAAGTTGGGAAGAATGTAAACCCCCTCAATTTATTCTGTAGATAGTTAGAGTAGGCCAGAAAAATTTTGATAGAAGATATTGAGGTTTAGAGTAGGGAATATTTACCTGGAATTTTAATCTAATTAATTAAAACATTGGCACACCCTATCTTTGTCTAATTATTCGGAGCCCATTATCAGCCCATAAATTCCGTACAAATATTGTACACTCGACTCAACTCGCCAAATTAGGCGCTGGACTTTTCTGACTATTAAAATCAATTTTTGTGTGCTCTAATTTAATTGCGCAACATTCCGAAAATCGTAACCCATATTTAATTTCGTGTCGGACACCTGTGTCGTTACCCTCGATTTTGGGGTACCAACTTAACCCGTTGAGCCGAACCAACTAAAGGGTCCAAGACTGACTCCAACCCCCCACCATTTTTGGCCTTTGTGTCACTTCCGGATTTTGACCCCACGGGTCCCAATTAAATTAAATTCGCGGGACGCGTTATCTCTATTTAAATCAGGATTTACCAATTTCGTAAATCCTATTTCAATACTAAATTAATCCCAATGACCTTCAAATTAGACCCGCGCCTAACGCGCAACACCCCCTCACCATGACAATTTTTAAATATATTTTTTTCCAAAATTTTTGCGTCATTTCATGTGTCCATGCAAATTTTCGAATTTATGGGGGCTTAGTTGCAATTAATAAAATTTGTTGGCAACATCCCATTGGTCATGATTAATTGAGAGGGTCCCAATATAGGGTCCCAATCTCACCCACCTATTCCTCACATGAAGAAACCCTCCCCTCTTCATAATCAATCTCAACCATTCAATTTGAATGGGTTAATCCCAACCATCCATCTCCTTCACATACACCCATATAAAGTCACATCTCACCCCACCCTCAACACACATTCCCAAGCCGGCCCTAATCCCAATGCTTGGGAAATCCCACCCTCTCTCTCTCCTCCCTCCTTCATTTTTAAATCTACATGTAAACTCCTCCTTCTCCATACTTCTCCATGCAATAAACCACCACCATTTTACTTATTCTTTCCATTCTTCTTCATGTATCTCTCCTCCCTCCTTCTCACTAAGGAACCGACCGGCCGACTCCGGGCCGACTCCGGCGGAGCGCCGACTGCGACCCGTCGACCGGCTGAGAGCATCCGATCATCCAGTCCGACCGCTGTTTTCTCGACCCGAGATTGCCTCAGACTCAGAGCACCCGCTTGTCGACGGCGAGAGGCAGCATAACCCCCTTCGAGTCACCGCACTGTTTCCTGCCGCTAGTTCCATGCAGTCTGAGATCGCCCCCACCCCGCCGCGCCTGGCCGGATTGACCGCAACCGCGGCCGTCGACGAAACTCGGGCGCCGCCACCTCTCGCGGGTTCACCAGAGCCCAAGCTCTCTAACGACTAGACCACAAGTTCGCCAAAAGCTCGACATCATCCATTGCACTCCTTCCATGTACTGGCCGCGATCTCGCCACCAGTTGTGCGGATGGAGTAGTCAGAGTGTTTCATATCGACGACGTATCCAGTATTGAGGATGAACTTGCAGACGGGCGCTCACCCGACGACCATCGCTTTCTCGAAGGGAGATTCCTTAGTGGTGGTGGCAGCACAGGCCCTTGCTGGCTCCTCTCTGTATATGTATGGGGATGAAACTAAGAAGCCATCGGGTGAAGGTAAGCAGCAGGGAATGCTAGCTTCTCCTGAGATCAAATGGGTGCACTATTGTTGCTTCTTGCTCAGAAGGGACTGATATTAAGCTCTGGTATAGAAAGAAAGAGGGCTGGGAAAGAAGTGGGAACAGCAAACCAGCTCAAGCACCATATGGCTGCTATATCTCCAAATGGACGATTTCTAGTTGCAACAGCTGGGAGCTCGTCTATTCTAAAGTTGGTTCTGTGAATGAGGCTTTAAAGGTTATGCAACTAAAGGGTCATGAGAGTGCTGTGTGCTTCATTCCAAATTTCAGAGCAGATCATGACAGCATCGAAAGATGGCTCAATAAGAAAATGGAGTTGACCCACGACTGAAAGCCATCACTGCTGCCATCAGAGTGGTTCCTCACTTTCCCAAGCCGGGGATTATGTTCAATGATATTACCACTCTCCGCTCCACCCAAAGGCTTTCAAGGATGCTGTTGAGATCTTTGTGGAGAGGTACAGAGACATGGGCATCTCGGCAGTTGCTGGTCTTGAAGCAAGAGGATTTATTTTTGGTCCATCAATTGCCTTAGCTATTGGTGCTAAGTTTGTACCATTGCGCAAGCCGAAGAAATTACCAGGTGAAATTATATCGGAAGCTTATGTACTTGAATCTGGGACCGACTGCTTGGAAATGCATGTTGGGACTGTTCAATCGGGGGAACGTGTGTTGGTTGTTGATGACTTGGTGGCCACTGGTGGGACACTTTCAGCCGCAATGACTCTTCTGGATACTACGGGACCTGAGGGCTTGGACGCGGTACCGGAACCCCGTCTTCAGCAGCCGCACGCAGGCAAGTGTACCTTGCCACCCTGTATTTCAGTTTACAGATATTTATTGTTCCATTATGTACATTGTGCACATAGTTATGTTGACGTTCGATACTCCACGTCCGGATCGCAACCGGGTGATGACATTCGACTTAACGTCTTAGAATAAATACTAGATGCTTCATAGCACCTCGATGCGCGTACCTGAGTACATCGATACCCCAGGACACACTCATACTCTGTGATCGTGCCAGATTCCTGTATCCTGATACTGACATCATGACCAGAGACTGGGACGACCTTAGGGTCGCGTCTGTTGAGTTATTTCTGTGTGTCGAGACTGTAGTTAGAGGTTCAGGTTCAACGCACAATCGTTGACCGCTTGGGAAGGGGAAGACAGTTACTAGACGTTTGGGCTACTCTGCACGCGCTTATATATATGTAGTATTTTCTAGAGATACCTGTTTCTAGTGATACCTGTTTCTAGTGTAACTGTTTCACCCGTGTGTCTCTGTGCTCGGAGCTACGGTACGACCCGTGTGTCTCTGTGTTCGGAGCTGCGGTTTTATTTTGGACAGCCCACGCGTCGAACATTGTCTTTAAACTGTGTCACACTAGTTGGTTATGATAGAGTACCCTGTCGTGCACTTGTACTTTCTATTTACTTGGCATGCTATATTTCTGTACCTTGTTACGTCCCTCTGAGGACCTGGTTCCCTGCCAGTTTTGCAGCATAGACGATTACGGAGCACTTGGAGATACCGATGGAGTGGCATATCTTGCGGGCATGGTACCAGGTACTCACATTATATCTACCGGCATTATGGTTATTTACATTGATTATTCATCTGCTGTTGTAGCCTAGTTTTATAGACTCATACTTCTTCTCGAGTCTATTCGAGTTAGTGTGTTATTGGGCGGCCGACTTTAGCACATATAACTCTTTCTTGTTTACTGTTGTACATTGTGGATTGAGACATAGAGGTTTACATTTATGGAATATCTAGATAGTGCCCTTTATTTTACAGCTTATACGTATTAAAGTCAGACCAGAGTCTGGTCGAATGCGTAGCTGGCGTGTCACGTATTCCTGGTCCTACGTATTTTGGGACTGGGGCGTGACAACAGAGGTCCAAGGTCGCAAATTCCATGGTCGAAGAATTAAGGTCGAAAGTCAAAAATTAATTTCTTAGAGAGAGAGAAGAATCCAGAGCACAGACAGAGAGCAGTGATCGACAATTTTTGCATCGAGCATCCACTCCCTCTTGCAATCCATGAAGCTTATTCGTCTTCTACAGCACTTCTTCATCATCGTGTGGTCCAAGGGACAAAGTGATCGACTGCAGATCAGACTCCTATAGCAATATTTACCCAGATTAAAAATTTATACTTGACATCCTCGTATAGGATTAATTGTACTTCTTGTTTATAAACCAAAGAAAGGGTTTTGTATAAACCTTATTTTATTTATTTCGTTTATTATCAAACACAAGATGGCGACTCTGCTGGGGATGTCTTCCTCATCTGACGATAAAGCAATTGCTCAACACGATACAGTGTTAGTAGGATCAATGAAGAAGACCTTGGTCGTCCGGTTCGACCAATCCGCGGACGAAGATATACTTCGAGCAGGGGGTAGCTCTCACTCTCTCTCCGTCCAAGACAACAGGAAACTGTGTAAGGTCTGGATGCCCCGGACATCCCCTACTATTTCAGCCGACTCTCTGGTTTCTCCGACCAACAAGGTTGTAGCTTTGCAACCTCCATGCTTTGTGCGTAAAACTCTGTCTCCCGTCTGTGATGTGGCAGACAAAGCTTCTGACAATGCCTCAGCGCTAGTCCAGAAGTCTTCTCCGTGCTCTGCGCATAAAACTCTGTCTTCCGTCTGTGACGTGGCAGACAAAGCTTCTGACAATGCCTCAGTGCTAGTCCAGAAGTCTGCTCCGTGCTCTGCGCATAAAATTTAGTCTCCCGTCTGTGACATGGCAGACAAGATTTCTGATAATGCCTCAGCGCCAAATCAGAAATTCCAAACGCGCTCTGTGCGTAAAGATGCATCTTCCCTACGTAGAAAAGCAGATGGTCCCTGCAATCTACGCAAAGGAAAACAAGTGGCGGACTTCTCAACTTTTCGGCCTTTACGCCAGTAAGAGAAGAATCTGTCCGCTCTCTAGATTACGCGAGAAGCGGATGGCCGATTGAGGGCTTCCTCAATTTTACGTCGGCCTGAGCAGAGTTCCAAATTATGCCAGGTTAAGCCCCTCAGCATAAAGAAGGTCCGGTTTGCGGAGAGACACGCTCCTCGGGGATCGTCTGCTACTCAGATGGCTAACCTGTTGTATACGGGTGGCAGGGAAAAAGTTATGGTTTCCAATATCCGTATGCCAACTGATGTAAATAAGAGGAACAAGCCATCTTCCTCTTCCTCTTCAGTTAATCCTTCTGACTTGCGTGAATATCTGATCCAGAAGCGCAAGGATAGGGGATCTTCCAGTATGTCTATTGCGTCTCCTAGGGAGCACTATTGTAATAGTCATAGGATTGTAGTTAATTATTGCTGTTCTGAAGCAAAACGATCGGTTTTTGACCGGTTGAACTACTCTCTGTCTTTCCAGGAAGAAGAGCCTGCACATGCATCAGTGAACTTGGCTTCACACGTTCCTAGAGGAAGGTCGAATTCAAGACGTCATCCCTCTAGAACTCCAAGACAAAGGAGATTCAACAAACTCTTTAAGAACATTGAGGCTGGGGTGTTCCGAAACACCCGTTCGAGGTCACGATAACCGGCTTCGTATTCTTCTGATTCCGACACTGCGGGTCGCCAGTTTCCCGAATCAGACGCTGAAAGTATAGAGTCAATCTCTACGGAGACCTATACTAACCCTTCAATGATATCCAAAGAAATAGGAGTATATGCCATTGAAGATGAACGTGAAGAGGCTTCCCCATCAGGAAGCACTGAGCAACACATCGCTGTATTGGAGACATCTCTAAAAGAGATACAATCCATGATGGAGAATATGCACCAGATGATGCTGACTCAACACACAGCTGCTATAGCTCAAGCATCGGTCCCTCCGACTCAAATATGTATGGGGGTGGACTTACCACCATCCAACGCGAACAAGGAGCCTGTTCTAGATCAAGAGTCAGCAGCTCCCCCACCTCCTAACTCGAAGAATGTATTGCCTCCTGTTGGAGTCACAATACAACCGATCTCTCACCACTCCACTGTCCCTCTACCTGCTGAAGATCCAATACAGGCAGTGCGGGAATTAAAAGCCCAATTTGATACCTTGAAGCACAAAGATCAGCTCAAGAAATTGGAAATCAACCAGCCGTACCCAGCTATCTGGGACGAGGTCCCTTTCCCTCCTAAATATAAACCACAGACTATGGCTTTGTTTGAAGGAAAGACATCACCGAGCCAGTACATGAACTACGTCAGTATGATGATGGTGTTATTGCAAGGGAATGACGCCCTTCTCACTCGAGTGTTGAAAGGCTGTCTCTCGGTAGTGGCTTATCAGTGGTACCGTAGTCTTACGGACAACTGTATTACTTTCTTTGAAGATTTTAAGACTTTGTTCTTCGCACAATTCTACGAAGGAAGAATGGACATGTCTATGTCCTCTCTCATCGAAGTAAAGCAGAAGGAAAAATAGAACGTTCGCACTTTCATCGAACGTCTTCGTCAAGCCACTTTGCAAATGCCTCCTGGAGTTCCAGACTCAGCATTGGTAAATATTTGCAGGAAGAATCTTCTTCCAGTGATCTCGGTGTTCACAGGACCATATCAGTTCCATAATTGGCCCTCATTTATCATCTCAGCGGTAGCCGCTGAAGACAACAGTCGGAAGGCGCGTGATAATGGAATTATGATATCTGCCTCTGATAGAGGCAAGAGGTCATCCTCCAACAGTGACCATCCTTGTGGTTCCAAAGGGAAAGAGGCCCTGGCGATCAATACGTCCAGGCAAAAGACTGTGGCAACCACACAGACGAAACCTGGGACTTCCAGGCCCATTGAAGTATACTCTTTTGACGACGACGATATTCCGAGCATATTCGAGTATCTCGTCAAAAGCGGCAAGATTACCCTCCCTGAGGTAAAGTGGCCTAACGAAGTCGGCAGTACCAATAACCCCAAGTACTGCAGTTTCCATAGGTACATACATCACCCCACAAAGGCGTGTTATGTACTAAAGAGGAAAATCTAGGAGTTGATCGACGCTAAGGCCATCACTCTGCGCAACATCGAGAAGACGGTCACCGCCAACATGATCTATCTCCAATTTGGCAATTTGCCTCCATAAGAAGTTTCGGATGGTGTTGTACCTATTTTCTGGACAAAGATGAACATCGTTAATCTCCCTCCAGCTAGGGGTCAAAATTATGACCTGGTACCCCTAACTACCCAGTGGGGAGAGATTATATGGGTTCATCCAGATCTGGTGTCAGAAATCGAGGAAGAGACTCAAGCTGCTAAGGCTAAGTCTAAGAAGAACTCGAAGCATAGACCATGTCATATGGTTACGGTATCCTCGACATCAGAAGAAGAGGTTTTGGCTAATGGAACCCGTTCAAGAAAAGCCTACCTCAAGGACTATGGAGCAAGTCAGGAAGATGCATCGGCAGACGCTTCAGCTGCCAAGCCTTCAGAACCGGAACCTGTCATACCAGAGGCCGGTCCTTCAAGACCAACTTCGGCGGACAAGGGCAAGCAAAAAGAAGTGCATTTTGATAAACCTTTAAAGAACATGCAAAACAAAGGTTTGGAGAAGCCATATAACTTCGACATCCTGGCCCAGTTGGCTCATACACCAACCAGATTGTCCATTTTTGAACTACTCAGGCTCTCTAAAGACAGTCGTCAAGTCCTGAGTGAAGCATTAATGCAGGCGAATGCATACTTGACCCAGCTCAAGTCCCGTGATGAAGAACCTGTGGCATGTCCTCAATGCCATAGTATGATGGAGGTGGTCCCGAATATCACTTTCACCCAAGATGACATGCTGTTGAAACACAACAAGCATGACAGACCCCTCTATTATACCGGATACGTTAGTTCCATGGAGGTTAACCGGATTCATATAGATCCGGGATCATCGATCAGTATCATTCCTCACAGTCTACTCAGACCGCTGAGGATTCCTACCAGCGAATTGGCTTACACCACCACTACAATCTTGGGCTTCAACGCCAGGAAAAGTAAGCCATTGGGGAAGATTCGTCTGAGGATCTAGATTGGCGATCTCAGATCAGTGGCTACATGCTATGTCATTGATTCAGAGGTGTCCTACAATATTCTGCTGGGCAGACCATGGATCCACGACCATAACATCGTTCCTTCGACTCTACATCAATGCTTTAAATATGTAGATGCCCAAGGAATAGTACAAATGGAGTTTGCTGACCTTAACCCGTTTAAAGGAGTAGAATCCTATTACTCTGATACCATGTTGTACACTCAAAACTACATGGAGGAGGTGTCAGGCAAGACAGAGGAGGAATCCCACCGGGAGCCAGAAGAACCCTCTGCCGAACAACCTCTGTCAATCAAGGTGAAAGGGCGAACTACCCGTCTGAAAGTCATGGAACCCCTGGCTATCCACCTGAACAAAACCAAGTTAGGAAACAGAGGTGATCCTCTAGTGATCACTTTGAACCAGAAGCCTCCACCCTTGGTCATCAACCTTCGGCGCAACAAGCAGCCGATTGATGTAAATACAACCAGGAACGTGGTTTCTGATGATAATAAAGATCCTCTTTTCCAGTACATTGACGCTCAAATTCCTAAACAAGAATCCTCTCCCCATAACGATATAGAACCCATAGCACAACAATTCTTGGAAGCTATGGATTCCTATCATCCGTATATGTGGGAAGTAGCGTCACCATCTAATATCATCATGACATATAGGCCACATGAGGATTTTATCTTTATTATCCTGCCTACTCGCCGCGGTCAGCGTTCAATAGTCTTTGGTCGCATGCGCAATGAACCAACTATACAAGAAGATTCTTCCAATGATGATGCTGGTAAAATACAGGTTCCCAGATACAGTCCGCAAGCTTTGAAGATTATACAAAGTATGGGTTATGACTTGAAGCTGGAGCCAAGCCTCAATTTCGGGAAAGATAGGCGAATGTCGTTGCACGGTGATCCCTACTGTCAATGAACTCGTTTTGGGTTAGGGTATGCCATCTCCCTTGCAACTTCTGAGTCAAATGAAGATATCTCGCCCTCTTCTCAAGATGGCTCGTCGTTCTCTGGCTCATATGATGATCTCAAACGAGCATTATTAGTAAATACAGTATTGACAGATTCTCTCAAAGCAGACGAACAAGAATCTGAACCATTTGAGAATGACTCGTTGGCTCAACAAATGGATACACAGTGGGAACTTAGGTTCGAGCAGAGAGAACCTCCTACTGAAGATAAAATTATCCAGATCGATGTGGAGATAAACTTTCGCCAAAGCCGATATTTATCAGTAACAATCTTTCCGAAGAAGAAAAGAAAGAAATAATCCAGCTGATAAAAGAATATATCGACGTCTTTGCATGGGATTATAAAGATATGCCAGGACTTGATCCAAAAGTGGCTACTCATAAGCTCAATATATTGCCCAATTCGAAGTCTGTGAAGCAACATCAACGCCGATTCCATCCGGACATGATGGACGCCATTAAAGCTGAAATTAAGAAGTTGATAGCCTGCAGCTTCATTCGGGAAGAACAACATCCCGACTGGGTCGCCAATGTTGTCCTAGTCATAAAGAAAAGTGGGAAAGTACGTATCTGCATCGATTACCGAGATCTGAATGCAGCCTGCCCCAAGGATGAGTTTTCTCTTCCCATTACAGACGTCATGATCAATATTACATGTCTTTCATAGACGGATTTTTAGGATACAATCAAATCAAGATGCATCCTGAAGACGAGAAGCATACTGCCTTCCGAACACCATTGGGGGTATATTGCTATATAGTCATGCCCTTTGGATTAAAAAATGCCGGAGCTACGTACCAACGAGCTATGAGTAACATATTCCACGAGCATTTACACAAAACAGTGAAATATTACGTAGACGATATAGCTGTCAAAAGCTGCCGCAAGGATAATCACATCCAAGACCTGAAGACAGTGTTCGAGTTGATGCGCCAACATCAACTCAAAATGAATCCTACAAAGTCCTTTCTAGGTGTATCCAGTGGCAAATTCCTGGGATTTGTCATTACCGCTAAAGGCATTCAAGTGGACCCCGATAAAGTCAAGCCCATCTTAGAAATGCGACCACCCCGCAATCTGAGAGAACTCAGGAGATTTCATGGTCGTTTGGCTTATATCCGGAGATTCATATCCAACCTCTCGGGGAGATGCCAGCCTTTTTCTCACCTCATGAAGAAAGGTGTATCCTTTGTATGGGATGAAGCCTGTCAGCAAGTATTTAAAGATATCAAATGCTACCTCACTAATCCTCCAGTTCTGGTGCCTCCCGTCATAGGAAGACCATTTTTGCTGTATGTTCGAGCAATGGATCATTCTCTGGGAGCTCTCCTCGCACAGAAGAACGATGAGGGTCATGAACAGGCTATCTACTATTTAAGCAGGATGATGGTCGGAGCTGAACACCGGTACAATCTAGAGGAAAAAGAATATTTGGCCCTAATGTTCGCCATTCAAAAAATGCGACATTATGTCACAGGCCAGACTATTAATATCATCTCCAGGATCAATCCCCTTCGGGTATTGATGAAGAAGCCAAGCGTTCTTAATTCCTGACTCGCGACTTGAGCGATGTTATTAACACCGTATGATATGGTGTACGTCCCTCAGAAGTCCATCAAAGGCCAAGCATTGTCTGATTTCCTAGTTGCTCATCTGATTCCGGAAACCTCCAGACTATACGAGGATATTCCTGACGAAGTTGCAGAATGTAATTCAGCAATGGAAAGTGTTACGTGGCAACTATTCTTCGATGGCGCCTCCAGGATTGGTCCCAGGGGAAACGTGGTTTCAGGAGTAGGAATTTTCTTGGTTACTCCTGATAAACTCGTCATCTATCGAGCATATTCTCTTAGCGAACCCTGCTCTAATAACGTGACAAAATATAACGCCCTACTAATCGGGCTCCAAGTCCTAAAGAGTTGGACGTCGAATATCTGGAAGCTTTCGGTGATTCTCTGCTGATCGTCAATCAAGTCAGAGGAATATATGAAGTCCGGAATCCAGACCTCATCCCTTATCACCAAGCAACGATCAAAATAGCCATATCTTTCAAAGGGTTCTTCCTAGAGCATGTGCCTCGATCTCAGAATCTGGAAGCGGATGCCTTGGCCAGTCTAGCTGCAGATTTAGCTATTCCTATAAGAAGGAAGAATTCGGTGATCCATCTTAACAGAGATTTATTCTGTGTAAAAAATAATTTTTATATCGAACGCAGCTACGCTGTAAACACATATCCTCCCAAGAGAGACTGGAGAAGTCCCTTTATAGATTTTGTGGCATACGGAGTCTTGCCGGAGGATCCTAAAGAAGCAGTATCCGTCAAAAGACGATCATTATGCTTCTATTTTGATGCGTTTTCACATTGTCTATATCGTCGGACTTATGACAGACTATTATTACGATGTCTCTCCGATGATGAGGCACAGCGGATTATCCGTGAAGCTCACGATGGCGTATGCGGAGCACATCAACCCTGTCCTAAGCTACAGAATCGTATCAGGAGGATGGGCTATTACTTGCCTACTATGATCACAGATGCCATAAAATATGCAAGACAATGCAAAGCCTGCCAGGTTCATGCAGATTTTATACATCAACCTTCTGAACATTTACATCCTACGGTAGCATCCTGGCCTTTTGAAGCATGGGGTATGGATATCATTGGTCCTATTCACCCGTCTTCTTCCAAAGGTTATCGGTTCATATTAGCCATCACGGATTATTTCTCCAAATGGGCAAAGGCAATCCCCCTTGCTGAGGTGAAGACATATAACGTGATCAGCTTCATTAAGCATCATGCCATTTATCGCTTTGGGATTCCTCGAAGGATAATTCATGACAACGGGCCTCAGTTCATCAGCCAAGCATTTTATCGATTTTGCGATAAAAATCGGATACAAAATGTGGCCTCTACTGCATACAATCCTGCTGCTAACGGTTTGGCGGAAGATTTTAATAAAACCAATATCAAACTCTTGAAAAAGTTCGTCTCTTCGAACAAAAGAGATTGGAATGAGAAGCTAGAAGAATGTCTCTGGGCATACCGCACAACGGTACGAGCACCGACGGATTGTACCCCATTCTCACTGGTATACGGGAGTAAAGCAGTTCTTTCCATCGAAATTTAAATTCCGTCACTCAGGATAGCAGTGGCTAATGAGTTGACTCAAGAAAAGAATGACCTATTAAGGCTTCAAGAGCTAGAAGGATTAGATGAGAAACGCCTTCAAGCTCAACAACGTATTACATTCTACCAGGCACGCATTTCCAGAGCTTTTAATCAAAAAGTAAAGGAAAGAGTGTTCAAAGTTGGCGAGCTAGTTCTAGCCGTGAGAAGGCCAATGATTATTACTCACAAGAGTAAGGGTAAATTCCAGCCCAAATGGGAAGGCCCTTATGTGATCGAGACGATATTCTCAAACGGCGCTTACAGATTAGCCAAGCCTAATGGAGACTTGTTAATGGCTCCTATCAACGGCAAATTCCTGAAGAGGTACTATGCTTAATCTTCGTTGCTCAACTGAGTATGGTAAAGATCTCATTCTGACAACACTACTTCCAAAGAACTAGTTGGATCATATTCTATCATGTCCATATACCTCTGAATAGATATATTTAACTAATTTGGAACTTCAAAACCTATCACGTCCGTATTACCTCTGATAGTGTTTTGTGTACAAATTTTAGTTGGATCATATTCTATCATGTCCATATAACCTATGAATAGATACGACCAGCTGAAGCTTACCGAAAGTATATCACGTCCATATTACCTCTGATACCACTTTCACTCTACCCCTATCATTTATATTCCAAAATGATAGGTCCACCAAAGTCAGATAAAGTCTTTTTATTATCTCCAGAAAGAGCAAATTACATGTAAAAGCAAAATATACATTATTTGGGAGGAGCAGTTAAGTCGCGAATATGTTGCGCCAGAGTAACCATTCTCTTATCCCTGGTGCTCAAGACGTCGACGCGAGCCCGCTCCAACCTTGCCGCCTCATTGTTCAAAGCAAATAGCTCAGACCGAGCATGTGCAAAACCTGCATGGATGACACCCACATTCGTCAGGTTCTACTGAGCCATCTCCATTCGATCCTTCAACACATCGCGAGCTGTTGATAAAGAGAGAGCATTCTCCTTGGCCTTAGCGAGGCCGTCTTCCAATTTACGGACCCTCGCTGCCTCTTCCTCATACTCGGCCTCGCACTTGGCCAGCTGGGGAATGATATACTCCAATTCGGCATGCTCCTCATTCATCTCTTTCTACTGAGCCTCGATGGACTTACTCAGAGATTCTATTTGCCCAGCAAGCTCTGCAGTTAAGGAGTCATACCTAGCTTAAACGAGACCGTCAATGCTGCCTCGAGACAGCTATAAATAATCGTTAATGGGTTGTTCCAAACCATTAACTATTTGCTCTAGCGCATCAGCTCTGTCATTATCGTTGAAATATCTAATCTGCGCTATACTGAAGTTGGAGGACATCTTCAGAGCCTCAAAGCTTAGATTCTTCTCCAGCATCATCGATATCAGCGTTTTCAAAGTGGCATAGAAAATGCTTGAAAACTGCTCAACTAACATGGCGAGATTCGAATGGACGCTGGGAGTGGCTACGATATCGGTGAATCCCCCTCCAGGAATGACTGCAGAAGATGTTGCCATAGTCGTCGCCTCAACAGATGGCGCGACAAAAGAAGAAGTGCCAACAACGGTCGAAGTGGTTGGCATACTCAAAGGAGGCATAGTTGTAATGACAGGCTCATCCTCCTCTCGAGATATCGGAACCATTTCGGGCGAGCCGGCACCCGAAAACGTTTCTTCTTCAAAGTTGGGCACCTCCGTGTCATCGACAGGAGCTGAAACAAAACCAAAAGTTGCGTCGATGCTGCCTTCCTCGTAGATGTCTTCCCCTGAAAAGAAGACAAGAGAAAATTATATCAACATGATGTTAATTTTTCTAAAAGAGACGTAAAGACGATATTTACCCATGGCCGATAATATATATGTCGCGTCTGCAGCCAGTACAGCTAAATCATTTCTTAATGATGCTAAGCAAGCTGTCATACCTGGAGAGGAGGGTTTACCAAATGACGACTGAGGGTAGTCATCCAAGTCTTCACCCATATCCAATCGAGGTTCATCAGGTGGAATCTTGATGGGTATACTTACAGACACGGCAGGGGTTTCTCCCGTTGCTGGTCTGGATAAAGATATTCTTATTTGGCTTGGCCCCGAAGGCAATCTCATAACACTACCTGAAGCGGTAGCAGCGACAGTAGCCTCGAGCAAAGATTCTCCGGCACTGCCAGCCAGAATTGTGGAGGTTCTCTCTCTAATAGGCGAAGGACCTCTAATCAAAAGATCGTCCCAACAGGGGAAACAACAGGCTCACTCCTAGGAGCCTCATGACTGAAAGTCCTGACAGGACCATTAACAGTCTTTTTTTCTTGCGAGGGGAAGCCTCCTTCATAACAGGAGCCCTTCGCTTACCAGGGATAACCAGAGGCTCTGCAGGCAGAGGTATTTCGCCTCTCGGTACTGTCAGCAAAGGCTCATCTGGATTGACAGAGTCTTCATCTTCGTCAGAGGAAACTGATGGGACTTCCTCTTTCCCAGCGAACTTAGAAGAGGGCATCCTAAAACTTCCACGCATATAAAAATTGCGATGGAAGGTATTGATGGCCACGTAAAACTGGGCGTACGAATGGAGGATGCGCAACTCCATGGAGAGAGAAGTCGTAGGCACAGTAAAGGCCGCTCCAGTACAACCCATTATGAAGTACCACCATCCTCTCGCTCCGTCAATAAGCCCACCTCTGGACTTGAAGCTGGTGATGGCGTTTCCCACGTACAACTGGTCATACCCAAACTGCCTGGCGAACCGACTAGGCAGATAGGGCTCCAAGAAGCAATGGTCTTCACTTCTGTACAATAAATAGGAAGGTCTAATACAGACCAACCAATAAAAAGCTTCAGGAGAAAGAACGGTCTTCCCTTTACCTAAATCCTAAAGTCGAGTCCCTTGTTGATTGAGATGTACAGTGGGGACGGTGCAGAAGAGCTTCCAGTTGTGAGCAAAATTTAACGCTCGCCGACAGTCTAAAACTGTGGTCACGTTCCAGGTGGAATTCTTGTAATTCAACAAGAAATTATTCCCCGAACTACTGCCAGAGCCGGGAGACATCACCCTGGGGTTATTGAGAATTAACCATCCCATCAAATACAGGAACGGTAATTCTACCCTGGGAAAGCTGTCACGCCGTATTTCATCAGCAAGCAGCCCATCAGTAATGGTCCTCAGGCCAGCTTGTATACGGCATACCATGGCAGAGAGAAGGCCAGTCTTGTCCCAAACACCAAACGCACTGCAGGCCATAAGGTATTACGGTGAATGCGATCCGAAGATGCAATGCCAGGTACTACCAGTCGGCGTAGCCATACAGAGAGGAAGCCAGCCAGTTGAGCTTCCCTTGACAGAGGCCTGCGGCAATGCCTCAAATAACTGTAGGCTTTAGTGCCTGCAGGATATTTCCCTATCCCTTCGTCGAGAACTCGATCTGAAGCTCCAGCATCTTCAATAAGGTCATCGACTACTTGAGCAGTAAGCACGCTCAGAAGGCTCAAAGGCCTATCCCTGCTATCTACAACTTTGTCTGGCTTAGCATCTCTAGCCTGATGGAAGAAAAGGAAGGACGCCCACTTGTTGGTATGAGCCAAATCAGAGGGCTCATTATAGAAGGCAGTGCACGCTAAATAGTGGCACATCAGCTCCTGGTACACTGCCACCACCCGAGGCTTTGTATCCCCCAGCTCCCAGTTTGTGGGAACATACTCTTCATAAGGAGTATTTTCCATTGGCAGTCTTGAAATCTCTGCCATTTCGTGAAGGGCCAATCCTAACTCCCCTAGTGGAGTGGCGAAAGTCCCAGTGAGCGAGATATATCGCTCCATCAAAGCCAAAAACAGGTTGGGGTTGAGAGGTAACCCAACACTGGTAGCACTCACAGCCGCGTACAGACCAATGCTCTCCAGCTCAGTCTGAAAATACTTCAGGGTCCAGGCAGCTAAACGAGCCCATCAAAGATTTGTAGGGGTAACCCACCCATTTGTCCGAGGATTAACCTTGGGGTATACTCCTCCATGCCCCATGAAGTCATTGCAGAAAGTCGGCAACTGGACTGGTTGGAGCAATGAAGTATCTTCACTCGGGACACTGCCCGAAAATAATCCCCTGAAAGGGATGACTGGACCAGAAGGGCGGCTCACAAATAACCCTTAGTCTGATCCCTTCTGATAAAATATCTTCCCTGGCTGGCCGTGAAGATTAGGGGTCAGGGTCCACGACATCCTCCTGGGATACGTGGCATGGAAGAATGCCGAGATAGGGTAATCTCTCAGCATCTTGGGTATGTACATGACCATGCCCCCAACAGTAAAAACCTAGTCTTCCTTCTTGGGCTTCGTCTGGGATTGTTTATCAATCATATCCCCGAAGAGGAACGCTGGTTTTCTGTATTTTGCCCCGTCTATATACGTCAGGGGCTCTCCGTTGATCATGCTCAACAGCATTCGCTCTCCTTGAGACGATATAAGGATTTTCCTTCCTTCAGGATACTGGGGTCCGGAGATAGGAAATGTCACATGGGACAAATCTTCCAGGTAATTGGAGTTCAGCATCCCAGCAGCAGAACCCATCACCTCAGCCAACGGAGATATCTGCAAGTTAACTACAAAGTGCAAGAAAAACATGTCAGTTTCTATACTAGACCTCACAATCTTGCAGCTTATGCCAAATAGCAACAGTCTGTGCTTTTACGCCAAGACTGTAAAAACTTGAGTTTTTACGCTGGAATCTTATTCCAAGGCGTAAAATTCAAGATTGGCCGTATACACAAAAATCTGACAGTCCGTGTTTTTACGCCAGACTGCCAAAGTTTGAGTTATTACGCCGAAATTTTTATCCAGAGCGTAACACTCAAAATTTGTAGTAAACGCCAAATTTTGACAGTCAAAGCTTTTACGCCAGACTGTGAAAATATGGAGTTTTTACGCTGACACATTAGGAATGTGGGCGTAAAAGATAAAACATCTCTGTGCATCATCTTCCTCGAAGAGACTATCAGCACAGAAGATGACCTAGTGCGTTCACGTACAACGTGTGCGAAGGGTTTTCTTCGTTCTTGTCGTCCCAAAAGCTTTACCTATAACGCCCGGTGCACAGCTTGATGGTGGGATACTTCGTTCCGAGCGAGGTTTGCTCTGCCCGATGGGAGTCGCTCTTGCTTGGGCAGAGGAGCGAGAAGAGGAGACAGCCTTCTTTCCCTTAGAGGAGGAGATTGGTTTTGGTGCCATTGCTAAAAACTTAGAATACTCAGAGAAGAAACGAAGGAGAATACTCAAAGAGACGAAGGTTTTCTTTTGCAAAAGACAGATGAAAAGTTTTTCAATGAAGACCTTGGGGTATTTATAGAGTTCAGATAAACTCTTCGAATCCCTAACCAAATCCGATATTTAATATGCGGTTATGATTGGGGACCACGTCAGCCTATTACTCAGGGAAGGCGGACAGTCAGCGAATTTAAAAAGTTTTTCGTGCAGAGCAGATTCGTGATTTTACGCCAAGGAGCTTTTTACGCACGGGAAGCTACGAATCTACGGTTTTACGCTCAGAGGCTATAAGTCTATGGTTTTACGTCCGGATGCTTTTACACTCGGTAGCTTTTACGCTCGAGAGGCTACAAACCTACGACTTCATGCTCAGAGGTTACAAATCTATGATTTCACGCTCAGAAGCTTTTTACGCTCAGAGGCGACAAATCTACGACTTCACGCTCGGAAGTTTTTTTTCAGAGGCTATAAATCTACAGTTTTACGCCCGGATGCTCTTATGCTCAGCAGCTTTTACGCTCGAGAGGCTACAAACTTATGATTTTATGCTCATCTACATTACAAATCTATGACTTTCCGCATATCTGAAAATTCGCAGGCCAGAGTATGCGTATATCTGAACAATTATCAAGACGGCCAATTACAAGGGTTCAGGCAGGATATGCTCCTTATTAGTCTCAAAATATCCCAAGTACCCAAAGCATACAGAGTTCAGCATTGAAAATGACTCTTCCTCTTGGGTCGATTGGAAGTTCATCCAAAACCCAGTCAGAATATTTTCTCTACAGTTCAAGATGGCGACTCAGTTTTTTACAGCCATTTCTCGCCCTATTTCAAGGGATTTTCGAGAAATCACTCTTGAAGATGATGGTCTGAACAAAAATTCTTCTTATCAGAGAAATGCCAGTTCAGAATTCTACGCAACACCTCGTTTAAAACAGCAGGACAGTTCGAATATTCGACTTAAATGCTAAGCAGCTTTTTGTGCATCTTTAGTTACGCGTAAAAGACGGGACGAGATCAGATACTCTTTTTATCAGAGTCTGCGTAAAGTTATTCAGACGTGGCGAAGCTACACATATTCAGACTTCATCACAGCAAAGAATATGGTAAATCATCAAATGCGTAAAAGAAGACAATTTTATTAATCATGATTACATATGAGGGAAATCCAGTCTACAAAGGGTTTTTCATCTTCATGATTACATATGAGGGAAATCCCGTCTACAAAGGGTTTCTTATCTTCATTTAAAGATCACGTCCAGAATCTGTTCTGCCAGGTTCTCGTATTGGTGGAGATCTTTATTCGTCTTCTTCAGCAGTTAGTCGGTTTCCGCGGCCGATTAACAAAAAAATGATTAATGGCGGGAGGATACAAAACTGGGCATGTTTGAATTATTCAAGAGCCCATCCTCCATACGCCATGACAGATTGAGTTAAGCTTTTAGACCCAACTCAATACTGGAAGACAGGGCTAGTTTGTCTGCCCTCGTCCACGAACGACGGGAGAAAATACAGCTTGCAAGCTGTATGGTCGAATGTGACCCTTTCTCTCTCCTGGATGAATCGCCATATGAAGTTGCTGATTATCCCGAGCAAAGGAAGCTATAATATCCTTCCATGATCCATCATTGCAGAGGATATTTGCTCGAAGATGCCTTCTTTTCTGGCTCCTTATATGCTGGAAGAACATGGTCTTCTTCTTCCTCAAGTCGACCCGACGAACTCCGGCAATCATCTCTGTATGGTAAAGGAAATATGGGAAGAACAGGTTAACTCCTCAGCCTTTATATAGGCAAAAGAGAACACACCGAATCCCAACAAATCCCCAAAAATCTGCCAAGAAATTAGCCTCGAGGAACGAGTCTGACTTGACCGTTTCATGCTTTATTCAAAGTGTTTCAAATTACGAGGAATTTGAAAACTTTGAAGGGGGTCTTGTAGAAGCATAAAAAATACGCTACAGAGTTATACGCAGTATTTCAGTGCTGTGTGGCGTAAGACGTGACTTCAGAGCCATCGACGTACAAACAGAGCTTTATCGCTAGTACATCATAAAAACATAGCTCCAAAACAACCCGCATAATGTAGTGTGTTCAGACTGCTTCAGCATAAAAAGGTTGTTACATCGCCACTTTGGCGTAAAATTTGCTCGCTTTTAATGCAGTGGGAAGTCGTACAGAGAACTCTTCGTATTCCTCGAATGAACCTATCAGATCATGTAGTAAACCTGACTCCTGACAAATAGTACTGTACGAATATCCAGACGACGGCTGTAATGATGGTGCGGCACACAGACCCAAACCGTCGTTTAGTAACATTTCCCTGATACAAAGTGCTTTTACGCATACAAGGAAATACGCTACCTAGTTTTACACAGGCAGATGTGAGCTTTTACGCTTAGCAGAAGACAAAACGAACCGCCACGTCAAAAGCTGCTCTTCGTACAGAGCTCGAGGCACGTCTGGACAGTTAATGCGCGTGATGGGGGCAGATCTCTGCATTTAATGCACGAAATTTGGTTATATTTTCAAAGACTGGGTGAGCCATAATTACGGCTAATACGTCCACATCATCACCTCTGCATATTACGCCATCAGACTATTTTCAGCTATGGGAGCACGCTGTACGCTATATCCTTGAAATACGCCAACCGGGCTATTTTCAGCTATAAGGAGTACGCCGTATGCTATCTCCTCAGAATACGCCAACTCAGGCTATATTCGTATGGGTGCGTGATAAGGCTATTTGGTCCAGAATACGCTCAAGACCTCCGTCAAGTAAGGAGGACCAGTTATCTTTTACGCTAGCTACCTATCCATGCAGCATCAGGCTTCTACGCCTATTTGGCTTCTATGCCGACTCGACAACTACTTGGCTTCTACGCCAATTTGATAACTATTTGGCTTCTACGCCATGGTGACAGTTATTTGCTTCTACGCCAACCTTTTTTACTCGAGGGACAGCTACCTACGTGGCTTGCATGCCGTAATCTTCGCAGCAGTTATACAAATTATCTAATCATGGGACACGCGTTACACGCAGATTCAGAAGATCATTTATACGTGGGTAACAGTTATTATAACCGCTGTCATGACCTGCACCAGAAAATCAGGCATGAGTTGTGGGTACGTCCAGCCTACGCCGCAGCATCGGCGGTAGAACGCTATCTAGGTCAACTATCTAGATAAAATTTCACACAAAAATTGGCCATGATCTCTCCAAAAGGAGGGCAACCACACAATCAATATATAAACCTGTCAAGATCTCAACTCCAAACGGAGGAGCAATATCAAATGATAATCACAATATACTCAATCACGAATCTAAGCACGATAAGATAACACAGAGAGTCTAACAACTAAAAAGTCTAACCATCACCAACTACTACAACAACCACAACATCCATAATAATAATACATCATCCAAAATAATATACAATACAAGGTCTCTATCCAAAATCGGAGACAAATCTGGTGCTAAAGCTAATAAAAACAACAAGGTCCTATTGATCCCGGCTACCAATCCGAAAATCACTCCTAAACTAGAGGATCCCTGTCTGCACCGTCGACAGGCTCAGGTCCATAAAACGTCGGACACCAATTCTCCGGATACTCTAAAAAATATGTCCAGTCAGGACTGGAGCAAGTACATCTCTAACAGCAGTTCCATTTAAATGATAAAAACTATAAAACAGTTATAGCAAGTAGCAAGAAGAATGAAACAAGTATAAAACAAGAAAATATGTATAACTGGTGCATAAAGGTAAAGATGCATGGATATCATAGCAAGATAGTAATAACTGCAAGATACAGGAAATCTAAGCTAAGATCAAGTCCGTGCACATGAACGTGTAGTGAGTCCAGCATAAAAAATATGTAGTGAGTCAAGTCCAGAAACATGTAAGTGAGACCAACAAGAATGCAAGTGAGTCCAGACTATAAAGAATAAACTCGGTGTCTTTGAAATACTTTTTTCGACATGTAAACGGCTAGGGGTAAGTACGGCTCACCGCGCACTGGGTGCGCGGCTGCTATCATTCCAGATTAGACCAGAGGGAGTGATTCCTGATGATGCCAGATAGGAATGTTTATATGTCTACTCGAGTATTTTCCCGCCTCGACTAATACAAGTGGATCCAAGACCCGACACGCAAATCAAGATGAGTCCAGCCTGAACATGAATGATGCCTGTAGTGATGCCTGTAGGTGATGCCAGTAGTGATTCTAGAATAGAGGCCAGAAACATAAAATGTACGTGTCGCAAGTAAATGAATCCAGAAATACCAGTCAGTATCCCGTGTTGTGCCAGAATAATCATATGATACTATACTAGAAGCTAAATTATAATAATCATCAGATAATGAAAACTATCAGAGAATGTACTCGCCTGACGTCCTGAGCAACTGGCGATCCGAACCGGTGTCGCAATGACCTAATGCAAAAAGCAAGGTTAAACAGGGTTCTAATGAGTTAAACAGATATAAAATACTAAAAATAGGCTTCTAGGGTCGTTCTAGGTCAAACGGGTCAAACCGGTAAAATCTGGGTCAAAAAGTCAACTCTTGGTCTAAAAAGTCAACTCTGGGTCAAAACTAGGTCAAAAGTTGACTTTGGCGATAAACCGAGTCAACTACGGTCAAGTCTGGGTCAAACTAGGGTGCTCCTGAAATTCTAGGTCAAACCGAGGTCATTAAGCTAGAAAACTCACAAACTCGCCTCCTTGAGATACCTGGATACCCTCGGTATCCGATACCTCAAACTATGCTATATACCCCGCCTATACCCTCTAAAACCTATGTTAGCACGCGTAAATATATACACATAAGCATATAAAAATTACTCCAATACTATTCCTAGGCTATTGCTCAAAAACTCTGCTCGAAACCCAGTACCTTGGTTATCTTAAGGTATCGAGATACCTCGGTATCTCAAGGTATTGAGATACCGCTCTAAACTCAACCCGACTACCCCTCTAGCTAACTTACTATGCATAAACATATATATCTAGCTATATTCTAGGCTAAAATATAGATATCTAATACGTATAGGCATATACCTATATATCTACATACATATCTCACATACCTTACATATATACCATACCTTACACATACCTTACACATACCTTACATATATATGTATCTATACCTATGTATCTATCTATCTAATCTAGCTATCTATCTATGTGATATCTAGCTATCTATCAACCTATCTAACTATCCAACTATTTATCTACCTATCTATGAATCTATCTATCTAGCTAGCTATATAACTATATATCTATCTATCTTTCTATTACCTATCTATCTATATGTCTATCTATCAATTTACCTATCTATTAACTATCTATCTATTTATCTATCTAATATATACCTATTTATCTATCTATGTATCTATTTATCTAACTATCTATAGATCTATCTATCGACTATCTATGTACTATTTATCTATTTACCTATCTATAGATATCTATCTATCTATCTAATATATCTATACATCTAACTATGTATCTATATATCTACCCATCTTAGCTATCTAGATATCTATCTATCTTAGCTATCTAGATATCTATCTATCAATCTATATATCTATATCTAGCTATCTATATACAGAGCCCCCTCTCGCTACTGCGCTAAGCTAGGCTCGCCACGCTTGCGCAAATGCCACGCCCTGCTGCCGCGCTTGCTGCTGGAGCTGCTGCAGCTGCTGCTGCAGGCCGCGCTGCAGCGAGCTGCTGCCGCAGCTGCCGCGGCGCTGCTGCGCCCGTGCGCTCTGCTGCAGCCTACTGCTGATGCTTCTGCTGCTGCTGCGGCGCTGCCTCGCTCTGCTGGCTGCTGCAGCGGCTGTGTGCAGTCCGCTGCCTCGCTCTGCTGCACCCAGACACAAGGACACACACACACACAACCACACACACACAATCACACATACACAGACACACACACACACTCAAACACATCTCAACACACACACACACACACACACCCTCACACACACACTCTCACACACACTAGCACACACTCTCACAAACACACAACCACACATAAACACTCATACATATATATATAAATCCTCACACACACTCACACACAAATATATACATAGCTATATATATATATATATATATAAACACACAAGCACACTTACACATACATATATATATATATATATATATATATATATATATATATATATATATATATATATATATATATATATATACATAGACATGTACATACACAAGTACATAGATATAAATACACACATATATGTATACTTACAAACACATATACATATATATAAATATATATATATATAGACACACACATAAATATATATATAAAGACACAAATATACAAACACAACACAACACACAAACCATACGCCCCACTCACGCCCAACGATCCCGACACTCACCAATATCCTAAAATATATAAAATATAACTCAAAAACTCTAGCACACACTCCCCGATACTAACCCAACGCGCGCACAAGCCCGAAACGAGGAACCCAAGTCGAAATGGCCGTTCGGTCATTTCGACGAACACGTGGTGCGCGGCTCGGAAAACCTCCTGAAACGCACACCAAACGAACTCGGAATCGGCCCAAAATTTACCCACGCGCTCTACACGATGTCTAGATCCTAGAAAATGTGCTCCCGCATCGATTCTAGGTCCGTGGCGGAAACGCACATGCACTTAGAATCGGCGATGACGAAAAGCCCCAATTTTGCCCGAAACGTTCGTTTCTCCGCGACGTGGCTTCCCGTGTCCGAACGGAGACACGCACTCACCCTCAAGACACCCGACAATGTCTACCTAGGTCCGTCTAACCTAGGACATCACCCAAAATTGGGCTAAATTAGGATTCCACCCGAAATTGACACAAAACCTAATGTCAAAGTCTCTAAACTCAACCAAACTAGTTCCAACTTCCTCCTACGGGTAGGCTTACGGTCTAGGAAGGTTCTACAACACTAATTATACTACATAAAAATAATTAGCAAGAGGAAAGTTAGGTTTTACCTCTTGGGAGTTGGAATCCCAAGGCCAAAGTCTCACAATCCCTAGAAATCACCTCCCTCAAGCTCCAAGCCACCAAAACTAGCCTCCACACTAAATCTAGGCTCTCCACATCTAGGTTAGAGAAAATGCAAGGTTAGGGCTAGCACAAATGAGAAGGAATGGAAGAAAGAAGGAAGAAAAATGGAAGAAAACTCACCTTGGGGAAGAAGGAAGAAGAAAGAAGAAGTGGAGAAGAAGAAGTGGAGAAGAAGTAGTGGAATGAGAAGAGAGGAGAGAAGAGGGGCTGCTGTGCTGGTTCTCACGGGTGGAATGGGGTTGGGGGTCGGCCAACACTAATAAAATAGGTCTCCAAAGTCTCCAAATGCCCAAAATGCCCCTACATGACTTGGTTTCGGGTTTCGGGTTCCAAAAGCACTCAAACTAGCTCCAAATCTCTCCCACTAACCTTCTAAAAATATAATAAATATTTCTAAGCCCCAAAATAATTCTTACAAGGGTGTGGGCTGGGTCGGACATGGGTCCACTAGGGTCTGACATGGGTCCAGGCTAGCCAAAATCCTAAAACAATCAATATAAAAATAATACAATCAATAATTAATTATAAATATAATTAAATATAAATAATACACAATTAACCAAATTAAAAAAAATAAAAAATACCCGGCTCAGGAAATGGGGTGGTGACAAGCCTATCCTCCTTAGAAAATTTTGTCCTCGAAATTTAAAGTCAATCACACTCCTAGGTCAAACCTCCTACAATCATAGTCAGGAAATTCTACCTATACAGCATACAAGATCATGGTCCTACTGGTCGTGTTATCACAGTCTCAATCAGGGTCACTACACTATCTACCACAGCACAAAGAAAATCTAACAGGTACTAATGAAGCACACCACAAGGAATGGAAAAGGAGAGGAAGAAGAACAAAGAGACAGACCTGCTAACCCGACACCCGTAGCATCGGCCTCCTCAACCGTCAACGCATAAGCCCTGCCCTGCTGGGGTGTATCCCTCTGCTGGTGCGGGGCATGATGCTGTACCACAGGTGGCCTAGCTCCAACTCTCTGATCCTGTGCTCCACCCAATGGAGGTGCAGTGGGGCAATCTCGCATCTGGTGAGCAGCGGATCCACAAAACAAATACACCTTCAACCTCCTTCTACAAATATCCCAAGTGTATCCTGCCTTCCTACAGTAGGCACAAGTGGGCACCCTCTGATCCTGACCCTGTTGCGCTGCCTTCTGCACATAGGGACGCTTAGCTGGTCCCGCACTGCCACTCGTACTGCCTGAATCATCCCTGCCTCTCTTGGACTTGAGCTCCAAGTCATCCTCTGCTCTCTGAGCATCTCCTACTATCTGCTCGAAAGTCGCCTCGCGGTCGCTCCTGGTCAAAGACTTGACCGCCATAACCAAGCCCTTGCGAAACTTTCTTGCCTTTGCTGCCTCACTCAAGCCATCTACAAATCTGCCCAGACGACAGAACTCCGCTGCGTACTCGTCCACCGTCATGCTCCCCTGGACGAGTGCCTCGAACTGGCTCTCCAAAGCACTAAGCGCCACATCTGGGAAAAACTTCTCCTTAAAAAGCCTCTTAAAAGCCTCCCAAGTAAGCCCTGGCACCGCAATTCTCGTATCTGGGCGATACCATGTCAAGGCAAGGTCGAACATCTGACTGCCCGCTGCCTCTATCTGCATACTGTCTGGAATCTATGCCAGCCTGAAGATGCCCTCGATCTGCTCTATCCAGTCATCCGCGTACAGGATCCCTTCTGTACCACGGAACTCCTTGGGCCGCATCCTCTGGAAGTCGATAATACTGCCCGTCCTCGGATGCTGTGCCTGATCTGTCTGTGGCTGAACCTATGCCACCCTGTCCACTGCCGTCATGGCTACCTGGTGGGCATTCTCAATGTCCAGCCTCATCACATCCACCTGACGGTGCTGCGCGTCCATCATCTCCCTGAAGAACGCAAATAACTGCACGGCATCTACTGAAGCAGGAAGTGGTGGAGGAACCACCGAAACGACTGGGGTAGTCCTCGGATCGACAGGTGAAGGAGGATCCCCGAGAGAAGCAGATGCTCCCTCAACCGCAGGAGTGGTGAGTGGAGCGGTAGCAGCTGCCTGAATACGAGTTGGACGAGAGGTAGCAGACCTCTCAGTAGCAACTGCTGGGGCGGTACGGTGAGATCGTGTCTTCGGAGGCATCCTGAACACAGATCAAAAGAAGTCAATACGGTGCAAGATACGATATCATCAAAGAAGGACAGTAATATTTCAAAAGAAAAACTTTCAGAATAATTAAATTAGAATTGTTCCTAGTCGTGATTGAGTACACTCTCATCCTAGATCCTAGATCCTATAGCAAGCTCGTAGCAGTACAACTAAGTTGTTGTACCACCACGACATCGCACTAATTGTGAATCGAGACCTGCATGGGGTCGCCACCAAAAATGTGTCACGACCCGCACCCGAAAATTGGGCATGAGTCGTGGGTACATCCAGCCTACGCCACAGTATCGGCGGTAGAACGCTGTCTAGGTCAACTATCTAGATAAAATTTTACACAAAAATTGGCCATGACCTCTCCAAAAGGAGGGCAACTACACAATCATTATATAAACCTGTCAAGATCTCAACTCCAAACGGAGGAGCAATATCAAATGATAATCACAATATACTCAATCACGAATCTAAGCACGATAAGATAACACAGAGAGTCTAACAACTAAAAAGTCTAACCATCACCAACTACTACAACAACCACAACATCCATAATAATAATACATCATCCAAAATAATATACAATACAAGGTCTCTATCCAAAACCGAAGACAAATCCGGTGCTAAAGCTAATAAAAACAACAAGGTCCTAGTGATCCCGGCTACCAACCCGAAAATCACTCCTAAACTAGAGGATCCCTGTCTGCACCGTCGACAGGCTCAGGTCCATAAAACGTCGAACACCAATCCTCCGGATACTCTGAAAAATATGTCCAGTCAGGACTGGAGCAAGTACATCTCTAACAGCAGTTCCATTTAAATGATAAAAACTATAAAACAGTTATAGCAAGTAGCAAGAAGAATGAAGCAAGTATGAAACAAGAAAATATGTATAACTGGTGCATAAAGGTAAAGATGCATGGATATCATAGCAAGATAGTAATAACTGCAAGATACAGGAAATCTAAGCTAAGATCAAGTCCGTGCACATGAACGTGTAGTGAGTCCAGCATAAAAAATATGTAGTGAGTCAAGTCCAGAAACATGTAAGTGAGACCAACAAGAATGCAAGTGAGTCCAGACTATAAAGAATGAACTCGGTGTCTTTGAAATACTTGTTTCGACATGTAAACGGCTAGGGGTAAGTACGGCTCACCGCGCACTGGGTGCGCGGCTGCTATCATTCCAGATTAGACCAGAGGGAGTGATTCCTGATGATGCCAGATAGGAATATTTACATGTCTACTCGAGTATTTTCCCGCCCCGACTAATACAAGTGGATCCAAGACCCGACACGCAAATCAAGAGGAGTCCAGCCTGAACATGAATGATGCCTGTAGTGATGCCTGTAGGTGATGCCAGTAGTGATTCCAGAATAGAGGCCAGAAATATGAAATGTACGTGTCGCAAGTAAATAAATCTAGAAATACCAGTCAGTGTCCCGTGTTGTGCCAGAATAATCATATGATACTATACTAGAAGCTGAATCATAATAATCATCAGATAATGAAAACTATTAGAGAATGTACTCGCCTGACGTCCTAAGCAACTGGCGATCCGAACCGGTGTCGCAATGACCTAATGCAAAAAGCAAGGTTAAACAGGGTTCTAATGAGTTAAACAGATATAAAATAACTAAAAATAGGCTTTTAGGGTCGTTCTAGGTCAAACGGGTCAAACCGGTCAAATCTGGGTCAAAAAGTCAACTCATGGTCCAAAAAGTCAACTCTGGGTCAAAACTAGGTCAAAAGTTGACTTTGGCGGTCAACCGAGTCAACTACGGTCAAGTCTGGGTCAAACTAGGGTGCTCCTGAAATTCTAGGTCAAACCGAGGTCATTAAGCTAGAAAACTCACAAACTCGCCTCCTTGAGATACCGGGATACCCTCGGTATCCGATACCTCAAACTACGCTATATACCCCGCCTATACCCTCTAAAACCTATGCTAGCATGCGTAAATATATACACATAAGCATATAAAAATCACTCCAATACTATTCCTAGGCTATTGCTCAAAAACCCCGCTCGAAACCCAATACCTTGGTTATCTTAAGGTATCGAGATACCTCGGTATCTCAAGGTATTGAGATACCGCTCTAAACTCAACCCGACTACCCCTCTAGCTAACTTACTATGCATAAACATATATATCTAGCTATATTCTAGGCTAAAATATAGATATCTAATACGTATAGGCATATACCTATATATCTACATACATATCTCACATACCTTACATATATACCTTACCTTACACATACATTACATATATATGTATCTATACCTATGTATCTATCTATCTAATCTAGCTATCTATCTATGTGATATCTAGCTATCTATCAACCTATCTAACTATCCAACTATTTATCTACCTATCTATGAATCTATCTATCTAGCTAGCTATATAACTATATATCTATCTATCTTTCTATTACCTATCTATCTATATGTCTATCTATCAATTTACCTATCTATTAACTATCTATCTATTTATCTATCTAACATATACCTATTTATCTATCTATGTATCTATTTATCTACTATCTATAGATCTATTTATCGACTATCTATGTACTATTTATCTATTTACCTATCTATAGATATCTATCTATCTAATATATCTATACATCTAACTATGTATCTATATATCTACCCATCTTAGCTATCTAGATATCTATCTATCTTAGCTATCTAGATATCTATCTATCAATCTATATATCTATATCTAGCTATCTATATACAGAGCCCCCTCTCGCTACTGCGCTAAGCTAGGCCTCGCCACACTTGCGCAAACGCCACGCCCTGCTGCCGCGCTTGCTGCTGGAGCTCTGCTGCAGCCTGCGAGCTCTGCTGCAGCCTGCTGCTGATGCTTCTGCTGCTGCCGTGGCACTGCATCGCTCGAACGAGCTGCTGCCGCGGTGCTGCCTCGCTCTGCTGGCTGCTGCAGCGGCTGTGTGCAGTTCGCTGCCTCGCTCTGCTGCACCCAGACACAAGCACACACACACACACGACCACACACACACAATCACACATACACAGACACACACACACACTCAAACATATCTCAATACACACACACACACACACACACCCTCACACACACACTCTCACACACACTAGCACACACTCTCACAAACACACAACCACACATAAACACTCATACATATATATATAAATCCTCACACACACTCACACACAAATATATACATAGCTATATATATTTATATAAACACACAAGCACACTTACACATACATATATATATATATATATATATATATATATATATATATATACATAGACATGTACATACACAAGTACATAGATATAAATACACACATATATGTATACTTACAAACACATATACATATATATAAATATATATATATATATATATATATATATATATATATATATATATATATATAGACACACACATAAATATATATATAAAGACACAAATACACAAACACAACACAACACACAAACCACACGCCCCACTCACGCCCAACGATCCCGACACTCACCAATACCCTAAAATATATAAAATATAACTCAAAAACTCTAGCACACACTCCCCGATACTAACCCAACGCGCGCACAAGCCCGAAACGAGGAACCCAAGTCGAAATGGCCGTTCGGTCATTTCGACGAACACGTGGTGCGCGGCTCGGAAAATCTCCTGAAACGCACACCAAACGAACTCGGAATCGGCCCAAAATTTACCCACGTGCTCTACACGATGTCTAGATCCTAGAAAATGTGCTCCCGTATCGATTCTAGGTCCGTAGCGGAAATGCGCACGCACTTAGAATCGGCGACGACGAAAAGCCCTAATTTCGCCCGAAACGTTCGTTTCTCCGCGACGCGGCTTCCCGTGTCCGAACGGAGACACACACTCACCCTCAAGACACCCGACAACATCTACCTAGGTCTGTCTAACCTAGGATATCACCCAAAATTGGGCCAAATTCGGATTCCACCCAAAATTGACACAAAACCTAATGTCAAAGTCTCTAAACTCAACCAAACTAGTTCCAACTTCCTCCTACGGGTAGGCTTAGGGTCTAGGAAGGTTCTACAACACTAATTACACTATATAAAAATAATTAGTAAGGGGAAAGTTAGGTTTTACCTCTTGGGAGTTGGAATCCCAAGGCCAAAGTCTCACAATCCCTAGAAATCACCTTCCTCAAGCTCCAAGCCACCAAAACTAGCCTCCACACTAAATCTAGGCTCCCCACATCTAGGTTAGAGAAAATACAAGGTTAGGGCTAGCACAAATGAGAAGGAATGGAAGAAAGAAGGAAGAAAAATGGAAGAAAACTCACCTTGGGGAAGAAGGAAGAAGAAAGAAGAAGTGGAGAAGAAGAAGTGGAGAAGAAGTAGTGGAATGAGAAGAGAGGGGAGAAGAGGGGCTGCTATGCTGGTTCTCATGGGTGGAATGGGGTTGGGGGTCGGCCAACACTAATAAAATAGGTCTCCAAAGTCTCCAAATGCCCCTACATGACTTGGTTTCAGGTTTCGGGTTCCAAAAGCACTCAAACTAGCTCCAAATCTCTCCCACTAACCTTCTAAATATATAATAAATATTTCTAAGCCCCAAAATAATTCTCACAAGGGTGTGGGCTGGGTCGGACATGCGTCCACTAGGGTCTGACATGGGTCCAGGCTAGCCAAAATCCTAAAACAATCAATATAAAAATAATACAATCAATAATTAATTATAAATACAATTAAATATAAATAATATACAATTAACCAAATTAAAAATAAAAAAAATACCCGGCTCAGGAAATGGGGTGGTGACAACCGCCACGTAAAAAGTGCCATACTCTCCACTATCCGGCTTCTACGCCGACTGGACGGTTACTGTCACTAAAACCCTATAAATAGAGACCTCTATTGACAGAGGTCCAAGGTCGCAAATTCCAGGGTCGAAGAATTAAGGTCGAAAGTCGAAAATTGATTTCTGAGAGAGAGAGAAGAATCCAGAGCACAGACAGAGAGTAGTGATCGACAATTTTTGCATCGAGCATCCACTCCCTCTTGCAATCCTTGAAGCTTCTCCGTCTTCTACAGTACTTCTTCATCATCGTGTGGTCCAAGGAACAAAATGATCGACCGCAGATCATACTCCTATAGCAATATTTACCCAGATTAAAAATTTGTACTTGACATCCTCGTATATGATTAATTGTACTTCTTGTTTGTAAACCAAAGAGAGAGTTTCGTATAAACCTTTTTTTATTTCTTTCGTTTATTATCAAACAGCGACGTCACAGGAAACGTCACTAATAATATATAAATTAGCGACTCCATGTAAAAATGTCGCTTGATGTCGCTAAATGGCGATATTTAGGGACGTTTAGCGACTTTTATTAAGATTTTAAAAGATTAGTCTCTCTAAGTTCAATTAAGGTCGCTAAATATCGCTAATATGTCTAATTTAGCGATGTTTAGCAACGTATATAGCGACGTTTATATTAAAAATATTTTGCAACGTGTTTAGCGACGTCGCTAAAATTTAATTTAGCAACATTTTTATTTGACGTCGCTAAACGTCGCTAAAATTTGGTTAATTAGGGCTCGGTTTCAATTTTCCCCATCTGTCAAAAATATTTCTATTTCAAAAACCCAAAATTTTCCCCTGCCCCACCCGGCTCCGGCGACGGACTTTCCACAGCGGCTACTCTGGCTTCCCCCTCCTCCTCCTCGAGCTCTAGGTAAACCCTAACTCTCTCTCTCTCTCTCTCTCTCTCTCTCAGGACACACATGTAAAACAGACACTGACACGACACACACACACAAACACTGACACTGACACTGACACGACACACACACACACACACACACACACACACACACGACATACACACTGACACTGACACTGACACTGACACGACACACAAACACACACACTGACACAGACACTGATCAGGACCTAGGGTTAGGGTTAGGGTTAGGGTTAGTTTTTTTGACCTGAGGTTAGGGTTAGGGTTAGGGTTTTTGATCAGGATTGATTCCTAGCAACGATTAATTTTGTCACTTTTTTATAGCATAAATGTAAGTTGGATTTCCTGTTAACCTTTTCATATCTGAGTATTTTATACTTTCTCTTCTGTTGAAAGAGAAGAAAAAGAATGAATAAAGAAAAAAAGAAACAAAAGAAGCCTAAGAAAATCAAGGAGAAGTAAGAAACAAGTTGGTCTTCTGTCTGTATAGCAGCTTATTCTAATGTAATATAGTTAATTTTCTCCTGCTTTTTCATCAATCGAGGAGACTGCATTCCTCGTCTAACATTTCTCTTTTCAAATATAATATCATAGTAGTTTTAACTAAAACTCTGTTGTATGTGTGGTGTTTTGGTCACCAAAATTGTCCCCTAAAATGTATAATCGGGCTTGTCTTGAATGTGCTGGTTGTATTTACATTATCCTAAACTTGTAAAAAAATATGATCATTATAACTGGATCACAGTTGTTCAGGTTTGTTTGTTCTCACTATATTGTTCTCGTGTTTCGTGCTAAACACGGACATGTTATGGATTGGGATAAAGTTGGCTAGGTTGGGTTTTGATTCATGGGGATGCGTAAGTATGGATTTGTTTTTTAATACAAGGCGAAGGATGAAGTACTCAGCTAGGAAGTGGGAGATTGAGGACATTTCATAGTTACCAGACACTACAATTTATCATGGCCTGTAAGTTCATATCTAACGTCGACACCAGACTCCAACAAAACTAGGAAAACATTTCTGAAACTCAAGGGAAATGAATCATACATTTATAGGATCCTACACTTTTGGGGAATATTTTTTTGATAAAAGTAATTTTTCAGGTGGACAAGACATTTATATATCTAAAGTTAAAAATACGGTACACATATGTTTTTTTGAATCATACATAATGCGGTAAACATTTCCTAACACCTACCTATCCCCCACGATCATACCGTGATACTACACTCGACACACACATGCACACTAAAATATATGTGCACTAAACGTCGAGAAAGCAACAGGAGCAGTGACTATTGGCACCAAATGCCAGTTCATATAGTGTATGTATTGTTAGTGTTATTTGTGTGGTTGGTATTGATACTTTTATATTAGTCAGAGTGTGTGTGAGAGTGTTATTGAAGTATGCAGGGAGGGTATATCAAATTTGAGGGTATCATAGTGGTGTCCTATGTTAGCAGCAAATGAGTGAGGAGATGGTATATACTAATACAAGTGTGTCAGTGAGCGTGACTCAAGTAGGGTTTTAGATGTGTAATAGTGAATATGTGAGGGGCTCGGGTTTCAGTGCCCACAAGCACATAGATTGAGGTACACATGTAAGCATGGCAAGTAGAGGTAACAACAACAGTGAGCACTGCTTACTAGCAGTGAGCAGGGGGAGACTTGAGGCATATCAGCCCAATGTGCATTGGAGCATGTTGAGGTAAGTCAGTGAGCTAGGAGTGTGCTTGGGGGCAGCTGCAGTTCTGTAGTATGGCACACTATCTGTAGTGTGTTGACTGCACACTTCTAGTGCAGTTCATAGTGCTATGGGGGAGAGGTAGTCAGATAGTCCACCGTAGGAAGAACTACAGTAAGCATCAATGTGGGGGAATCAGGTTGCTGTTTAGGTATAGTTCAGTGGGTGTTGTGTTCAGATTTGAATACAGTTAAGTCCAGGGAAGGAAGTTGATTATGGAACTTGAAGTTGATGACTGTTAGTTTAGTGGCACACTGTCTGTAGTTAGATGATTGATGATGGTTAGTATATAGTGAAGGTTAGTGTCAGGTAGTTGTAGGAGTAGGATAATTAGATATGACTTTTAGTTTGGTATTCGAATTAGAGGCCATGATGTAGTGTCAATTGTTAGTAAATGTTAAGTTATATGTTAAAGGGTGGTTAGTGTTACAAGTTAGTTGGGTATTGTTCTCAGTTTGTAGGTAAGTTAATACTTGATGACTGTTAGTTGATAGGTGTATGTGTTAGTTTAAATGGTTAATAATTTTGAATATTGCTTATTTTAGACTTTGATAAATGAAAGTATGTATTATATCAGTTATGATTTTTATAGTATGGTTAAGTTATGAAATTAGGTGATAAACCACTGTATGTAATGATTTATATGATACATACTGTCATTTTTGCAGAAGTATCTAGAAATGAATATGAATTACTATCTGCGTCATCGTTCGTGGATGTACAACCGTCATCATGATAACATGTGTGGTGTGCGGGATGAATTCATTGAGGGTGTACAGCAGTTCCTGCAGTTCGCCAAGGCTTTCCCTCAGTACATGGATGGTACAAAAATTAAGTGTCCATGTGTGAGATGTCGCAACAAAAAATATCATCCAGAAGTGGAAGTCACATATCATTTATACTCGAAGGGCTTCTCGCCGAATTACTATCAGTAGATCGCGCACGGAGAACTTGTGTCTCTAACATCGGAGTCGGAGCCTTATGTGGAGCCGTATATGGATGTCCACGACCACGATGCTTACGACGACGGGTGGGTGAATATGGTTTATGATGCGGCGGGGCCTAGTTTCAATCCGGACAATTATGATTGGACGGGACCTAGTTGCAATCCGGACAATTATGATGCAGCTGAGAAGGCACCAAATGTCGATGCTGCAAAGTTTATGGAGTTGCTGGAGAATGCAAGGACTCCACTATATCCTGGTTGTGAGGATCATTCACCGTTGGAGGTGGTTACAAGATTAGTGAGCATTAAGTCCGATTTTAACATGTCGCAAGAATGCTATAATCGACTGATCGATTTGATTATAGAGATCTTGCCCGATGGTGCAAAGTTGCCTAAAGACTTCTATCGATCTAAGAGGATGGTGAGATCGCTCTGGATGGGATACCAGAAAATTGATGCATGTCGTAACAGGTGCATGTTGTACTACAAAGACGACAAGGATGAAGATGCGTGCAGATTCTGTGGTGCTGATCGCTACAAGGCCAATGTTAGAGGAAAGTCTGTCGGTGCAAGAAAGCCTACCGATTCGATGTACTACTTGCCTTTGACGCCGCGGTTGCAGCAGTTGTTTATGGTTAAGGAGACTGCAGAAAATATGAGTTGGCACAGGCAAAAACAGATCGAAGGAGTATTGGATCATCCATCCGATGGAGAAGCATGGAAGCACTTTGATCGAGAGTATCCACATTTTGCTTCGGATTTGTGTAATGTCAGATTGGGGCTCTCCTCTGACGGTTTTACCCCATTCGGACTTTCGGGCTCCCAGTATTCATGTTGGCCTATGATCGTCACTTCGTACAATCTACCGCCTTGGATGTGCATGAAGACTCCATATATGTTCCTAACCGTTATTATCCTGGGTCCAAATAATCCGAAGAGGAATATCGATGTGTATTTACATCCTTTGATAGATGAGTTGAATCAGCTGTGGGAAGTAGGTGCCAACACGTACGATGTTTCTAAAAAGCAGAATTTTCAGATGAGGGCAGCACTTATGTGGACCATCAACAACTTTTTGACCTATAAAATGTTATCGGGATGGAGCACCCATGGGCATCTCTCATGTCCGTATTGCATGGACCGTACTAAGGCTTTTCGTTTGAAACACGGAGTCAAACCGTGCTTCTTCGATTATTATCGATAATTTTTGTCGAAGGATCATCCGTACCGGAGGAACAGGAATACTTTTCGTGCGGGAGTTGTGGAGAAGGCCAATCCACCGCCAAGGTGGCCCGGATATACGATATGGGAAGAGGTAAAAGATTTACCAAGTGCTATCGAAGAGCCTGCTAAGGGGTACAAGTGTGACGAATTTGGTCGCACCATAACTGGACGAAGAGAAATATATTCTGGGATCTGCCATATTGGAGCACCAATCTGATCAGACATAACCTTGATGTCATGCATATCGAGAAAAATATGTTTGATAACATAATTAATACTCTAATGGAGGTAAAAGGGAAGACGAAAGATAATCCGAAGGCCAGGTTGGACTTAAAAAAATATGTAGACATCCTGCATTACATTTGATACAGGAGGGGAACGGAAAGTTAAAGCAACCTAAGTCAGTTTTCTCACTGGAGAAAGAGGATAAAGGAAGACTTTGTCGGTGGATTCAGGGTCTAAAGTTTCCAGACGGGTACGTGTCAAACTTGAGAAGATGCGTCGACCTCAAGGAGAACAAACTGGCGGGTATGAAGAGCCACGATTGTCATGTATTCATGGAGAGGTTAATTTTGATTGCATTTCGAGAATTCTTACCGCAGGTCGTTTGGTATCCATTGAAAGAGCTCAGCATATTCTTCAGAGATCTTTGTTGTACTAAGTTGCTCGTCGATCGTCTAGAAAAGCAAGAGAAGGACATTGCGGTAACACTATATAAGCTCGAGAAGGTGTTTCCTCCTGGATTCTTCGATTCTATAGAGCATTTGCCAATTCATCTTTCCTATGAGGCACGTGTTGGTGGTCCTGTCGGTTATCGGTGGATGTACCCCTTCGAGCGGCATCCGAATCACCTAAAGAGAAAGGTGAAAAACAAGGCACGGGTTGATGGCTCTATTTGTGAAGCTTATGTTCTCGAGGAGATTACAAACTTTTGCTCGACGTATTTCAAATCGCATGTTGCTACTAATAGAACAAAAGCTCCGAGAAACGATGACGCATATCAGGAATCTAATGATGCAATACTCAAAGTATTTAATGCGTCTGGAAAGCCTTCGGAAAAAATAAAGAAGAGATATTTGAATGACGACGAGCTAAGGGCTGCTCAGTTGTATATATTACTCAATTGCGACGAGGATGAAGTGGAGAAGCTAGAGAGGTAAGTAATTAATACGTCCACGTTTACATCATCTCAATGTAATAGTATAAGATACTATTATGCTACTAATCAGCAGTTGCTTCATTGTTTTTCAGCACATATAATGATGAGTTGAGGTCGGTTAGACCCTACATAACAGACGAAGAAGTAGAACAAGAAATAAGATACCATTTTTATTCTTGGTTGAGCGCATATGTAAGATGCTTGGTAATTACTTTTTAATTCTACACTTGCAAAACAAATAACTTACTATCGCTACTTTGGTATTTAGGTCGATCGTCTAATAACACCCAAGACTGAATCTATTAGAACTCTAGCCAAGGGACCAATTACTGCCGTTAAAATATGGCCAAGTTTCTGTGTGAATGGGTTCAGGTTCAAGTCAACAAATGCTCCTATCAGAGACAGCTTTCTGGATCTTGATTCTACGAAAAATAGTTATTTGTGTATCAAATCTTCGAACTACAAAGATGTCAATCCAGGCAATGATTTCTTTGGCATCTTACGAGAGATTGTGGAGTTGATATATAATTATGGCACAGAACCTGCTAATATCGTGCTATTCAAGTATGAATGGTTCGATCCGATTCAAGATCAAGGTTAGAAAATTGACAAGCATGGCCTTGTGGATATAAACTACAAGCGTAGATATCAAGGCTATGAACCATTTGTCCTATCAAGTCAGGATCAGCTCGTGTACTTCACAACTTATCCTAGACGGGGGACAGCGAGGTCGGATTGGTGGGCAGTATGCAAGACTAAAGCTAGAAATACCTTTGACATTGACAAAATAGCTTATCATGAGAACGATCTACCTCTTGTAACAAACATTGTAGATGTGGACTCAACGGAAGTTACTTATTATACGAGTAATAATGTAGAAGATGTAAAATTATTCGAAGAGGAAGACGAAGACGAAGTCGAAGTAGATGAAAGTGAAGACGGGGAGGAGGAAGAGGGAGAGGAGGACGAGGAAGGCGAACAAGATGAATTTTCTGAAGATGATTAAAAATAAAATATTTTGCCGGTAGAATGTAACTATATTTTGACTGTACAATGTACTATTTTAAAGAATATATGTATTATATTTTGACTGTAGAATGCTTTGAGATATGCATCATATTTTGACTGTAGAATGTACTATATATTTGTGTTTTTCTATATTCATCATAGTATGACAGGAGGACGCGGAGGATTCGGTAGGTCTCGAGGTAGACAGAGTGCTCCTCCGGTACTGCCTACTGTTGGTTCCGGATCGTCGTCACCCAGTACTCCAGTATATCGATCACTCACATCTCCGATTGTTGGGACGAGTAGTTCCAGGCGTGATAGTGCTCCCTCGTCCAACGTTCCTCCTGCTGACGGAACCATGGGGACAGATAAGCATGTCGAGGAGGTCGTGCCCACGTTGTCCCAGCATTAGCAAGATCCTCCATGCGCACCTCCGGAGGAGACGAGGACAGAGATTTGGGCCGACGGTACAAAGTAAGTCAATTAGATGGTTTAGCATAATATATATCGTATATTTCTTTATTCAACGTATATTGACTTTTTCGATCAAAATAATTATCTCTGTATAGATATCGTCCATCGTCGGTTCAGAGACGCCTGGGCCAATTTCTGAGAAACAACTACGGTGGCCCTTGGATCAACTACTCTAAGGCTCCGGAGGAGAGGAAGGCATTCTGGTTTACGCACTTTCAGGTAAAAGTATATTAAATAAATCCTCTAATTTATGCATATTATATAACTTATCCGTGATGCTCACTTACTAAATTATTTATTGTAGCAAACGTATTTCTATCCTCCGCACCGGGCCGAGTGATCGAGTGGCTGTTTCCTACCGTTGCCGCCAAGCTTATCCGAGATGCTCAGGATGACCAGAAGGCTCGTGATCGTGCTGGAAAACCGATCCAAGGTTGGATCACGCCTGAGTAGTGGACTGCGATGAGTGCTAGATTCGACGATCCGAGCTACAAGGAAAGGTCTGAGAAGGCCAAGGCGGCTAGGCGGAATGC
This sequence comes from Iris macrosiphon, assembly GCA_036927795.1. Classification (NCBI taxonomy): domain Eukaryota; kingdom Viridiplantae; phylum Streptophyta; class Magnoliopsida; order Asparagales; family Iridaceae; genus Iris; species Iris macrosiphon. The sequence goes on along the minus strand of JAYESA010000019.1, from coordinate 40,330,248 downwards.
TGCCAAGTGGTGTGGTGGCTCGATTTCGATGACGGAACATTTCCTTCGTTTGGTATATTTTTTCTTTTAAAATATATTATTTTAATGTAAGTACCATAAAATGGTACTTGGAAAAAATATTTAAGTTTAGTACTAAATAATATATTTTTAACAGGTACAAAGGGGTGAGGATGCAAATATGGTGACCGTCTTCTTGGCCACCCATTGCAAGGACGGAAATCTCATTGATGAGAGGGCCTCACAGATCTATGTAAGTATTACTTTACTTTGTGTTAATTTTAATATAACTTAGGCAATTATCAAGTTTCCAAATATTTCTAGGCCGAGTATCTTAGGCTGCGTGAGCGGGCGACTGCTAGTGCACCTACACCTGGAGAGGCTGGTACTTCCTTGTAGCCTGCTCCAGCTCCGTTGGCGGATGACCTATGGGTGACACCAGCTGGTGGTCTCCAGAGGGGTACGTACTATGGTACGGGATCCTATGGCGCCCTGGTTGCGACGTAGTCATCTAGGACCTCCCCGACAGCTGCGTATTCCATACAGCCCTCGCAGTCGTCGACCAGAGTCCAGGAGGCCTTTGACCGTCAGATTGCGTCTCTCTGTGACGAGTTGCTACGAAGGATGGAGGAGCAGCCCCGGTCCCAGCCGCAGGCGGACGATCCGACGCTCATCGCATGATTCGATATGCTCGACCGCAGCATCACGGAGCTCCGGGATTTGACAAATGAACTTAGAGCCTCGACAGACCGCAACATCACGGAGCTGCAGGCATCACAGCTATCGATGGGAGAGAGGCTAACGATGATGCAGGATTCAATGGTTCATAGCAGTACGAGGCTGTTATCTACCATGGATTCTTACAACCAGCGACTCGCAGACTTGGAGCGGGTACGGCCTCCTGGTGCGCCTATATCGACATAGACTCCACCGACGTCACTGCCTTCTCCATCGATATCGGTGTCGATTCTACGGGAGCAATATGAGCTATTTTTATTCTGCATGCGCGCCGGTGGTCAGCCTCCTGCAGATCCGCAGTAGTATAGCTAGTTGCTGGATATTTGTATTTTTTGTATTATTTAGGATGAGATTGTATGGATATATATTTGACGTATTCTTTACGATAAGATTTGCTGGATGCTTTCTTTTCTTCAGATTTTATTATATTATTCATATTAAATATGTTATTTACCGGTGTTGAGTGTTCAACCCAAGGGGGTTGGCAAACCCATAAATTCAACGGAGGGTTGCTCCAGGTCTATTTGTACAGATTGACATTTTTTATAAACTGCAGGAATAATAGTTTGGAAACAATTCAGTATTCTTTTTTTTCCTGCAAAATTAGCGACATTTTTAGCGATGTTTAGCGACGTGTATACACGTCGCTAAATACGTCGCTAATTAGTGACGTTAATACACGTCGCTAACGACATCGCTAAACATGTCACTAAAAATGTCGCTGTACGTCGCAAATTGCTGACATGGCAATATTGCCAGGTCATTAAAGACGTCGCTGTAATATCGCTATATAAGTCGCTAATTAGCGACATTTAGCGACGTTAATTAACGTTGCTAATTAGTGACGCTGCGTCGCTAAACGTCACTAATTTAGCGACACATTTAAGTCGCTAAAAATGTTGATATAACGACGTTTAGCGACGTTTTTGCTTTCAGCGACTTGCTTTGTTCTGACTTCTTTAAAACGTCGCTAATTACGTCACTAAATATGATTAGCGACATTTTTTAGTCATTTAGCGATATTTTTAAACGTCGCTAATTTGACTTTTTCTGGTAGTGTCTGCAACCCTGGTGCTTATTTGGTTTAAGGGTTGTGGTCCAGATCTAGAGTAGATCCTATGACCTTTTGCCACTCGTCGCCTTATCTTTCTTTATACTTATTTTATTGAGACAAGTACATTGGTACCGTACAAAGCTCGACCCACATTTATTTAGTTATTTGGTTGTCTCTTATTTTTACTGATCGTGGTTTTGGTTAACACCTTGAGCTCCTTTGTGGTACTTGTTGCTTGGGATTCTAACCCTACAAGTTTGGCTTGGCTAGATTTACCCGAAGAGAAGCAGGATCCTCCGTACTTTCAGCAAGATGGCTTGCACTCGTAGGACTACGGCCGAAGCTCGCCAGTGGGTGTCCTTCTTCTACCCCTCGTTCTGATTTCTCGATTTATGGTGTTAGCAAGGGGGCAGAGTTAGCTCCTTGTATTTTTGAGACTTTAGTCAACATGATATATATATATTAGACCATGGTTGGTATATTTGATCATGTATAACTATACTCTACTACTGCAGCATTTTGTATTCACTGGCTTCATGATCATATGTGGTATGTATTTTGGGATGCCTCTTAACATTCATGTATGATATACTCTTGAAATTGTTGTTAGTGGATTAAGATACTAGGATTTGTCGGCCTTAGGACTAACGTTGTAGCATGCTATAGTATCCACATTTGTCTTCTTAACTTAGCACATTGCGGCTTACTTCGATATTCTGCAAGGTGTGGTTGGCCATGCCAGTCCTCATATTTATTGAGTATTCTGGGAGCGGGGCGTGACAATTATTAATAAAAATTTATTTCTTATGTATTATGTTGTTATTCAATTTTAATATTTTATTTGCTGTAAAATTCTATAAAAATAATTATTTTACAAATTTACATGAGCATATCTTGTACAAGCGTAACGTAGGCTTGTACAACTTCGTGTCCAGTGTCCACTTATCGATTTGACAAAATTGGCACGTGACATAATGGTATCAAAGCATTAAACTTTTTCCATCAAGGTAGATTTTTGTTTATGTTTCAAAGACGAAACTTTTTCTTAGTACCCCGCTCATTGTGCTGGAAATTCTATATGTATCGATTGATAGGGACAAATTGAATTAAGACATTTTTCTATCTTTTGATTTCTTTCTTCGGAAGTAAGTCTGAAATGCAGTTAATCATATCTTGAAGAAGAACTCTATATACGAGTATTTTCTCAAACATTTTTACTGTTTGTGTTTTATTGATATGAATAGATTTTCTTGGATGTTTCATTGTATTTCATTGATTGCCTTTATCGATTTACGCATTCATGTGGAATTTTGTAAGAAAGAGAGAAGAAGAGTATTGATAATTTGTTGGCGCAAATGTAGGTGACCGCATATGCGAAGTTTGATCGAAATACTGGAGATCTCTTTCAGTCGGTAGTTCTCTAATAATGAGTGCTTTGATCCTTCTTTCCTTTACACCTTAACAAATGACGCTCTTCTATTTTTTGTTGTGTCATTCGATCAATGATACCTTAACAAAAAGAATAAAGTTAAAAGTGAGTAACCATAATGTTATTTGTTTGTCATATAGAAATTTGGATTATGGTATTGTAGTTGCTTGTCATATATACATTACAAGAAAATGGCTTTTTTGACGATTTTTTTCCTTCAAGAAAGGGTTTTCTTGACGGTTTTGGATCTGTCATCTAGGCCACAGTCAAGAAAAGTTATATTTCTTGACGGTTTCTTTTTTTGTTTACTTGACGGTTTTAAATCATCAAGTAACAAACCTGTCTTAATGGTTTTGAACCGTCAAGAAAATATATAGAAAAAACCGTCAAGGTAAATAAAAACTTTTCTTGACTGTGACATAGATGACGGGTAATGACCGTCAAGAAATTCCTTTCTCGATTGGAAAAAACCGTCAAGTAAAACATTTTTTGATGTTTAAAAACCGTCATTAAAAACCCTTTCTTGATGTTTAAAAATTGTCAAAAAATAACTTTTTGTTGTCGTTTTGCAACCGTCAAGAGAAACCTATTCTCAATAATATCAGTATATTCTAGAATCCAGTTACCAAACACACAAAATATCAATATATTTCAGTATATCGCAAGCATCAAAGAACTATAATACACAATTTTTATATTAACAAATACACGTTCGTACACCACAAACATCGAACCACATCCAAATAACCAAAGTATATGGTTTGTACCACAATATCTAAAACCTATTTTTACAACCAAAATACATCTCTGAACCCAGAGCAGTACAACCTTCAACCCTTCATTTTCCAAGTAGTTCCTGAGAGAAGAAAAATAATATATTTAATCAATATGTGTGTTTATACAAACTGATATCAACTGTATCAGAGAACAAGAAGTTTAAATTTTATTGAATAAACTGATATCAATATTTATTTTAGTAAATATACCATGTATCAAAGAAAAAACTGATATCAATCTTATATCGGCTTGGTATGCTATGTCATTGTCCAATTTAACTTCAATGACTAAATCTGATATGCAATACCTATGCTTGAGGTTCCACACCCAATTTTTTGAGATATATGAAATGCAGCCATTTATTGATCTAATCATAGTCATAGTAATATCACAATCATCAAACATTGTCTAAAGTATTTATAGTAAAAATAACTGAACTGGATACTGAAGATAGTAGAAAAATTGAATTGGATACTCAAGATAGTAAAAAAAAAACTGAACTGGACCGTAAAAAAATTGAACTCATTAATACTCAAAACTAGAAATCCGAATCGAAACTCAAACTGGGTACATTGATACTCAAACTGAAACTCAAAAAACTGATACCAACATATCCAATAGTACTGCCAAAATTGTGTCCTAAATAGGATACCTAGTGTTTTGTCATGATATATTATGATACGCATGGCTAGATATTGATATTCATATGTAATTGCCTTATTAAGTGTTATGTATCAATTAGATATATACACTATATTTTCAAATGTTATTATGCTATATAAATAGTTTATTATATATTTATTATGTCTTAAATATCTAATTATGTCAATTGTTAATTTTCTATATCTATATATTCATTTGATTGAGTTAGTTTGGTGAGTATCATAAAGGATGGGGGTTTTGTGTATCATGGCTACCAATTGATATTAGTTTGTAAATATGTTTTAGTGTATCATAGAGAAGTGGAGATGTGTGTATCCTAGTTATCCATGTGAGTGAGTGTACTTGGGTGTTTTAGTAAGTATCAATATATTTATTTTATTGAGTTTGTTTGGTGAGTATCATAGAGGATGGGGGTTTTATTCCTCACGGGTACCAATTGATATTAGTTTGTGAATGTGTAGTGTATCATAGAGAAGTGGAGATGTATGTATCCTAGTTATCTATGTGAGTGAGTATACCTGGGTATTTTAGTGAGTATCTTGTGTGTGGGAATGTGTATTAGTGTATCATAGAGATGTGGAGATGTGTGCATCCTAGTTATCTATGTGAGTGAGTGTACCTGGGTGTTTTAGTGAGTATCTTGTGTATAGGAATGTGTATTAAGTGTCAGGTATAGGCAACAATAGGTAGTATTTTGGGTTGGGACTTTAGTGTAGGTACGAGCATGAGACCTGTGTGTGCAGTAGGTATTCCTGCCGTATACTGTGCATCATGTGCCAGTATAGTATGTTAGGATGTAACAGCAGCTTATTATAGGGAAATTTATAGGTAGCAGCTGCTGCAAGTGAGCATAGCAATATGCTCACTATGATCACTACAGATACTAGGATGACTTAACAAAGAATTGAATTGCATATAACGTTCCCAGTGTAAAGGAAATATGTAGAATCATTGGAAGATCAGTGAAGAAATCATTTCAAATGTTAGAGAGCAGAGTTTTGTGTGTAGTAATAACTACAGTATGATAATAATTAGCTTAATGTTTATGTGTCTGGGTTTAGTGTCATAAACTGAATGCAGTATATCAGTGGACTGACATATAAGTGTCAAGTATCAGTATATGGGTGCCAGGTTGTGTATCACATCAGTAGGTAAGAAGACTGGGGGTGAGTGTGGAGATACCAAGTGTATCGGTGTCCTGCATCTAGGTATATTCTGGGATAGATATTCGGTGTACGTGAAAGTGTGTGAGTGAGAAACAGAGAAATGAACTGCATATAGCAGTTTCCAGTATGTAGGTATGTATTTTGTATAGTGGGGGTGGGGTTCAAATATGAAAATTTTGTATTAGTGATACCAATGTACAATAGAGAAATCAGTGTATGTATTCATATATGTTAAAATGTGTGTGAGTATGAGAGGGTAGCAGAACAAGTGCGTAAAGAAAAGAAAATATATAAAGATTGTTAGAAGAAAACACCAACTTAATATTTCAGATATAGATATCTAAGAAACTTGAAAGTGCTAGAAATATCGGGTCTTTTACTTACTGAAAAATTCAGAATACAAAATTAAAATTAAACATTGTTACCGGCCTCTGGGGAAGTCATGCACGAAGCACTGCCCTAAGAGTTTATTCGGGATCTGTGTGCAGACGTTCCCGAAGCTCCTAGTGGTAAAACCCCCGCACTACCGGTATCTCGTTGCCGCACACGACTTGGAGAGAATGACTAGGACTTAGCTCTGCCCAGAGCTTGGAGATGAAGAGGAATGAAACAGAATGGTGACAGAGGTTCGGAGTAGAGAAAATTTCTGATCTGATTTACAAAGAAAACAGTCGGATATATATAAAACTGTTGTGTAATGGTCAGAATTAATTCTCTATTAATTCAGACGTTACACAAGAGAATAAATAACGAACCTGGACACAAAATCGGTTCAGAAACATTTGTAACGTTCAGAATTTAATTTTCTAACGTTTAGAAAATTAAATAAAAAATGAAGAGGAGCAAAAAGATTTTTAGGGTCCAGCCCGAACCCGAAGAGGAAATCGGATCGGCATTCGGCGCCCGCAGATGTGGGCGCATACCCGCACCCGTAACGCGCGCCGAACCGAACTGAGCCGAGCCGGGCCGGGCGGCGGCGGTGGCGCGCGCGTGTAGCCCAAGGGGTTCCCCACACAACAACTTAATAGAGCAAAGGAGAGAAAGTAATATATGTACATAGGAAGGTTTTGGTGCATCCGATGTGGGACTAAAGAAAGGGAGAGGAATTGAACTTTTGCAAGAAACAAACAAAACCAACAATCCCCCCCCAAAAGGTCAAGTTTCGAAACAGAGATAAGAGTGAAGTAAATAGAGAGAGAGAGCATCTGGGCAGTAAAATACTATGCATAGATGAGATGGACTACAGCCTTGAATCTCACGTAGTGACTATTGCCTTAATCTGAAGAAGTGCTTGATGGACTATGCCTTGAATCAGACTTCTTGAACCAGATTTAGAAAAATAGCACACATAGTACGCTAGAGGTCCTTGGTCTATCGGGTGGCGCTTTTAAATGGCCATGCGCTCTTTACACATTCATGAGAGTTGTCTGGGATCGCCCTGTCCCATAGTCGCGGCCTTCACGACCTCTCATATAGGTAAGTCCTTAATGGTTGGTGATATGAATCAACCTAGCATTACAGCTTGGACCTATTAAGAGTTTAAACTCATCCTAACCATATCATACAGGAACACTGTCACCATAGGGATGGGGAGTTATTGTACACATGTACAGCCGCTTGGGCTTTATTTTAATGAGACTTTTAATCTCGAGTCAGTGTTCCATAAAGTCACCTAAGTTCAGCTTGTTTCTACCCATTGAACCGGCTTCTTGGGATCTCCAGTCAGACTCGGTTGGGTTGCCACTACTGGTGACTAACTTATGGGCTTAACCCCATCCCCCTCGATGATTCTAGGATCAAAGTCCTAGACAGACCCTTCGTCAAGTAATCTGCAAGGTTCTTTTCTGACTTTATATAGTCAAGAACCACATATTTGCCTAGTAGGCTCTTTATTGACTTGAAGCGCAGCTGCAGGTGCCTGTTCATCTTAGCATTCACAGAATCATGCTTTAGTAGTTCAATAACAGATTTATTATCACAATTTATAGAAATTGCAGGAACAGGACTAAGAGAAACAGGTATATGCATAATAAGATTTTTAAGCCATTCAGCTTCTGTACAAGTTGTATCTAAAGCTATCATTTCAGAGTCCATTGTACTCCTAGCTATGATAGTTTGCTTACAAGAGCTCCAGGAGATTGCAGCTCCTCCTAGAGTAAATACATATCCAGTAGTAGATTTTATATCATGTGAGTCGGTTACCCTGTTTGCATCTGAATAACCTTCTATGATATCAGGGTGCCTAGTAAAATGAAGTTTGTAATCTAGGGTGCCCTTGAGATATCTAAATACCCTATCCAAGGCAGTCCAATGTGACTGATTTGGGTTACTGGTATATCTACTTAGTCTCCCAATAGCAAATACAATATCAGGTCTTGTCCTGTTTGTTATGTACATAAGGGAGCCTATCATCTGTGAGTATTTGTGTTGTTCCAAAGGTGATCCTTCATTCTTTTTCAGTACAATACTGCTGTCATAAGGAGTAAGGACAGGTTTCTTATCAAATAACTCAAATCTTTTTAGCATTTTTTCAATTGAATGTGCTAAAGATAGAGTATAACCCTCTTTGCCTTTGGTCACTTGCATTCCTAAAATTAAGTTGGCTTCTCCTAGGTCTTTCATATCAAACTGGCTAGATAAATAATTCTTTGTAATATTTATCAATTCCAGTGATGAACCTAGGATAAGGATGTCATCTACATACAAGCATAAAATGACACAACTTTTACATGTACCTTTAGAGTATATACATTTGTCATACTCATTTGACAAGAAACCATATTCACAAATTACTTTGTCAAATTTATTGTGCCATTGTTTGGGAGCTTGTTTCAAACCATAGAGGGATTTAACTAGTCTGCAGACTTTCTTTTCTTGACCTTTAGCAATGAAACCTTCAGGTTGGTCCATATAAAGTTCTTCCTCTAGATCTCCATTCAAGAATGCTGTCTTTACATCCATTTGATGGATTAGCATATCATGAATGGATGCTAAGGCCAAGAGAGTTCTAATGGATGTGATCCTAGCTACAGGAGAGTATGTATCAAAATAATCTAACCCTTTCTTCTGGGTAAAACCCTTAGCAACTAATCTAGCTTTGTATTTCTTTATAGTACCATCGGCTCTGAGTTTCTTCTTGAAAATCCACTTACAACCTATTGGTTTGTTGCCTAAAGGTAGATCGGTCAGAAACCAAGTGTTATTCTCCATGATGGAGTTGTATTCATTGTTAATGGCTTCTTTCCAGAAGGGAGCATCAGGAGACGACATTGCTTCTTCATAAGTTGAGGGATCACCCTCTATCAAAAAGGTGAAGAATCCTTCTCCTAAATTTTTCTCAATCCTATTCCTTTTACTCCGTCTTGGTTCTAAGTCTTGTTCAGATTGAGAGCTAGGTATTTGAGAACTAGTAGAGGGTATGGAGGAAGAGATTGAACTTCTATCCTTAAAGGGAAATATGTTTTCAAAGTAAACTGCATCTCTTGCTTCTATAATGGTATTGTTAGAGATTTCATTTACTTCTGAGTGAGTCACTAGAAATCTATTTGCATAGCTGTCTAAGGCATATCCTATGAAAACAGCGTCTACAGTCTTGGGACCAATCTTCCTCTTTTTAGGTTCGGGAATTCCGACTTTAGCAAGGCATCCCCAAACTCTAAGGTAATTAATCCTAGGTGCTCTACCTTTCCACAGCTCATAGGGAGTCTTGTCTTTTGTCTTACTAGGAATCCTATTAAGAATGTAACATGCAGTTAAAAGAGCTTCTCCCCGCAAGTTATCAGGAGCACCAGAGCTGAGAAGCATGGCATTCATCATATCTAACAGAGTGTAGTTCTTGCGTTCAGCAACTCCGTTAGACTGAGGTGAATATGGAGCAGTTACCTCATGAATTATTCCATGTTCTTCACAGAAGTTAGTCATTTCGTTTGAGGTATATTCTCCACCACGATCAGATCTAAGGATCTTAATCTTCCTTTCTAATTGATTCTCAGCTTCAGATTTGTAGACCTTAAATCTATCTAGAACTTCATCTTTGGTTTTGAGAAGGTAGATGTAACAATACTTTGAATAATCATCTATAAAAGTAACAAAGTATTTTCTACCGCCTCTAGTCAAAATCCTATTTGAGTCACATACATCACTATGGATAAGTTCTAGAAGGTCAGAGTTCCTTTCTACAGATTTGAATGGTAATCTAGTGTGTTTGGCTTGAACACAAATCTCACATTTGTGTTTGTCATCTATTGGAGTCTTGGGAATAAGATCTAAGGTCATCATTCTTTTAATAGAACCTAGGTTCACATGACCTAGTCTGCCATGCCAAACATTTGAAGATTCTATATTAGAGACAATGAGAGAACCATCAGATATTTTATTCATTGTACTTAAAATGAAAAGACCGTCTTTTACAAAGCCTTTTCCTATAAAAGAGTCATGCTTAGAAAAAACAACTTTATTAGCCTCCATTACAATTTTGTATCCTGAGGCTACAAGAAGGGATCCACTAACTAGGTTTCTCCTGACTGACGGCACATGAAGAACATCATGAAGAGTTAGTATTTTTTCTGATGTCATCTTCAGGTTAACTTTTCCTCTTCTAATAATTTGTGCCGTTGAGCCATCTCCTAGGGTCACACCTCCTCCACTCGATTCCTGATAGTTTGAAAACCAGGAGCGATCAAACGAAACGTGAACATTAGCTCCAGAATCCAATCACCAATCATCAGAATGGTAAGAGAGGTTAATAAGGGGTTGAAAGCTTACAGACCTAAAGGAACTCGAAGAACCTTTGTGAAGCATGTTCGCTTATGGTGATGAAGGTTGTGGTGGTTTGACTGAAAGTTTTTCTTCTTCTTGAAGAAATTCTTCTTGGGTTTATAAGGAAAATTGGACTTGGGTTTTCCTTAGCCTTCTACAAGGTAATAGTTTAGGTGGTCTTTGCTAAACAATCTTAAAATCTTTAGTTTTTCAAGTGTTGATCAACTCAGGTTAGCTGTAGGGGCCGGTTCCCAGCTAGCGGTGGTCCGAAGACTCTTAAATACCGTGTCGCTTAGGGTTATTTACACCCGGTTGACAGAAGGACCCTTTCGGCTTGTGCCCGAGTTTGTCTCTACTTTGAAACTTTAGATTTGAAGATTTTATTTGCAATTTTCTTTTTACTAAACTATTTTCTTTTGGTCCTAGATTGCTTTCAAAGAACTAAGTGATTAAAAATGAAGCAAATTGAATTCTAACAGTAGCTATACAAAATTGAAATGATTGAATTATTTTTAATCAGAAGCAATAAAGAATTGTAATCAGAAACAATTGAATTCAAAATTTTTGTAACAGTAGCAAATCAAATGAATTTTAACAGTAGCTATATCAAATGACTTGTAACAGTAGCTATATCAAATGAGTTCTAACAGTAACAACTCAAATGAATTATAACAGTAGCAAACTTTAGATTGAATTTATTTATTTATTTATCTTATAACAGTAGCAAATCTTAAGTATTATCTTCTAACAGTATGTTTAAGTAATTCTAACAAATTTCGAAATTGTAACAATTGCTACAGTATGTTTAGGCAATTATAAATAAATTACTACACTATGTTTAAGCAATTCTAACAAATAGTTAGGAAGAGAGAATAGTTTAGTACACTTTGTTATTATAACAGTAGCTATTTGTTACTTGATTTTATTTGCTTGGTTTTGGTTACAAATAGCTACTTGATTTTATTTGCAATTCTAAAAGTAACTACTAGAATATTAAGTTTTTGTAACAAATAATCAACACTAGCAACAGTAGATATTTTTTCTCACAAGTAATTAACACTAGCAACAGTAGCTATTTTTTCTAACAAATAATTAATAAACTCTTAGATTGTTAGAAATATCGGGTCTTTTACTTACTGAAAAATTCAGAATACAAAATTAAAATTAAACAATGTTACCGGCCTCTGGGGAAGTCGTGCACGAAGCACTGCCCTAAGAGTTTATTCGGGATCTGTGTGCAGACGTTCCCGAAGCTCCTAGTGGTAAAACCCCCGCACTACCGGTATCTCGTTGCCGCACACGACTTGGAGAGAATGACTAGGACTTAGCTCTGCCCAAAGCTTGGAGATGAAGAGGAATGAAACAGAATGGTGACAGAGGTTCGGAGTAGAGAAAATTTCTGATCTGATTTACAAAGAAAACAGTCGGATATATATATAAAACTGTTGTGTAACGGTCAGAATTAATTCTCTATTAATTCAGACGTTACACAAGAGAATAAATAACGAACCTGGACACAAAACCGGTTCAGAAACATTTGTAACGTTCAGAATTTAATTTTCTAACGTTTAGAAAATTAAATAAAAAATGAAGAGGAGCAAAAAGATTTTTAGGGTCCAGCCCGAACCCGAAGAGGAAATCGGATCGGCATTCGGCGCCCGCAGATGTGGGCCCGTACCCGCACCGAACCGAGCCGGGCCGGGCGGCGGCGGCGGCGCGCGCGTGTGGCCCAAGGGGTTCCCCACACAACAACTTAATAGAGCAAAGGAGAGAAAGTAATATATGTACATAGGAAGGTTTTGGTGCATCCGATGTGGGACTAAAGAAAGGGAGAGGAATTGAACTTTTGCAAGAAACAAACAAAACCAACAGAAAGATGCATACCATATCCAAATATAGCCACAATATTACTACAAACTTGTGATCCAATTAAGTTACAAGCAAAAGCAAAAAAGAAATAGTAGTTAACAATAAATAGTTCAATCAACTAATTAGTAGTTGACAAATAAATAGTCTCCCTCTTCAAGCTAAATCATCTTTAGTGAAGTGCTTGACAAATAAATCCATGATCTCATCCATAAACTTAATTTCCTGTAGAGTAGTACTGCATTGTTAGGACTGATCAGAAAATAAGGCACATATCATAAGGAACTAAATCAAATTAGTAAGTGTTATATATAGATAGATAAAGAGAGCCCTGCCTTATCTGAGCTATTAAAATATGAGCTCCCTATCACTTTTAGATATATGGGCAGGACTTGTTTCCCTGTCACTTGCATTATAAGTAACCAAACAAACTTCTTATATAAACATATTGCTTGACAAACAAAATCTGAAGCAATATATACCAAGGCACTTTTCTTGCACATATTGACACAATTGTACACATCTAGAGTATTACACTCACACACACACCACATGGATACAGTGACACACTATAGCCCATTGCTACAGGGACACACTATAACCCATTGCTGTATTTTCTGTAGTATCCGAAACTGCAGTATGCTGTTGCATACATGATTAACACTTGTAACACACTCAATACACAGGACCAGTGATGGAGGAGCTTACCGGCATAGTTTGCAAATCAACATTTTTACCCGATTGGATATTGCGGACACTATCTTCGAAGAAATATTCAGACAAGATTACACAGTATCCCCAAGAATCAGTATATTTTTTTATAACTATTGGGTTCAGTTATAACCAATCTTACCATTCTATGAGGGTCAATATTGGCAAATTTAAGAGCCTGTTCTATCGCATGCTCTGATGGTTTGCAGATAATAGGCATCTTTGGCAGTTCCACAACGGAAGTCTGGTGACACTAGTGCTCGATGATGTCGAAAATGATGGCCAAGCAGGGAGTCGATTCGGCTTCTATTGACTGATTTAGGGTCTCGAAGCATATGATTCCTTCAAAGCAGTCCTCTAACCTAAGCCTTCTGAGGGCTTTGGCAGCAAGGATCCTATCAGCATTTGTGAATATATATAATAGAAAGTAAGGTTATTAGGAAGCCAAGAGGTAGGAAGCAGATGCTAATTTTTCGACTATTATTATACAAAAATTTAATTACCATTTTGCAAATCGACAAGCTAAGTAGAATATTTTGAAGGACCGGATCAGGATTTAGCCTCTCATAAGGCAACCTTCCATATATAAAACTATCAGAAACTAAAATTCAATGTTGTCATGCCCCACTCCCAGAATATTAGGTAAATACGAGGACTGACATGGCCAACCATACCTTACAAAATACCGAAGTAAGCCGCAATGTGTTAAGATTGTCTAGAAGACATATGTGTGAATTCTAGCATGCTATGACGTTAGTCCTATGGTCGACAAATCCTAGTATCTCAATCCAGCAACACAAGTACAAGAGTATATCATATTTGAAAGTAAAAAGGCATCCCAAATTATATACCATATATGATCATGAAACTAGTAAATACAAAATGCTGCACTAGCAAAGTATAATTATACATGATCATATATACCAGCCATGGTCTAATATATATCATATTGACCAAATTCAGAGAAGTGATCTCAAAATAAGTGGCTAATACTGCCTCTTGCTAGAACACCACAAAATGAAATAACACTACGAGGGGTGAAGGAAAAAACTCCACTCGCGAGCTTCGACCGCAGTCCTACGAGTGCGAGCCATCTTATTGGAAGTACGGTAGATCCTGGTTCTCTTCGAGGTAATCTGGCCATACAAAACCAGTGGGGTAACCCCAAGCAACAAGTACCACAAATAAGCTCAAGTTGATAGACCAAATATATCATAACATATAGCAGAAAAAAGACATATAAGAATAAATGAAGGTCGAGACTTGTACGGTACCAATGTACTTGTCTCAAAAATATAATTGGAAGAACTCATAACAAAATGCTAAAAAGAAAGTAAGGCGACGAGCGTCAAGAGGGAATAGAACTACTCTGGATACCCTTAAACCAAATAAGGACCGGGGTTGCAGACCTTCACCTGAGCAGAACTTGGCACTCTAACCACACGCCAAAAGAATGAATTAAAAGGAAGATATAAACAAATAGAAAAATATTCATTCCATGGCCAAACATGCCTATGGTTTGTTATAATTAACTAACTAGGGTTATCACAAACCCAGTTACTAACAAATGCATGCTTTGAAGAATATCGCAACCACCGGCACTACAGTTAACCTAGATGGCCAAGGGTTCGCTTGTTCAGTACTTATAGTGCCATTCACAAACAATAATGGATAAAGAACTAAAGTAGATAACTGATAGCATAACAACATAACGTAAGCATCAGCTAGCTTTTTGAGATATAAATGATTTTTTGTAAATGAGATTTGGTTTTGTAAACAAATATGGATTTTCTAAATGAAACTGATTTTATAAACATAAAGAGATTTATTTTTTGTAAATGAAACTGATTTTGTAAACATAAAGAGATTTTGTAATTGAAACTGATTTTCTAAACATAAACTTATCTGTAAATGGTCTTGTAACATAATTGAAAATGAAACATAACTGGAACATATACTGGAATGCATATACTGAAATACATAATGTTATGAACCACGATTCAATAAAAATAACTTGTAGTGCTGCAGCACGCATAAACTTGGTCATTCATGGAGCCCTTGCCTAGCAAGGTTGTTCTATACTACATGGGGCCCTTGAAGATCGGGGTAGCCGGTAGCACAATATTCTTTCCTCCCAATCAACTAAGTGAATCTTATCTTGTTTAATCATTCCTAAATTATTTCAAGTTCTCGAGTCGTGGACACTTGAGAAGTTTCTTAGAATGACGAATCACGGGTATGATCTTTTCATGAGTTATCGTATCCGTGATACGCGATACATGGGACAATACTCACACTCGATTGTCCGATGTCCAAATGCAATAAATTATCATACACAAATATTTTCACAATGTCGTGAGGATCAAAATCACGTATTAATATAGGGAAGCACAACATTCAACTATGCTCTAATACTCAACTGGGCTAAAACAGTTTAAGCATTAGAAAAACGATACAATATAGTAAATTGACGATAACTCTCACATATGAACTCCAAATGAGGTGATTCAAAAAGATTTCGAAAGGAAAAACAGAGATATACAACTTTCATGTTTTTATTTTGAAATTCAAGCTAGAAAATAGCTTAAATAGGAAAAAATAGATATTTGGTTCACCATGCGCACAACGCATTGCGTGCGACATAAATTCTGTGCGCGACGCACTGCTGCGGCAAAAAAATCCATACGCGGCGCACTGTGCGACAAAGATTGATGCGCATGAACACTGATGCATGTGGCAAGGCTGTGATGCCCGTGATGCACTTCTGTGGCATAAAACTTTATGCGCAACGCACTGCTGCGGCATGAAAATCCATACACGATGTACTGTGCGCGGCATGGAAGTGATGCACGGTGCATCAATGCGTGATGCATTGTTGCGGCATGAAACTTCATGCATGGGGCACTGCTGCAGCATGAAAATCCATGTGCGGTGTGTCACGCCCCGGTCCTGCAGGGGCCGATCATCCTCGCTTGGGTACGATATCGTGCAAGCCTAAATTGTACTTGCCCAGGGCCAAAGCTTTGAACAAGGGCAAGTAAGTTATTCAAGACGGAAGCAGCGGCACATTTTGCAGAAACGTAAAGAACACAATGGCATAAGGAAACAAGCTCTTTATTGATATTCAAAAGTGTTACAAGCGACGCTTGGCCGAGGTTACAAATCGCTCAATCACTCTCTTTCTCTCGATTACAATGACTCTGTTCCATAAATTATGTCCCTCTATACAAAAGTAGCTCAAAGCAAACTCGATACGGCTCAAGGCATCGACTCCAGATTTTCTGGTCCTGGGGATGAGGCATGGCTATCGCTTCCTCGGACGATCCAGCACCTGAGAACAAGTAAACTGTTGGTGGGTCAACACTTTGGAGAAAGTAATAGTGAGTATAAAATCAATGAACAGAAGCAACACCCTCTGAAATCCACACTAAGTAAGCATGTGGCAAAATATTACATTACTAGTGATATTGCTACTTTTACTTATGTTCATTTCATGTAGCATAGGATTTGAGTCAGTTTACTTCTTTTCAAAAAATAGCTTTGGAAACAGTTTTGCATATTCAAACAATAAGCATACAATCGGGACAGTGTTGTATCGTGTATTACGCAGCATGTATTGTCATGCCCCAGTCCCAAAATACGTAGGACTAGGAATACGTAACACGCCAGCCGTATGTATATGGAAACTCCAATATATGGAAACCATACACACACGTACACTGTATTATGAATATCAAATCCACAAGTGGTAATATACTGTCAATAAGTCACACGCAATCTATATCTCATCCACAGCATAAATAAAGAAATAGGAATAGATAACTGAATATCAAATATGAAGTCTCAAAGTATGATAGTCGGGTGGAAACAAATCTACTGCAAATCTACTATAGTAAAAACTACTAAATAAGAGAAGAGATCAAACTCTAATATAAGATAAATGTCAATAAAGAAAATAGAAATTAGAATATCCATCAGCTACGATGAATCAAAGGTACTCTAAAGATAAGACCTCCTTAGTCCGGTATGAAGCGTCAGATCCGGATCCGTACTCCTGTGGATAATCTTGTCCGTCTATATCTGAAAGGTACCAGGTCCTCAGAGGGATATAATACGATACATAGAAGCATGCCAATAAAGTACTGAAAATAAACATCAAATGGGTCGCCTAACCATCTATGTGAATGCAGTTTGAGAACAACTTTCCAACAAGTCGGCTATCTGGCCAAAAATGGGATTGGCATGATTCTCTTAAAAATTCAGGGGCCTACAAAGCATGATATCTTTTGAACCTCAGAGGCCGCCAGGTAATATAGGGGTCATCATGACCGCGCATCTCCGGCGGAGCGTACGGGTTACAAAAAAGAAAAGTGCAAAGGAGCCCAAACGCCTAACTTGTTGTTCTCCCCACCCCATGCTCTAAGCATGTCACATCCATGACACGATGATACCTCTAAATACCAGCTAGGTCTTCTAGCATGCAAATTCTATCAGTAGTTATCCCTATCTATCGTACGACCTATACGTACCAGTGGCCAACCGAGTACACAAGTCCGTGTCCTACATGAGACTCACACTCGTGTAATAACAGTGTCATGGCCAATGAAGCATAAAATGCCTCATGATAATGGGGCGGTCTCATAAACTAGGTCAACATGCAAATATATAATAAAAACAGAATACGACGCCACCGCCGTTGCACCCAAGTTATTCTTGGACGCGTAGTTTGTATAGAAGTTAAAATATATGAACTAAATAGACAGAAATAAAATACATGCATCATATGAAATATAAATCACAGTACAATGGCAAGGTATACTTGCCTGGCAAGTAATCTGTATAGTGTAAACATCTTGATGTCATGTACACAGGATCAGGAACTAAGACCTCTAAATAAATATCTTCGGATGCTAAAATAAACATCACCAACATTCCCAGAATTAACGAGATAGCTAGAAAACACTACCCTTTCATCCAATTTGGACACAGGGGCAAAACGATAATTTTGGTTCAAAGCGGGGTCCATATGTGGCCCAGTTTGTACCAAAATACGTGCCAGGGATAAAGATCTTTAAATGGAACAAATTATAGGTCAAACAAATTTTAAAAGTCAATACGAACTCAACGGTATATCTAATTTTGGATTCCGGTGAGCCGAACACAATTTTGCCCAAAAAGTCAACCATGGGGCCCGCAAATAGGCGACTTAGTCAACTGTCTCGGAATCACGTGAACCTTGGGTCACAGGACCAGCGTGATATCATAAATCCAATGGCGCAAGTTTTGTCATATTCCGACGAGCGTACATTAAATAGTGCAGTATTTTGCAAAAGTCGTGATATGGGGACTTTTTACGGATACATATTGATTTTGACGCGCACACACGTCCAAATCAGTTTTCGTAAAAGTCCACACATCAGGATATACCATACGCGCCTTTTGATGCAATTGGTACGCGACGGGGTGGTCCCATTTGGCGGGACGCGCTCCATATCGCAAATTTTAGAGTTCAAAAACAAGTTTTTTATGATTTTTAACCCAATTTATTTCTACATGTAACACAAAATAAAATAATATAATTAACAGAAATTAATCTCGGTTATATGGTCTTCACATAGCAAAAAGAAAATTTAAGTTTGGATGTCTGTGGTGGAAGATATTGGTCTCTAAACATGGGTGGTCGCAACAATTTTCTGCAGTGTAAGGATCATGGTTTTTTCTCAACTTGGAGTCGATTTCTACCTAGTTAATAACGTTGTTCGATGGAAACTAATATACAGAGTTGAAAGGGGATAGTTCATGAATATACCGGTGAAGATGGATTAGAATTCGGTCGCAAGATGGAACAAAAAACAGCGCGGGAAGTGGGGTACGTCGCTGCGAATCTGCTGTGGTGTTCACGCGGTCACGCGGCTGTGCGATCGCGGCGGTGGTGCTCCGGTGGCTGCGGGGTGCTGGAGGTCGGCGTCGTCAGGTCGACGCAGGGTTAGAGGGAAGTGGCGACAGGTTTTGGGTTAGGGTTTATAATGTAACTATATATATTAAGGGAGCGGTGAGGGGGCTTTGCCTGGGCCGCGGGTTCGACTCGCGGGTGGGGGGATGAATTAGCATCGGGAGTTTTGGCTAGGGTGTTGTGGGTTAGGAGTAGATAGGGGGTTTAGTGATTTAGGATTCCCTTTTTTCTATTTTCTTTTTACTTATTATTATTATTATTATTATTATTATTATATATATATATATATATATATATATATATATATATATATATATGGTATAAAAATTCTAAAAAAAATTATTAGTATATTCTAAAATTATCTCATCCTTCTACAAAGTTACTTAAATTAATTAAAATAAAAATAATAGTTTTGTGCATAAATTCTAAATGCATCTTTACCTAAAATTAAATTCAATAAATTTATATTTTCTAATACACTACGAAATAATACAATTAAATTAAAAGATTAATTAAATACTTATAATATGTTTTAAAATTAGGGGTTTTATATTCTACCCAACTTATAAAAATTTTGTCCTCGAAATTAAAACTAAGCCACGATAGAAAATAAGGATGGTATAAGATAGAATTGAACAAAGTAAATTCATACCTTGGTCTACGAATAGATACGGAAAACATTTTCGCATGTCGTCCTCGCACTCCCAAGTGGATTCTCCTGGCACGCTATGCTTCCATGCCACGCGGACCAAGGGAATAGACTGGTTCCTCAACACTTTCTCTCGACGATCAAGGATCCCCACGGGTTGCTCTTGGTATGACAAGCTCGGCCCAATGGTGAGCTCAGAGTGGTCTAGAACATGACTTCTATCTGTCACATATTGCCTAAGTTACGACACGTGGAATACATCATGTACTCCCTCGAGCGAAGGTGGTAGTGCAAGTCGATACGCCACTTCTCCACTCTCTCTAGCACGTCAAATGGTCCAATATACCTTGGGCTCAACTTGCCTCACCCTCCGAATTGAATGGTGTCTCGTGTAGGTGATATCCTTAAGAAGACATGATCGCCCTCTTTGAACTCCAAGGGACGACGATGAAGGTTTGCACACTGCTTCTGTCTGTCTTGCGCTGCTCACAAGTGCCCTTGTATCTTCTTCACTGTCTCTACGGTGTTGATTACCAACTCTGGTCCCAGAATCTGACGTTCTCCCACGTCACTCCAACACACGGAAGACCTACACTTTCTTCCATACAATGCTTCAAATGGAGCCATCTGGATGCTCGCTTGATAACTATTGTTGTAAGAAAACTCCACAAGATGTAGGTGGTCCTCCCATGATTCTCCAAAGTCTAACATACAAGCCCTCAATATATCCTCCAGTGTCTGAATAGTACGTTCGGACTGCCCATCTATCTGCGGGTGATAAGAAGTGCTGAACTTCAGACGAGTCCCAAGACTCTCTTGCATGATTATCCAAAAGTGAGATATAAAACGCGAATCCCTGTCTGAAACGATACTGACCGGAATGCTGTGCAACCTCACGATCTGCCTCATGTATAAGTTGGCCAAAGCTTATGTAGACTGGCCAACTCTATAAGGCAAGAAATGGGCGGACTTGGTGAGTCAATCCACTATTACCCATACTGCATCTCTCCCACTTGGACTATTTGGAAAACTCATGACAAAGTCCATAGTGATGTGCTCCCACTTCCATTCAGGAATCAGAAGTGGTTGCAGTAGCCCTGTTGTTCTCTGATGCTCCGCCTTTACCTACTGACATACTAGGCATTTGGCTACAAAGCAAGCTATCTCTCTTTTCATCTTATGCCACCAAAAGTGTTGTTGCAAGTCACGGTACATCTTGGTGCCTCCAGGGTGAATAGAATATATCAAACTATGAGCTTCTGCCATCAACTCCTGTCGAATCTCTCCAGTGGGAACATATAGACGATCACCACATCATAATGTCCCGTCATCATGAATGCGTAATCCCGTCTGCTCTCCAGCCTCTGTCCTTTCTTTCAATCTCCTGAATCTGGCGTCCGTAGGCAAAGATGCCTTGATCCTCTCTACTAGTGATGACTGTACTTGCAAGTTGGCTAACGTGCCATCTCCTCTAGGTAATATCACTTCTATGCCAATCTCTTGCAAGCCCTCTAATAATTCCCTCTGTGTCATCAAGAAATAAGTTGCTGGTTTCTGGCTTAACGTGTCTGCTACTACGTTAGCCTTGCCTGGGTGATAATGTAGCTCTAACTCAAAATCCTTAATCAACTCAAGCCACCGACGTTGCCTCATATTTAACTCCTTCTGCATGAAGACATACTTGAGACTTTTGTGGTCTGTATAGATCTTCACTCGTTCCCATATAAGTAATGTCTCTATAGTTTCAGAGCAAAGACAACGGCTGCAAGCGCCAAGTCATGAGTTGGATAGTTCTTTCCATGCACTCATAACTGTCTAGATGCATATGCGATCACCTTGCCATGTTGCATAAACACACATCCCAAGCTTTTTCCTGATGCGTCACTGTAAATCACATACCCTCCTAATCCTGATGGAATAGTCAATACTGGCGCTGTGGTAAGTCGCTTCTTCAACTCCTCGAAAGAGGCTTGACACTCGTCGGTCCATATGAACTCTTGGTCCTTACACCTCAACCGAGTCATAGGTATTGTTATCCTTGAGAAGTTCTCCATGAACCATCGGTAATATCCCATAAGTCCAAGGAAACTCCTCACCTCCGATGCTGATTTAGGAATGGGCCATGTCTCGACTGCCAAAATTTTCTCTGGGTCAACAGAAATACCATCTCCCGTAACGACATACCTAAGAAACGAGACTCTGTCCAAGAAAAACTCACATTTACTGAGCTTCGCATATAACTGCTCTCTCCTCAATGTCTCTAAGACAATCCGCAGGTGCTTCTCGTGCTCCTCGTGGCTCTTCGAATAGACAAGTATGTCATCTATGAAGACGACCATGAACTGGTCCAAATACTGGTGGAATACTCGATTCATTAAGTCCATGAAGATAGCTGGAGCATTGGTCAACCCAAATGGCATGACCAGAAACTCGTAGTGTCCATATCTTATCCTGAATGCGTTCTTCAGGATCTCCGACTTCCGTACCTTCACCTGGTGATATCCAGATCTCAAGTCTATCTTCGAGAACACCTTGGCTCCACTAAGCTGATCAAATAAGTCATCAATGTGTGGCAATGGATATTTATTCTTTACAGTCACTGCATTTAAGGCTCTGTAGTCAATGCACATATGCACTGACCCATCCTTCTTTGGTACAAACAACACTGGTGCTTCCTAGGGGGATGCACTTGGTTGGATAAAACCTTTCTCCTCTGATTCTTTCAATTGTGCCTTCAGCTCATCCATCTCCTTCTTTTCCAATCTATAAACATGCGACGCTATGGGTTCTGCTCCCGGTGTTAATTCAATCGAGAATTCTACATCTCTGTCCAGAGGTAGTCCTGGCAATTCCTTTGGAAAGATGTCTTAAAACTCTGAAATGATGGGGTGATAAATAACGTCGTCCATTGCAAGCTGAACACCGTCAAGGGCTTCTGTGGATCCTCGTACAAAATCAAGTTCCGGCTGGGCTAGTACCTTTAAAAGAATGCTTCCTCCAAAATAGTCGAATAAAGCATGGTACTTGCTTAGCCAGTCCATTCCAAGCACAATATCAAAAGTTGGCATATGAAGGACTATGAGTCGGGCATTCATCTCTCTGATATGAATCACTACAGGACACGATCTACAAATCCGAATAATAGGTACAACTCCTCCTCCGGTGAGAATTCTAATACAACTAGGTAAATGTGTAGTGGCAATATTGTGTTTGGCAATAAAACTAGAAGATATGAACGAGTGGGTGGCTCCCGTATCAAATAACGTCACAGCAGAAAAAGTAAAGACAAGAGTAATACCTGCTATAACATCAATCTTCTGTTCCATGTCATCCACTTCTAGTGCAAAAGCTTGTCCGTTCCTCTGTGGTAGTCCATGTCTGACCTTCGTGTACTGATCCTCCTGAGTAGGTAGCGCTGGTCCTCGCTGAAATCCTCCGGCTGTTGGGGGTCGAGGTACCCCTGGTCTAGTCATCTGCTGAACTGGCTTCGGTGCTGGAAGTGCTAGCCTCTGTATTGGCGGTGGAAGTGTCAATGCCTGCTGTATTGGACAGTCTATCACCATATGCTGTCCGGAACCACATCTCATATATTGTCCTAAGCGAGTCCGACAGTATCTCATAATATGTTCGCATCTCCTACAATAATTGCAGTGGGGCTTCTCTGAAGTCTGGTATGGTCCCGCTCTGTGCTGATACTACTGTTTATGTGCCAAAGGACGTCTGATAGGTCCTCCTTGATGTGTCCTTGCTGGTCCTTGCTGTGTCTTCAGTTGACCTCATTTTCCCTTACTAATGGCCTCTTGTAGTCAATAATTCAGCATAAGAGATCCGGGACTGTGAGCTAGTGTAGTGTTGGAGCTTCTGAGGCAATTCACGGTGAAACCTCTTAGCCTTCTCCAAGTCATTCGGTATCAGCACAGCGCCATATTTACTAAGGCGACTAAACTCTGCATCATACTCGTCAACTGTCTTGTTCTCCTGCTCCAGATAAAGAAACTGATCGTACAACGCATCCCTTACAGTGTCCGAGAAGAACTTCCTCTCAAAGCACTCCAAGAATTGTTCTCAAGTCTGATACGTACCCAACTGGCGCTCTATTGATTCCCACCAGTGATGAGCGTTACCATCTAGCTGCGTCCTTACGCTTATCATCTATAGATCTGTAGGTAACTGTGATGCTTCTAATAACTTCGGGGTATGGGTAATCCAGTTTGTAGTCTCCTCTGGGCTTTCAGTGCCTTTATACGGCTTGGGACCCATCTGTATAAAGTCCTTGACTGAACCAACTCTAGCTCGCGGTACTGGAACTAGTGCCTGGGCTGGTACAGTTGTCTATGCAGCCATTCTCTCAAGTGCTGCCAGAAATTCTCTCCTCTGCTCTGCCGCTTGCCGACTCTGCTCTACAGCTAGTGCGACCGCCTGTTGTCTCTGTTCCTACATTATTATTTGGAAGAATTGGAACAGCTGTGTCTGGCGATCTTGTGGTATCGATAAAACCGGAAAAGTCCCATTAGGCGATGTGAAAAGATCAGATGGATCTGGATTGTGAGTCTGTCCATCTGTCCCCGAAAGTCTAGCAGTCGTCGAGGTCTCCCCTCGAGTTTGGCCGTTGACTCCTGAAGGTGTATCGCCTCCGGCGGCAGTACATCCACTACGCGAATCCATCTCTCTGCGAGAGGTGGACGAAATAATTAGAAGGAGTACAGGAATCAAATAGGATGCAAGCATTTAAATAGGATAGTTGCAAGGGAAGGTAAGTTTTAGTCAAGTGTGGATGAGATCCTATACTCTATTCCTATACACAGGCTTGTTCGGTACAATAAAGTAACCGAGACAATATATTCGTACACCTGCATAGGCCACCACAAAAACATGTCACGCCCCAGTCCCAAAATACGTAGGACTAGGAATACGTAACACGCCAGTCGTTTGTATATGACAACTCCAATATATGGAAACCATACACACACGTACGCTATATTATGAATATCAAATCCACAAGTGGTAATATACTGTTAACAAGTCACACGCAATCTATATCTCATCCACAACACAAATAAAGAAATAGGAATAGATAACTGAATATCAAATATGAAGTCTCAAAGTATAATAGTCGGGTGGAAACAAATCCACTGCAAATCGACTATACTAAAAACTACTAAATGAGAGAAGAGATCAAACTCTAATATAAGATAAATATCAATAAAGAAAATAGCAACTAGAATATCCATCAGCTACGATGAATCAAAGGTACTCTGAAGATAAGACCTCCTCAGTCTGGTATGAAGCGTCAGATCTGGGTCCGTACCCCTTTGGATAATCCTGTCCGTCTATATCTGAAAAGGTACCAGATCCTCAGAGGGACATAACAAGATACATAGAAGCATGCCAATAAAGTACTAAAAATAAACATCAAATGGGTCGCCTAACCATCAATGTGAATGCAGTTTGAGAACAACTTTCCAACAAGTGGGCTATCTGGCCAAAAATGGGATTGGCATGATTCTCTTGGAGATTCAGGGGCCTACAAAGCATGACGTCTTTTGAACCTCAGAGGCCGCCAGGTAATACAGGGGTCATCATGACCGCGCATCTCCGACGGAGCGTACAGGTTACAAAAAAAGAAAGTACAAAGGAGCCCAAACGCCTTACTTGTTGTTCTCCCCACCCCATGCTCTAAGCATGTCACATCCATGATACGATGATACCTCTAAATAACTGTCAGATCTTCTAGCATGCAATTTCTATCAACAGTTATCCCTATCCGTCGCACGACCTATACGTACCAGTGGCCAGCCGAGTACGCAAGTCCATGCCCTACATAAGACTCACACTCGTGTAATAACAGTGTCATGGCCAATGAAGCATAAAAGGCCTCATGATAATCGGGCGGTCTTATAAACTAGGTCAACATGCATATATATAATAAAAACAGAATATGACGCCACCATCGCTGTACCCAAGTTATTCTTGGACGCACAGTTTATATAGAAGTTAAAATATATGAACTAAATAGACAGAAATAAAATACATGCATCATATGAAATATAAATCACAGTATAATGGCAAGGTATACTTGCCTGGCAAGCAATCTGTATAGTGTAAACGTCCCAAAGTCAAGTACACAGGATCAGGAACTAAGGCCTCCGAATAAACGTCTCCAGATACTGAAATAAATATCACCAACATTTCGAATAAATGTCTCCGGATGCTGAAAATACTACCCTTTCATCCAATTTGGATACAGGCACAAAACGGTAATTTTGGGTCAAAGCAGGGTCCATATGTGGCCCACTTTGCACCGAAATACGTGCCAGGGGTAAAGTCTCTAAATATGACAAATTATAGGTCAAAAAAATCTAAACGTTAATACGAACTCAACGATATGTCCAATTTTGGATTCCGATGAGCCAAACACAATTTTGCCCAAAAAGTCAACTATATGGCCCGCAAATAGGCAGCTTGGTCAACTATCTCGGGATCGCGTGAAACTTGGGTCATAGGAGCTGTGTGATATCACGAATCCATTGGCGTAAGTTTTGTCGTATTCTGACGAGCGTACACTAAATGGTGCGGTATTTTGCAAAAGTCGAGATACGGGGACTTTTCACGGATACGGGTTGATTTCGACGCGCACACACGTTCAAATTAGTTTTTGCGGAAGCCCACACATTGGGATATACCATACGCGTCTTTTGGTGTAATTGGTATGCGACGGGGCGGTCCCGTTTGGCAAGGTGTCCTCCGTATCGCAAATTTTAGAGTTCCGAAAATAAGTTTTTCATAATTTTTAACCCAATTTATTTCCATATATAACACAAAATAAAATAATGTAATTAACAAAAATTGATCTCGGGTATATGGTCTTCACATAGCAAAAAGAAAATTTAAGTTTGGATGTCTGTGGTGGAAGATATTGGTCTCTAAACATGGGTGGTCGTAACAGTTTTCTGCAGTGTAAGGATCGTAGTTTTTCCTCAAATTGGCATCGATTTCTACCTAGTTAATAACGCTGTTCGATGGAAACTAATATACAGAGTTGAAAGGAGGAGAGGTCATGAACATACTGGTGAAGATGAATCAGAATTTGATCGCAAGATGGAACGGAAAACAGCGCAGAAGTGGGGTACGTCGCTGCGAATCTGCTGTGGTATTCGCGCGGTCACGCGGGTTTGCGGTCGCGGCGGCGGTGCTCCGGTGGCTGCGGGGTGCTGAAGGTCGGCGGCGTCAGGTCGGCGTAGGTTTAGAGGGAAGTGGCGATAGGTTTTGGATTAGGGTTTATAATGTAACTATATATATAAAGGGAGTGGTGAGAGGGCTTTGCCTGGGCCGCGGGTTCGACTCGTGGGTGGGGGGATGAATTAGCAGCGGGTGTTTTGGCTAGGGTGTTGTGGGTTAGGAATAGATATGGGGGTTTAGTGATTTAGGATTCCATTTCTTTTCTTTTTTTTCTATTTTATTTTACTTATTATATATATATATATATATATATATATATATATATATATATATATATATATATATATATATATATATATATATATATATATATGGTATAAAAATTCTAAAAAAAATTATTAGTATATTCTAAAATTCTCCCATCCTTCTACAAAGTTCTTTAAATTAATAAAAATAAAAATAATAGTTTTGCCCATAAATTCTAAATGTATCTTTACCTAATAATTAAATTCAATAGATTTATATTTTCTAATACACTACGAAATAATGCAATTAAATTAAATAATTAATTAAATACTTATAATATGTTTTAAAATTAGGGGTCTTACATGTATCGTGCACCATATTTTAACTCTTAGGAACACATGTTATCTCTAGTGGACTATTCATCTCAAATAAAAATAAGTGCATCAAGTGGACTATCATTCTTTCAAGCAAATGAGAAGAACTAGCTATATGATTTCGGTCCCCGAGAAACTCAGGATCAGCAGCGGTAAACCAGCTAACTAATGACTTTTTTATCTGATGTTATTAGCAGATGTGACTCATGGTTGCTCTTCATTAACATAATAGCAGCCAGGACCAAGGTTTAGCTTTGCACTAATAGCCATTGTCCAACCGATGCAAATGCATGAAGTACTATTAGATAAACTCTATGATGCAAACGAAATGAACAAGCAAGCTATATAAGAATACTCTTTGTATTTCTTACCCCTTACCGAACGGTTATCCTGTAGCAGACATACAAGTTAGCAATAATTTGCATAAACATATATGTATAAGGTTCTCTTTCCCTGTCCATCTCTGTATCAAACAGTTAGGTATGCAAGAAGGTAAAAGCTAGCATGCGCCCTAACTATATGATGGTCCATGGGTCAGCTCTTCACTAGCACGCGCATGTGTCAGCAGCTGTGACTCAAGGTTCAGCTGTAAACCCCCTTACCCGATTTTAATGTATACTTAGCTTAGTGAGAAATTAGGGATCAATTTAGAATTATTTTGGATTAATTAACTAGAGTTATAAATTCATCTATTTATTTTATTTCCTCGTTGTACCTTGGCATTTCTTAATTATTTACAGCAATGCAGTAGCATTTGCCTTCCAACAAATTATTTAGTCAAGCCAATCTTTAATCCTGACATTTGTGTCACTCATAAATGCACTCTCTTGTGCTTCATTTTAATTTTACAATATTCATGCATATTTTCTAATTTTAAACCCAAACTTAGCACCTATGTCCGTTCCAATTGAAATTGGAGACACAAACTCGACCCGTTCCTTGCAACCAAATATTTATCAATAATCTATTTTGAGTCTACTCCGTCCGTGACACTTGTGTCACATCCAATTCAAATTATATGTACTTCCAATTAATTAAAGAACACCCTTGACACTAATTTTAACTAAATTGGTGCAATGACTCAACCTAACCCAAAATTAGACCCAACACCAACCCACACCCACACCCTCATGGCTCATACAAAATATCACACACCAATTTTTCATACTACAACACACCAAACATGACTTTTTCCCATATCCAATCAAGTTTTCTTCCTTTATGCAATTCCTAAATTATTGGAGACTTTTGTGCAAATAGCTAGCCATGTCCACCTCCTATTGGTTGGAACAAATAAAAGAAATCCACTTTGTCATGCTCACATGTACATCTCCCTCCTCTTTGCATGAAACTATTCAACCTACAATCAATCTCCACCCTTCATTCAAACTTTATTCCATCACCACCACCCATTTCCTTCATGAGAACCTACACACTCTCCTAGAAATATTAAGGGGAGCCGGCCCTAATCCCTAGGAAACACTCTCTCTCTCCTCATTTAAAACAACACCCTCTCCCTCTTTCAGTCAACATGGGGCCACCCTCTTTCCTTCCTCATTATCACGACCATTAACCACTATCACAATCTTCACCATCTTCACTACCCCCAACTACGACCACCACCACCCTCACCTCCATGACCGCCACCGCTGCCATCACCTCCATGACCTCCGCTACCCTCACTTCCACGACCACGACCCCTGCCATCACCTCCATGACCTCCGCCACCCTCACCTCCATGACCACCACCCATGCCATTACCTCCACGACCACCGCCAACCTCACTCCACGACCACCACCACTGCCATCACCTCCACGACCTCCGCCACCCTCACCTCCATGACCACCACCATTGCCATCATCTCCACGACAACCTCCACTCTCACCTCTACAACCACCACCCACTTTCCTCCTCCATCTTGGCGTGGTTGCTGCTGCATTTACTGCTACTACTGTTGCGTTAACTGCGGTGCTGCTCGGGCTGCAACTGTCGTCCTCTTCCCCTCCAAGACCTGACAGAGCACCCCCGATGACCAACGACCCCCCCAGGGCATCCCCGATGACCGACGACCCCTATCATGACGTCCTTGACCACCTGCGACCGCCATAACACCCCCCCAGGTCGGAGTACACCCCCTCGACAGCAGACCCAAGCTTCACCCCCTCACTTCGCGTCGAGATTTCTCCCACCTCGCTTAATCAATCTTCAATCTTCTTTCTCTGGTATACTCACAACCTAACTCTATTCAAATTATTTCATATAGTTTATTTTGTTACGCATTATTTTCTGTCAAAATTGTGATGGAAAACTGAGAAAAACCATATTTTTAGCATTTTAAAATCACATAGCAATCAGTCCAAGTACCTATATTTCGAGGTTAATTTCTCCCAACTCAGTGAACCAAACCTTGATTTTGTTTCTCCTGTGTAAAATATATATAACCAGGTTCAAAACCCTTCTAATACTTTTATTTATTTTGTCTTTAATCTCGAGTTATATCATCTTAAAAATTGAAGAAAAATAGTTTTATAAAATTTGAAAATCTTCGATACGGAGTTGGTCCCGTCAAACCGGACAACCTCGTCATGTACCGATTACACGAAAAGGTGCGTATGGTATTTTACGACGTGTGGGCTTTGACGAAATTTGAATTGGTCGCTTGTGCGCAACGAATTTGACCCGTATCCGTCGAAATTCTCTGTATCGGCACTTTTGCAAATGTCCCAATTACTTTATGCATGCTTGTCGTATTTGTGACAAAACTGGCGCCATTGGACTCACATCGTTCAACTTTCCTGTGACCTAAGTTTCGCCTGATTCTGAGACAGTGACCGCATCGCTATTTTGTGGGCCCCATGATCCGTTCCAACGGACATTTTTATGATCGGCTCACCGGAATCCAAATATGGACATACCAATGAGTTCGTATCATTGTTTAAAATTTGTTTGACCTATAATATGCTATTTTTAGGGACCTTTGCTCCTGGCATATTTTTCGGTGCAAGGCCCCCACTTGTGGACCTCGTATTGACCGAAAATTATATTTTTGCCCTGTGTCCAAATTGGACGTCTGAATATACTTTTCTGAGTATCTCACTTATTCTGGGACTGTTGGTGATATTTGTGACAACATCCGAGGATATCTTCTCCAGTTTCCATTTTTGTGCTGCTACTTCTTTGGCGAGTTCGTGTTTGAATCTTCGCCTAGCTTTCAGGCAAGTATACCTTGCCTTGTTGTACTGTTTAAATTCAGTTAATATTATATATTATGCTCTAAATATTATATAGATGTGCACGTCCGAGAATGACTCAGGTGAAGTCGACGAAGGCGTCGACGTTAGGACTTGTGTTTGACCTAGCGTCTAGTGGACGTACCTTAAGTGACAGAGTTATCATTATAACTTTGAGGCCTTGACATATAGCATTCCATATTACAGAGTGAGTTCATGACAGGACACGAGCTTACGTACTTGACTGGCCATCGATGCGAGTAGCTCGTGTGATGGTACTTAGCATAGTTTTATTGCTTTAGGTGACTTGCATTATAGTTACGAGATGTACACGTCGTAATTGATACTGGTACATTAGCATTGGGTGGGAAAGACAACTAGTAGTCGTATGGGACACCCACCTCTTTATTTATGCAGATTTTGCGTTCTTCGGAGCGATAAAGACGTTAATATTTATACAGATTTTGTATTCTTCGGAGCGATACGGACGTTACTATATTCAGGCATCGTGTTCTTCGGAGCGTTATGGCCATCATTATATACGCGAGGGCCCTTGTTATGGGGGCATATGTGTCATATATTAGCCGATCACGATGATTGGTGAATTACGTCAGCATGTGTCTAGCCTACACCCACCCATACGCACTATGTTGTCCTTAAATTGCATTCACTTAGGAGAATAATTCACCCTGATTTACTTTACTCAGTATTTACATTATGACATATATTTTTTGTATCTTGTTACGTCCCTCTGTGGACCTGGTTCACTTCCAGGTTATTTGAGCATGTTGCATGGTGCTTGATCTAGTGGAGTATTGGACATCGTTGCAGGTATCTTTATATCTTTCAACTATTACAGTCATGTACTACTTTCCATTTTTGATTCTGCTTTTATAGCCTAGTATTTATAGGCCTATATTGTTCTTTTGGCCTATTCAAACGGATAAATTATTGGGCTGCAAACTAATGATGTGTATCGTTCCTTCTTGAGATTTATTAATCATGGATTGAGATTTAGTTTAGTTGTTGCATGTTAGAATTAGATTTTTAGCTTGATTTTGACTGTGGACACCGTAAGTGTACTTCATCGGGTCCATTAAATTAGAAAGCCCTACAGAGTCGTAACAGCTGGACATTGCCACGTGTCTGGTTCTGCATATTTTGGGACTGGGACGTGACATGGTTTTAGTGGTGGCCCATGCAGGTCAGAGCATATCATTTCGATTACGTTACTGTACCGAACGAGCCTGCAACTTAGGATTAATGTTGAATAAGATCTCAATCCATAACTGATTTTAAAACTCCTCTTGTATTCGATTATCGCCCTTGGACTTTATTATTATATTCATTTATTTATCGTCGACATCGTTATTATTGTTTCTCATATTCCTTATTTCGGAGAGATGGATGCTCATGCACGGTGATTTCCTCCAGGAGCAAATCCTAGTCAAGACGGAAGCAGGTATGATTGATGTGATATTTTATGAGAAGATGGTTACCCTTAGTAGGGTAGGTTGATAGGTTCTTTTTAGATGTTAAAGCTACTATAGATTTTTAGCATGAGAATTAAACCTAGTAGTAGACGTCTGAAACTGATAAAACCCTACCTCTCCTTAAGGTATCAGTGATTTATAAGTATTAGAAGCTAGAAAGATTGTTTAATTGTAAGGCTCTAGAATAATTTAGGGAATACTAGCTAGATGCTAAGAATTAGTTGTAGTCCCATGATAGTGATACAAGGAATTAGTTGTAGCCTCATGATAGTGATACAAGGGACGATATTATGAACTTTAGAAGATAGAATTTTAGGCTCTCACTTAGAAGAAGATTATCTGAATTCCAGGAGTTTTATCATGTGCTTGGGTGGTACCCATTATTATAATTGTACTATGGTGACTCAGAATAATAAACAATAGAAAGAAGAAAATTAAGAAATGCAATTTTAGGGAGAATAAGCTATGATTTGATACGGCATATGGAGGGTTAACTTGAATATAATAGTTGATAAAATTATACCCTGGATGATTCTGAGACCAATATTAGCTATGAACCATTACAAGGATAACACTAGTTGTGACAGTTTAATAGAGGATTATACCTAGAGGATATGAAGAAATTGATACCTGACAAAATTATGTTTATGACAAAGGAACGATGAATATATCAATAAAAGAATTTGGAATATCAGATTAGAGAACTAAATAAAAACTTGATTAAAGAAACGATACCATTGAAACTGAGGTATGAAATGGAACATGAATGAGAAAAAAATTCGAGGAGAAATTATGAGGAGAAGAGTATTTATACATTAAGGACGAGAAAACATAAAAAGAACTTTTTTTAGGAGGATTAGTGTTTGTAAATAGAACGAGAGAATTTATTATGAGGTTAAGTCTCAACTTTGACTGGAGAAACTCTCGGTGAATCAATGAGATGATTAAGTTGTTATAAAATCTTGAAGTTCTGTAAATTTGTCAAGGAAGAATTATGGGTAAAGAATAAGGGATATGTGAAAGAAATTTTGACTTAGGGAAATAGAACTTTATGTAGCATGCCCTAGAAGTTGGACCTATAGTTGTCTTATGAATTTTAGTATCAAACCTAGATGAAGATTCTAAGACTGGGTTAAGATAGATAGATAGATAGATAGATAGATAGATAGATAGATAGATAGATAGATCTATTTTTTGAATAATGGTAACTTAGGTACTAGGGTATAGCTTCTGGAATCAGATTTGATATACTTGATTTGTTTGGGTTGCCAGTGTCTATTGGACTCGTAGTTTTTACCTTTGATAACTTGATTAATTGAGCTAGTATCTGAAATAAAGTAATTAGATTGAAGGATGAAAGTATCGACATATGTTATAGCCTTGATTTGGATATCGTGACCTACCTATAATGGATGGCCAGTTATAAACAAGATGGTACCCATATAGTTTGGATGAAGGGTATACATGGAGTAAACTAGGAGAAACCTCAGGTTCAAGATAAAAAGGTAGAATGGAAACAAGATGAGATTCGCGAGAAGTACCTGACCTTGAGCATTTTAAATTAAGAGAATGATCTAGGAAAGACTAAAAATTTTATCACTCGATAGTTGCCTCGAAGATCGATACTACGAAGTGGAAGGTACTGGGCCATGATTGACGGAGTTTAGAGTTGAACACAAGATCAACGTACTAGAAAGATATGAAGGTGTGTAGGAAACAAATGATAAGAGAAATATATTAGAGTCACGTAACCCAAGGACGAGAAATTTTGATATGGACTTGAGGGATAATAATTATAGTATTTATGAATTGTAATGCTTTTAGAATTTTGAGGATTTAGCGCAGGTAAAATTGTTGATCAGCCTCGAAGTGCTACAAATTTTATGGAACAAAATACAGGTTTAGATCACACGCTGACTCATTGGTCAATCGGTAGAGGATTACCACTAGACTCCTAGATTATATATTGACACATGAGTAGGGGGTGTAAATGGAAAATAGAAGTCTGATAGAAATGATAGCTGAATATGAAAGTTTATACATAAACTGCTTAGGGATAGAGATTTAGATTTTTGACTAAGAGGACATGAGCTTGCCGAACCTAATCCTTATTAGTAGGTGGTATTATGGGAATATATTTCCAATTTAACCTAGCCAATGAATTTTAGGAATCATATTCTTGTTAGTGTATTTGTTATATTTTATTCTAGGGTATTTAGAATGATTGAATAGATATTTATTACATAATTTATATATATTCTTATTACTATGTATTGAGTAGAGACTTATGTTGTATTTTATTACATATATTTCTCCTAAAAATTGTACGAGTTGAGCTTCTAGACTAGGTATGACTGACTGACTAGATTAGACGTGTTGCTGCTAAGACTGATTATAAGAAGTTAGGTTGCATGATTCCATTGTAGATATTATAGGATGATGACGTTATACCTAGGAAAGAATGTTAAGATATTAACCGTCTTAGTTACAAAAAAAGGAATTTATATACTACATAAGTGGCCTTGAGGGTTTTGTACTTATAGAATTTTAGTGCCTAACCCATGCACTCCTTCGAAAATAAAGGTATGATATCACTTTCCCTATAGATATTTGAAGTTTCAAACTGAGATTTTTTTGTGGCACACTTGAGTAACCTAGGCATATAGGTGGTAATTTTTTTTTATGATGATTAGCATGATAACAATAATGAGGTAATTCATAATGGTGTGAAGATACTAAGAGAACCAAATGACTTAGATGATTAAACTGTATGTATATGGCAGTTTAAGATTTAGAGAGTGGCTAGGAATAAGTACCAAGTCGTGTTTATAGATGTAGAGATGTGTTGAGTTCGTCGTTGGGGAGATTGATTTTTGAATTTCGAGGACAAAATTTTCTAAGGTGGATAGATTGTAAACCCGCTCACCCATTTTAATGTATACTTAGCTTAGTGAGAGATTATGGATCAATTTAGAATTATTTTGGATTAATTAACTAGAGTTATAAATTCATCTATTTATTTTATTCCCTCGTTGTACCTTGGCATTTCTTAATTATTTAGAGAAATGCACTAGCATTTGTCTTCCAACAAATTTTACATCCTTGACCTAGTTAAGCCAATCTTCAATCTTGACCTTTGTGTCACTCATAAATGCACTCTCTTGTGCTTTATTTTAATTTTATAATATTCTTCCATATTTTCTAATTTTAAACCTAAACTTGGCACCTATGTCCGTTCCAATCGAAATTGGAGACACAATCTCGATCCGTTCCTTGCAACCCAATATTTATCAACAATCTATTTTGAGTCTACAACATCCATGACACTTGTGTCTCATCCAATTCAAATCCTATGCACTTTCAATTAATTAAAGAATACCTTTGACACTAATTTTAACCAAATTGGTGGATTGACTCAACCTAACCCAAAACTAGACCCAACACCAACCCAAACCCACACCCACACCCTCATGGCTCATACAAAATACTACACACCAATTTTTCTCACTACAATACACCAAACATGACTTTTCCCACATTCAATCTAGTTTTCTTCCTTTGTGCAAGTCCTAAACTATTGGAAACTTTTGTGCAAATAGCTAGCCATGTGTCCACCTCCTTTTGGTTGGAACAAATGAAAGAAACCCACTTTGTTATGCTTGATCGGTCATATGTGCATCTCCCTCCTCTTTGCATAAAACTATTCATCCTACAATCAATCTACACCCTTCATTCAAACTTCATTCCATCACCACCACCCATTTCCTTCATGAGAACCTACATACCCTCCTAGAAATACTAAGAGGAGGTCGGCCCTAATCCCTAGGCAACACTCTCTCTCTCTCCTCTTTTAAAACAACACCCTCTCCCTCTCTCCCTCAACATGGGGCCACCCTCTTTCTTTCCTCCCCATCACCACCATTAACCACCATCACAATCTTTACCATCTTCACCACCCCCAACTACGACCACCTCCACGACCTCTACCACCCTCACCTCCACGACCACCACCCCTACCATCACCTCCACGACCTCCGCCACCCTCACCTCCACGACCACCACCCTGCTATCACCTCCATGACCTCAGCCACCCTCACCTCCACGATCTACTCCTCCGAGTTCTAATTTTTTTAGGGATCTTCTACTTATCTTCCTATGTCATGTGATTTCTCAACAAAATTCAAAAACCCTAGAGAGAAAGGATGAAGCCCTAACCTTCGGGATCGTCTCCACTGTCAAGGACACGGTGGATGCAAAGGATGATGGATATGACGGCGGCGACGAGGTAGACGTACGTGAATCACTCGTCTCCGTCGTGGACCGGTAGAGACGACGGGACCCGACCGCTAGCGGGGTCTCCCTTCGTCCAAAGACCGAAGGCAGAGTGAACGATGGCAACTGGAGGCCATGGAAGGAGGAGTCAAAGAGGGAGAAGCTGGTGGAGAGGGAGGAGGATGAGGGAGATTAAAGAACTCTCAGAGGGATTTTGATATAGGGATCGGGGGTTCACTTATATGAGAAGTTTCTGTGGTTTCACGCAACCGTCAACGTAGATGATACAGTAATTTTTTTTTTTTTTTTTTTTTTACTAAAATGGCTACTGGAATGTGCGCAATAATTTTCCCATACATATTACTTGACGGTTATCAACAAACCGTCAATAAATATAATTTTTTTCTTGATGGTTCCGTTAAAACCGTCAAGTATTATGGTAAAATTTTATTACATAACACAAAAGTGGTATTTTCTTGACGTATGTCTAAAACGTCAAAATGACTTTTCTTGATGGTTTTAGACATACGTCAAGAAATAAACTGTCAAGAAACGTCATTTTTTTTGTAGTGATAAATATATATTATTGTATTGTTGTTAAATAAAATGGATTGTGGATAAATGTTGCAGTCTGTAGTATGGAATTACGAGTTATTGCTCGAGGAAGTAGAATACACAATGAGAATATGTTCCATAGTTGTATCAAATTTATGTTATCATGCATGCTATATTTTAATAACTAAGTTTCTTAGGCATGCATGCTCATGGACAAATTGTGCATAAGATTTGGTTCTTCGAATGGTTGTCGGGGCACTGAGACTTATTTGACCTAGGGAATAAGGGTAATAAGTATTGACATACTAGCACCGATAATTTAGGACTTTCAGTGGGGCTCGCTATCTACACGCAAAGAATCATCGTCTTACAATGGATAGTTCAATATGGTGTGTCACCAGTGAACTTTATATAGACAAGTTACATTGCTAATAATGTCTATTGCAGGAAAGAATATAGTAAGCTAAATTTGCAGGAAAAAACATAGGACTATGGGTAAGAATCACTCTTGATGATTCATATTATGTTGTTACATTTATGTCTTATGAATTGTTAATGAACCTAAGGAATAATAGAAAGATCACTAATAATCTTGTACGCTTTCACATGGCTACTGTGTTAATTTTGGTGAGTTTGGTTAATCTGTTATTCACCATTGCATTTCAAATGTACTGACCCATATTTTCATAGATGATGGGAACAAAGAAGATGCATAGAGGCACTGCAGGCTCGTCAAGATGTGTCGAAGCTTTGTCCAAAATTTGAAGCTTCCAAATCATATTTTAAAGATCACATTGAAGGTGTTTATATTTTATTTCTAGTAAAGGGATATAATGTATGGACGATGTATCTCATTTTATTGTTTTAAGTTGTAAGTCAAGTTTGACACTCTTCTACTCCGCTATGTATACATATTAAGTTATCAATAAATAATTATTTCTTCTGTGTTATGTTATTATTCAATTTCTCTAAGTATTTTGTTGCAAACCTCAACAAACAAAGACAATTAAAAATGCATACGAACACACTTTATATAAGCGTAAGTTAGGCTTGTACTTCATTACGTCCGATGAGGACTTATCGATTTGGCAAAAATGGAATGTGACACAAACTACATTGCTAATGATGTTTTCTCTGAGGAAGAATATGTTAATCCTTGTTTAAAGGGAAGGACAATCAGTTGTGGGTAAGAATAAACATTTGGTATTATGTTTTTACATTCATATCTAATGAATTATTAATTTGATATAAAAAAAGATAGAAATACCAGTAATAATCATGTATGCTTTCATATTATACTGTGTTATTTTGGTGAGTCGGGTTAATGTTGCTCACTAGTACATTCTCTAATGTACTGACCGACGTCTCCAAATGTGTTAGGAATCAAGGGGGGCGTACAAAGGCCCTAAAAGCTCATCCAACTCCGCATAAGCTTTGCCTATATTTTAAATCTTCTATTTCATTTTATGAAGACTTCCACTGAAGATAATTTTACTTTATTGTTAGTAAAGGGATATGATGTATGAAATTATATATCTTATTTTGTTGTTTCAAAGTTGTAAGCTAAGTTTTGCACTTTTTTATTCGGTTGTTTGAGAACCTATTTTCTGTTGTAAATTATCAATAAAGAGTTATTTCTTATGTATTATGTTATTATAGAATTTATTTATTTTATCTGATGCAAAATTCTACAAAAATAACTATTTTATAAATGTACATGAGCACGCATTGTACAAGCACAACTTAGGCTTGTACGATATTACATCTAGTGGTGACTTATCGATTCGGTAAAATCAGAGCGTGACATGGACCATCCTATAGTTAGGTCGCATGCTAATAATAATTGTATTGCATGCCTAATTATTTGATATAGAGATGGACATGAAATGACAGAAATTATATATACAAATTGGTCTAATCCTTGTTGTTGCATGAAAGGATCGTCGGTCGTAGATAAGAATTATTGCAAAAGTGATATTATACTTATTTTATGTCCCAGTTATGAATTGTTAAAAAGAACCTATAACAAGTAGAAAGACCACTTTAAAATATTGTCTGCTTTCACATGATTACTGTGTTAGTTTAGGTGAGTAAGGTTTATACCGCTCACCAGTGCATTTTCCAAAATACAGACCCATGTCCTAACAGGTATTGAGAGGTAGGAGGATATTCAGAGGCGTTAGAAGCTCGTCCAGATTAGTAGAAACTTGTTCGACGTCTCAAAGCTCTTCAGTTCAAGTTTTAGAGAGAAAAAAACTTCAAGGTATTTTATCTTTTCTTTTGTAAAGGAATATGATGTATATATGGAACATTATAGCTTATTTTGGTTTCAAAAGATATAAGTCAAGTTTGACAGTTTGAGTTGGCTAGTAAAAGTCTTTTTGTAATTCCACTGCAAGTATCAATAAAAGAAATAATGTTTTTCTTATATCATTGTTGTTATTTGATTTTCTGCATTAAAGTTTCATTTCTTCATTATCAATTCAGTCTATTTTGTTCATGTTCAAGTTCTTGCCTTGTACAAGTACAACTTAGGGTTGTAAGACATTATGTCCTGTGACTAATCGATCATATGGGATCAGAACTTGATAGCTATTGTCAAAGGGTGCAATGGAGGACAGAAAATCCAAAAAAAGAGTATTATTGAGAAGTTCAAAGGACATACTTGCATGCGGGGGTGGGGGATGGAAGGCGGCCGGTAATAATTCGACTTGGGTGTTGCAAGCAAGAAATAACAAAATTCATAATTTGAGAATTTCTTGGACCGAGAGGGAATCAATAATAACATGATAGAAGAAATTATTTAAATTTTTATTTAAAAGATTAAGCAACAAGATTTGAGAAACTAAATAAATAAACTCAAAACTTATTGTTAGATAAAGTTAGGTAAATTTTGAATATAGATATGAAAATAATAGTTTAAATGGTTTTGTTAGAAATATGAAAATATTTTTACTCTATTTTATCTGAGTTTATAACATGTATGTTGAGAACTCTAACCTAGAAGAATTTACAATTTTTCTTTATGATATTTATACTTCACTATATCTATATAATAATTATACAACACTGTATTATCCCATGGCCCATATGGCACCACTTGCCCTAGCTGGGTACTCGCACTAAACTTTTACTTGTGCCATGTGATCACATCCTGACCATGTTCACAACGACAAATCTCTGATTAATCATTTGGTTAGCTTGCATTTATGAATCAACTAGCATGAGACCCCATGATGGTGACCATGTGGAACCAAGTCTCTCAAATCTGCTTAAATTAAATACAACCAAAAACTTGTCAAATGTGTAAAATTTAAAACTTCCCAGCTATATGGTATGGGAATGGGGCCTTTGATAATATTAGGTTCTGTAACTTTATGACACAATGACATATGTGTACCATGGGTAACATGCCTTTACTCCCTTTGTAACTCTTCTTGCCTGTCCTCTCTAACCTTTGTCAAATTAAGGGTATCAAACAGTTGTCACTTAATTCCATTTGTCACTCTCAGCTTCTCTTATCCATGTAGTTAATCAATCCCTCCATTTGTTCGACTTACCAGGTCTTTCTTATATATATATCTAATGTAACTAATAATTTAATATTATGGTAGATAATTATGGACGGACGTAAAAATTTAAAAGAGGAAGTCAACTTCAAGTGTAAAAAAAATTTAAAATTTTGTTAAAAATAAAAATTATGAAAAAAAAAATAAAACATAATGCATATATATATATATATATATATATATATATATATATATATATAAATTAAAATTACAAATTTTAGATAAGACAAAACATAAAATTGATAAAAAAAATTTAAAAAGTACATAAATATTTAATTAGGAAACAAAAATTTAGTAGAGATAATTGTTTCCACTCGTCCTCGGGTAGGTCTGTCCCTGTAGTTAACCAGAATTGCACGGCACGAGGATTGGATATTAATTAGGTACCTTTAACCATAAAAATAAGGAAAAATCATCAAATACATGAGTTATTATCTATTAATTTGCATGCATTTTATTATATGAAATTGAACATGTATGATATGAATACATGAGGATCATGTGAGGTGATGGGTGGATAAGAACAGAATATTTTATATTTTATACAAGAAATTCGTTTATAAGTTACATAATATTAAAATACTGCATCTCAATGCTTAGGCCACATCCAAGGGGAGTATCTATGATCACCATACTTATATGATAGAATTTATTTTAGAAAACATTTCCTACAGTAATTTTTATCCCAACATCTATTCTATCTGACAAACTGACATAGGATTTCTACGAGGATTTCAAAACTTTCATAGAAATTTTTCATTTCTCTTTCAAAGTGAATCTTTAAAATGACCCTTTGTTTTTGAATATAAATTGAGAATGATTAGAAAATATTTATTTGGTGTAATTTCTATATAAACTCTGCCAACTAGAGTATAAGTTTTTTTTTTAAATAAAATAATAAGTATGATAAAAAATTAATTTTAGAAATTCTCATTGGAGATAGACTTAATTAACCTCAGCCATTACTTGAAAAAAAAAAAATCAGTTATTTGAACATGATTATTATAGGAATATTTAAACTTTATGTCTCACATAAGTTATAAAATTAGTGTTTGGGTCTCCAAAAA
Source organism: Iris macrosiphon (assembly GCA_036927795.1). Lineage (NCBI taxonomy): Eukaryota > Viridiplantae > Streptophyta > Magnoliopsida > Asparagales > Iridaceae > Iris > Iris macrosiphon. Next base: position 40,288,501 of record JAYESA010000019.1, on the reverse strand, counting down.
ATAATAATTAATATTTGTGTCTCAAAAATGTCTCCAAAATAATTAGTGACACTTTTGGTACACGTTTGGTGACACTTTTGAGACAAAAAATGTCACTAATTATTTTGACGATCCATACTAATTTTATAACTTATATGAAACCCAAAATCTAAATATTCCAAGGACGGAACTAGGAATTATTCGACGAGGGAGCTGAAGCAAAAAAATATTATGAAAAAATAAATAAATTTCTTAGCATATTGTGTTAAAACAACATATTTTTCTTAGCATATTGTGTTAAAATAAAATAATTTCAATAGTACTGCTGTTGAGATTCGAACACAATCCCATACACAACTCTAACGACTACACCAAAGCAATTTTCTGTTACCTAGTAAAAGTTATAGTTTTTATGTTTAGTTCGGACTACAGTCCGGATCAGTCCAGCTTATGTTCCGCCACAAAAATATCATATTATTATACGACAGTAGTGACAGCAACTGAGGAGTGACATTGTCACAAATAATAAGTAACACTGTTATGTTGCATTTTGCTGACCACATTACAAAGTTGGAATGTAACCATGATTAGTGTGTGAGAGGAAGCAATTTTAACCTAACACTTCAATACCAGTCCCAGACGCAAGAGAGAGACGAGCGTGTTTGAGATGATGTTCAGCTTCCTCCCTTCTCTTCTCTCCTTCTTCCTCACGCTTTTCTCTCTCCTCTTTGCTTACAGCTAGCTAACTACATGCTGGCTATACTTTCTCTCTCCTCCTCTCTGTCCTTCGGCTTTAACTATCATTAGGCACCAAAGTAATCCCTGCTGACACCGCAGCATCAGCTCGTTTGTTCCCAATCTTCACCGTCACCACCATATGCTGCTTCTACTGTTACTTTTTCTTTTCTTTTTTTCAGATATTTTAGATGTCCAACGATACGTACGAGACTTTATGCAGACTGTGTTACATATCATTTAGACCCATTGTTCTTATACTTCTTCCACAATTTGATTCCGATAGTTCCGTCCAGATTATACCTCCTCTCGCTGAACACAAAAACCAATTGAGTTCAATTCTACTGTTACTTTCTTGAAACTCTCTTTTCTTCTCTCTATTCTATATCCCTTCTCCCATCTGCCTCTTCCTCTTTATTTTTCTCCATACGATACGGTTTTTTTTTTTTATTCCTAAGGTATTTAACGTCCCTCCCCCACTTTTCTTAGAACTCGCACACTCTCTCTCTCTCTCTGTGTTTATTCCAGTTGTTTTTAACCCCCATTCCCCTCCTTACTCATCTTCCCTTCCCAATTACCACACCTTCCTCCTCCGCTTTCTTTCTCTATCTAAAATTAGAGAGCCATGCAGCAGCAGCAGCAGCAGCAGCAGCAACAGGGAGGATCCCAATACGGGCTTCCTCCGCCTCCTCCTGACATGAGTCTCTTCTCCACCCCACCATCATCTGCTGCTCAGCAGCACCAGCAGACGGTGGGTGGTGCTGCGGCGGCGGCGGAGTCCGTATTGCCAATAAGCGTGCGGCCACCGCAGCCACCGCAGCAGTTTTCCGCAACAGCCAATCAGGAGGAATTGGGCACTGCGGAGGACTCCCTCTGCCCCGAAGAGGACGCCGGAGGGCTGGGCGGCGCGTCAGGATCGGGAGGCAACCGGTGGCCGCGGCAGGAGACGCTCGCTCTGCTCAAGATCCGCTCCGACATGGACGCCACCTTCCGCGGCGCGACCCTCAAAGGACCCCTCTGGGAGGAGGTCTGCAGGTAAATTAACAGAATTTACAATTTTTCACACCAAATTGTTTCGTAATTCATCAAATGCAGAAACTGGAGGTCACTCCCATTCCACTTCTTTTCTTCCTTAATTTCTTCTCTCTCTAGAAATGAGAGATCTAACGTTTCTCGGGATCCAATGTTGGAGTTGTTAGAATTAGAGCTTGTGAACTGGGTTTCGTACCACGGCCCCCACTGTTGCTGTGCTCGTACTATCCTCAGATCTCTTCTCTTATTCACGAGATGATGAGCATCTTCCCAATTTATTGTATAAAATTGAGCTCTGAATCCAATGACAACAGGCTTCAGATCCAATGCATCAATGGCGACCAATCTGCCCATCTTTTTTCTGAATTCTGCAGCTGTTTATAATTAAAACTCGAAGGAAAACTTATTCACTGCTGCTCTGCTCTGCTCTGCTCACCCCCACCTTTTCCAGTTCCTTTTCTTTCACTCAAGTACTAATTTATTACAATATAATAATAATTATTAATTAGATAGATAGATGCTTTGAGTGTGGGCATATATAATGTATATCTGGATGCAATCATCAGTGACTTTCATTTTCTTCCCTTTTCTGTGCACTCACTCCACCTCTATAGTAGAAAAGCTTTTCGACTGTTTTTAATGGTTACAAATTTTGGATGAGCAGGAAGCTGGGGGAAATGGGCTACAGGAGGAGCGCAAAGAAGTGCAAGGAGAAGTTTGAGAACGTCCAAAAGTACTACAAGCGCAGCAAGGAAGGCCGTGCCGGCCGCCAGGATGGCAAGAGCTACCGCTTCTTCAGCCAGCTGGAGGCCCTCCACAGCACCACCGTCACATCGAACTCTCTCTTTCCGGCTTCCGGAACTACCACCGGGACAAACACCTCCGCCGCTGCGCTGCTAAATACTGGGTTTTCTAATCAGCCCCAACCGGTTGCAGCTGCTGCTGCCAGGCTTCCGAACCCAAAGGAGGTATCGGCCCCGACTCCCATCGCGACGGCTCCGCCTCCTCATCTGCTGCCAATGCCGATGCTGGTCCATGAGCTCCCTAGCATCGGTGCTGCTGCGGCTGCTGCGGGGATAAGTTTCTCTTCCAACACCTCGTCAGACGCATCGGAGTCGGACGAGGACGACGACGAGGAAACCGAGGAGGGGACAAGCAGTGGGAAGAAGAGGAAGAGGGAGGGGGGCTGGGAAGGAGGGGGAAGGAAGATGATGGCGTTCTTGGAGGAGATGATGAGGCAGGTGATGGAGAGGCAGGAGGCGATGCAGCAGAGGTTCCTTGAGGCGATCGATAGGCAGGAGCAGGACCGAGCGATCCGGGAGGAGGCTTGGCGGAGGCAGGAGATGGCGAGGATCGCCAGAGAGCACGAAGTCGCGGCGGGGGAGCGGGCCACTGCTGTGGCGAGGAATGCTGCCTTGGTATCCTTTCTCCAGAAGGTCACGGACCAGACCGCGCTGATACTGCCGCAGACAACAAGTGCTGCTGCGGCTCCGGCTCCAGCTCCGGTTTCCATTATCCAGACTCCACTGCCGCAAGCTCAGCCTCAAGCTGAGCAACAGCAGCAACTGACGCCACCACCGTCACAGCGACAGCAGCAACTGCCTTCACCATCCCCACCACAGCATCAAAACACGGGGATGCTCTGTCAGCACTACGATCAAACGCAGCAGCAGACACCACCACCACCGCCACCGCCGCCAATGCATCCGACTTCGTCTGAATTGGTTCCTATATCGTCGCCACAAGATGGGGGAGCTACCGTGAGTATGAGCCTAGATCCGATGTCGTCACGATGGCCCAAGCCGGAGATTCAAGTTCTGATAGAGCTTAGGAGCGGGCTCAACTCGAGGTACCAGGAGTCAGGGCCCAAGGGGCCGCTGTGGGAGGAGATCTCCGCAGGGATGCAGAGGCTCGGGTACAACCGGAGCGCGAAGCGGTGCAAGGAGAAGTGGGAGAACATCAATAAGTACTTCAAGAAGGTCAAGGAGAGAAACAAGAAACGGCCAGAGGACACGAAGACCTGCCCTTACTTCCACCAGCTCGACGCTCTCTACCGCAGCAAAGTCCCCGGAGGAGGAGGCAGTGGAGTGCCTGCATTGACACAGGGACCGCAGGAGCACAGCTCGACCCATCTTAATCCGAATCCGCACCCTATCTCAGTCATGCCACCACTATCACAGCAGCAGCAGTCGAATCAAGAAGAGACGGATATCGAGAAAGACGACGGAAGAGTCACTGATACCGGAGCCGGTGGACCGAGTAATGTAGGAATGGCCACTGCATTCTACAGCGACAACAGTAGCAATGGTGATGGCAATAGTGCTAGTGTCAATCTGAAGAAGGTAATTTTAGCTAACACTGTCAATATATGGTGTTCCCTAATCGTTCAATTCTTGTATCGATTGGATTCAATTTTGCATTGAAGCCAGAAGACAATGTGAAGGAGCTAATGGGCCAACCGAACAACGTCTACGGGAGGGCTGACGAAGCAGACAGCGACAACATGGAAGAGGACGAAGACGATGAAGACGATGACGAGGATGGGGACAAGTCACCGAACACGATCCAGTTCCAGAGGCCGAATGTGGGCGGGGGTAACGCGAGCGGACCAACGGCCGCCTCAGCTCCGAGCAGCAGAGGCAAGGCGGCTGCCGCAGGTTCTTTCTTGGCTATGGTCAGATAGAAGAGATGCATATACTTAGCACATCCATATAACATATCCATAGTTCCAATTCCTCTCATTCCATGTCTGTCAATCTTTCTATATTAGTGTGTCACAAAGGGGATTATAGTTGCCCATTTGCTATTTCATTTATTTGTTGTGGAATAAGGCTGGTCTCAACCCAACTGAAGATTAGCCATGGAGTACTCAAGGGGACAAGAATAAACTCATCCACTATCATTATAGAACAAGTATATATAATGTGTGTGTAGAGAGAAAACAATTGATTTATTTATTTCTAAGAGAGAGGGTACATATATATAGGAGGAGGCTGGCCTCCTTCTTATTTTTTATTCGATGTGGGACTAAATAAGTCCTCCATAACTCAATACTTCTCCTCAAGATGGGCGTAGATATATCAATCATCTCCATCTTGTTACAAAAGGTATCAAACTCTCTAGGACTTAAACCTTTAGTTAAACAATCAGCTAACTGCTCTACTGATTTCACATAGCTCAAAGTCAAAAAAATTCTATCCAGCTGGTCCTTGATGAAGAATCGATCAATCTCCACATGTTTGGTGCTATCATGCAGAACTGGATTATTTGCAATATCAATTGCTGATTTGTTGTCACACAAAAGTTGCAGGGAGTCTCCTCTAAATGCATCTCAGCCAACAAGCTCTCCATCCACATCATCTCGCACAGGCTAACTGCCATAACCCTGTATTCGGCCTAAGTTGTAGACCTAGCCATTACATCTTGCTTCTTGCTGCGCCAAGATACAAGATTACCTCCAACAAAAATGCAGTAACCTGTAGTGGACCTGCATGCAATCGGCATCACAGTAGTCTTCAACTCTCAGATGTCCAGAACTTCTGAACCATAACCCCTTTCCTGGGCTTCCTTTAATATACCTAAGAATTCTGTGAACTGCTTCCATATGTTGCTCTCTGGGATCATGTATATATCTACACACCACACTCATGGCATAAGTAATATCAGGTCTCGTATGACATAGATATATGAGCTGAGCAACTAATCTTTGATATTGCTCTTTACTCACCGGATTATCACCCTCAGCACACAACTTGTGATTTTGCTCGATAGGAATAGAAGCAACCCTGCAACCCAGCAGTCATGTCTATGAAAGAAGGCCAGAGCGTACTTTCGCTGAGAAAGTACTATACCCTTTCGTGGCCTTGTAATTTTAATTCCGAAGAAGTACTTCAACTGTCTCAGATCCTTAACTTCAAATTTCTCTCCAAGCCTTTTCTTCAGCCTATGATATCCTCAGTATCGTCTCCAGTAATTACAATATCATCAACATAGACTGCAAGAACAGTGATACGAGTCTTGGAGTGCCTATAAAATACAGTTTGATCTCCATTACACTGCCTATACCCCATACCACAGACTGCAAGCCTAAATCTATCAAACCAAGCTCTCAGAGACTGCTTTAGCCCATACAAAGACTTTACAAAGACTTCTTCAATTTGCATACCTTTTTCGTTACTTGTGAATTAGCAAAGTGTCACGCCCCAGATCCAAAATACTGGAGAGCGGAGAAATGACTCAGCCAACCACACCTTATGGAAATACCGAAGCAACCCGCAATGTGTTAAGGTTGTCTAGAGATGAGGGGGTGCATACTACAATCAAGTCTTCTAGGGTCAAGAACTTATATATCGCAATCATTCAAACAAGTAGTAGTAACATAGAACATTTCAGAATAAGTAGTAAGGCATCCCCAACTTTGCATCAAAATATTCTAGAGATCTAGCAATGCAAATGATATGCCAGATACACCATCAAAACTATACATGACAATGAGTCAGCTGCAGTCTGATATATTACAGTCATGTAGGAAACTATTGTCCAAATTATCCGGCTAACAGGTGTCGGTTGGTTAAACGTCCAAAAGATTATAAAAGACGAGCAGTGAATGAAGGAACCCACTCGTGACTTCAACAGCCATCATTCTGGTGCGTGTCATCAATAAGGGTGAGATACGCTTGATCCTCAGGTGCTGACTCTAAACCTAGCCATGCAAAACCAGTGGGGTCAGACCCTAAATAGCAAGTACCACAAGAAAGCACAAAATAAAAAAACAAAACCAGTTCTATAGCATGAGATGCTTAAACCAACAATCAATGGCATATGTCCCAACCATGACATGACACAACACCCTTTCACCAAATAAGGATAGAAAGTGCCACATCACATCAAGATAGAATACGTCCCTTGATTATGGTCAAGCTAGAATAAATCTGCGTCGTAGTTTCAGTCCACAGGCTATCGTTGTCACGTCCCGATCCCGCAGGGGGCCGTTTGTCCTCGCTTGGGTCCTTGCGGGACCGATTGTCCTCGCTTGGGCGTGATGCCGTGCAAGCCTAAGTTGTGCTTGCACAAGGCCAAAGCTTGAACAAGGGTAAATAAGATATTCAAGATGGGAGCAGTGGCACAATATTGCAGAAAAATAAAGAATACAATGGCATAAGAAAATAAGCTCTTTATTGATAATCAAGATGTGTTACAAGCGGCGCTTGGCCGATATTATAATTCGCTCAAGCTCTCTTTATCTTAATTATAATGACATCGTTCCATACATTACATCCCTTTATATTAAATTAGCTCAAAGCAATCTCGATACGGCTCAAGGCATCGACTCTAGATTTCTGGGTCTTAGAGATGAGGTTCGGCTATCGCTTCCTCGGACGATCCAACACCTATGAACAAGCAAACAGTTGGTGGGTCAACATTTTGGAGAAATCACTAGTGAGTATAAGATCAACGAACATAAGCAACATTCACTAAAACCAACTCTAAGTAATTATCTTATAAAATATTATATTACTAGTGATCTTTCTAGTTTTACCTAGGTTCGTTTCATGCAATACGGAAACAGAGTCATATTACTTCTTTTGGAAACATCTTTGAAATCATAGTTCATGTTCAAAATAACTAAGCAGGCAAGACAAACAGTTCATGCACGATAAGCAAGGTCAATTACTATCTCCGGTGTGCAGCGTGTCTCATGAGTCATATCCATTCTCTAAAGACTCTAACCTGCATCTAGTGGACTATCTTCTTAGCATCTCTCTTTTTCTCTTATCATCTTATCGTGTGAACGAGATAGAAGCATATACGAAAAAAAGACTTCTCTATGAAAGCATTTAATACAAGAGAGCATGTTCGATAGCATGAATATCACTTATTCAGTAATTCTTACCCTTTCACCGAACGGTTATTCCTGCAGCAGACATACAAGTTAGCACCAATATACATAAGCATATATGTTCTATTCCTTGTCCATCTCTGCATAAAATAATTAGGTATGCAAGAAGGCTAATCTAGCATACGACCTAACTACATGATGGTCCATAGAAAACCCATGCTATATAGACATGAACACCCCCCTGATCGCGAGGACTTTATTGCCTCAGGGTGTTCCTCTGATCCCCCTAGGACGAACGATCCCAGTGCCCCGGGAATCGTTCGTGGGATTACCCTTGTGAACAAGTTGTCTAAAGATCGATGCTTGATAAGTAGCGCTATCATATAAACTCTTACTATGTAGCAGTTCAATAAACAAGCATATAGTCAATCTCTTTTTTTTTATTTCTGTGCGGATAGGCCGTTATCTCTATCTCTATGCAAACTGGCCGTCATCTCTCTGATATCGTTCAAGCATTTCAAACCGTTCTATCTTTCAAGCATCAATGACAAGCAAAATATGGCACGATTCATCTATCTCTTTTAGCTAAGCATGCAGTTCTACTCTTGTTTAGCATACGATGAAAACATATAAACATTTTTTTACTCTTGTTTATTAGCATGGCAGCGATTCGTTCGATAGCGGTATCCGTGTAACTAAGCATACAACATTCAATTCTTTAACTTAGCATGTTAATTGTTCTATCTCTTTTAGACAAACATATAATTTCTTTAGTTAAGTATGCAGGTTTCCGTTCTATCATTCTCAATGCGAACATTATCTTATTAAGCGAACAAGCATTACAAAAAACTTATATTCACTATTAAGACATGCAAGAATCAGAGAATAAAGTTCTGCCCACTCACCTAGATCAGTCATCTTCTGGTTCAACAAGGAGCTCTTCAAAAAGATTTTTTTTGAGTCAGCAAGCCGATCTCTTTTGTACATAGTGCCAACGCGGAGCGGGGTACTACAATCATAACACAATAGAGCAATCCAACAACCAAACAAGGACATGAGTTGAACTATCAATCCACGACAGTCTATGTCCCTAATTCCACTCAATAGAAGGCACAATACACAAGCATGAATTACAATATTAAGTAAAATAACCTAGTGATAACAAGTATCTTCGATCCGTGTCCAGTTGTAACTCAACAACCAAACAAGGATATGAGTTAAACTTTCATGCTACAACGGTCCACTTCTCTAATTAAAACAGATTTAACGGCCAAATATGTGTTACGGCTTGATATGTAATCTCTGGGTTATCCTAGTAATGTAATATATAAGTATTCTCAGATTATGCCATAATCGAGCAGGGCTGACGGAACCAATGATATACAAGCAAGAATATATGATGCACCAGTACCCTGCAAGGGCCCTGAGCTAATTAATGATTAGTAGAAGTTCCAGGATTTCTATAGGAAAGATACTGGCTCGACTTATAATTAAGTCAGATACTGCACTCCACTAGTGCGTATAATATACAGTATCCGTGGTGGCCAGCCTTTACTCCCAGCTAACTTAGGGTGGTTCGACATGCACGATCTCGAGATACCGTTCCCTCCCAATGCACTACAAATTAAGTTTCCAGGTTAACCCTAGATGATTTATAATCTCATACCGTGGTCACATGAACATTCATTCCTAAATTTCGTACTTTAAGTACGAGCACTCTTGATATGAATCAACATTGTCACTTAAAAGTTAAACCTGAATTCACCCAAGTGTGATGCAACAATCAATACTATATAACCACGGCTAAAGTCACTGTCTAACTACCAGATCCGTGTAAGGAAATAATTACATATATCACATAGCAAGTGTATGTGGCACGACGGCTCACCATATACCAAGTAGCACTCTTGGTGCGATCAAGTGTATCAGCACGGATACAATAGTCACGGCAAGAACGGGTTCTAGTATCAAGGTTGTGGTCAAGTTATCAAGTGGCAATATATTCAGGATAGGAAAGTCAAATAATGGTCATATTAATTTTCCACTTTATTATATCGATAGATAAAATAAGAGTAGTACGAGGACCCCCCTCGAGATCAGATCCATAATCTTTAAACCAAACAAGGACCGAGATTGCAGACCCTTCCTCGAGTTGAACTATGCCCCTTATTCTTTCCAACTTATAATAAGATGATCTAGGAAAAGTAGCCTAATTAGCAAGTAAGTACATGTAGGGCCATATCTACAGGGCTCATGCCAGGTGCGTAGTCATTTAGCATATGGTCACATATGGGTCATACGAGTTAATTCTAAGTTTAACACATAGCATCACAATCGTTCAATCAATATCAACATTAAACCAAGAAAATGTCCAAAGTGTGCAAGAAATAGTAGGCGCATAGGAGCAAAGGCGCATAGCAAGGTGCTGTATAACGTCGAGGCCGCATAGGGTTATGGTTGCATAAGGCCAAGGCCGCATAGACAGAGCAAAGTCCACTCTTCAAAAAATTTGTGATGTCACAAATAATAAATGTAAGTCAAGTCAGAAAAGTGACTGATGTGACTTGAAATAAAAGTGTATCAGAAGAAAAGACAAATTATGAAAAGTTGTGCCAAGTCAGTCAGAAGTTATGTGTCCAGAAGGAGAGGGATGCATAGCTCATGGCCGTATAGCCAACGAGGCTGCATACTCCTCTTGGTCGCATACAAACTTGGCCGCATAAAATCTTTTTGGACTTAGTGATATTTCATTCGTTCAAGTTCATGCATTTGGCCAAGGGCGCAAATGCAAATTCAGTCATGCGTCCAACAGGGTGGGCCGCATGCTGACTCGAGATAAGAAGTCCATGCGACATAGCACTTCGTGCCGCATAGTCCTCCTTCGTCTCCACCAATCAGCAGCTTTTCGGCCATGGCCAAAAGCTCAAAAATGAGTTTTTGTTTCTTCCATAGAAACCTCAAATGATGCCTAAATCCAACAAAGTAAAGTTCTAAACTACTCCAAATCAAGTGCTCATCAACATAGAGTAACAAGTTTTCGAAAATATTTAGTTTTAAGAGATCAAAACCCAAGAACACTCAATAACACAAAGTAAATCCTAAAACTTAAAAGTTAGATCTACACTAATCCATCCACCAAATCCAAAAATACCAAGTTCTAAATGCTTGGGGAATCATATAAGGAACATAATGGAACAAAAATATAAAGGGCTTCTCTATTTCTTGCAAGATGTACTTGTCTATGGAGTGAGAAAGGAAAACCTAAGAAAGAGAATGGAAGAGAAAAAATAAGAGGAGAGAGAGTAAAGTTAGGTTATATATGAAGGGTTTGAGGTTTTGACCATGTGTTCAACTCATGATAAAACCAAACCAAACAAATAAATCAATAGCCAAGTGAACCAAAGAATGGGTCTAGTCTCTCTATAACATACAACTACGTTAGCAAGAAAATAATTATGCTCCAAATACGTATATTGGGAATGGGGAGTGACATCTCTATCCACCTTAGAAAAATTTTGTCCTCGAAATTCAAACTCAAGGCTAGCTGTAAATGTCAAAGCAATCAATAACTATCTATAAGCAATCTACACATACAAACAAGCAAGTATAACAATAACACCTATAATGAAGCAAAGCAACTTCATCCCTTATGAGTGCTTGCCGATCATGGAATAAAAGAAGCGAAGGCATACGAAAAAAATATACCTTATGAGTCGAATATGTGCGGGTACCGAGATCGAATATCGTCCTCGAGCTCCCACGTCGACTCTCCCAAAGAGTGATGCCCCCAAGCAACACGAACAAGACGGATAGTCCGGTTCTTGAGTACATTCTCTCTCTGATCCAAAATGGACACGTGCATTCCTCATAAGTCAAGTAGTACCAACGACTAACTCAGAGTGATCGAGGACATGACTTGGATTCGGGACATACCTACGCAACTGAGATACATAAAAAATATCGTGTATCTCACGTAGCGAAGGCGGAAGGGCAAGACGATAAGCAACATCCCTTACCCTCTCGAGAATATCGAACGGTCTAACGTACCACGGACTAAGCTTCCCACGAACCCCGAACCTAATGACTCCACGGGTAGGCAAAATTCGTAGAAATACATGGTCGCCGACAGAAAACTCTAAAGGCCTACGATGCTGATCTTCCCAATGACGATGACGATCTTATACAACTCGAAAACGCTCTCTAATCTTTTTAACCACTTCAACGGTCTGTGTGATCATCTCAGGCCCCAACATCTTTCGTTCACCAATATCATCCCATGTTAAAGGTGACCTGCACTTTCTTCCGTACAATGCCTCGAATGGAGCCATTTGTATGTTGGCCTAATAATTGTTGTTGTACGAGAAGTCACTAAGTGAAGGTGATCTTCCTAAGACCAACCAAGGTCTAAAGTACAAGCCCACAACATATCTTCCAATGTTTGTATTGTCCTTTCGGACCGGCCGTCTGTTTGAGGATGGTACGCAGTACTGAATTTCAACTTAGTACCCAAGCGCTCATGTAATCTTCTTCCAAAATAAGACATAAAGAGGGTATCACGGTCTGACACTATACTTGCTGGAACTCCGTGCTGCCTCACTATATGCCGCATATACATCTCTACTAACTGCTCTGTGGACTGCCCTACTCGGAAGGAAAGAAAATATGACACATTCGTGAGTCGATCTACTATTACCCAAACTATATCACGTCCAGTAGGGGACCTAGGTAAGTCGGTCACAAATTCCATCGTAATGTATTTCCACTTCCACTCTGGAATAGACAGGGGTTGCAATAATCATGCTGGTCTCTGCTGCTCTGCCTTCACCTGCTGACATATGGGACATCGTGAAATAAACCGAGCTATCTCTCTTTTTATTCTGTTCTACCAAAAATGTTGCTTGATATCATGGTATATCTCCGTGCCTCATGGATGAATAGAATTTTGAGAATTGTGTGCCTCGGTCATTACTTCCTGTCTGATATCTCTACTTGACACACAAAGACGGATTTCAAATCTAAGTATTCCATCTTCGTGAATCCTTAATTTCTTTCTAAGACCTGACTCACATTCTGTCTTAAGATTCTGAATCTGATAATATTCTGCTTGAGCCACCTTGATCCTCTCCACTAAGGTTGACTGTATCTGGAGATGGGCTAATTGTCATGCCCCAGTTCCAAATATAAGGAACTGAGCAACGTAAAAATGGCCAGCAGGTACACTTTGACGGGCATCCCAATCTAATGGACCCGACGGAGTGCACCTAAGCTGTAAAGTACAATGATAAAATCCAACATATAACACCTAGACAGTGAAACTAAATCTCATCCACAGACAACTGAAATATAGAGCACATAGAGAAAATCATAACTACTAATGTACAGAAGAGAAATAAGATAGAAAATATATCATAATACAAATACGAGTAGAGTCACATGGGAACAAATCCGCTAATACAAATACTGAAATGAAGGAAAGCAGTAAGATAACTAGTGACGGTATCTAAATGCTAGATAATAATACCGGCCCAGGATGAAGTCACTACCAGAGATCAAACGAAGTCCTCGGGAAGGATCTCGTCCTCTGTAACAGGTTCTGCTCCTGGATATACACTCGGTCCATACTCCTCCGGGGAGTCCTCCTCGCCTAAGCCTGGAAGGAAACCAGGTCCTCAGAGGGACGTAACAAGGTACAAAAATAGTATGCCATAGTATAACAAAAAGAAATAAGTAATCCCCCGCTATAATCTAGCATAACCACCTAAGTGAGACAAAATATTGAAGACAATGTTCGACTCGTGGGCTGTCCAAATATAAAATCGTAGCTACGAGCACAAAGACATACGGGACGTACCGTAGCTCCGAGCACAGAGTCACACGGGTGATACTACGACTCCGGATACTGGAATACTACACAAATAGGAACATATACATATATATAGCGCGTGCAGAGAAGCCCAAATGTCTAGTAACTGTCTTCCCCTCCCAAAATGGTCAACGAGTGTTCGTTGAACCTGAACCTCTATCTAACAACCTCGTCATACTGAAGTAACTATCAACAATCACGACCCTAAAGTCATCCCAGATTCTGGTCATGCTGACAGTATCAGGATACAGGAAGTCTAGCATGATGACGGTGTCTGAATGTATCCTAGGGTTCCGATGTAACCTAGTAGGTACATCAAGGTGTCGCGAACATCTATTAATCGATACCAGACGTTACTAACGAACGTCTGCACCCGGTTATGACCAGGACGCTAAGTAACGATTCTGATTCAAAGCGCGCACAATGCATAGATAAAATAAATAGTAATCTGGAAACTAAGATACAGGATGGCAAGGTATACTTGCCTGGATCCGAATGCTGAAGGCGGAGCTCCGGTACAACGTCCAAGTTCACGGATCCCGAAGTACCTAGAGACGATATATAAAAATTAATCAATAATCTATCACGATGCTATTCTAAAATAAGAGGTGACACACGTCTAGCATAGGCTTTTGTCTTAGTTATATATAACTCACATAGATACTAACTAGAGGGTTGACCCAAGTTGACTAGGGTAACTGTAAACTCCCTCACCCAAAATAGGTATTTTGTGTATATTTTATATTATTATATTTATTATAGATGTTGAATTTATTTAGAGTATTCTCTTAGTTAATTAGAAAATAAATTTTTTAGTATATTTACTTATATAAATATTTATTTAGAATTATTTTTAGGCTATTTTAGATTATTGGGATTTTTCCATAATTTTTAGTTAATTAAAAACTAGTAACACTAATTTTCTAGGACTTTGAAGAATTTATTTTATGTTCAAACTTAATTAAAAATATTCCAAACTTTTATTTTAGGTTCTAAATAATAAAATATATTTTCTAGAATTTTTTGAGAATTTTTTGATTATTGTTAGCATTTATTTTGAGTTAATTATGAAAAACTAAATTAAAAACTAATTTCTGAAAAAGAAAACCCAAAAAGTAATTAATTCTGCCCAGTCAGCAAACAGGGGGCCTACCTGTCAGCCTCCCGCAGTGAACAATGTCGGGCCCGCCTGTCAGTGACCACGGGGTGAAGCCGAGCCGACCTCGAGCCGAGCCGAGTCAGAGCTCGACTCGGACTCAGCTGAGCCAAGCCGCGTCAGTTTCGGACCGTCCGATTTGGGTGGGGCAGCGTGGATGGCTGCCATATGGCACTTTTCGAGCCGCGGCTACACTCTCTCTCCTCTATATATATATAATAGTTTAAGTTATTTTCTAGGATTTTTCTTGAGCCAATTTTTGGAGAATTGCCATCTAGGGTTCCTTCATCTTCCAGAAGCCATTGCGCATAGCTCTGGACTCCAAACGAGACCTAGTTTCTTACGTTAGAAAGATATTGAGGTTAGATTTCTGATTATATAAATTATTTTCTAAATTATTAGTATTAAATTCTAGAAAATTCGTAGAGCACAACATGTCCGAAAATAGACGTTTTTTGATGTTTTCGCAATTTTGGGAGAACCCAGAATCAGAATCATGAACCGTTTAAAGTTTTGGAAAGCTAATATCGAGATCATCGACATATAATTTTCCCAAAATTTAATTTGAAGTATTTATATACTGTTAATTCTGTAGAACTTCTAGGTTAGAATTTAACCATCGGTGCACAATACAAAATTTGTATGTGCCATAATTCCCAAACGAATTTGAATTCGGATGAGCTGTAAATTCTAGCATATTTTTTACGTTGAAATCTACAGGAAATCATGCATGAAAGTTAATTTTGTGTCGGTTGACTTTTTGGTCAACAGATCGCCTCGATTTGCGTGCCATGAGTCTCGAGTTGATAAAATTCAGTTCTTTGGACAAAATTAGGGTTTAACAATAAAATTAGATTATAATAAGATTAAAATACTATTTTAGGTTATTTTATTCAGAATTAAAATAGATTAAATGGAGGAACCTATTTACCCACTTTTGTAACCTAACTTGTTTAATTTATGTGACGGGTAGATCGGACGACGCCTTGAGTTGGGACTTCATCATTTTCAGACTAGGCAAGATACCTTGCCAAATTGCTTACAGTATTTTGCATGCTTAGTATATTTCTGTATATTTATTTCATTTCTGTATATTTATTGCATGTGTAGTTCCTTTCTGTCATTACTATATATTAGATATGTTGACACACACTTGACACTTAGTATCATAGAGGACAATCATTAGGCGTATGGGCTTTTAACCACTCTGGTAACACCGTAGTCACTAGCACGCACTATGGTGGTCGTGTCCGATGGTCGCTACCCCAGAGGTATGTCGATTGATGGAGTCCGAGGGTCGCTACCCCAGAGGTATGTCGGCTGATGGTGTCCACTAACGAGCGCATGAGTTGTGAGGATTAGATCGAGTAGCATACCCTTGCCCATACGTCGAAAAGTTATCCTCATTTGCATTCATATAGATGTCTTGTACAGCGTACTTATTTATTTTCAAATAATATGCATGTTTACTGTATTCAAGTTGGCTCACTTTTCTGTATCTTTTTATGTCCCTCTGAGGACCTGGTCCTCTGCCAGGTGTATCTGTTCTTGATTATTTATAGGAGCGCAGATTTGGATGGTTATATATGTTTCGAGGATGTCCTCTCTTCGAGCCCATGATTGCTAGCTGGTATTCTTATATGGTGGTGTTGTGTTGTACTTATTTTGTATTTGCTCTTACATTCGAGTTGGTTGTAGATTTGTTTCCATCCAACTATCATCCTTAGATACTTATGTTGAGATCTAGTTATATAGATGCTGGTTATTCATTTATTTTGATTTTCTATGGATGAGATTTAGATTGTACCCTGTGACTTGTGACATATGTTTATACCACTTGTGGATTTTATATTCATATTACAGCGTACGTATGGGTTTGGTTTTTATATATTGGAGTTGTCATATCCATGCAGCTGGCATGCTTACGTGTTCCTAGTCCTACGTATTTTGGGACTGGGGCGTGACATATTTTTGTGGTGGCCCATGCAGGTCGAGAGCATATTATCTCGGTTACGTTATTGTACCGAACAAGCCTGTACCTAGGAATAGAGTATAGTATCTCATCCATAATTGACTATTATTCATCTTCCTCCTATCTGTTCTATCTGAATAATTGCATCCTGCTTAATTCATGTACTTCCCTAATAGTTCTTTGAGAATAGCCTTCTGCTAGAATATAGGAATCCCTGTTATTAGGATAATAATTATGGTAGCACACCTATTAAGAATACAACGAGAATATAGACACACCACTAAGTTTAGAATATCTAGTGAACCCTAGAATTTTTTATCTCTAGAATTGGTTTACCATTACCCCTTGATGTAATATGAAGACTTGAGAGTAGTATAGACACTACTAGAGTTAGTTAGAAGTTTGACCATAGTGTTTGACCCTAGTATTGAGGAACCAATAGAAATCCAGGGTTAAATATTAGGGCTGGACCTAACACTTATGGTGAGATAATATTAGAACTATAAACTTAGATCATTGTCTTATTAGTAGCAGACAGTACCTTAGGAAGCCAAGAGCAATGAATATAACGTTTCTCTTGATCATACCTCGAACATAGCAACTAGCATACCACTTTTCCTTAGAAAACTACGATGCTATATAGAGCCCCCTATTTTAATTTTATATATTGTTCCTCTGCGACCTTAGCGTTCGCTAATTGTGCGACGACCAAATTTTGTTCCTCTATTCTTCATCTTTCAACTCGTGCCATCTGACACTGCTGATTATAGACCAAGTGAATTTATTCTATGTTAGGATATATATAGCTTGCTAGGATTTTGGTGGTTACTCTTGAATTTTAAAATTGTGTGCTTAGTAGTTAGAACTTGATGGTTTAAGTTATTCTTGTAGATTGAGACCTGGCGCTTATCCCTTAGTTTTAAATTGCGTAACATGTACCCCCACATCGATACGAGTTATATCCTTTCCCCTTGACGGCCAGTAACTCTTCTATCCTTACTATTGACACTTGCTCCATGAGCGCTATGATTAAGACTTAGGACGACCATGACCTATGTAATGAAAGTGGATACCCTAATAAATACCAAGACCCCTTCCCGTAGACCTTAACAGGAGTTCTACGGTATCCTTAAGGCAATTACAGTATTAGTTAATTGTTATAAGTTGGGTAGCATACCTCACAACCTAGTATCATATAGTCTTTTGACCTATTATTGAAGTGTAGCTGAATGACATTAATTGTATGCTAGCATAAGACGACAGTGTTTATTCAGACAATAGAATTTAGAGGTCCTTGCCCCCATTTGGTCGACTAGCAACATAGACAAGGAGGTGGTATGATAACTATAGAGATTTGTAGAGTCTTTATTATTATTGCTTATTCTATTTTTTTGTTTTGTTTTTGTGAACTTGAATTGACTTGTACCTCCTTTCATCATCATATAGCGTGTCACGCCCCAGTCCCAAAATACGTAGGACTAAGACACGTAAGCATGCCAGCCGCCTGTATATATGGCAACTCCAATATATGGAAACCATATATACGAGCGTACGCTGTATAATGAACAATAATTCATAAGTGGTAAAACTATCACAAGTCACGGGGTATAATCTAAATCTCATCCACAGAAATCAAATATGAATAACCAATAACCATGTAACTAGATCTCAATACAGATATCTAAGAATGACAGTCAGATGGAAACAAATCTACTGCCGAAATAGAATGTAAAAAGGAACCAGATACACACCATATAAGAACAACATCTGACAATCACGAGGCCCGAAGAGAAGACCTCCTCGGAATATACGTAACATGTCCGGATCTGCGCTCCTGCGAATACTCATGAACATCCACACCTGGAAGGAGACCAGGTCCTCAGAAGGACATAACAAGATACAGAAAAACAACATGCCATGTATGTAAATACTGAATAAATAAAGGGGGTGTACTAACCATCTAAGTGAATACAATTTAAAGACCTTGTAGTACGCATGGGGATGTAGGCCTGACATATGCTGACGTAATTCACCAATCGTCGGGACTGGCTAGTATATGTGTCATATGCCCCCGGACGCACGGGTAACAGGAATACCCTATCCTCCTTGGAGCATGGTAACGGGAACAAGAAAAACCAATACCCCATCTCCGAGGAGCATGGTAACCGAAATACCCCATCTCCGAAGAGTATGGTAACTCGCTATATATACCGTAATCCCCATCTCCGAAGAGCATGGTAACTTGAGTATATATCAGGGGGGGTATCCCATACGCCTACTAGATGTCTTTCCCGCCCAATGTAGATGTACAAATCGTAAAAACGATGTGGACATCTCATACTATGATGCAAGTCTCTATGAAATAAACAACTGAGCTACATACCGCTACACGTGTTGCTCACACTGATGGCCAGTCGCGCAAGAGGCACGCGTCCCTACATGAACTCACTCTGTGACGTGTAATGATACGTGTCAAGGCCTGGAGAGTCATACCAATAACTCCACAACTTTAGGTGGGTCTACTAGACACTAGGTCAAACACAAGTTCTAACGTCAACGCCTTCGCTGACTGCACCCGAGTCTGCATGAACGCGCATATTTATATAATAAATAAACATGTAACTAACAATAACTGAATTTAAACAGTACAATAAGGCAAGATATACTTGCCTGGCAAGAGAGCTGCAAAATATAACGTCCAGATGTCAAATGCCAAAAGTCAGAAACTTTGGCCTCAGAATAAATGTCTCCGGATGGTAAAATAAATATTACTAACAATCTCAGAAAATATCAAATAGCTAGAAACGCCTGTCCTTAAGTCCAATTTGGACACAGGGGCAAAAATGACAGTTTTCGGTCAAAGCGGGGTCCACATGTGGGCCACTTTGCACCAAAAAATGTGTCAGGGTCAAAGGTCTCCAAATTCGCCAAACTTAGTGTCAACAAGTCCAGAACGTCAATACAAATCCAACGGAATGTCCAGAACTGGATTTCGATGTGTCGATCACAAAATCGCCCGTCAAGTAGAGCCTATGGGGCCCACGATACGGGATTTTGTCAACGTTCTCAGAATCGAACCAAACTTGGATCACAGGACCAGCGTATTGCTACGAGTCTGATGGCACAAGTTTCGTTTCGATCCGACGTGTGTACACAAAGTTACAGCGTGTTCCAAAACAGGCAGATACGGGACGTTGTCGACGGATACGCGTTGATTCCGGTGTGCACGCACATCCAAATCAACTTCTGCGAAATCCCGCACGTCCGTATCAACGGCGCGCACGTTTCGGTAAGGACCGCGTGCGACCAAGTCGTCCCGTTTGGCAGGACGTACTCAGTTTCGGGGTGAATCGGGTCGTTGTTTTTCCTATTTTTGGATCGCGTGCCGCGATCGCCACAGGACGCGATGCACCGAGCGGGTTGCACGGGCACTGAGAGGGTCACATAGCCTACGTGTCACAACTGACGGAATTAAAAATGGAACTACGAGGAGATAGAACGGGTTACCTGAACAGGGCTCCGCAGAAACTAAATTCTGCGTGTTCGGTCACTGTGTTGTGTCCTGGTTGCTGTGTCCGGGCTGTGTCCAGCTCTGAAATGCTGCTGTATCTGGTTCTGCTCGAGTCGGGGTCGTCGCGGGGTGGTCCAAAGCTGTTGCGGCCAGGGCTCCGGGGTCGTCGGCTCATCGACGGAGGAGCTGGGTCGTCGCCGCTGTGTCGACCTCATCGAGGAGGATGGGAGAAAGCTGCGGCTGGGGAAAGGGGAGAGGGCAGGCGGAGGGCGCTGGCCGGACGGGGAGTGGCCGAGTGGAGGAGGAGGAGGAGGCGTCGGTCGGGGGCTGAGATGGGGTGGCGGTGATGGCTGGCGGAGGAGGGATCTCCGGCGGGGTCGGCTCCGGCCGTGGTGAGGGTGGAGGAGGAACGGGGAAGAAGAAGAAGAGAGGGGGGGAGTTGTCGGTGGAGCTCAGCGGCGGGGGAGGTGGCTTGCCGCGGAGTGGGGGGGGTCGAGGTGGAGAAGAAGAGGAGGAGGAGGAGAGAAGGTCGGGGCTAGCGGCTGGGAGGGGGTCGACTCCGGCCAGGGGCGGCGGAGCAACTCCGTCGGGGGGGTGGCTGCGGGCTAGGGTCAGGGGTTGGGTTTTTATTTTCTTTTTCTTTTTCTTTTGGTTTCTTTTTATAGAAAAAATTATTATTTTAATAAGTAAAATATCTAGAGATATTTTACAAGATATTTTGTAGATATTTTCAGGATATTTTTGGGATATTTTTGGGATATTTTCGGGTGGGTCCCGTCTCCAAATGGACGGTGCAGGTTCACCGGCCAATGAGGGGGTGACACCTCGCACTGTAACTTGCAGAAAAGTCCTTGAAATTTCATAAATTGTGCAGAGATCCTATTTTGGGAAATTACGCAATTACGAAATTGTCTAGGAAAAACACCTGATTCCTGAAATTGCTAAAATGCACAGAACTGAAGGAAATTGTTGTGTGAGGGTCCTGAGGGGGTGGGGGTGAGTCTTGGCAGGGACTGGGCCTAGTTTTCTTGGGTGATACGGGCCATCGTATTTATTAATTAATAAATACTGCGCACGGTGTTCACTAATTATTTAGAGGCAGGTATGGTCATAATTTTCTTGCGGTGTCAATACACTAAATGTAGTATACTCAGTGTAGAAAATTAACATATTTTTGTCTGGGCAAAACAGGTACAGGTTGGGCCTCTAATCTCTATTGGAATAGGGAATGGTACAGGTCTGGGAATTTAATTACGTACGTTTCTAACGATATTTGCGCGTCTCATACGAGGCTCAAAACAGAGTATCTGGGAGTTGCACAAAGTGCAAAATAATAGGCTGGCATGTCTAGGAGAGGTATGTGAACTTTGTTCGGGGATAACAGTCAAGGTAAAGCTCCAAATAATTTGGTGATGGACAGGTGCACAAGTCAATAGGATATGAAAGCAAAATAAATTAAATATTGCAATAAATCCTAAATTGCTAAAAATAATTCTAAAATACTGAAATCTGGTCGAGGGGGTTTACAATCTACCCAACTTATAAAAATTTCGTCCTCGAAATTAAAATTAAGCCGGGATAGAAGTCAAAGACGACATAAGATATAATGTAACAAAGTAATTTATATCTTGGTTTACGAATAGGTTCGAAAAATGTTTACGCATGTCGTTCACACGCTCCCAAGTAGATTCTCCTGGCGCGCCATGCTTCCATGTCACGCGGACCAAGGGAATAGACTGATTCCTCAATATATTTTCTCGATGATCAAGGATTCCCACGGGTTGCTCTTGATACGACAGGCTCGGCCTAAAGGTGATCTCTGAATCGAATGGTGCCTATAGTAGGAGATATCTTCAAGATGACATGATCGTCCTCTTTGAATTCCAAGGGATGATGATGATGGTCTGTCGACTGCTTCTGTCTGTCTTGTACTACTCGCAAGTGTCCTTGTATTTACTTAATTGCCTCTTCGGTGTTGACCACCAACTCTGGTCACGTGAATCCTTGTCTGGTACAATGCTGACTGGTATGCCATATAATCTTACGATTTGCCTCATATTAGTAATGTCTCCATAGCTTCAGAGTAATTATGATGGTTGCAAGTTCCAAATTTTTTTCATGTGCTCATAATTGTCTGGATGCATCTGTCATTACCTTGTTATCCTGTATTAATATGCATCCCAAACTATTTTCTGATGTGTCTATAGATCACAACCGCCTGATCCGGATGGAATAGTCAATACGGGTGCTGTGGTTAGTTACTTCTTCAATTCCTCGAAAGCGGCTTGACACTCGTTAGTCCATAGGAATTCTTTATAAGTCAACCTAGTCATAGGTGCTGCTATTCATTCAGGAGTCAGTCAATTGTTCATCCGGGTAAAATCCATTTAGATTTCTGATAGCAAAATGATATATTCTTCATTGCAACACTTTGACCAAAGTACGAGGTAAATATTTCATGCTGCCACAGTGATGCACGTATCAGGAACGTAAGTAGGTAGTAAAGGTCCTTCTAAGGGTAGCACAGTTTTAAACTGCAATCTAATCTAACAATAGGGTTTGGTAATAACCCACGAAACAAACAGAAATGGTTACCGAAACAATACACTTCGTATTTATACTAAGCATGAGGTTTCGTCTTTCCGAAATAAGGGAAGACGGAAAACAATAATCAAGAGTTCAAGGGGGGTAATAGATTAGAAGTGTGGGGATCAAGGCGTTTAAAGAATTCAAATAGGAATTGTCAAGGCAGTTGTGGATTGAAATCAAATTTTGGTAATTCCTATTCACATGCTCGTATTAGTACAGTCATGTAGCTGATACGATATGCTTAGACATATCTAGCGGACAAGTACATCTATCTACTAGTTACTATGTATCTCAATCCAAGTAAGGTAGTTATGGGAAGGGCGAACCAAGTGCACTATGGTTGATCAGACCGTAATACACTGATTCTGAAATGTATTATTGTAGTACTCCAATAATACATATATCATGAACAAGCTTGATAAAGAATAAGCTTGCAAAAGTAGGCTATAGTAGCAGTATAAGTCAAGGTAGTACGATAAATATAAGTACGCTAGATTATGATGTGATAAGTACAAAACAATTCAAATTCACAAAAAGACAAGACTCTACAATCTCTACAGTTGTTATTCTAATACCTTGTCTAAGTCGCTAGTTGACCCAAAAGAGGTAAGTTCTACAATCCTAATATACACTATAGGTTGTCTGCCTAAAACAGAGATTTCAAGAAAGTCCGCGTAAGGTAGGGGTTCGAGGTTGTCTGCGTAAAGCAGAGATAAAATAATTTGGCGTAACGCATGGCTTCAGAGCTATCCGCGTAAATCAGAGAAGCGCAAGGTAGAGCTTCGGAACTGTCCGCGTAACAAGTCTGTGCGTAACAGTCTGCGCGTAAATATCTCCTGCGTAAAGTCTAGCATTCGTTGCAGCGTAAAGTTGTACGAGAAACTCATGAGTTTGTCAGTCGAAATTAGTGAATCCTGATATCTGACAAAAGTACTTGCACAACGATCGAGGGGACGGTTCATGATGATGATTTACACGGAGATCCAGGTTGTCGTTTAGAGACTTTATTGGATACAAGTAATTTACGCTTGAGGTAGGACAAAATCAGATATCCCGTCAAAAAGCTGTTTCTTTTTGCACAGGGCTCGAGGTGTATCTCTGCATTTAATGCACGAGATTTGGTCATGACTGGGGAAAGCTAAGGCTGTAACAAATACGCTCACATCCTATCCTTATGTTACGTCTAATCAGGTTACTCTACGCTGGTTATCTATTATTCATGAATCATCAGATTTACGCAGGGCAGTTACTTACGTGGCTTGCATGACGCAGGATAAGGAAGACTAAGGGATCGTGGGTAGCAGTTGGCATGACTGCGGCGTAAAGGAGACAATCTTCTAGATAATTTGGTTTTTGCGCCAACAAGAAAATCATTTGACTTTTACGCCAACTAGGCAGTTGTTTGGTTTTTATGCCAACAATGGTAAAATGGGTTTTACGCCAACAAGGGTAAAGGGTCTCTGGCGTAAAACTCTGGTTTATCCAAATATAGGATGAGGTTTCAGTCTTAGTATTCAACCTTGGATTTCTATTAGTTTCCTCAAGACTAGGGTTAACACTATGGTCAATTCTCTAACTAATCCTAGTAGTGTTTATACTACTCTCAAGTCATACAAAAATACGTCAAGGGATAATGGTAAGTTATTTTATAGGTAGTGATGCTAGGGTTCATTAGGTAGTATGGAAGACTAGGGTTCATTTGGTATCCTAAACTTAGGGGTGCGTTAAAGCCCGAGTTGTATTCTAATTAGGAATATTATCCTAAGTATCATTCTATCAACAGGGATTTCTATATTCTAGCAGGGGCTATACTTAAGGAATTATCAGGGAAGCACATGAATCAAGCAGGATGCAATTTTGTAAGTAGGACAGACTAGAAGGAAGATAAGTCATAGTTAATTATGGATGAGATTCTATCTTCTAATCTGAGGTGCAGGCTTGCTCGGTACAGTGACGTAACCGAGACAATATGCACTGACCTGCATGGGCCACCACTAAAAATATGTCACGCCCCAGTCCCAAAATATGTAGGACTAGGACATGTAAGCATGCCAGCCGCCTGTATATATGGCAACTCCAATATATGGAAACCATATATACGAGCGTACGCTGTATAATGAACAATAATTCACAAGTGGTAAAACTATCACAAGTCACGGGGTATAATCTAAATCTCATCCACAGAAATCAAATATGAATAACCAATAACCATGTAACTAGATCTCAATACAGATATCTAAGAATGACAGTCAGATGGAAATAAATCTACTACCAAAATAGAATATAAAAAGGAACCAGATACACACCATATAAGAACAACATCTGACAATCACGAGGCCCGAAGAGAAGACCTCCTCGGAATATACGTAACATGTCCGGATCTGCGCTCCTGCGAATACTCATGAACATCCACACCTGGAAGGGGACCAGGTCCTCAGAGGGACATAACAAGATACAGAAAAATAACATGCCATGTATGTAAATACTGAATAAATAAAGGGGGTGTACTAACCATCTAAGTGAATGCAATTTAAAGACCTTGTAGTACGCATGGGGATGTGTAGGCCTGACATATGCTGACGTAATTCACCAATCGTCGGGACTGGCTAGTATATGTGTCATATACCCCCGGACGCACGGGTAACAGGAATACCCCATCCTCCTCGGAGCATGGTAACGGGAACAAGAAAAACCAATACCCCATCTCCGAGAAGCATGGTAACCGGAATACCCCATCTCCGAAGAGTATGGTAACTCGCTATATATACCGTAATCCCCATCTCCGAAGAGCATGGTAACTTGAGTATATATCAGGGGGGGGTATCCCATACGCCTACTAGATGTCTTTCCCGCCCAATGTAGATGTACAAATCGTAAAAATGATGTGGACATCTCATACTATGATGCAAGTCTCTATGAAATAAACAACTGAGCTACATACCGCTACACGTGTTGCTCACACTGATGGCCAGTCGCGCATGAGGCATGCATCCCTACATGAACTCACTTTGTGATGTGTAATGATACGTGTCAAGGCCTGGGGAGTCATACCAATAACTCCACAGCTTTAGGTGGGTCTACTAGACACTAGGTCAGACACAAGTCCTAACGTCAACGCCTTCGCTGACTGCACCCGAGTCTGCTCGGACGCGCACATTTATATAATAAATAAACATGTAACTAACAATAACTGAATTTAAACAGTACAACAAGGCAAGGTATACTTGCCTGGCAAGAGAGCTGCAAAATATAACGTCCAGATGTCAAATGCCAAAAGTCAGAAACTATGGCCTCAGAATAAATGTCTTCGGATGATGAAATAAATATCACTAACAGTCTCAGAAAATATCAAATAGCTAGAAATGCCTGTCCTTAAGTCCAATTTGGACACAGGGACAAAAATGACAGTTTTCGGTCAAAGCGGGGTCCACATGTGGGCCACTTTGTACCGAAAAATGTGTCAGGGTCAAAGGTCTCCAAATTTGCCAAACTTAGTGTCAACAAGTCCAGAACGTCGATACAAACCCAACAGAATGTCCAGAACTGGATTTTGATGTGCCGATCACAAAATCGCCCGTCAAGTGGAGCCTGTGGGGCCCACGATACGGGATTTTGTCAATGTTCTCAGAATCGAACCAAACTTGGATCACAGAACCAGCGTATTGCTACGAGTCCGATGGCACAAGTTTTGTTTCGATCTGACGTGTGTACACAAAGTTATAGCGTATTCCAGAACAGGCGGATACGGGACGTTGTCGGCGGATACGCGTTGATTCCGGTGTGCACGCACATCCAAATCAACTTCTGCGAAATTCCGCACGTCCGTATCAACGGTGCGCACGTTTCGCTAAGGACCGCGTGCGACCAAGTCGTCCTGTTTGGCGGGGCATACTCAGTTCCTGGGTGAATCGGGTCATTTTTCCTATTGTTGGATCGCGTGCCACGATCGCCACAGGACGCGATGCACCGAGCGGATTGCACAGGCACCGAGAGGGTCACATAGCCTACGTGTCACAACTGACAGAATTAAAAACGGAACTACGAGGAGATAGAACGGGTTACCTGAACAGGGCTCCGCAGAAACTGAATTCCGCGTGTTCGGTCACTGTGTTGTGTCCTGGTTGCTGTGTTCGGGCTGTGTCCAGCTCTGAAATGCTGCTGTGTCCGGTTCTGCTCGAGTCGGGGTCGTGGCGGGGTGGTCCAGAGCTGCTGCGGCCAGGGCTCCGGGGTCGTCGGCTCGTCGACGGAGGAGCTGGGTCGTCGCCGCTGTGTCGACCTCGTCGAGGAGGATGGGAGAAAGCTGCGGCTGGGGAAAGGGGAGAGGGCAGGCGGAGGGCGCTGGCCTGACGGGGAGTGGCCGAGTGGAGGAGGAGGAGGAGGCGTCGGTCGGGGGCTGAGATGGGGTGGCGGTGATGGCTGGCGGAGGAGGGATCTCCGGCGGGGTTTGCTCCGGCCGTGGGGAGGGTGGAGGAGGAACGGGGAAGAAGAAGAGAGGGGAGGAGTTGTCGGTGGAGCTCAGCAGCGGGGGAGGTGGCTTGCCGCGGAGTGGGGGGGTCGAGGTGGAGAAGAAGAGGAGGAGGAGGAGAGAAGGTCGGGGCCAGCGGCTGGGAGGGGGTCGACTCTGGCCAGTAGCGGCGGAGCAACTCCGGCGGTGGGGTGGCTGCGGGCTAGGGTCAGGGTTGGGTTTTTATTTTCTTTTTCTTTTTCTTTTGCTTTCTTTTTATAGAAAAAATTATTATTTTAATAAGTAAAATATCTAGAGATATTTTACAAGATATTTTGTAGATATTTTCAGGATATTTTTGGGATATTTTTGAGATATTTTCGGGTGGGTCCCGTCTCCAAATGGACGGTGCAGGTTCACCGGCCAATGAGGGGGTGACACCTCGCACTATAATTTGCAGAAAAGTCCTTAAAATTTCATAAATTGCGCAGAGATCCTATTTTAGAAAATTGTGCAATTACGAAATTGTCTGGAAAAAACACCCGATTCCTGAAATTGCTAAAATGCACAGAACTGAAGGAAATTATTGTGTGAGGGTCCTGAGGGGGTGGGGGTGAGTCTGGGCAGGGACTGAGCCTGGTTTTCTTGGATGATACGGACCATCGTATTTATTAATTAATAAATACTGCGCACGGTGTTCACTAATTATTTAGAGGCAGGTATGATCATAATTTTCTTGCAGTGTCAATACACTAAATGTAGTATACTCAGTGTAGAAAATTAACATATTTTTGTCTGGGCAAAACAGGTGCAGGTTGGGCCTCTAATCTCTATTGGAACAGGGAATGGTACAGGTCTGGGAATTTAATTACGTACGTTTCTAACGTTATTTGCGCGTCTCATACGAGGCTCAAAACAGAGTATATGGGAGTTGTACAAAGTGCAGAATAATAGGCTGGCATGTCTAGGAGAGGTATGTAAACTTTGTTCGGGGATAACAGTCAAGGTAAAGCTCCAAATAATTTAGTGATGGACAGGTGCACAAGTCAATAGGATATGAAAGCAAAATAAATTAAATATTGCAATAAATCCTAAATTGCTAAAAATAATCCTAAAATACTAGAATCTGGTCGAGGGGGGTTTACATAGCGTACCTATAATTGTTGTACCACCTTGACTTATGCCGCTATTATAGCCTAGTTTTGCAAGCTTATTCTTTCATCAAGCTTGTTCACTATATATGTATTAGTGGATGCATACATTAATACATTTCAGAATCAGTGTACTACGGTCTGATCAACCATAGTGCGCGTGGTTTGCCCTTCGTATAACTACTTTACGTGGATTGAGATATCTAGTGATTAGTAGATGAATGAACTTGTCCTCTAGATATGTCTAAGCATATCGTATCTGTTACATAACTGTACCGATGCGAGCATGTGGATAGGCATTACCAAAATAGGACTTCAATCCACAACTGCTTTGACAATTTCTATTTGAATTCTTTAAACGTCTTGATCCTAATACTTCTATTCTATTACCTCGCCCTTGAACTTTTTATTATTGATCTCCGTCTTCCCTTATTTCGGAAAGACGAAACCTCGTGCTTGGTATAAGTTTGATACACAGAGAGTACTAGATATACCCCATAGGCCGATCACATACTTGAGGATTATTCTTTCATAATTAAGGACATATCATATATGATATAATCGGCGTTGAAGTTTTGAGGATTGAATGACATGAGTAAATAAATTAAGGAATATTTTTCTTAAAGTATATAGCCTTCTGTGATAGATGGGTAAATTCTAAGTTAGGTAGCAGTGCATTGGCAACTCGAGAGGAATTTCTTTTAGATTGTGATCGAGTAAGATTAGATTGGGAGAGTTTCAAGCCATTTAATTTTGAGAATTTTAGAAGAATGACTAAGATGATGAGAATTAATAAATTTTAAAAAAATTGATATTGAGGACCCAATATTTATACCTTAAGTACATAATTTAAATTTTTGAGTATTGAAGGTAAAATCATCAATTTGAACTTGAAGGATAAATATATAATTTCAGACTTGAACATTGGTGGACTGCATTTAAATTATTTTTAAATTTGATGATTTAAATTAAGAATTAAAATTTGATGGTTGGACTACCTATTTGAAATATTGAGGATGTGAATGGAATTTAAAAAGTTGAAGAATACATAAAAATTTATAAGTGAAAATAGGAATAATATTGGACTCGAATTACTTCTAGAGGAGATTATGATAGTTGGAGATCGTGAGATAAAATTTGATATGGGTTATTTAAATCTTGAAGATATTATATGGATTCAATTTAAATTTGGATATTGATGATTTGGAAAAGTGAGAAGAGATTACAATAGGTTGAATTTTGATTTAAACAATGATTATCTTAATTTTGAAATGATCGCGATAGATTTGAATAAATTTTATTATTTAAATTTTTGGAAGAGATTGCGATTGACGTACCTTATGTACGAATGTGAAGGATTTAACAAATTATGCCTTATTTTAATTTCGAGGACGAAATTGTTTTAAGTTGGGTAGATTGTAAACTCCCTCACCCAAAATAGGTATTTTGTGTATATTTTATATTATTATATTTATTATAGATGTTGAATTTATTTAGAGTATTCTCTTAGTTAATTAGAAAATAAATTTTTTAGTATATTTACTTATATAAATATTTATTTAGAATTATTTTTAGGCTATTTTAGATTATTGGAATTTTTTCGTAATTTTTAGTTAATTAAAAACTAGTAACACTAATTTTCTAGGACTTTGAAGAATTTATTTTATGTTCAAACTTAATTAAAAATATCCCAAACTTTTATTTTAGGTTCTAAATAATAAAATATATTTTCTAGAATTTTTTGAAAAATTTCTGATTATTTTTAGCATTTATTTTGAGTTAATTGTGAAAAACTGAATTAAAAACTAATTTCTGAAAAAGAAAATCCAAAAAGTAATTAATTCTGCCCAGTCAGCAAACAGGGGGCCCACCTGTCAGCCTCCCCCAGCGAACAGTGTCGGGCCCGCCTGTCAGTGACCGCGGGGTGAAGCCGAGCCGACCTCGAGCCGAGCCGAGTCAGAGTTCGACTCGGACTCAGCTGAGCCGAGCCGCGTCAGTTTCGGACCGTCCGATTTGGGTAGGGAAGCATGGATGGCTGCCACATGGCGCTTTTCGAGCCGCGGCTGCACTCTCTCTCCTCTATATATATAAAATAGTTTAACTTATTTTCTAGGATTTTTCTTGAGCCAATTTTTGGAGAATTGCCATCTAGGGTTCCTTCATCTTCCAGAAGCCATTGCGCATAGCTCCGGACTCCAAATGAGGCCTAATTTCTTGTGTTAGAAAGATATTGAGGTTAGATTTCTGATTATATAAATTTTTTGGAAATTATTAGGATTAAATTCTGGAAAATTCGTAGAGCACAGCATGTCTGAAAATAGACGTGTTTCGATGTTTTCACAATTTCGGGAGAACCCGGAATCAGAATCATGAACCGTTTAAAGTTTTGGAAATCTAATATCGAGATCATCGACATATATTTTTCCTAGAATTTAATTCGAAGTATTTATATACTGTTAATTCTGTAGAACTTCTAGGTTAGAATTTAATCATCGGTGCACAATACAAAATTTGTATGTACCATAATTCCCAAACGAATTTGAATTCGGACGAGCCATAAATTCTAGCATGTTTTTGATACTAAAATCTACAGGAAATCATGCATAAAAGTTGAGTTTGTGTCGGTTGACTTTTCGGTCAACAGATTGCCTCGATTTGCGTGCCATAAGTCTCGAGTTGATAAAATTCAGTTCTTTGGACAAAATTAGGGTTTAACAATAAAATTAGATTATAATAAGATTAAAATACTATTTTAGGTTATTTTATTCAGAATTAAAATAGATTAAATGGAGGAACCTATTTATCCACTTTTGTAACCTAACTTGTTTAATTTATGTGACGGGTAGATCGGACGACACCTTGAGTTGGGACTTCATCCTTTTCAGACCAGGCAAGATACCTTGCCAAATTGCTTACAGTATTTTGCATGCTTAGTATATTTCTGTATATTTATTTCATTTCTGTATATTTATTGCATGTGTAGTTCCTTTCTGTCATTACTATATATTAGATATGTTGACACACACTTGACACTTAGTATCATAGAGGACAATCATTAGGCGTATAGGCTTTTAACCACTCTGGTAACACCGTAGTCACTAGCACGCACTATGGTGGTCGTGTCCGATGGTCGCTACTCCAGAGGTATGTCGATTGATGGAGTCCGAGGGTCGCTACCCCAGAGGTATGTCGGCTGATGGTGTCCACTGACGAGCGCATGAGTTGTGAGGATTAGATCGAGTAGCCTACCCTTGCCCATACATCGAAAAGTTGTCCTCATTTGCATTCATATAGATGTCTTGTACAGCGTACTTATTTATTTTCAAATAATATGCATGTTTATTGTATTCAAGTTGGCTCGCTTTTCTGTATCTTGTTACGTCCCTCTGAGGACCTGGTCCTCTGCCAGGTGTATCTATTCTTGAGTATTTGCAGGAGCGCAGATTTGGATGGTTATATATATTTCGTGGATGTCCTCTCTTCGAGCCCGTGATTGCTAGCTGGTATTCTTATATGGTGTTGTTGTGTTGTACTTATTTTGTATTTGCTCTTACATTCGAGTTGGTAGTGGATTTGTTTCCATCCAACTATCATCCTTAGAAACTTTTGTTGAGATCTAGTTATATAGATGCTGGTTATTCATTTATATTGATTTTCTGTGGATGAGATTTAGATTGTACCCTGTGACTTGTGACATATGTTTATACCACTTATGGATTTTATATTCATATTACAGCGTACGTATGGGTTTGGTTTCCATATATTGGAGTTGCCATATCCATGCGGCTGGCATGCTTACGTGTTCCTAGTCCTACGTATTTTGGGACTGGGGCATGACAGTAACGTTACTTCAAATACGATCAACAATTAGTATAACGTCATCAAACAAAATCTTCAATCCTCTAATATTTATCACAATAATTTTAGTCGTTCAAGCTATGCTCATCCTCAACCATACCATCATTGTATTTACAGACGTTATTAAGTACATCCAACTTATTCATCCTCAAATAAATTAGTTATAAATTATCAAGTTCACAATAAATAACCGTAATTATAATATTATAACACCATTTCACATATACCTAATCCTCAATATTCACCATAAAAATATGCATGTGAAGTATTCATGAAACCCTAACCCTAACTAGGGTCTCTTTAGCACAACAACATAACTACACAAAAAGAGAAGGGTGAGGAGTTACCCCGGTGGCTGTGGGTGGTGGTAGCGGCGATGCTGTAGATTAGGTCAGGGATGGCGTCGACCGCAGGGGTGGCGCACGTGTCGACCGAGGTAGTGAGGGTGCTCGACTGTGTGAATAAGGTGGTGCTCGGCTAAGTGAAGGAGGGGTTTGTCGTGGTATTGGTGAAGCTGGTCGTGGAGATGGTGGTGAAGCTGCGGGTGGTTATCATGGTGGTGGTGAAGCTGGTCGTGGAGGTGGTGGTGAAGCTGCGGGTGGTTGTTGTGGTGGTGGTAAAGCTGGTCGTGGAGGTGGTGGTGAAGCTGCGGGTGACCGGAGATGGCAACGATATTGGTACAGTGAGGGAGGTGCTGGAGGTGGTAAAGATGGCCGTGGAGGTGGTGGTCGTGGGGGTGGTGAAGCTGCTGCGGGTGGTGTTGATGTTCCGGGTGAAGACAACAGTGGAGGTGGTGGTCGTAGGGGTGGTGAAGCTGCTGCGGGTGGTGGTGCTGCTGCGGGTGAAGGCAGCGGTGGAGGTGGTGGTTGTAGGGGTGGTAAAGCTATTGCGGGTAGTAGTGTTGCTGCGGGTGAAGGCAGCGGTGCAGGTGGCCGGAGTTGTTGGCAGCGGTGGCGTTGGGTTGCTCCGGTATGGTGGCTGAGCTGAGGGAGGAGGCTTCTGCGGGTGAAGGCACGGGTGGAGTTGGCCGAAGTTTGTCGTGGGGTGAAGAAGAAGAAGAAGAAGAAGAAGAAGAAGAAGAAGAAGAAGAAGGAAGGAAAGAATGGTCGACTGTGGAAATAGAGGGAGGAGAGAGAGAGAGGGAAGGGGGTTTCCTAGGTTTCTCTAGGGATTAGGGCCGGCCACTTTGGGAATGGTGTGAGGAGGTGTTAATATAGGGGGATGTGTGGTGGTGATGATGTAGCAATTTGAATCAAGGGTCTTGATTCGACATAAAAAATTGTACCAAGCAAATGGGGAGAGAGAGAGGAACATGACCGGTGATGTGAGGTTGGGGGGGTTCTTCATTGGTTTTAACCAATAGGGTGGTGACACCTAGCACCCTATTTGCTATTAAGCCCCTTAACTTTTGGGTATTTGCACATGAAGAAAAAGTGGTGAGGATTTGGTGTGGAAAGTGGTGTTTAGTATTTTGTAGGGTAAGGGGGTGTTGGGTGTTTCGTATGGGCTTCATGAAAAGGGTATTGGGTTAAAATATGGTTAGGTTGGGTTTAGTTTAAGTTGGTATCCCCAATTTAATTAAAATAAAATGTCATGTGCTCTTAAATTAAATGGAGGCACATGAGGCCTTAATTAGGAGTGACACAAAGGTCATGAACGGCGTAGGCTTAGTGTTAGTCTTGGTCTCTTTAATTGGTTTGGCAAAACAGGTTAAATTTGTGTCCCTAAATCGATGGCAACGACATAGATACGCGATATAGGATTAAAAATTTGATTTCGGGACTGGAAAGTTATGCAATTAAATTAGAGCACAAGGGAGTGTGTTTATGAGTGACATAAATATTCTGCGCCTAGGTTGGCTTGTCAGGTCAAGAGTGCAAAATTTGTTAGAAATTAAGGGCTATTGTTGGGCTCCAAATATTTTAGTAACGGTAGGGTGCACCAAGGGTTTAAATTAAAGAACCAGTCAACGTAGCCTAATTTCTAAACCTCAAACACCCTGATGCTAAACCAAAATTTCTAACCATATATAGTCTTCCTAAAAAAAAAAAATTTGAGGGGGTTTACATCATTCCTAACTTAGAAGAATTTTGTCCCCGAAATTAAAAGTAAAGCACGAATTGAGAGTTACAAGAACTTAAAAAGTTAACAGGTAATCGAATGCAGTAGGTAAATTTGTACCTCGATCCTCAAATAAATACAGAAAATGCTGTCGAATGGAATCCGCGTGCTCCCAAGTAGACTTTTCTAGTGAATGATGCTTCCGTGCAACCCTGACCAGTTGAATAGTCTATCCCCTTAAAATCTTCTCACTGCGATCGAGTATGTAAAACCCGATATTTTTATATTATATTTAATTAATTAATTATTGAATTTATCTACATTATTTTGTAGTTGATTAGAAAATATATATTATTAATTTAATTACCTAGATAATTAATTATTTAGAATTATTGTACAAAACTACTATTTTATTTTAGGAATCTCTACGGAAGAGTAATAGATTTTTTTAGAATTTTTTAATTTGGGTACAAACATATTTTTTATATATACCTCAAATATATACGTAAATAATATATAGTTATTAAATAATTATGATAATAATAATGAGAGTAATAATAATAAGTAATAGTTATAATAATAATAATAATAATAATAATAATAGTATTAATAATAATAAAAGAAATAAAAAGCAAAAGAAAAAGAGAAAGGAAAAGAAAAAGAATCCTAATTAAACCCTTAATTCATTAACCCTTAAGCCCGAAGCTACCAACCTAACAGCCCTAAGCTAGCAACGACTCACCCCCCCCCCCCCCCTTCAGCCAATTTTCTAAAGCCCAACCCCTGAACCCTTATTAATTCCCAGAACCCCCAGACCCCGCGTTCCAGAGCCCCCGTGCGGCCCGAGTTTTCCTACACCCCGCTTCCTCTCTCGATCTCTATATATATCTATATATAATGATTTGATCCTAAACCCTAACCTAATCGCCTCCAAGCCGCTGATCCAGCGCTGCCCCGTGCCGCCACCTGGACCCGTCGGCCGGCCGTCAATCGCACATCCGCGTCACCCGCGCACGCCGCGACAGGAAACTGTAGCAACATATCCCTGTTCACACGCTGATTATCGCCTCCTCACTCGACCAAATTTGACCTCGTCTTCACCGATATGTTCACGATATATCCCCCTTCCAACTCTGTGTATTAGTTTTCTTCGATCAGTGCGTTACCCAAGGCAAAAATCGAGCCCAAGTTGGAAAAAAACTACGTCCTTTAATTTCAGAA
Source organism: Iris macrosiphon (assembly GCA_036927795.1). Classification (NCBI taxonomy): domain Eukaryota; kingdom Viridiplantae; phylum Streptophyta; class Magnoliopsida; order Asparagales; family Iridaceae; genus Iris; species Iris macrosiphon. The sequence continues at coordinate 40,253,090 of JAYESA010000019.1, read as the reverse complement.
AAACTGTTGCAACCACCCCTGTTTAAAGACTCGTATCTCCCACCACAGAGATCCAAACTTATATTTTCTTTTTGCTATGTGAAGACTACCTAGCCTAGATTATTTTCTAATAATTATATTATTTTATTTGGTGTTATATGCAGAATTAAATTAGATTGAAAATCCAGAAAAACTTTTTTAAAATAGCAAAAACTTGTGATACGAAATGTGCCCCGCCAAACGGGACTGCCCCGTCGTATACCAATCGTACTGAAAGGCGCGTATGGTATGTCCAGACGTGTGAACTTTTGCAGAAACTGATTTGGACGTGTGTGCGCGTCGAAATTAACCCGTATCCACAAAAAGTCTTCGTATCGTAACTTTTGTAAAATACTGTACCATTTAGTGTACGCTCGTCAGAACGCGACAAAACTTGCACTATTAGATTCGTGGTATCACGCTGGTCCCGTGACCCAAGTTTTACGTGATTCAGAGATAGTTGACCAAGCCACCTATTTGTGGGCCCCACGGTTGACTTTTTGGACAAATTTGTGTTCGGCTCACCGAAATCCAAAATTGGACAGACCGTTGAGTTCGTATTGCCGTTTAGAATTGGTTTGACCTATAATTTATCCCTTTTAGAGACCTTTATCCCTGGCATGCTTTTCGGTACAAAGTGGGCCACATGTGGACCCCGCTTTGACCCAAAATTATTGTTTTGCCTCTGTATCCAAATTGGACGAAAGGGTAGTATTTTCTAGCTATCTCGCTTATTCTGGAAACGTTGGTGATGTTTATTTCAGCATTCAGAGACGTTTATTCTGAGGCCGTAGTTTCTAACCTTGACGTTTATACTTTGCAGCTTTCTTGTCAGGCAAGTATACCTTGCCAAATTGCTTACAGTACTTTGTATGCTTATTATATTTCTGTATATTCATTGCATGTGTATTTTTTTTCAGTCATAAGTATATGCTATATATATATATATATATATATATATATATATATATATATATATATATATATATATATATATATATATATATATATATGTATTGACACACACTTGACACATATAAATTATTGTATTTGACAGAAAAATAAACTAGGTCAAGTGGTCTTCGCATACCAAAAAAAAAAATTAAATTCGGATCTCTGTGGTGGGAGATGCGAATCCGTGAACATAGGTAGTTACCGTAGTTTTCTGCGATCCCAAAAGTTATCGTTTTTTGCCAACTTGGTCGCTGTTTTTGCCTAGGTTTGCGCACTGTTCGAGGTCAACTAATGCATAAATATTGAAGGGGGTTAAGTCGTGAACATACCGGTGAAGACGAGGTCGAGTTTGGTCGAGCGAGGGCACGGGAAACGCGTTGTGAACACAGGTACGTCGTTGTTCAAAACTGCAGTCGCGACGCGGCGTCGCAGTCGTCGGCGGGGAAACTCCAGCGGTTCGCGGCTATGCGATGGTGATCAGGTGGTGGTCCGGCGGCGGTCTCGTGGGGAAGAAGGGGATTAAAATTTAGGTTTAGGGTTTATGAGTTGAATAATATATATATATATATATATATATATATATATATATATATATATATATATATATAGGGAGAGAGAGAGATCGCGAGAGAGGGGGGGTGTGAACCCGCACGGGGTTAGGGTTGAAGCTGATGTTGTTCTCTGCTTCTTAAGGGTTTGCGGGCGGGTGCAAGCGGGTAGTGGTTTAGTATTCATTAGAATTTAGGTTTGAATCCATTAGGAAATTAATCATATTTTCTTTTCCTTCTTTTTTTTTCTAATTTCTTTTCTATTCTTAATAAACTATATATATATATATATATATATATATATATATATATATATATATATATATATATATATATATATATAATTCTAGAAATTATTATTAGCACATACAATAAATCTATCAACGGCCATAGGGTCTCCTACATGGAATAAATTAAGAAAAAATTACGGTTGCTCCATAAAATCCCCTAGATGCACAAACACCTAAATTAAAATTAAATAAATTCTATTTTCTCTAATTAGCTCATAATTACTATAAATAAATTAAATAATTAATTAAAAATAATTAATACGATTTTTAGAATTAGGGATTTTATATTCTACCCAACTTATAAAAAAAATTTGTCCTCGAAATTAAAACTAAGCTATGATAGACAGTCAAGGGTGGTATAAGATAGAGATTTGTAGCTCATTATGTACCTTCTTCCATCCTAACCTCCATGCTTTTTTAATTGTCATGGAGAAGTTTGGAGGGTTATAATTTACATTGTTTAAAATGCAAGGCTAGGTTTAAATGAGTGGGCGATATTGCACGTTGCACATTCCAAAGATCATGGAGAAAATTCATATGAACAAAAAATAGGTTTCTTTATGTCTCATGTCTAATGGTGTGGACACCTCAACACACCTCTGCATAAAGGTGCCTAACAAATAGAAAATTACACAAAGATAGAAATTGGATTAAATTAATTAAAATTAATGCGCAAGGTGTTATGGAATTAATTAGAAGTACATGGGGATAAAATTAGGTAGGACACAAGTGTCATGGACATAGAGGATTTAAATATTATCATAAATTTGGATTGCACAAAATGGTCAAGATTATGTCTTCAATTTTGATTGGAACGCACAAGGATACAAAGTCGTATTTTATTTAAAATTAAGAAATAACGTCCACGACGTTTATTGTGCGACTAAAATATAGCACAAAAGAGCATAAATATAAGTTACACAAAAGTCAGAATAGATGGTGGTCATGTCTAGGACAAGGGTATGAAATTCGTTGGAAGGCAATGGCTAGTGTAGTGCTTCAAATATCGAAGCAACGGTAAGGTGCACTAGGTGATACAATATTATAAAATTAAATAAAAATATCATATTCTATTTCTAATTGGATTTAAAATAGCCTTAGTCTCACTATCTAAGCCAAGTAGGTCTAATTTTGGGTGAGGGGGTTTACAATCCAGCCAAATTAAAATAATTTTATCCTCGAATTTAAAATAAGGCATAATTTGTTAATTTCTTCACATTCGCGTATAAGGCAAGTCAATCACAATCTCTTCCAAAATTTAAAATATATTCAAATCCATCACAATCACTTTCAAAATTAAGGTAACCTCTGTTTACTCAAAATTTAACATGTTGTAATATCTTCTCACTTTTTCAAATTATCAGCATCCAAATTTAAATTAAATCCATATAACATATTCAAGAATTAATAATGCCCATAAATTTTACACCACTCTTTCCAATTATCAAATCTCCTTTAGAAAATAATTCTAATCAAATATTATTCCTATCTTCAACTTATGAAATTTTGTACTCCTCCAATTTAAATTCAATTTACATCCTCAATATTTCAAATAGGTAATCCCATAATCAACATTTAACTTTTAATTTAAGGCCTCAATTTGTGAACTTTGAAATCTAATTCACCATTTGTTCAAGTCTAGATTTCTATATTTATCCTCAAAGTTTAATCGGTGATTGAACCTTCAATATTCAAAATTTAAATCATGTGCTCAAGTATAAATATGTGGTTCGCCATATCACGATTTCTAAAATTCATTAATCATCATCATCTTAATCATTCTTCTAAAATTCTCAAAATTAACATAACTTGGACCTCTCAATCTAATTTTTTTGCTCGATCATAATCGAAAAGAAACACTACTAGAAAAAGCGGGATTAGCGACGTATTTTAGCGACTCCAATTAAAAATGTCGCTAAATTAGCGACTCCGTAAAAATCATCGCTAGACGTCACTAAATGGCGACATTTAGCGACGTTTAGCGACTTTTATTAAGATTTTAAAAGATTAGTCGCTATAAGTTCAATTAAGGTCGCTAAACGTCACTAAAATATCTGATTTAGTGACGTTTAGCGTCGTAATTAGCGATGTATCTATCGAAAATATTTAGCAACGTATTTAGCGACGTCTTTGACGTCGCTAAATTTTAATTTAGCGACATTTTTATTTTGACGTCGCTAAACGTCGCTAAATTTTGGTTAATTAGGGCTCAGTTTTCTTTTCTCCCATCTGTCGAAAATTTTGAAACTTTTCGATTTCCCCCGCCCCCCTCTCTCCGGCGACCGGCTCTCCACGGCTGCGGCTACTCCGGCATCCCCCTCCCCCTCCTCGAGATCTAGGTAATCTCTTTCTCTCTCTTTCTCTCTCTCTCTCTCCCTCCCTCTCTCTCTCCCTCTCTCATGTGACACTGACACAAGACACACTTGACAGACATGACACACGCACACAGACACTGACAGACACACACGACACACACGACACACACACACAGTCACACTAACACTGACACTGACACTGATACTGCCACAGGCACGACACACACATACACACAATATTTGATCTATTGGATGTGTCCATGTGAATTGAGGGTTGGTATCATGGTGGTGTGGTGTATGGAGGATGTATCCTAGAGTATCTTGGTATTGCACACCAAATGTTTATGAATTGGACTAGTGGTTGTGTGTGTGTGTGTCTATTTATGCCTTAGAGTATCATATGATATGTAAATTGGTGTATTATCTATTTGCATATGAGAGAGTGTATTATATATATATATATATATATATATATATATATAAAGCTACTGATATCTATGTTGGTGTTCATAGTGTCTTCTAGATGTGCTTGATGTGGGAGAGGGTAGAAGAGTCCAGTTGTGTGTGGGTGTCACTACTGAACTATGAGGCTTCAGGAACATAACTCAATTCAGTTTGGCCTAGTGCATTAGGCAAGCTGGCAATGTGTTGCAGTGGTGTCGGGTTGGCACTGTGATGAGGGGATTGGTTCATGTCATCTTCTGCAGTGCGAGAGTGTTGGTGCATACTTGAGCAGCATCAAACACATGCATGCTTGAGCAATGGCAAGGCAGCAACAAGCACTTGTTGCATGCCAATACAACCCTTAACTGGGTTGTAGTCCAGTGAGCAAGTATAAGGATGAAGTGCAAGGTGCCAGGCCAAGTGTAAGAGGCTCTCAGTGTGGATAGTAGAGTACTTAATTTTAAAGCAGAATATCCTAATACGACCTAGAATACATAGTGTAGCAAGGTATTAACCTAGTGTTGACTAGTATAAACTAGTATGGATCTAGAAGTGGCTTAGAAACATCACCATGAACTAGTTAACCCTATTTATCATTTCAAGGGCTCTTGGACTTTGATAAATGAAAGTATGTATTATATCAGTTATGAAATGAAAGTATTTCTTATTTTAGACTTTGATAAATGGTCAGTTGTTTTGAATATTGCTTATTTTAGACTTTGATAAATGAAAGTATGTATTATATCAGTTATGATTTTTATAGTACGGTTAAGTTATGAAGTTAGGTGATAAACCACTGTATGTAATGATATATATGATACATACTGTCATTTTTGCAGAAGTATCTAGAAATGGATATGAATTACTATCTGCGTCATCGTTCGTGGATGTACAACCGTCATCCTAATGACATGTGCGGTGTGCGGGATGAATTCATTGAGGGTGTACAGCAGTTCCTGCAGTTCGCCAAGGCTTTTCCTCAGTACATGGATGGTACCAAAATTAAGTGTCCGTGTGTGAGATGTCGCAACAGAAAATATCATCCAGAAGTGGAAGTTACATATCATTTATACTCGAAGGGCTTCACGCCGAATTACTATCAGTGGACCGCACACGGAGAACTTGTATCTCTAGCATCAGAGTCGGAGCCCTATGTGGAGCCGTATATGGATGTCCATGACCACGATGCTTACGACGACGGGTTGGTGAACATGGTTTATGATACGGCGGGGCCTAATTTCAATCCGGACAATTATGATACGGCGGGACCTAGTTTCAATTCGGACAATTATGATGCAGCTGAGGAGGTACCGAATGTCGATGCTGCAAAGTTTATAGAGTTGTTGGAGAATGCAAGGACTCCACTATATCCTGGTTGTGAGGATCATTCACCGTTGGAGGTGGTTACAATATTATTGAGCATCAAGTCCAATTTTAATATGTCACAAGAATGCTATAATCGACTGCTCGATTTGATTATAGAGATCTTGCCCGAGGCTTCTATCGATCTAAGAGGATGGTGAGATCGCTTTGGATGGGATACGAGAAAATCGATGCATGTCGCAACGGGTGCATGTTGTACTACAAAGACGACAAGGATGAAGATGCGTACAGATTCTGTGGTACTGATCGCTACAAGGCCACTGTTAGAGGAAAGTCTGTCGGTGTAAGGAAGCCTACCGATTTGATGCACTACTTGCCTTTGACGCCGCGGTTGCAGCGGTTGTTTATGGTTAAGGAGACTGCAGAAAACATGAGTTGGCACAGGCAAAAACAGATCGAAGGAGTATTGGATCATCCATCCGATGGAGAAGCATGGAAGAACTTTGATCGAGAGTATCCATAATTTGCCAAGGAAGCGCGTAATGTCAGATTGGGGCTCTCCTCTGACGGTTTTACCCCATTCGGACTTTCGGGCTCCCAGTATTCGTGTTGGCCTGTGATCGTCACTCCGTACAATCTACCGCCTTAGATGTGCATGAAGACTCCGTATATGTTCCTAACCGTTATTATCCCGGGTCCGAACAATCCGAAGAGGAACATCGATGTGTATTTACAGCCTTTGATAGATGAGTTGAATCATCTGTGGAAAGTAGGTGCCAACACGTACGATGTTTCTAGAAAGCAGAATTTTTAGATAAGGGCAGCACTTATGTGGACCATCAACGACTTTTCGGCCTATGAAATGTTATCGGGATGGAGCACCCATGGTCGTCTCTCATGTCCGTATTGCATGGACCGTACTCAGGCTTTCCGTTTGAAACACGGAGTCAAACCGTGCTTCTTCGATTGTCATCGACATTTTTTGCCGAAGGATCATCCGTACCGGAGGAACCGAAATGCTTTTCGTGCGGGAGTTGTGAAGAAGGCCAATCCACCACCAAGGTGGCCCGGATGCACGATATAGAAAGAGGTAAAAGATTTACCAAGTGCTATCGAAGAGCCTACTAAGGGGTACAAGTGTGACAGATTTGGTCGCACCCATAACTGGACGAAGAGGAGTATATTCTGGGATCTGCCATATTGGAGCACCAATCTGATCAGACATAACCTTGATGTCATGTATATCGAGAAGAATGTGTTTGATAACATAATTAATACTGTAATGGAGGTAAAGGGGAAGACGAAAGATAATTCGAAGGCCATGTTGGACTTAGAAGAAATATGTAGACGTCCTGCATTGCATTTGATAGAGGAGGGGAATGAAAAGTTAAAGCAACCTAAGTCAGTTTTCTCACTGGATAAAGAGGATAAAGGTAGACTTTGTAGGTGGATTCAGGGTCTAAAGTTTCCATACGGGTACGTGTCAAACTTGAGAAGATGCGTCGACCTCAAGGAGAACAAACTGGTGGGTATGAAGAGCCACGATTGTCACGTATTCATGGAAAGGTTAATTCCGATTGCATTTCGAGAATTCTTACCGCAGGTCATTTAGGACCCATTGACAGAGCTGAGCATATTCTTCAGAGATTTTGTTGTACTAAGTTGCTCGTCGATCGTCTAGAAAAGCAAGAGAAGGACATTGCGGTAATACTATGTAATCTCGAGAAGGTATTTCCTCCTGGATTCTTCGACTCTATGGAGCATTTGCCAATTTATCTTTCCTATGAGGCACGTGTTGGTGGTCCTGTCGGTTATCGGTGGATGTACCCCTTCGAGCGACATCTGAATCACCTAAAAAGAAAGGTAAAAAACAAGGCACGGGTTGAAGGCTCTATTTATGAAGCTTATGTTCTCGAGGAGATTACAAACTTTTGCTCGACGTATTTCAAACCGCATATTGCTACTAATAGGACGAAAGCTCCGAGAAACGACGACGCATATCAAGAATCTAATGATGCAATACTCAAAGTATTCAATGCGTCCGAAAAGCCTTCGGGAAAAATGAAGAAGAGATATTTGAATGACGATGAGCTAAGGGCTGCTCAATTGTATATATTACTCAATTGCGACGAGGATGAAGTGGAGAAGCTAGAGGGGTAAGTAATTAATACGTCCATGTTTACATTATCTCAATGTAATAGTATAAGATACTATTATGCTACTAATCAGCAGTTGCTTCATTGTTTTTCAGCACATATAATGATGAGTTGAGATCGGTTAGACCCTACATAACAGACGAAGAAGTAGAACAAGATATGAGATGCCATTTTTCTTCTTGGTTGAGCGCATATGTAAGATGCTTGGTAATTACTTTTTATTTCTGCACTTGTAAAACAAATAACTTACTATCGCTACTTTGGTATTTAGGTCGATCGTCTAATATCACCCGAGACTGAATCTATTAAAACTCTAGCCAAGGGACCAATTACTGCCCTAAAAATATGGCCAAGTTTCTGTGTGAATGGGTTCAGGTTCAAGTCAACAAATGCTCCTATCAGAGACAGCTTTCTGGATCTTGATTCCACGAAAAATAGTTGTTTGTGTATCAAATCTTCGAACTACAAAGACGTCAATCCGAGCAATAATTTTTTTGGCATCTTACGAGAGATTGTGGAGTTGACATATAATTATGGCACAGAACCTGCTAATATCGTGCTATTTAGGTATGAATGGTTCGATCCGATTCAAGATCAAGGTTAGAAAATTGACAAGCATGGCCTTGTGGATATAAACTACAAGCGTAGATATCAAGGCTACGAACCATTTGTCCTATCAAGTCAGGCTCAGCTCGTGTACTTCACAACTTATCCTAGACGGGGGACAGCGAGGTCGGATTGGTGGGCAGTATGCAAGACTAAAGCTAGAAATACCTTTGACATTAACGAAATAGCTTATCAGGAGGACGATCTACCTCTTGTAACAAATATTGTAGATGTTGACTCAACGGAAGTTACTCATTACACGAGTAATAATTTAGAAGATGTAGAATTATCCGAAGAGGACGACGAAGTAGATGAAAGTGAAGACGAGGAAGAGGAAAAGGAGGACGAGGAAGGCGAACAAGATAAATTTTTTGAAGATGATTAAAAATAAAATATATTGCATGTAGAATGTAACTATATTTTGACTGTAGAATATAGATCAAGGTTGGAAAATTGACGAAGTAGATGTACCCATTAACGAATATATGTATTATATTTTGACTGTAGAATGCTTTGAGATATGCATCACATTTCGACTATAGATGGTACTATATATTTATGTTTCTCTGTATTCATCATATGTTGTTATCAGATATGACAGGATAACGCGGAGGATTCGGCAGGTCCCGAGGTAGACAATGTGCCACTCCGGTACTGCCTACTGTTGGTTCTGGATCATCGTCGTCCAGTACTCCAGTATATCGATCACTCACATCTCCGACTGTTGGGACGAGTAGTTCCTGGCGTGATAGTACACCCTCGTCCAGCGTTCCTCCTGCTGACGGAACCATGGGGACAGATGAGCATATCGAGGAGGTCGTGCCCACGTTGTCCCAGCATCAACAAGATCCTCCAAGCGCACCTCCGGAGGAGACGAGGACAGAGATTTGGGCAGACGGTACAAAGTAAGTCAATTAGATGGTTTAGTATATATTTGTGTTTCTCTTTATTCATCGTATATTAACTTTTTCAGTAATCTAAATTATTATCTCTGTATAGATATCGTCCATCGTCGATTCAGAGACGCCTGGGCCAATTTCTGAGGAACAACTACGGTGGCCCTTGGATCAACTACTCTGAGGCTCCGGAGGAGAGGAAGGCGTTCTGGTTTGCACACTTCCAGGTAAAAGTATATTAAATAAATTATCTAATTTATGCATATTATATAACTTATTCGTGATGCTAACTTACTAAATTATTTATTGTAGCAAACGTATTTCTATCCTCCATACCTGGCCGAGTTGATCGAGCGGCTCTTTCCTACCGTTGCCGCCAAGCTTATCCGAGATGCTCTGGATGACTAGAAGGCTCGTGATCGTGCTGGAAAACCGATCCAAGGTTGGATCACGCCTGAGCAGTGGACTGCGATGAGGGCTAGATTCGACGATCCGAGCTACAAGGAAAGGTCTAAGAAGGACAAGGCGGCTAGGCAGAATGCTGCCAAGTGGTGTGGTGGCTCGATTCCGATGACGGAATATTTCCGTCATTTGGTATATTTTGTAACACCCCGTTCCGCTCAAGCGGACTGCCGTTTCAAACGGCAATAGTACAACTGTCCCGACCCGCTTTGCCTCGATCAAGAAGCAAAGGATATCCAGACTTGTCCCTACATGAATCCCGGCTTAGGATTTCAGAGGCTCGCTCAGGCGTATCGCTCTACCGAGGTGAATCATCGCTAAGGTGGGTGGCTACGGTAAACTTGTCTTTGCTTAGCCAGCACACATAAAATCTGGAATATTCATGCTAGTTGCTAGGTGAATAACCCCCTACATGCTAATAAATCCAACGCACCTGGCTAAGGGAATAATCCCAACTTGTATTGCTTGCTAGAACATGGAAATTAAAATACTGCTTATATTCAGACCCTCGCATGCTAAGTCCCTTAACGGTTTCATCTCTCGGCTTACCTTCGGGTCTGAGCAAACATGTTTACTTATTTTCCTTAGAAACGCATGCTTGTCTGCTGAATGTTGTCGTATTTTTATCCAAATCCCGGAAGACTACTACGTAGTCGTTCCGTGCCTGAATACCTGCAAGTATCCGGGACCGTTAGGTCACCAAGGCAATTCCCGAACCAGGGAATCTGCACCCTGACTGAATAAATCACTGAATCACAGCTCATGGAGCAAACTATTGAATCAACAATCCTGCTTCAACAAGTTCCATATATATATATATATCCTGACTCAAACTTGTTCCATATAACTTGTTTATATATATATATCCTGCCTAGAACTTGTTCCTGAACCTGACCCTGACCTGCATGTCGCGGAAAACTTGTTTCAAGTAAGATTCTCCTGATCTCTGTTCCTGCGGACGGTCTCCGGGGCACCGGGCCGATCCGATCCGGACAGAAACCCCTGTTAGTCTGCCTGCTTCGGGCAGAATGGCGTGTAGCGCCTGTGAACTTATCCTTCACGCCATTCTTGCTCACAGACTAAGTAGCCGCCTGACTCGGAAGGAATGACCTGTAGCGCTCCTGATCTGTGCGTTGCTTTTCATTTCTTTCATGTGCTACACCTGTCCTTTATGGCTATGCCAGCGACTCCTGTTCATATAGATAAGTCATCCTCGCTTAGCGGCTATCCGCATGCGAGTCACTGTATCGCATCAACGAACAACTGAACACCTGAACGATCATGTTAAAACGACCCTCGTGTTTGCATATGCTATGCCTCCTGAATGTTATACTTGCCCGTGCGTGAATTAACATGTTTGCCTCAATGTTTGCCTTGGACAGGGAAGGAGATGGTAAGTTGGTAAGTCTCGCCGTGTTTCCTCAAACATCGTACGGCGCACTGCCCGACACGTTAGGCTATTCAATATCTGCATGAAACTGATCCTAAGGCAACTAGAAAGACAACTTAATAGTTGTGCACGGAACCTGTATTACGTGTTTGGATTATCGAGCGGGCGAGTAGCTTTCCCACCAGTGCATTCAATGTACTGATAATCCACCAGTTTGATATGCAGGGTGCGGGAGAACCTCGTTCGGTGCAGACGCCTCCTTCGTGCGTGCTAAGGCCAGGAGTTCCCTCTGAAGCCTTGCAACAGTGCATCCGAAAATGAAGCACATATACAAGATATAATGTTGGAGCATCGCCTGACCATCGCCTGTATAATCATTCCACAATTGTAGCCACTTGGCATGCTTTTACTGTTTCAGAGAGAGAGGCTTGAGCGACTTGTAATCTCGGCTATACGCCGCCTGTAATACATGTTTAATCAATAAAAGAGCTTGCTTTACTTCAACTTGTGTTTTCAATGCTTCCGCTATATTATCGACTCAGTGAACCTGTTATCGAATCGCTATGCGTTCCTAAACTCCGCTGCACTCGGACAATCTGTGCGACTCTGTCGCTTAGAACTCCTGCCGCCAGCCAATGAACCATGGCCTTGCACGGGCGTGGATCACGCTCGTGCGGCATCACGCCCGGATGGGTGAAGCGATCGTTCCGCGGGAGCGCTGGCGAGGGTGATTCCCGCCTAGCGGGAACGGCCGATTACCTGCGGGAGATCGGGGCATGACATGTTGGTATCAGAGCCTGGCTTCTACGCCTTTGGCCTTTAATTCGATATCTCTGTTTCGAAAGCTCGTTCGTGGGTTATGTGCACGCTCTCTCTCAATGCCTCGATGGGATGTTCCAATAATAAGTCTAAATACTTTTAAAATGCATTTTGAATGTAATGATATGATTGCTTGTCTGGTTGTATGCTGCGAGTGGCCTTTATGCCAACCTGTGCGAACCCTTGAGAGTATCGCTAGTAGCTTGTCCAATTTTCACTAACTCTAAGTTTGGTTGAATGCATCTATTCGAGGGACGCCTTGAACTAGTGCACCATCCAAGACTTAAGAAAAGGTGAACTCGAGTGCTGAGACTTCGCTATCACTAAGCTGGTTGACGTGTTCACGCTAGAGGGGCCCTTCGAAAGTGCGCACGATCCAGTCTAAGCGATATGCTGATTTCAAAGCTTGTGCAAGTGAATATCCAAATGAACAAGTACAATGACTTGTCTAGGATTGCCTCAACCCTAGATTACTACTTGTCCCTAGTAAGTCTCGAGGACGAGACTTTTTCTAAGTTGGGTAGGATGTAACACCCCGTTTCGCTCAAGCGGACTGCCGTTTCAAACGGCAATAGTGCAACTGTCCCGACCCGCTTTGCCTCGATCAAGAAGCAAAGGATATCCAGACTTGTCCCTATAGGAATCCCGGCTTAGGCTTTCAGAGGCTCGCTCAGGCGTATCGCTCTACCGAGGCGAATCATCGCTAAGGTGGGTAGCTACGGTATACTTGTCTTTGCTTAGCCAGCACACATAAAATCTGGAATATTTATGCTAGTTGCTAGGTGAATAACCCCCTGCATGCTAATAAATCCAACGCACCTAGCTAAGGGAATAATTCCAACTTGTATTGCTTGCTAGAACATGGAAATTGAAATACTGCTTATATTCAGACCCTCGCATGCTAAGTCCCTTAACGGTTTCATCTCTCGGCTTACCTTCGGGTCTGAGCAAACGTGTTTACTTATGTTCCTTAGAAACGCATGCTTGTCTGCTGAATGTTGCCGTGTTTTCATCCAAATCCCGGAAGACTACTACGTAGTCGTTCCGCGCCTGAATGAACCTGCAAGTATCCAGGACCGTTAGGTCACCAAGGCAATTCCCGAACCAGGGAATCTGCACCCTGACTGAATAAATCACTGAATCACAGCTCATGGAGCAAACTACTGAATCAACAATCCTGCTTCAAAAAGTTCCATATATATATATATATATCCTGACTCGAACTTGTTCCATATAACTTGTTCATATATATATATCCTGCCTAGAACTTGTTCCTGAACCTGACCCTGACCTGCATGTCGCGGACAACTTGTTTCAAGTGAGATTCTCCTGATCTCTGTTCCTGCAGACGGTCTCCGGGGCACCGGGCCGATCCGATCCGGACAGGAACCCCTGTTAGTCTGCCTGCTTCGGGCAGAATGGCGTGTAGCGCCTGTGAACTTATCCTTCACGCCATTCTTGCTCACAGACTAAGTAGCCGCTTGACTCGGAAGGAATGACCTGTAGCGCTCCTGATCCGTGCGTTGCTTTTCATTTCTTTCATGTGCTACACCTGTCCTTTATGGCTATGCCAGCGACTCCTGTTCATATAGATAAGTCATCCTCGCTTAGCGGCTATCCGCATGCGAGTCACTGCATCGCATCAACGAACAACTGAACACCTGAACAATCATGTTAAAATGACCCTCGTGTTTGCATATGCTATGCCTCCTGAATGTTATACTTGCCCGTGCGTGAATTAACATGTTTGCCTCAATGTTTGCCTTGGACAGGGAAGGAGATGGTAAGTTGGTAAGTCTCGTCGTGTTTCCTCAAACATCGCACGGCGCACTGCCAGACACGTTAGGTTATTCAATATCTGCATGAAACTGATCCTAAGGCAACTAGAAAGACAACTTAATAGTTGTGCACGGAACCTGTATTACGTGTTTGGATTATCGAGCGGGCGAGTAGCTTCCCCACCAGTGCATTCAATGTACTAATAATCCACCAGTTGATATGCAGGGTGCGGGAGAACCTCGTTCGGTGCAGACGCCTCCTTCGTGCGTGTTAAGGCCAGGAGTTTCCTCTGAAGCCTTGCAACAGTGCGTCCGGAAATGAAGCACATATACAAGATATAATGTTGGAGCATTGCCTGACCATCGCCTGTATAATCATTCCACAATTGTAGCCACTTGGCATGCTTTTACTGTTTCAGAGAGAGAGGCTTGAGCGACTTGTAATCTCGGCTATACGCCGCCTGTAATACATGTTTAATCAATAAAAGAGCTTGCTTTACTTCAACTTGTATTTTTAATGCTTCCGCTATATTATCGACTCAGTGAACCTGTTATCGAATTGCTATGCGTTCCTAAACTTCGCTGCACTCGGACAATCTGTGCGACTCTGTGGCTTAGAACTCCTGCCGCCAGCCAATGAACCATGGCCTTGCACGGGCGTGGATCACGCTCGTGCGGCATCACGCCCGGATGGGTTAAGCGATCGTTCCGCGGGAGCGCTGGCGAGGGTGATTCCCGCCTAGCGGGAACGGCCGATTGCCTGCGGGAGATCGAGGCGTGACATGTTTTTTCTTTTAAAATATATTATTTTAATATAAGTACCATAAAATGGTACTTGGAAAAAATATTTAAGTTTAGTAATAAATAATATATTTTTAACAGGTACAGAGGGGTGAGGATGCAAACATGGTGACCGTCTTCTTGGCCACCCATCGCAAGGACGGAAATCTCATTGATGAGAGGGCCTCACAGACCTATGTAAGTATTACTTTACTTTGTGTTAATTTTAATATAACTTAGGCAATTATCGAGTTTCCAAACCTTTCTAGCCCGAGTATCTTAGGCTGCGTGAGCGGGCGACTGCTAGTGCACCTACACCTGGAGAGGCTGGTACTTCGTCGCAGCCCGCTCCATCTCCGTCGGTGGACGACCTGTGGGTGACCGCAGCTGGTGGTCTCCAGAGGGGTACGTACTACGGTACGGGCTCCTATGGCGCCCTGGTTGCGACGCAGTCATCTAGGGCCTCCCCGACAGCTGCGCATTCCACACAGCCCTCGCAGTCGCAGCCCTCGCAGTCGTCGGCCAGAGTCCAGGAGGCCGTCCAGGAGGTCGTTGACCGTCAGATTGCGTCTCTCTGTGACGAGTTGCTGCGAAGTATGGAGGAGCAGCCCCGGTCCCAGCCGCAGGCGGACGATCCGATACTCATCGCACGATTGGATATGCTCGACCGCAGCATGACGGAGCTCCGAAATTTGACAAATGATATTAGAGCCTCCAATAACCGTAACATTATGGAGCTGAAGGCGTCACAGGTATCAATTGGCGAGAGGCTGACGATAATGCAGGATTCAATGGTTCATAGCAGTACGAGGCTGTTATCTACCATGGATTCTTACAACCAGCGACTCGCAGACTTGGAGCGGGCACGGCCTCCTGGTGCGCCTACATCGACACAGACTCCACCTATGTCACTGCCTTCTCCATCGACATCGATGTCGATTCCACGGGACGAGTATGAGGAGTTCTTATCCTTCAAGCGCCGCGCCGGTGGTCAGCCTCCTGCAGATCCGCAATAGTATAGTTAGTTACTGGATATTTATATTTTTTTTTATTTAGGATGCGATTGTATGGATATAAATTTGCCATATTCTTTACGTTTACGATGAGATTTGCTGGATGCTTTCTTTTCTTTAAATTTTATTATATTATTCATATTTTGGTTTACAACTGATGACTGATACTTGGCCTGTATTTAGCCAGTGTACTATAATTTTTTCCCTAGGTGCTGCTACTGTGTTCTTTATCCAATTATTTCTACTACCATCATATACCTGATAATGAACCCAAGGGGGGCTGGTAAACCCAGAAATGCAAATTTTTTTTTTTGAAAATTAGCGACGTTTTTAGCGACGTTTAGTGACGTTTAGCGACGTTCACTTACGTTGCTAAATACATCGCTAATTAGCGACGCTGTAACAAGTCGCTAAATACGTCGCTAATGACGTCGCTGTACGTCACAAATTACTGACATGGCAGTATAGCCAGGTCATTAAAGACGTCGGTGTAACGTCGCTATATAAGTCGCTAATCAGCGACGTTTAGCGACTTTAATAAACGTCGTTATTTAGTGACTCGGCGTCGCTAAACGTCGCTAAATTTTGCGACACATTAAAGTCGCTAAAAAACGTCGGCATAGCGACGTTTAGCGACGTTTTTTTTGGCGACTTGGTTTTTTCCGACAACTTTAAAACGTCGCTAAACCAAATTAGCGACAATTTTTGGTTATTTAGCGACGTTTTTAGACGTCGCTAATTTGACTTTTTCTGGTAGTGAAATTTCTTTCAAGTTGACAATGCAACTTCTACCTAACTTAGAATTTACCCATCTATTACATAAGGCTCTTACATTTAAGAAAACTTATTCCTAAAATTTACTTAATCATGTTACTCAATCCTCAAAAAATTTAACACCAAATATATCGCATATGATATACCCTTAATCAGTTATAAAAGGCAGTCAATCTAGTGATATGATGGGCCTATGGGGTATATCTAGTACTCTCTGTCTAGTACTTTATGTATATCAAACTTATACTAAGCACGAAGTTTTATCTTTTCAAAATAAGGGAAGACGGAAAACAATAATAAAGAGTTCAAGGGTGAGGTAATAGAATAGAAGTGTGGGGGTCAAGGCGTTTAAAGAATTCAAATGGGAATTGTCAAGGCAGTTGTGGATTAAAATCCTATTTTGGTAATTTCTATTCACATGCTCGTATCAGTACAGTTATGTAACTGATACGATATGCTCAGACATATTTAGAGGGCAAGTACATTCGTCTACTAGTCACTATATATCTCAATCCACGTAAAGTAGTTATGCGAAGGGCGAACCAAGCGCACTATGGTTGATCAGACAGTAATACACTGATTCTGAAATATATTAGTATAGTACTCCAATAATACATATGTCATGAACAAGCTTGATAAAGAATAATCTTGCAAAACTAGGCTATAATAGCAGCATAAGTCAAGGTAGTACAGCAAATTTAAGTACGCTAGATTATGATGAGAGAAATTATAAAATAATTTAAGTTCACAAAAAGATAAGACTTTACAATATCTACAATTGTCATACTAACTCCTGGTCTAAGTCGTTAGTCGACCAAATAGGGGTATGGGCCTCTAAGTACTACAGTCTTAATAAACACTATCGTCTTATGCTAGTATACAGTTAATGTCATTCAGTTATGCTTAAATAATGAGTCGAGAGGACTATGTGATACTATGTTGTGAGGCATACTACCCATCTTATAAAATAATAAACTAATACTGCAACTGCCTTAAAGGAGATTCTACCAAATAACTTGGTCCTTGTAATTGGAGTAGAACTATTGTTAGGGTATACGAGGGAAAGATCTTGGTACTGGTTAGGGTATCCTATTGTATTATATAGGTAATGGTCATCTTAAGTCTTAATCATAATGCTTATAGAACAAGTGTCAATACTAAGAATGGAGAGTTATTGGCCTTCAAAGGAGAAGGGAAATATAACTCGTATCGAGGTGTGGTATAAATTACGCGATTTAAAACTAAGGGATAATCATCATGTCACGATCTACAGGAATAACTCAAAACTATCAAGTTCTAATTACCAAGCACAGAAATTTAAAATTCTAGATTAACAAACTATAATCCTAGCAATCTATATATCTATCATCAAAGAATACACTTGGCCTTCAATCAAAAAGTGTTAGGGTGCACGTCTTGAAAGATGAAGAAGGGAAGAACATAATTTAGCTGTCGCACAATTGGCGAACGTTAAGGTTGCAGAGGAACAAGATATGAAATTAAAATAGAGGAATTCTAGATAATATTGTGGTTTCCTAAGGGGAAGGTGGTATGCTAATATATGTGTTCGAGGTTTGATCGAGGAAAATGTTATATTCGTTTCTCTTGGCCTCCTAAGGGACTGTCTGCTAGTATCAGGACAAGAACCTAAATTTATAGTTCTATAATTCTATCTCACTACAAAAGTTAAGTTTGGTCCTATTATTCATCCTTGGATTTCTATTGGTTCCTCAATGCTAGGGTCAAACCATATGGTTAAATTTATGACTCACTCTAGTTATGTCTATACTACTCTCAAGTCTTCATAAATACATCAAGGGGTAATGGTAAACTAATCTATAGATAAGGGACGCTAGGGTTCACTAGGTATTCGGATCTTAGTGATGTGTCAATACTTTAGTTATACTCTTAATAGGAAGGTTACCCTACTTATTATGTAACAACAGGGACTTCGATATTATAGGAGGAGGCTATATTCTAGGAAATATTAGGGAAGCACATGAATCAAGCAGGATGCAATTATTTAGATAGAAAGATCAGGAGGAAAGTGAGTCATATTCAATTGTGGATGAGATCCTATACTCTAATCCTAGGTGCAGGCTTGCTCATTACAGTAACGTAACCGAGACAATATGATCTCGACCTGCATGGGCCACCACTAAAAATATGTCACGTCCTACTCCCCAAAAACGTAGGACTAGGACACGTAAGCATGCCAGCCGTATGAATATGGCACTCCATTATATGGAAACCATAACACATATACGCTGTAATATGAATAACAATTCACAAGTGGTAAACATATATATATCTCAAAGCATAACTAAATCGTATCCACAAAAATCATATATAAATAAATGACTAGTATCTATGAACTAGATCTCAATATGAGGTATCTCAAGATGACAGTCGGATGGAAACAAATCCACTACCGAACTAGAATAAAGAATAAGCAAGATAAATACAATATGAGTACAACCTTTAACAACCACGAGGCTCAAAATGGAAGACCTCCTCGCAATATAAGTAGCAAGTCCGGATCTGTGCTCCTGCGAATACTCATGAACATCTATACCTGGAAAGGGACCAGGTCCTCAGAGGGACATAACAAGATACATAGAAGCATGCCATAAAGTAAATACTGAATAAATAAAAGGGGTGCGCTAACCATCTAGGTGAAATACAACTTGAGGACAACTTTGAGTGTATGGAAAAGTGTAGGCTAGACATATGCTGACGTAATTCACCAATCGGCATGACTGGCTAGTATATGCCACATATTCCCCCATACAAGGGCGCTATATAATAACGTCCATATCCGAAAAGCATGTCATCTGTATAATATATCGTCCATACCGCTCCGAAGAACGTGGCAGCAGTGTAGTATGTCGTCCATATCGCTCCGAAGAACGTGGCAGCAGTATAGTATATATCGTCCATATCACTCCGTCGAGTGTGGCAGCAGTGTAAAGTAAGTGGGTGTCCCATATGCCTATAAGTCGTCCTCCCCGCCCAATGTAGATATACAAGTCGTGAACACGACGTGGACATCTCATACTATAATGCAAGTCTCTATAGAAATAAACAACTAAGCTAAATACCATTACACATGTTGCTCACACCGATGGCCAGTCGAGTATATGGCACGCGTCCCTATATGAACTCACTCTGTGACATATAATGATACGTGTCAAGGCCTGGGGAGTCATACCAATAACTCCACAACTTTAGGTAGGTCTACTAGATACTAGGTCAGACACAAGTCCTAACGTCAACGTCTTCGTTGACTGCACCCGAGTCTCTCTCGGATGCGCACAGTTATATAATATAAACATGCAACTAATAATACAGAATTTAAACAGTACAACAAGGCATGGTATATACTTGTCTGGCAAGAAGCTGCAAAATATAACGTCCAGATGTCAAACACCAAGAGTCAGAAACTACGGCCTCAGAATGAACGTCTCCGGATGCTGAAATAAACATCACCAACGATCCCAGAATAATAAAAATAGCTAGAAAACACTACCCTTTTCTCCAATTTGGACACAGGGACAAAACGGTAATTTTGGGTCAAAACGGGCTCCACATGTAGGCCACCTTGCACCGAAAAACGTGTCAGGGATAAAGGTCTGTAAATGGGATAAATTATAGGTCAACCAAACTCTAAATGTCAGTACGAACTCAACGATATGTCCAAATATGAATTCCGGTGAGCCGAACACAATTTTGCCCAAAAAGTCAACCGTGGGGCCAGCCAATTGGCGACTTGGTCAACTATCTCAGAATTGCGTAAAAATTGGGTCACAGGACCAACGCGATACCATGAGTCCAGTGGCACAAGTTTTGTCGCAATCTGACGAGCGTGCACTAAATGCGCAGGACTTTTGCAAAAGTTGCGACACGGAGGATTTTCTGCAGATACGGGTTAATTTCGACGCGCACACACGTCCGAATCAGTTTCTGAGAAAGTTCACACGTCCGGGTATACTGTGCGCACCTTTTGGTACACTTAGTACACGACGGGGCGGTCCCGTTTGGCGGAGCATTCTCCGTATCGCAATTTTTGGAATTTAGGAAAAAGTAGATTTTTGGGATTTTCTATCTAATTTAATTCTACACACAGCAATTAATAAATTATTGTATTTGATAAAAAATAAACTAGGTCAAGTGGTCTTCGCATACCAAAAAGAAAAACTAAATTCGGATCTCTGTGGTGGGAGATACGAATCCGTGAACATAGGTAGTTACCGTAGTTTTTTGCGATCCTAAAAGTTGTCGTTTTTTGCCAACTTGGTCGCTATTTTCGCCTAGGTCTGCGCACTGTTCGAGGTCAACTAATGCACATATATTGAAGGAGGTTAAGTCGTGAATATAACGGTGAAGACGAGGTCGAGTTTGGTCGAGCGAGGGCACGAAAAACACGTTGTGAACACAAGTACGTCGATGTTCAAAACTGCAGTCGCGATGCGGCGTCGCGGTCGTCGGTGGGGAAACTCCGGCGGTTCGCGACTGTGCGGCGGTGGTCAAGTGGTGGTCCGGCGGTGGTCTCGTGGGGAAGGAGGGGATTAGAATTTAGTGTTAGGGTTTATGAGTTGAATAATATATATATATATATAGGGAGAGAGAGAGAGAGATCGCGAGAGAGGGGGGTGTGAACCCGCGCAGGGTTGGGGTTGAAGTTGTTGTTGTTCTCTGCTTCTTAAGGGTTTGCGGGCGGGTGCAAGCGGGTAGTGGTTTAGTATTCATTAGGATTTAGGTTTGAATCCATTAGGAAATTAATCTTATTTTCTTTTCCTTCTTTTTCTTTTATTTCTTTTTCTAATTCCCATTTCTAATTTCTTTTCTATTCTTAATAAACTCTATATATATATATATATATATATATATATATATATATATATATATATATATATATATATATAATTCTAGAAATTATTATTAGCACATACAATAAATCTATCAACGGCCATAGGGTCTCCTACATGGAATAAATTAAGGAAAAATTATGGTTGCTCCATAAAATCCCCTAGATGCACAAACACCTAAAATAAAAATTAAATAAATTATATTTCCTCTAATTAGCTCATAATTACTATAAATAAATTAAATAATTAATTAAAATTAATTAATACGATTTTTAGAATTAGGGGTTTTACATTGACTTATGTCATTCTTTCTTATATTTTATCGTGCCATTTATATTCTTATAGCTATTATGATTGAGTATACATTATGAGATGTTAAGAGATGTTTATTTCATTGTACTCCTTATGGAGTTGATATCATTGACAGGTTGTGAGTTATGTTAGTATTATTGAGACCTAGACAGCGTTCTACGCCGATGCTGCGGCGTAGGCTGGACGTACCCATGACTCATGCCCAAATTTCGGGTGTGGGTCGTGACACCTAGGATATATCAAGGTATTTAGAATATCAAGATATCAAAATACTAGAACTAGTATGAGGTAATACTAGAATACTAAGGTAATGTTATAATATTAGGTATTGGATTAAGATACCATGTTAAGGATAGTGTCTAGCTTGGATAATGGGTTAGGTACCAAGGTATGAGTTAAGGTATTGGGTATTGGGTATTGGTCAAGGTCATGGTATTAGCTAAGGTATTAGTCTACAAACTAGGATACGGGATAATATGTTAAGGTATTGGTTAAGGTAATGAGGTAATACTAAGGTAATAGCTAGGTAATGAGGTAATACTAAGGTATTGACTAGGTATTGAGTTTTAGACTAAGTTATTATATATATTAGTATATCTATATAGTATATATGATATTATTATATCATAGCCAACTAGTATGACTTTAAAACCTAGTATTAGTAAAGTATTGACCCATAGTTGAGGTATCAGTGATGTGCTAAGGTATTAGTCTAGAAACTTGGATATTAGCAAGGTATTGACTAGTATGGACTAGAAACCTAGTTTAGCCAAGCTATTGACCAAAGAACTAAGGTATTGACTAATAGTTAAGGTATTTGAGATACGGGCTAAATTATTAGGTAAATATGTGATACGGGTTAAGATACCGTGATATGGGGTAAGGTAAATAGCTATAGGCCAAGGTATTGCTAGAAATTATAAATATAAGTATATATTAGGATAATATATGCTAGTAACTTATTAGTATAGCCTAGAAACCTAGTATTGGCCTAGTATTGACTGGTTTGACCTAGTTAGCACCTAAAAATTAAATAGTGACTTATTAAGACCTAGTATAATTTTATAAACCTTGTAAATAGGTAAAATTAACCTAAAAACTAGGAAATAACTAGTTTGGCTGTTGACCTAGATTTGACCTAGTTTGACATAATTTGACCTAATTTGACTTAATTTGACTTAATTTGACCTAGTTTAACTTAGTTGGACCTAGTATTGATTTAAAGACCTAGTTTCAAGTTACTATAGCATGTTTACGATACCAAAACCATGTAACGATATAGAATTTCATATATAGGCCTGTGAGGCACCGATACAAACACAGTTTGACATTCATTATTCTGGATCACAGGCGAGTACATTCTCTGCCAGTTTTTCGTATATGATATCTTCAATGTTTCTTGTATCTAGTATAGTAATACTTGATTCTTTCAACGTGGTTACATGGATTGGTGTATTTTGGATCTTATCATGAGATATTATTCCTTGTGACTCTTGTGCATGCCTTATGATTCTTGTTGCATGCCTTATGATTCTTGTACATGTAAAGTCATCGATTCATGAGAAGGAGGGATCCCTTCTCATAGAATTTCGTGTCGTAACGTGTCATGGTTGGATCCACTATATTAATCGGGGGACGGAAAGTGCTAGTTAGATATGTGATCATACCCCTTCCTATGCATGTCCCTGTGAGTGTTAATCATACAACTCACGTATGATTAACCAGGCCCTATTCCTATGCAAGTTTCCAAGCCAATCACATGTCAAAGCTAGTACTCACTCACTTAGTTAGTTCTATTCTTGATTCTTATACATGATATCCCTTACTCTTGTATTTACTTTACAGCATTCCATTCCTTGCCATATTTCCAGTTCTTATTATATTATCATGTATTTCTCGTTATTTACTGTTAAATAGTCTTTATCATTTATTGGAGCTGCTGTTAGAGGTATACTTCGCTCCAATCATGACTGGATAATATTTTCCAGTGATTGTTGTGCTCTCCATTCCAGATTTCAGAGTGATGTTATAGACAAGACTACTCTTACACTGTGGACTTGAGGTGACAACTGTAGAGATCTAGGCTAGTGCTTCTTATTTCATATCATGTCTAGTTTTATTCCTTTAGAATGTTATCTAGTTTATCTTTCTTATTCATTCTACCTTTAGATTATTGTGATTAGGTACAAGATAGAACTAGTTGTCTTAGTTTGATTGATAGCTAAATATTGATGACGTAGACAGCGTTCTACCACCGATGCTGCGGCATAGGATGGATGTACCCACGTACTCGTGCCCCTATATTGGGTGCGGGTCATGACACATTTTCTTAGCTTGACCAAGTTCTACATAACATTAATTCAAAATGACTCAATCTCCTCTATCATGGCAACTATCCAATAATTCGTGTCCTCTTGCTCAATGGCCTCCTTATAATCGCTTAGATCTCCTATTTTCGTAACTAAAGCAAATAAAACCATGCATGGCTAGTGCCTTATGTATACATCATGATCAGCTTAATCTTATTGTCTCTGGGTCATGTTGGGGTTTTGTTCTTCATCCTTCATTTCTATAATATTCTCATCCACCTCCGCATCAATAAGCTAGATGAAAAAAATCCTCTTGAGCGCTAGAAAAATCTACAGAACATTATTAATTGTCTAGTGTGCCACTCACCTCCTCAGACTTTTCATCTACGTCTTTCATCATGGAAGCCTTATCGAAGATTACATCACGGGTAGTGAATACCCGGACGCTTTCTAGATCCTATAACGTATAGCCTTTAAATCAATGTTTGAATCCCAAGAAAGTACATTATTTCAACTTCGACTCCAAATTGCCTCTATCTTTTTGATTCACGAGTAAATAGACTTTACACCTAAACACACGTAGTGAATCATAACTGACTGGCTCTCCTCTCTATACATCTTCAAAAATCTGAAGATAATTGGTTGTAAATGGTGATTTGTTTACCATATAACATGCATAATTAACTGTGTTTGCCCAGAAGTCCTTTGTAAGACATGTACATGTTCGTAACTGCATACTCCTGGCTCATTTAAAAAATATCATGTTCATGATGCACTATATTATCTCATTCTTTTCTTGACATCCTAGAGCAATCTGTAGTCATTGGATGCCATGGAACCGTCCATTATCACTATATACTATGTTTCTTACAATAATCTTAAAATTTTGTTGAGGTGTATTCACCTCCATTGTTTGTCCAAAAATACTTCATTGTTTGCCCCTTCTGCTTCTCGATGACTATTTTTCACTCATGAAATCTAGCAAACACGTATGACTTGTGTTTGAAAAAATAAACCCATATCTTTTGTGAGAAGTCGTCAATAATGGTGACGTAGTATTCAGCACTTCCCTTTGAACGAACCGAGATGACCCCTATATGTACGTTTATGTGAATGCAGTCGAGAAGTCCTTCACTCTTGTGTACTACCTGCTTGAAGCCAACTTTATATTTTTTTTTCGTGCAATACTTGCATAAATCTAACTTATACTAAATCCCTTTAGCAACTCTCTTTTGTGCAACTCACGAAGACCCCTCTTGGTTATGTGGCCAAAACATATATTATGACATCCTCCACCTGCTTCTCTATGATGATGACTGCACCACAAGTAATTGTGCTTTCGTCCATCCGATACAAGTTCGGCGACGTTCGCATACCCCATCATGACCACAAGGTTAACTTTAGCAATCTTCAAAAGTAGATTTGGACAACAAATTTGCATTCAGCCACATCTAACATGTCTAGAGAAATTAGATTTTGTGTTAGTTTTGGAACATGTCTCACTTTCACGAGTGTCCGCATCACACCATCAAACATACGAAGTTTGATATTCCATACGTCGATAGTTTTATACGCTGCATTGTTCCTCTTAAGAAGAACACCACCTCTAAACTTCTTAAAGGTGTTAATCCAATCTTTGTTTGGCACATGCGAACATTTTGAGTGAATAATCCAAGCTTCGATATATACATCCTTTCCGTTATCAATTATAAGTACATCACATGATAACTCCTCATCGGCTTCCGTTGCAACACTGATGTGACTCAAATTGCTTGAGTTATAACCATTATTTGTACTTTAAACATTGCTTCTTCATGTGTCATGATGACATTTCCCCATTTTGCTCTTGCTGCCATTTTTATTTTTTGACCTTTTCCTTTCACTGGCAATCAACTCTGTTGACTCCTCCGAAGGATTTTTTTTTTCTTCTAATAATCTCATTATTGAGAATTGTTGTTGTAACCTCCTCTATATCAATAATCTACTTTCCATAAGAATCGTTGTCATCAAGTGGCCAAACAACACGCACTAGAAGCGAAGATAGGAACAAAAGTGCTTGGTCCTCCTCCTCTAACTTTACACCAAGACACATTAGATCGCTTACCATCTTATTAAAGTTGGTCAGATGGTATAGAATTATGGTCCCTTCCTCGAGGATGAAGACAAAAGTCAGACACAACGATTTGCCATAGCCTGATCGAGCTGCCATGACAAGATCTCGAACTCCTATAAGATCATATCAGGGGTTCTGATATATTTGTTGGTTTTGGAGGGGCTTTGTGTGGATTTTGTAGGGATTTCGATGTCTAGATTT
This sequence comes from Iris macrosiphon, assembly GCA_036927795.1. Taxonomy (NCBI): domain Eukaryota; kingdom Viridiplantae; phylum Streptophyta; class Magnoliopsida; order Asparagales; family Iridaceae; genus Iris; species Iris macrosiphon. The sequence continues at coordinate 40,226,721 of JAYESA010000019.1, read as the reverse complement.
AGGTTTAGGGTTCTAGAGCTAAAGTCCCTTGTGGATCTCAACTTGCCGGAATTGATTACTTCTCCGGCGAGGAGTTCTGCCGATGGCGAATTATGGAAAGGATTAGGGTTAGGGTTTGATGGATTTGTTTGAGAATTAAAAATTTTAGTGGTAGAATTTGGGGATGGAGATAGGAATTGGGATGCTCTGATACCATGATAGAAATGGAAATAGAATAAATACATCAGTCCTACGATCGGGTACATGTATATCTAACAGTCTTGCCATCCAACACGTTCTATATCTCTAACATTAATGAATTGGATACAGTTCCTCATATTTTTACCAGGAAATGCTACAACTACAACCAAATGCTTACAACCCACTTACAACCGCCACGTGGCGGCCACGTGGCGGTCACTCATTGGAGGAGGAGGAAGAGGTGGGATCCGGTAGCTATACGGGTGGCCGTCACGTGGCAAAAATACCACGTGGCGGCCGTTCATTAGAAGAGAAGTGGGACCGTATGTGGCCCACATAGCGGAGGGGTAGAGAGGGTTGTAAGAAGGTTGTAAACATTTGGTAGTAAACTTAGCATTTTCCATTTTCACCCGATGATTCTCATTATATGTACGACAGACTGATTACTCATAAAAAATAATTATCCATGGTTCATGTCAAGCTCTATCAATTGCGTGCAACTTTTCTTCTTCTTTTTATCATTCTTTATAATGTTTGCTATTGTGATGCTTATAATCACCATTATGGTGCTTTTAAGTCACACATATATATATATATATATATATATATATATATATGTGTGTGTGTGTGTGTGTGTGCATGAAAACCTATGAATCAGTAATTACTTTAGGAAAAGAAAAATGGCTGAACTATTTTTCTCATGAATGGTATGTACTCTGAATCCATGTTAGCTACACCTTCAGCTTTGGTGGTCACCCAGCCAGGATGAAGGAAGCAGTCGTGGCTACCTCTCTTCTCTTCTGTTTATCTCAATTCGGCAAAGCAAAAGGCAGCTGGTTTCAGGTGGCGAAAGGGCGAGATTGTGCTACTGCCACATCTAGCATTGTGGAGCTGATAAACTGTCCTTTCTTCCTTTTTTCTTTTTTTTTTCTTTTTTTTTTTACTCTTTTTTCTTCCTTCCGGATTCAGAATATATCAGTTATCATGTTTTCTCATACATTCGTGTGAATTCTCGTTCGCACGGACAGCTTCATCATCGTCACGGACGTCCGCAAGTAGGTTCTTTCGTCCACAAGCGGTTGTTCTTTTTCAACAAAATTGCATGAGGATTGATATTGTTGCCGTAAAGTCATGTAAGGGTTGTTCTTTTTTTTCTTTCTTTTTTTAAGTGAGGGTCACTTATAAGTGTCACTTACTCCATTTCACTTATAAGTGCACTTATAAAACATGTTTTTTTTTCACTTGTAAGTGATTTTTTTCACTTATAAGTGATTTTACTCTTCTTCTTTTTTGGTACTTATAAGTGCTATTTTAGCATTACGTCCTCTCATATAAAACATGAATAATAGACGACAATTTAAAAAATATACAGGTCAAAATATTGTACTACAAATACCAAAATGTTTAGTACTCGAGACAATTCCAACAACAACAAAATCTAGAAGCAATTCGGACGTCGAAGATAGGAGATATGGTCCCGCAAAGTCGTTATAGATGCTGAAAAAATGAGCCAGTTTTTTGGGACGAATTTTGAAACTGTTTTGGACGAAAAAGATAGGGGATTCGTGGTTGTTAGGAAGGAAAAGGGAAGAGGAATAGGTGATTAGGTTTGTATATAGAAAAAACCAATTTCTATCAGAATTTGGACGTGAAAAAAATTTTAAGTTTGTGCATGAACATATAGATTTTTCGAATAAAATAAGTACTTAAACGACCCAATAAGTAAAAAAAAATTAAAAAAAATAATTATATATTTGGAGCAAAATCACTTTATAAGTGCAAAAAAAAAAAAAAAAAAGGAATACACTTATTGAAACCAAATTCACTTAATTAAGACCCCACAAAGAAGAAAGTGAAATTCACTTGAAAGTGAAAGAAAAAAAAACGGAGAATTTTGAACAAATTCAGATTTAATAGGAAAGTCAAACCGGAAGAATGGCTACAACCACCTCGTGAAAAATAGCATAGCTAACAGGTGCATCAACGCCAGTGACGTACGTATAACAAGACGTAATCATTTATGAAAATTGTCCACTCTGCTAGAAATACTAATTTTTTTTATATGGATGGCATCCTGCTGAATATCCCCGTCTCCATGTGTACTAATTTCTGTTAGAATTAGTAAAAGATTGTTTCTCTTTTCAGTGGCCATGTGATAAAGTTCTCTAAAGATCAAGTATATTGAAGAAAAATTATAAAGACACTTAACAAGTTGATCGAAACTGGTCCAAATTTGAACTGTTAAAATTTTGACAGTCCTAACTGTACATCGGACTATCAAAATTTTGATAGTCCTAAATTGCCCACCCTCAAACTATAGGACTAGTAAAATTTTGATAGTCCTAACTGCATATAGGACTGACAAAATTTTGACAGTCCAAACTAAAAAAAATTGGGTCAATTCCGATCAACTTATGTAGTGCCTTTATAAATATTCTACAAGAAGAGCTTTCTCTTAAATGTGCTGAACAGAATCCAGCTCCCAAAATTTATAATACGTAGACAGGTATGTGGTGTTACAGTAAAAACTTTTTACAACAGAATACTAACTAATATCAATTCCATTTGGATGAAGGCACAGCAGACTTCAGCTTAGGCTTAGGTACTGAATCACTTCAAAAGCTGTTTGTTAACAGGAGTTCAAAATTTTTTAAAAAGTCCGTTCTATTTTACAACATCTATTGAAAGATAATAAATATTGCTTCTGCTGCCATTTTTTGTAAAGCAAGAACAATCTCAAATCAAGCCTTCATGTGCCCAGTGTTTTGTCCATTATAGGCTAATCAAACTCTGAAAAAAAACATGGACTGGTCCCTCAGATTGACTATTTGTTAGTTCTTACCAAGGGTGGGTTTGCTATCGCTAAGGCTAATTAAAAGTTAATTGTAACTTTGGTGTCATAACTATACATTCCTGAAGTTGCTATCAAAAGTAACAAGAGGCTCGGTAGAAGCAAGTTTTTTCAACAATAAAATTATTAAAAACAATTACCAAATTGTACCTACATTAATAAACAAAACAAATAAAGTTGAAAAAAGTTCAAATGTACTTCTGTCTAAAAAAAACATGATAAACCAAAGCCCTACTACATAAGCAAAAAATAGCTTTTATCAAACAAACACATTTATGCATCACTGCTCAAAAAATAAGTAGAGATTTCATAAGCTTTACCAGCCACAGCCTAATTACAGTAGAAAAACAAGGCTCAAGTCCAGTAAGTTCAAATGTACTTCTGTCTAAAAAAAACATGATAAACCAAAGCCCTACTACATAAGCAAAAAATAGCTTTTATCAAACAAACACATTTATGTATCACTGCTCAAAAAATAAGTATAGATTTCATAAGCTTTACCAACCACAGCCTAATTACAGTAGAAAAACAAGGCTCAAGTCCAGTTCTTTAACAAGAACATCAGACAGTTTTTTCTCTTCACTGAACACTGAAAGAAAGTAACCGTGCCATCACATGCAACCAACTATTTTTTGCCAGCTCCATAACTTCTGAAATAGTTAGAATTCGACTTTATGATCCAAAATCCCTCACAAATTAGGATGAAGATGCCATATTTGTCAAGTACACTCTTTGAAGACTATGAAGAAACCAAGTACAAAAGAACCAGGCTACTTGTACCATTCAACACAAAAAGAAATTATTGTACACATCAATTCAAATACTTTACTCGCTCAGGGATGTGAAACTCCTTATGAAAAACTTGTTTCACTTGATCTAAGTTCCATCGAAATTGAACATCTTAAGAAACTAGCTTGGCAACATTTTCACCAATCTCTCTTTAAAAGCAGAACTTCGATGCAGAGGCAAGTCATCTTCCTATTTATTTTCTTCTGACTTTAATGTTGAGAGTCCATTGAAGCGTTCCTTCAGGGCGTGCAATCTCCCTTGGCAGGCGGAGAGGCACCTCATACTCCCCCAATGATGATAGTGGTGATAATAGATGCAGATTATCTGGGTGGATGTTAATCTCAAGCTGCCTTGCCACCTAAAAGGAAAAAGGAAATTGCATCATAGAAGAAACAGCATATTATTGAGGTGTCATTACCCGGTTACTTGAACTCCAATAGATTATTTAATTTAGAAGCACACGCAAATGAGAGGAAGGGGATAAGGGGCATAGGTAGCAAGAATTGTGTGTATTACGTTAAACCCTTCATAAGATAGTTCAATACAGCAAAGTAAATGTATATTTTGAAATACATCATAATCTTAGTTCAAAGTATTGTTATTATGTATAAAGTGTTAGTGTGCAGTAAATTGTGTTCTTGTCCATTTTCATTACTTCATGTTTTGAACAATATGACACTTTAATAAAAGGGTATGACATAGACCCTACCATAAATAAAAATTATGCTTTATATAAATTATCAAACTTTTAAGACAATAACAAATAAAAATAGTAGGAAAATATTTTTAAATTGTAATTATGGTAAAGATCTTATGTAAGAAAGACAAAAATAGAAAATACATGTTCAAAAGTTTTTAGAATACCAAACAAGTTTTATTTTATTTTCTTTCAAATAGAAATATAAACATATAGGAACCCATATATTTTCTTTCTTTAAAGAATGAAGTTTGCTGACGATGGTTAGCAGTAGGGTTGGGGACAAGTTGGTTCATTGGGTGGAAGGCTGTCATAAGGAAAGGATCATTGAAAATCGAACTCCTTGTGAGTTTAAAGGGATGTTAAGGAATTTTGAGCTATATAATATGTCCAAATAAGCAGTAGCAGCCCAATAAATCAAAGGGAAGTTAAGAGGATTAGTGCTTCTAGTGGCAATGGCACAAAACAGAACTTAATAGCCTTGCCTGCTAGGTTTTGCATATAAAAATTCTTTAAACATATAATACCATGTTAGGTATCTATAGGATTCATAGTGTAATCCTATGTTTATATAGCCCAACAATATTTGGGTATGACATTATATGTATAATGTCCAAGACATTACATGCTAATTTTTTGCACAAAGACCACCATGATAAAGATGATGCCTATCATGATGATGCTGGTGATGTCAGTTATTTATGATGATGACAATAAGGAAAATAGTTTGACCAAAAGTAAGCATACCTCAGCCACAATTTCATCCTTTGTCACCGGATCACGCAGTTCATTGTCAACCTTGATGTGCCTCCTCAATGACTAAAATGTTTTTCTTCAATCAGTTTTTTTACCATATCCAGTTTAAAAAAAAAATCAAGTTACGTCCATCTACCAACTTAGCATGTAGAGGTCCCCGTTGGATTGGTAAAGAAACTAAGCATTTCTAAATAAGCTATAGCTAGATCTTTAAAATCTCATTAATAAAAAGAAACATTCTCTCATGATTCTTGATGTAATTTTCTTTTATAAAAAATAATAAGCAGCTTAATTCCATGATATGTGTAAAGACGTTCAAAGTATTGTTTACACTGTACAGACTACAGAGAATAGGTATCAAATGATCCTAAGATAACTCCAACCAAGCCTCTTAGAAAATCTCCTTAGATTGCCACAACCAAGTAGAACATCCAAACAGTACAGTGCAGACCAATAGTTCGGCAAATGGAAAGAAATACTATAATTTGTAATGGTGTGCAGAATCCTCTAAAAGAATAGGATGCATGGATTCATTATACAAAGGACCTGAGAAAATATGTATAGTGAGAGCCATACGTTCTCAGAGATTGAATGTGAGAGACAAATTTTCAATCATTAAGCAACTGAAATGTGAATAATCATGCTCTGCTCACTGTAGGAGTACAAATGTGGGACTTTCTCAAGAGGATAACTTACTGAAGAGTAAAAAAAAAAAAAGTTGAGATATTCATTAATCCTCCAATGCCTGAGCAACAATATATTTTACCATCATGTCTCCAAAACATAGTTTACAGTATCAGCCGATACCGATCCGATACGGCCGATATCGATACGGTTTGGCATGTCACAATTCGATAGAGACCGACATCGATACTGACCGACACCGGAGGGTCTCTTTTCAGTCAATTCAGCACACACACACACAAAAATGAACGAAAAAGACCAATTAGCGACGTGTAAAAGCATACAAAGGTTGTAAAATCATGTAAAAGAAGCAAACTTATGTATCGCAAGTAAACCAATCGACAAATGTGACTTATTCTATTCAATTTCAAAACTACTAAGAAACAACACAAAAAATACTTAAAATTACCTAAATGAATAAAATAATTTTTTCTAAAATTTTAATAATTATTTGCTTTCCAATACCGAAACATCCAATATTGTCGATATCACCGATACCGATACTCATAGGAACTATCTGATACCGATTTTGATACTGCGAACCATGTTCTAAAGCCGTGAGAAATAACTGTAACTTTTTCCTACAATTTAGTAACACAAGTATCACCTATGTTGCATGAATACGGATATGGACGCAGATACGCACACGACACGAATATGGCCATTTTCAAATGTACAAAGATTGTTATACGGACACGACTACAGATACGGACACGAGTACAGACACGATATTGTACGGACATTATTTTGCGGTGTGTGTGCAACATATAGATTATCAGGAGATGGCTTAGAAACTCTATTCTCCTATTAAATAAGTTGCTACCAAAAGAACAATGAGGGCACATGATTTCTCATTACATCACACTTGTTATCTTAAAATGCTTGCCGGCTATGGAGTTACTCGGAAGAAAGGAATGAAGTAATACATCCCCGCTTTGATAGATGAATTAAGTGGTGATGGTCTTTAGTGCCCATTATGTGATATGCTATCCCCAGAAGTGACAGCTTTAAGTTCGGTAAAGTTAGTAAAGTGGATCTCAAATAACTCATGTTATTAAGGAGGGCATCCATAGTTTTGAATCCTACCACATTCTTCGTTTCATGTAAACATCAATATTAAACTCGGCGTGGTTAGGTTTAGCTGAGCCAGGTAAGGGTCATCCAAATTGGGTATATAAATGGTTAAAGTCTAATGGTTTTGACTTTTGAGTTAGGTCGAACACAAAAAGTAAACTTTAAGCAGGTAAGGTCATGACAGGTTATGTTGGGGCAGCAGTATAGTTAGAACAGAGTATATTAATTTGACCAATAGTCACTTTTGTGGATGAACTTTTGCTGTTTGGCAAGCTAAGAACTGAAGCGTCTCTTTGAAGTATTGGACAACCAGGTTTTATTTGTTCTTAAAATGAACACACTAGCTAATCACTTCTGGAGAAGTTGCATTTGGGGACTTCACTTTAGAAGAGTTTACCCTTAAATGTCATAATTGAGTTCATAGTACTTCAGAAAACTAATCAGTCATATGTTAACGAAATATGAGCAGCAATGTAACAAGTCTCAGAGCTTGAAGGCAGTCAAGCTCTGGCACAACATCACAAATGCTAATGGAGATGATCAGAACCGTCTACAAGATTGTCATAGCGTCAACGAAATTGAGCATGATTATGTGATTAATACTGCCAAAGTATTTACTTACTAGACGAGCACTGTGAAGTCGCTTAGCTGCTGTTTGATATTCTTTCATCTTAATTGCCTTGAGCTGTTCAAAAGTAAAAAACAGTTCAAAAGATTGTAACTAGCAAAAGGACAGTGTAACTTAAGAAGCCACTAGTATTTACTATATCTAATTGCATAATCATCAAAAACTTCATATCCATCACAACCACTACCAACAACCGCAAGAAAAACAACAAAGCATTTATGTTGATATCTATGGTTACTCAGAAACTTCATAGCCAAATAAGATATACAATCAACTATAACAGGAAGAAAAAAAACATACGGATAATAAATCTTTTTCATGCAAATGTCAGATCGAACATGAAAATACACATTAGATATTACTAGGCCAAGCTTGTACCGGCCATTAACACAAATGTACCAGTAGGTATTGATTGAGTTCACTCACAGCTACCAGAAAAACTCAGTGATAGAAAACTAAGAACAATTACTACTATGTCTTCACTCTACGTAAACCTGTTATTTTTCTTTCTTCTGAGCTTTAGATATTATATGAAGATATATTAAGTGTCTGGTGAAAGTATATCACTTAATGGTGTACTTGTTCATTAGGGTCAACAAACTATCTTTTTTTGGCCACTTTTCAGCAGTTGGGTCAATTTAATCCTCATTTGACCAATATTGGTGGATTTTTCCTGCTCTTTGGAACACCACATATTACATCTTCATATTAAATAGCCATTTCCCTAATATCTTGAATTGTTATGTGCTGTGTCATACTATTGTATCCACTCTACCTCTATGCATCCTAAGTTAACCAAATCATCATTTGTTGTCATTCCTTCAAAACCAATGTTTCCAGACACTATCCTACACAACTGACGGGCATGACTGACTTCTCTAATGGCTCCATGACCAAAGTTCATTGCCAATTTCTCTATTTTCCTCTTTTATAAATTTAAAAACTAAAAATTTCCAATACAAAAGTATACCTCTGTTTCCTAAGTCTTGTAAAACTTCAACTTCGAGTAGAAGTTGAATGGTACTCTCTTGCTGTCGATGGGAAATTTTAATGACTCCACCAAACACCTCTAGCATCAACCTAGAAGGTTCAACGTTACAACTCAGTGAATTAAAGTATCCATCTAGGATACACCAACAGAGATTAGATACAACATTTAAAAATTAGTTACAGCATCCTAATTATTGGGAACGAAAGCGCAAAAATAGTTCCCCAAACCAAGAAGTCCTGCGAGAGAACCGAGCAAAAGTACACAAACCAAAAAATGCCAAACACAAATCGCAGATACAGAAATTTTTACGTGAAAAACCCAAATGAGAAAAACTACGGGACGATCGGAGTCCAACCCTGAAAAGCCTCCACTAATAGAATAAGATATACACCGACTCCTTACAAACTTCTCACCGATCCAAACGGATCGCCACAACTCTTTGGAATAGAAAATAGATCACAGACAAACGAAGAACGAAGATGACAAGAAAAGAATTACCCGAAACCGATCTCCTCTTCGAAATAGCCTTCAATCTCCTCCTCTCCTTCCAATGTTGTAAAAAACACTCTTGCCTCTTTTTTCAATATTTTTTTTTAGATATGAGATATATTTTAGGGCTAGAAGACACCTAATATATATAGCCTCAAACCCTATCCAATCCAAATCTAAATCCATTGATATATTCCTATTATATATAGGAATACCTAATACAAATCCATTGACATACTCCTATTATATATAGGAATACCCAATCCAAATCCAAATTCATTGACATATTCTTATTATATGTAGGAATACCCAATCCAAATATATAGAGGTATTCATATTATATGTAGGAATACTTAATCCAACTCCGGGGTATTTTTCACATAGGTTGGGAACCTCACCCACTCCAACAAATCTTTTCCTTCACAACTATGTTGAGGGGATCGTCATCCCGACGATCCGTCTGCAGAACTCAAAAAAATTTCTTCAAAATTTTTTTGTCAACATGTCTGCTCCGCTGTCCGTTGTCATCCATATGAACATTCTCAAGCGTTGCTTGCTTCTTTTCAACCACATCATGTATCCAATGATACCGGGTATTAATGTGCTTTGACCGTCTATGAAATGTTTGGTTCTTCACAAGGTGAATTGTACTCTGCTTATCGCAAAGCAAAGGGTACGGCTCTTGCTTTAGTCCAATTTCCTACAGCAGCTTCTTCATCCACAACAACTCCTTTCAAGCCTCCGTCGCCGCAATGTACTATGCCTCTGTCGTTGACAAGGCAACACACTTCTGCAACCGCGACTGCCACGATACCGCTCCACCAGCAAACAATATTCTAAATTTCGGTAGGCAAGTACGATGCGCCAACGGTGCGCCAAGCGCCTAGGCGCCAAACTGAATTTTTTATTATTATGTGTGTGATACTTCCATATATATTGTATGTGTGTTAATATAAACACAAAAGAAGTTTGGCAACTTGGCTAGAGAAGAGAGTGCTAGGCTTTGAAAAGGGGGTGGGGGCAGTTATGGGTTCGAGTCCTCGGTCAGTGTCATACTTTCTTTTGGGGTTTCAAAAGTTATGGTTTGGGTTTCCCAAACCCGACTCCCTCTCTCCTCTCCCCGCTCCCCCCCCCCCCTCTCCCCTCCCCTCCCCTTCCCTCCCACAGATCGCAGCAGCAGCAGATCTCCGCAGCAACAATAGCATATCTCATAAGCAATAGCAGCAGCAACCATCTTCAGCAACAGCCTTCGCGGCCGTCCATGTAAGTTTGTATCTTTTGAATTTTTTTTAATTTCAAATTTGGAAATTTTGGAATCTGAAATTTTGAATTTTTTTGAAAATTTTGAAATTTCGAACAGGCCGAATTGGTCCGCCTAGGCGCCGCCTAGGGCCGAACAGCGCCTAGGGCCACCGACTAGGTGGTTTCCGGTGCGGCCGACGGCCGCCAAGACAGAAATTTAGAACACTGCCAGCAAACATCATCACATAGCCCGAAGTCGATCGTCTCGTGTCTACATCTCCAGCCATATCAGCATCAGTATACCCAACCAGCTTCGGCCCGTCACCACCAAAAGAAAATCTCCAATCGACAGTGCCCTAAAGGTATCTTAGAATCCACTTGACCACACTTCAATGTACCCTTCCAGGATTGGAAGTATACCTGCTAACTGTGTCAACTGCGTGAGCTATGTTTGGCCTCGTACACACCATAGCATACAGGAGACTCCCCACAGCTGAGGCAAATGGAACCCGCTCCATATCTTCCTTCTCGTCCTCGGTAGATGGATACTGCTCTTCAGTGAAATTAAAGTGAGCCGCAAGGGGATTACTTTCTTCGACCCATCCATCCTGAAACGCTGAAATACCCGGTGAATTTACTTCTTTTGAGACAAGTGTAGCAGCATGGACTCTCTCTTTCGACTGATCTCCATCCCAAGAAAAGTCTTCGCTACGCCCAAATCCTTCATAGAGAAGGTCGCGCCCAGTTGGCGCTTCAACTCTGCTATCCTAGTGGCATTCCGACCCACCAGTAGCTTATCATCAACATAGAGCAGTAAAATAATAAAATCATCATCGACAAAGTACCTCACAAATACACAGTGGTACGACGTCGTCCGCGCATAATCATGCTCCCCCATACAAGCTCTTCTTTAGACCATACAAGCTCTTCTTCAACCGGCAAACCAAGTGTGACTTGTCATTCTCACAGACTTGCCATTCTCACATAATCCCTCTAGTTGTTCCATGTACAACTCCTCCTCAAGATCACTGTGGAGGAATGACGTCTTCACGTCCATCTGCTCGACCTCCAAGTCGAAACTGGCTGCCAATGCTAGCACCACCCGAATAGACGACTGCTTGACGACTGACAAAAAGATCACATCATAATCTATGCCCTTCTGTTGACCGTAGCCTTTAACTACCAGTCTCGCTTTGTATCGAGGGCGAGTAGCATCATCTGTCTGCTTCACTCTGAATATTCATCGATTTTTCAAAGCCTTCTTGTCCTTTGGCAACCGCACCAGCTCATAAGTAGAATTGGCATGTAAGGAACTCATCTCCTCATTCATAGCATATATCCACTCCTGCCTGTGTTCGTCTTCCATAGCCTCTGCAAAACATTCGGGCTCTCCCCCATCAGTCAGTAGCACATACTCACCCGGTGAGTATCTCGTAGATGGTCGACGCTCTCTATCGCTCCTCCTCAACGGAACCACTGGTACTGGCTGTATACCAACAGCCTCCTCCCCTTCAGGAACTACCTCATCGGCATGCTCATCCTCCTGAGGGTCACCCTGACCACCATCAGCAGGCTGATGATCAAGGTTGGGAGCAACTCCATGTACTGGCTCCTCCATAACTGGATCCTCTGCGATGTCCTCTAGAAACTGTTCGAAGCAAAATGACTCTAACCCATACAATTCTTCAGCCTCAGAAGGCATCTTGGAATCCTGAGTACTGGTCATGGTCTGATCCTCGACGAAAATCACATCCCTGCTTCTGTAGAGCTTTCTTCCCACTGGATTATAGAGTCTATAGCCAAACTCATCCCGACCATAGCCGACAAAGACGCAACGCCTCGTCTTCGGCTCAAGTTTGGATCTTTCTTCCTTCGGTACATGCACGAAGGCCTTACAACCAAACACTCGCATATGATTGTACGACGGCTCTTTGTCTTACCATACTTCGTCAGGCACATCACCCTGTAAAAGAGCATTAGGAGATAAATTAATAACATAAGCAGCTGTGTAAAGTGCCTCACCCCAAGAGTTGTCCGGCAAGTTTGCTTCTGACAGCAAACACCGCACCCTCTCCATCAGCGTCATGTTCATGCGCTCCGCTACACCGTTGAGCTGCGGTGTCTTTGGTGGAGTCTTCTGGTGTCGTATCCCTTGCTCTTTGCAATAAGCATCAAAGGGACCAATGTACTCGTTGTCGTTGTCGGACCGAACATATAGTAGCTTCTTGCACGTCTCCCTTTCAACAGAGGCCTGGAACTCTTTGAAAGTAGACAGCACATGATCCTTGGTCTTTATGGCATAGACCCAAATATTCCTGGAACAATCATCAATAAAAGTCACAAAATAAGAAGCACCACCAATGGACTTTACCTTCATAGGACCGCAGACATCCGAGTGAATCAACTCGAGCAACGTCGGCTTCCTTGAACTTGGGTGACTTTGAAAAGACACCATATTTTGCTTTCCTACCAAGCAGTGTATACATCTCCAATTTTGTAAACTTTAGCCCTGGAATCACCTTCATGTTCACCAAGTAGCTCTCCTTCTCGCTGATATGGCTGAGCCGCCTGTGCCACAACTCAGTAGACGCATCAGTAGCTGCGTTCACCTCATGTGTCCCATGTGCACTCCCTTCCATATAATAGAGTCCGGACTTCTTGCTTCCTAAGACAATCACCATCGAACCTCTGGAAAGCTTCCACTGACCGTTCCCGAAGAGGTTGAAAAAACCCTCTTCATCCAACCTTCCAACCGACACAAGGTTGAAACGGATATTAGGGGCATGGCGGACATCTTTGAGAACAAGAAATGCACTCGTCTTTATCCTCAAATGCACATCTCCAATAGCAACAGCTTTCGACACATCTCCATTGTCCATCTTCAGCACTCCATAGTCGCTTGTTGTGTAAGTACCAAATAGTGCCCTATTGTGAGATGTGTGCGCTAAAGCACCAGAGTCCACCAGCCAAAAGTTGTTATCCCAGGCGAGGTTCATAACTACCTCATCACCTACAATGATCACGTCGCCTCCATGTGCCGAGACCGCCGCCGTAATTTTCTCACTTTGTTTTCCCTTGTCGCCCTCCTTCTCTCTTCCAAGCGAAACAGTTTCGCTTGATGTGGTCCTTCTTGCCATATTGGTAACACTTCCGAGTCCTCGTACCGACCCTTGGACTTGCCCCTGCTCTTGTCTCTGCCACCACCTGGACCTCTGCTCTTGCTCCTTCTGCAGCTCTCTGAAACTAGCACATCTGAGTGGGATGTGGATGAAGTGCCCTGAGAACGTCTCCGCATCTCTTCGTTCAGTACCCCGCTCTTGGCAAACTCCAGACTGACCATGCCTTCCGGAGCAGAAACGATCATAGACACTCATACAGTTTCCCACGAGTCTGGCAATGTACATAGCAGCTATAGTCCCAGAACCTCGTCGTCGAACTTAACTCTCATCGAGGATAGCTGATCAACCACGTCCTGGAACTCACTCAAGTGATCCGTAATAGACGCACCATATTTGTACCGCAGACCCATCATCGTTCGGATCAAGAACAGCTTGTTTATTCCGGTCTTCTTCGCATACAAAGATTACAGCTTATCCCACAGCGCCTTCGCGTGCTCAATATTGGCAATGTGATTGTACACGTTCTCGTCAATGAACTGCCTGATATATTAACACACTTGTATATGCTCGAACTTTCAGTCCTCTTCGGATTTGTCACTGGGCTTCTCGGACGCAAATACTGGAAGATGCAACTTCTTGACGAACAATAAATCTGTCTTGCTCCGCCAATAATGATAGTTGGTATCATTCAAGTTTACCATGCGCACCGGCTTCGCGTCTATCTCTCCTCCCTGGTTTGCCTGTCAACTCCTAACCTCTCTGAATTCCAGAACCTGGCTCTGATACCACTTTGTTGGGAACGAAGACGCGAAAACCGTTCCCCAAACCAATAAGCCCTGCGAGAGAACCGAGCAAAAGCACACAAACCAAAAAATGCCAAACACAAATCGCAGACACGGAGATTTTTACGTGAAAAACCCAAATAGAAAAAACCACGGAAAAATCGAAGTCCAACCCTGAAAAGCCTTCACTAATGGAATAAGAAATACACCGACTCCTTGCAAACTTCTCACTGATCCAAACGGATCACCACAACTCTTTAAAGTAGAAAATAGATCACAGACAAACGAAGAACGGATATGACGAGAAAAGAATTATCCGAAACCGGTCTCTTCGAAATAGCCTTCAATCTCTTCCTCTCCTTCCAATGTTGTAAAAGCACTCTTGCCTACTTTTGCAATATTTTTTTTTGAGATATGAGATATATTTTAGGGCTAAGAGACACCTAATATATATAGCCTCACACCCACAACTAGTATTCCTTTATATATAGGAATACCCAATCCAAATCCATTGACATATTCCTATTATATGTAGGAATATACAATCCAAATCTAAATCCATTGACATATTCTTATTATATGTAGGAATACCCAATCCAAATATATTGAGGTATTCCTATTACATGTAGGAATACTCAATCCAACTACGAAATATTTTTCACATAGGTTGGGAACCCCACCCACTCCAACACTAATATCTCATAGGGCACTTGCTGGCAGAACAATGACTACCTAAAAGTTACTCCAACTGTCGGACAAATTTGTACGATACTTCTAACAGTACTTTTTCTGATTCATGTCCACATGGGCTTTAATTACTCTCCCATGGTTACCTGGAACCTGGAACCTGGAACAATGAACAAAAACGTAACAGTGGTAAACTGGTTAACCTTCAAAAGTGCATATCAAACAGGAACATGATCACAGAACGTGGAACAAAAATGTGTGCTCTGAAACACAATTCACTGCATAGGTGTTGAATTCTTGTAGCATTATAGTTTCTTAAGCAGACAGACATTCAGCTACTGCAGCGGATCCTCTACTAAGTTACCTACTAATCATTTGTCTACTACCAGTAGAATCACGTTTCTAATTCTACTTCCTGGGTCCTTGATTCCGGGGCTTTAGATTATCTGACTTATAAAGAGGGTGAATTTAGTGCCGAGTCACAAAGTTATATTTGTAGCAATTGGAGACACTACTCTTATACTTGGCCCATGTTACATAACCCAGTTAACTCCTAACCTCAGTCTAGTCGTTACTTGTTGTTCATTCTCTCTGAGCTAACCTTCTATATGTTAGTCGTCTCATGAAGAATCTCAACTGCTCCATCACCCTTCTCCTTCTGTGATGAGTCATAATCTGAACATGGCTGTAATGACTGGTGGTGTCTGTGTTAAGGGGGTGGGGTTGCGTAGGTGTATGGTCTATACCACTTGGCTTTTATGTCACCTGTATTGTCCACCATAACTACACATAGGCCTAGTCATTCTCCCCTTCCAGTTCTTAGAACTGTGTATTCTGAGAGCATCATCGTACCTCCTTTTCTCCAAACCCTAAAACAAGTGATTCTCCTTTCTCACTGGTCCACTAAGATATTTAGGACACCCATTATCAACTACAAAGTTTATTTGGTTACCAACACTTTATGACCTTTATTGATGTTGACTTTTGAACATGCAATGCAAACCAATAAATGACAGAAATTTAGGTGGTTTGAACATGTAAAATGCAAATCAATAGATGCTCCAGTAAGGAAAAAGAAAAGATATAATATAGTAGTTAATGGAGCCACTAAGAGTAGAAGTAGGCCTAACTGAACATTGTTTGAAGTGTTAAAGAAGGAGATGGATTTTGTTAACGTTATAAAGGACGGTGGCCCTTAAGAGAGCCTAATGGAAGAAGAAAATTCAAACGGTCAACCCCAAATGTTTGGGATAAACACTTTCCTATTGTTGTACTCTCGAATGACTTGATTTACTTGCTTCGTGGTTATTCTGAAAATCCTACGGTCCTCGAACTTTTCACAACAAAGTCGATGAGTTAAATAGCAATATTAAAAGTTAAAACTCGTAGTTTTGGTAATGCCAAATAATATGTTAGCCAAGATTTCCAAAAGCATTGTGCAAACCAAGATATACTCCACCCTCTTATACAATCCAAATAGAATTGGATTGTCGATTGCAAAAACAGACATTCGTGTGGCTCTCTCTCTCTCTCTAACATTTTATACGATTCCTCACAAGTATTGGACATATACCATTCTCATTCCCTGTAACCTTTTCAATCACATGCCCTCCGCCTTCCTACAAAATCGAACTTCATTCTGCATATCTTTCTCATCTTAACAACCTTTCCCTTTACCCTCAAATTATTTTAATTACACCCAAATTATTCAGTTGTTATGTTTATTGTCATAGGTCAGCACGTGATAAGCTTTACTCCTCGGACTACTAAACAGTCTCTGTAGGTTACTATCATATATAGAAAGGCTATATTTGTTTTTTTTTTCTACCAAAAAACAAGGTGATCACTTTGGTAAATGTCACTTGAGAGCAGGATCCCTCTACTTCTCCTTGCCTCCTCAATGCCTTCAGCTCTCCCGAGCCACATACTTGGCTCCTCATGGGCCATCGTACTCAAATCCTACAGTGCCTCCTCGTCCTATCCTTGACTTTGATGACTCGTATGTCACTGTTCTTGTTGAGGTAGCACCTACATAGCATAGGTTTATACTCGTAGGCATTGTTCTAAAAAATGGCCTAGGCGGCAGCATAGACGCATAGTGTCCGTTCGATGTCCAAATAGTCCATGACCCCCGACTATGCATATTTTTGAATTTTATGAACTATTTCTACAATTTTCAGTAGTTTTTTTTAGGTTGAATCGCGACCGCCTAGACGCGACGTCTCATAACTAGCATCTTTTACAACCTTGCTCGAAGGATCAAGAGGTCGTGGCAGCATGATGGTTCCTCATTTGCTGCACTCTGCCTCAGTCAAACATGCCTGATAAGTGCCATCTAACAATGCATAAGAAGCCAAGATCATGTGCCTAGCATCATCTGGCTCACTTTGTCTTATTATGGACTCACTCCTCCGTTGTACAAAGCTTTATGTCCATTGTTTCTTTCATCTACGCATGAGGCACTTCAACATTCCGATTTGTGTATTGCTATGGATGAGAAGATGATGTATACACTTTGGTACAAAGACACGAGACCTTGTTACTCTAACCATGGGCACTCATGAGTTAGTTGTAGATGGGCCTTCATTCTCAACTTGTCTCAAGCACAATTCCGAAGTTACCATTGAGCGCTTAAAAGCTTGTCTAGTTGCGAATGCTTCACCAAGATATACGGGATTAACTTTGAGAAGACATGTTCCCTTGTGGATAAGCAGAAAATTGTCAAGAGTTATGGGAGACATTCACCCATGTTGCTAAGGTGAACATTGTCGAAGTTATGGAATTGACTCCCTTCTTATTCGATCGTTGACCCAAGGACATGATTATTTTCCCACAACAACATTCAATAATATCGACGTTTTATTGACGACATTTTTAAAATAAATGTCATTAATTTTTTTATTCATGACACTTTACTAAAACGTATCGTGGTAATGAAATATTTAGCATTATTTATGACACGTTTTAAAAAATGTCGTGAATATAATTTCAATGACACATTTAAGACCACTTTAAAATGTCATCTAATATTATATACTAAATACAACATATTTAAAGTATAGTCTGAAATTATTTTCCCCCAAATTTTTTTTAGATCATCGCTCTCCCAAATTTTGGCGCTGCTCTAGCCCGATAAGAATCCCTCCCTCCCAACTTTTCTGAGCACTCACTCCTTTCTTTCTCTTATTCTCTCTGAGCATTTTCTATTCGCTGGGATAAATCTTTTCCTCTACAGGGACCTTCCGTATCCTATGTTCAACGTGTTGAGAATTTGCTCTTCGTAGCGCTCTCACTCATCGGTCGCTTCTGACATTCATTCCAAAAACTTGTATTTATTCATATACTCCATAATCATCAATGCACTCTCTTTCATCTTCCTTTCTCTTATTCTCTCCCTCCTTAATCATCTCCCTCGGTCGGAGGTTGGGACGACAAGGGGGTGCAAGGGGCCTCGCGTTTTCGATCCATAGCAAGGGGTGCAAGGGGCCGGACATTTTCGTTGGCACCACCGTAAAACGACGTCATCAAGGTAATATGTAACTACTTCATCTTCACCCCTCCTTTCTTAGTTTTCCTTTCTTTTATGTATTATCTTCCATCATTTGATAAACATAATAATTGGAGATTTTGTAAGCTTCAAAATTATTTTTTGTTTTTGTAAGCATCTTGGGTAAGACCTCTCATTTTTTCCTCCGATCAGATCCATAGATTTTGATTTCGAGCTAGATTTCTAATTGGGGTTTTCTATTTTTTGGAGAAATTTTGATCTGTAATGATTTTGTCCATGATTTATTAGCATTATTATTTTTTCAAGAGAGATGTGTTTCTAGGTCTATTTTGGGGAGGGTTTCCAAACCATTGTGCCGAGAAGTACATGCAAATGTCACCGAGGAGGGCGCTGGAGATGCAATTCGATGATCAGAATCCGCAGAAATGGCATGTGTCACTGACCGTGGATGCGTTGAACGCCTTGTTGGCAAAAATAAGGGGAGCTGATGCAGCCCGGATGGTATTTGGAGAAGGATCGTTGTTTAGCCCGTTGTTGTGCTGGAAGTTCTTCAATCCTGCCCACATGTTTCCCTTGTGCGAATTCGAGTCGGAAGCTCTGCTCTTGGGGCTTCATAGTGCTTTGAAGACTAGTGTTGACCGGATGGAACCATATGCTCAGTTCGTCTTGAGAGCTGAATTGTCAGGTAAAATCTCTACACTGATATTTTTCAGGTTTACAGGAAAAATAAAATGAAGAAACTAAAGGTACGAAAAAGCTGATTCTCAAAATGCCAAGAACTTAATTCTTGTGTATCCAGTCATGAGTAGCTAAGAGGATCAAATATCATACGCAACCCTATTTATAAGGATAATGATACAGTCTTTGATAAAAGAAAAAAAATATTATCATGGAAGTTGTCTGGATTTAGTATATCTATCATGTACATTTACTCTTTTCTGAATTCAGAATTTTCTTTTTCTTTTCTTCATCATCATCTAAGCCTTCTTCTATCATAATCAATCATCTATGGTTGGATCAAATTCCTAGTCAAGTTACCTATATGAACATGAGAGCCCATGTCATAAAACTTTCAGTTGGTAGGTAGATAGACCTACTTTCTGACTGTGCATTTCAATAAGTACATAGAACCAAGAAACGCCCTCAAAGTTCTACTACACTATATAGAGTATAGACGAAGAGATAGGAAGCAAGAACACTCCAAAATCTAGATCTGGTTGTGTCAAACACGTATGTGCATGTGAAAGTATGTCTTGTATAAATATACATTTTTTTCTCAATACAGGTTGGAAGTCGACTGATCCAGTTGTTGCTGGAGACAGCTTATATACAACCTCTTGTTAACCAGCTCCCAGAAGGGCCACCTGATGTTCACACTGCATTTAGGCATTGTTTAACAAATTCAAAGAAGGATCATGTAAGACATTTACTTTCTAATCAGAGCTGGACAAGTATTTCTCTTCATTTTTAACCTATAATTTCTTCATGTGTCTACAGAAAATTCAACAGGTGGTATGGTTTTATTGATTGTGATCCTTTAGTTCGTCAAGGGCTGGATAGAACTGTAAGTACATGTCCATCATTCTAAAAGATTTAACAACATCCTAATCATATTAGATACACTATCTGCCTATGACGATCAAAACTTAGAACCTGTTATTTGTTTAACAGGCAAGGCACATGATGATTCCTTATATGCCTCTGTTGGTGCCTCCGGTAAATTGGACAGAGTATGATGCTACAACTTTCTGATTTTCCATTCTCAATTCCTAGATCTATTGAACTATTTATTATCCTATATTATTTAACTTAACTGCTTCATGAGCATAATGTTCCTTATAACTCAGTGCTACTGGCTAGTTGGCAATGCCATCCTTTTCCAAGTCATAATGTTGTTAATGCATATGTAGAAAACTGCATTGGAATCGACTGAAATATCTTTCATTGAGTATTTGAGTGGTTTGAGTAACTACATAGACCCACTAACTCTAACAACATGCATCTGGTAGCAAAAAACTTGGTGATATGTTCTGTACTTCTAGGTACTATTATTTCCCTTATATTGTAGTAAGTGACATGAAGGATATTTAGCTACTTTGAAAGGGGTTATTGCCAAGTTTTAGCTGTGATATATTTTTTGAATTATTCTTTAAACTTAGTATAAGTGGGTGTTAAGTTTCTTTTGTTGCGGTTCAGTCATATATCTCTCTGTCATGTTATCCTACGCAGATATGGCAAAGAAGCAAATCTATATTTGCCATCTTATATTATGCGCACACATGGATCAAGGCAGCAACAGGATGCAATCGAAAGGGCACTAAGAGACCAGTTAGAACATGTTTTTGAGGTTTGTCATTTTGAGTTTATATCTTTACCTTTAAAACGAAGATTAGCAGAAAGAATTTTTTTGTTGATAATATTTGCTGACTTCCAAATACCACATGATTATGAGCAAGTTTGTCTAGTTTTCACAAAACAAGGGAAGCCAAAAACACATCAAACTTGAATACTTATCTCCATTTTTCCACTCTGACAACTCATCAAATATATAGATGTAAGGAAGTGGCACAAGGCATGGTACATGAAGAATATTAACTCCACTGTAAACCAATTATAGTTAAGTTAAATAATTGTTGGTGAAAGAATAAGTCGTAGGGAATAAGCATACAAGGAAGAGGAAGTAATACAACAGAAAGTTATCAAGACTAGATACACTCTAATGAGAAATGAATCTCGATTACAATTACGGGACTGTGATGAGATTAAATGTATACTCAAGCTAGTAATGATGTTTGAGTTTTAATATAGAAATCTAAATATAGCTAGTATTGTTAAAATTAATGAGCTAATTTGGCCTGAACAAATTAAAACTCAAGTGTCAGCACCTTACCCAGGCTAATAAGATAAAAAGGTCAATATCAAACAAAATTTGATGGGAACAAGCCTAAATCTAAAATTAAGAAAAATAAGTCATTAATCCAGCTGAAGCTAAGCTTTTGATACAAAATAAAAAACCATGCGTTGGCGCTTTATTTTGCTATAGGTATTTTTGCCATCCATCTATATGTATTTTTTTACCTATTAACCTACCTCTGCTTTGTACCAATCAATCCCCTCCTGTCCTAGTACAGAGCGATCAATTTTTGGACGGTAAGCTTCCCCCTACCTCCTCCTCCTTTATTCTCCTCTTTCAGTTTCCCAACCTCTGAATGCATTAATTTAAGGTTTTAGTTGAATTTCTTCTTGTTGTTCTTGTGATTATTTTGTATACGACTTGGAATGTAATTTTTTCCTCCAGTTTTTTTCATTTTTCCCTGTTGTGTCCTTATGACTCTGCCGAGGGAGGCCACGTGCCAGTTTGAATTTGACACAGAGTCGAACTGTGAACTGTGTCCCACACGAATTCATCAGACTTGAACACAACACAAAATTTAGCACCCTTCTTACCGTGCATGCTAGTTTTTACTCATTTCTTTGATATTCAATCTGTCTGACATTCTCGAGAATTCGAACAGTTCTCCTAGTAGAATATAGTTGCCTGCCACATCTACTTTTACTTTGTTGGTTTTGTATTTAGCTTGTCAATAATTCTCGAGATCGAATTTTGGATGGGCATTCGTTTTGTGGCTGTCAACAGGGTTCTCGGAATCATATATGCTATCGTAACTTCTCAATGTATCTCCATTGCAACCTGCTTTGTCCATCATATATATTGACATTACACGCATTTTATAGTGTAGCCAGGGATGTGTTTTGTACATGGGACCCAAATCTGACCTTTATTTGACTGGACCAGACATAACATAGGTAGGCTCTGGTACTAAAGCCTGTATATACATGTATCTTTTGTTACCTGTCACTTTGTAATAACTGGCGGACACATTGCCAAGTTTTTTTTCTCTATTGAGATTGTTCATTGCTTCGAGTATCTTCCTAAAAAGGCATTTACTAATTCTCATTCAATGATACATTTGAGCATGTTTCTTTTGAGAAATCAGCAATATTTAGTTTGCCTCATCACATTTTATTCCACTGATATCAGTACCATCTCAGTTATGAGATTGTGAAGTATGCACCGGTACATGGACACACACTAAGTTCTGTGCTACAGGAAACATCCAAAATTACAAGTATTCTTTCATAACATTTGTATGTTTTATTTCACCAAAATAGAAATTATCTGGACTCTAGATATCACTACCTGATGTATTTGGGCTCTGATTTCTGCAGTTAAGAAGTACAGAAACCTAGAAAACCATTTTTTTCACATTTGAAGACTGATAAAACAAGGCAAAAGGAGAGAAGGTTTAGTTTCATGAATCCGAATGCTGATTCTCGCCACTTTTTCCCATTAACCTGCATTCTTCTAATGTAGGTAAATTATTTTGGTTATGAGTTTAAAATTCGATTATTTCTATCTGTTTATTGTTTCTTCCTAGTTCCTATACCAAGTGATTGCAAAGCTGAATATAGCCATAGGAGATACCAATATATGTTTAAAGAAAGATTAGATAAGAACAGAGTATTCACTTGTTGTAGTGGTTAATCAGCATGTGCATTTCATCTTTCTTGGTTGAAGTAGGCTACTTCTGGTTGGAGCAAGTACTTATAAACATCAGTTTAGTTGTTGGTTTCTTCATGACTATTTTGCAGGTTGACTATTTTCATTTTCTTAATTTGCAGGATTCAGGAGGTTTTTATGCTTTTGTTGAATTTGAGGATTCTGTCAGTGTTTAGAATGCACTAAAGGTTTGTTGTATATCATGTGAATCACGATGGTCTTTTCTTTTTATCTGATAAATTAATTTTTAATTGTATCGAATATTTACCTAATATTAGCAGTTTCACAATTTTGTGACGGATTCCCCCCCCCCCCCCCCAACCCCAAATGTTTTTCCTTCCAGATTTTGTGATCTACGTACGATATTAAAGAATGTTCTTTTCCCTAAGAAACTGTCCAGAAATGATTATCTATTATTATATATGATAGACATCTTCACAAACAAACTACATCAAGTGCCAGAATATGTGCAGTCCAATATGTTGTGCAGATAATGGGTCAACGTGGTCTTTTAAACCCCAAATTACTTCTTAGGTCTGTCTATGTTGTACAGATAATGGGTCAACATGTTGTGCAGAATATGTGCAGTCCAACAAGTTGTACAGATAATGGGTCAACATGTTGTGCCAGAATATGTGCAGTCCAACATGTTGTGCAGATAATCGTTTCACTTAGGAAGTAGTGTACTGTATATGTTGGCTCTTTTGATTATCGGTTCCCCTTAGGAAGCAGTATGCAAGCAGCTTAGTTAAGTTTGAAGCAGTGTATTCTAAGAAACCGGCCAGAACTCGGATAATATATCCTAATGGTGATTGATGAGTTAAGTTTGAAGGTTGCTAATCACTTCTAGACCATAATTCAGTACCAGTTAAGAGCTCTGACAATGTATCCTTTAATTTGCTCAGTATCACTTAAAGAACTCCAAAAAATCAGTATCAGTTTGAAGAACTCTGACAATTCAGCATCTTTTAAAAAAACTCTGATAATGTATCCTTTAAACTGTTAATTTAGTATCAGCTTACGTATGCCCTTTAATTGATAATTCAGTATCAGTTTGAAGGTTTGCCCTTTAATTCCTTTTTGCCCTTATTGTATCACACCATGGTAAGCCCTTTAATTCAGTATCAACTTAGTTATGCCCTTTAATTCTTTTTTGCCCTTTAATTGTATCACACCATGGTTATCTGCCAAATGCTAAGCATTTGTAAAACTGTGACCTGTCTACTCCCTAGCAAACAGTTTATACTTTCATATACCTGCTAAATGCTAATACCTGTCTACTCCCTAGCATTTGTAAAACTGTGACCAGTCTACACCCTAGCACATTGGATCGAGTGTTTATATCTTGTACAGGTATATCAACGGTTCATCTTCACATTTTTAGTTTGTAAATATTCAGTTTATATCATCTGTTATTCAGGTGAATTAGTTTATACATGCCGAAGATATTTGAGTTGGAAAAAAAAATTGGGGGAATGTTAATAGTGTAGGAAAATGCTGCCCAATTTTCAGTAAAAATAAAGGATTTGAGTTGTTTTATTGTTTTATATTAAGATCTTACATTTTGAAAGACAAAATATTAATTCTAATCTTTTTTTTGGTTCAAAGCTAATGATGAGTGTGGATATTCATATGAAAATAATTAGTAGTACAGCCTACTGTCTGGTAAATAGAGTTCTGCTATCATTGATACATGGATACTAGAAAAATGATAAGAGTGAAGACATTATGTGTAGCAATGACTGCATAGCATAACAAATAAAATAAACTTTATCTATACTCTTTTACATAACCAGATAAGAAAATAAGTTATTTGATTCCATGCCAATATTAGATGAAAATTAACTATACTATTGCAAATATGAGACCAAAATTATAAGTTGCAATATGAGACCAAAATTATAAGTTGACAGAGAAAAAGCTTTAAACAAATATGCAGAGTGGAAAGATCAGAAGCACCATCTACCATCTAATTAAGCCACTCACCAAGTCAGCGTTGTCTGCAGACTGATCTGTAGCCTTGGGAACTTGAGTTACAGTTTCTTCTTCATCCCGTTGGTACAGCTGTGCAAAAGATACTGAATCTTAAACATTGTGTTTTTTTTTTTACTACCGACGGTTGATTACTATATGCAGAAGAGGAAATCAGCACAAATTGCAAGTAAATATAGTGTTAAAAACTTCAGCTACTTCTCAAAGAATTTCCCAGGAAACACGAGCATGAACTTGCCCAAATTTCTAAACTTAAAACTAGTCAAGAGAATAGGGATGGGTTAAATAAGAAAATTAATTATGTTTGCATCAGGATTGGGATAAGTAAATGAATACACACATCATCGGTACATGCATCAAATCACACTAAAGTTTCAACTCTGTTGGTAAAAAACACACTCTATAAGACTATATGAGACAGTCCGAAAAGGAACGAGATAGGTATGTTTGTAAACTTCTTTGAAGCCTCATCTCAAAAGCAATATGTAGATAATTAATAAAAAAATGCCAATATAACATACTAAAAGGATGGCAACAAACAAAATTTTTTGAATTTCCATGGAAATTACATCCAAGTTAACTAGCAGGTTGTGATCGTCTTGGAATGACGATATATTGAGGTGGCTCTTGCTTCCTAGAGGATGTTGGTTGGAGTAGCAAATACAGACTCTATACAAAATAAAAGGTAAGGCCGTATACATCTTCACCATCCCAAATCCTGCATCAGTGTAATCCACGTAGCGTTGCGCTACCTATTTCAGTTGACTAATGGAATTATTAGATACCATAAACACAATAATCAGCTATTCCTGAACATAGTTTGGTTGTCGTTTCTCATGATATAATCTCACCAAAAGCTCCAAAAAACAAAAAATTGTCTACTAAGGTAGAGGTGAGTTGGTCCAATAGCCAATCATTTTGGTTGAACCAATACTTTGTCACTTTGAGATCAATCTCTGTCAATAATCCTCCACCAAGGCAATAGACTTGTATAAGTCAAACTAGTTACTAGTTAACTACAATGAAAGATCTAGACAACTTGATTTGTCTGTTCTAAGTCAAACAACGGCTGTTTGCTCAACCTAAGTGATGATGAGAAATAAGCCGTCATGGTCAATCACCATATATGCCGTCACCAAGGAACTACAAGAACAATGTGGCAAAAATAAGATGCCACATTCGAGTATAGAATAGTAGTAGCTGGAATTGGAAACGGGATCTATCAATATTCATGCCAAGGGGAACTTGTTCACTGGGAGTGTTTGTAATTGGATCTTCAAAGCATGATCGTTGCGTCGAAGACAAGAGCGAGATCAAGATATATAATGGACTTTCTTAACAAAAGTGATGGGTTCTAGCTATGGCAAGATTCAACAAGCCGGCATATCCTTCAAAGAGTTTGTATCTGACTATTTGTATTTTTCCCATTTGTTCTTTCATGAGTTCTCTCTCGTACATGGGTATTTTTTTGGTTAACTATCATTAATGAAACGTGGTGAGACACTTTCCCACCATTTCGTCTAAAAGAATTCATGCAAAGGATAGGAATACCTAGGGCGACAAGTTGGCCCCAAAAGCTTTTGTTCTTGGTCCTTGCACATATCTCTATCTTTTCTCGTAATAAAAATCCCTTCAGATATTATGACCAACCATATGATTCTTGTGTTACATCATTGATCTCAACTTGCTACATCTATAGTTTTACAACGTACACATTAGACATTAGCAAGGTTCCCAATGTCAGTATTGATTTCAAACCAGTCTTATGAGTGGTATCAGCGGTTTTAGGTCAGAGATACAGAGTTATTCATTTGTGAAAGCCAAACAATAATATAAAAATATCTTGAAAAACTAGAACAAATATTTGATACATTTATATCTATAGTTTCTCATTAGCTTTGAGTGAACAATATTCAACATTAGTAAATTATTCACTCGCAATAGATACTATTGAATGGAATAATATTAAGAGAGTTGCAAATTCATAGATACAACTTCGACAAAGGATAATGGTTACATAGTGTCGATAAGAAATATTATTGGCACACTTTAGTATTTCGATCACAAACAATAAACATTGCATCAGTCAATCATTGCGTTGACAAATCATTGTTTTGTGCTATTTATTCGCTTTCTTATTTTTCTTTTATTTTAATCATTTGTTTGTTGAATTCACCAAGAAAGAGAGCCCAATATTGTATCACCAAGTATCAGTGGGGATTGATATTGGATTCAAACATGCCAAATTGGTAGCGTGTACAATTGATTCAAACATGCCAAATCTTTAATGTGCAATTTATATTGGGCGATACTAGGAACCTTGCTCACTAGAAACCTATTGATTTTCCCACAAATCCTCTCAAAAGTCATCATCTCGGTAACACTCATCTCAGGTACCTCGACTCTGTGCACTATGCAATGAACTCATTTACATAATATTACATACTTTAAGATCCTAATCTAAATTCCAAACATCAAAAATATCTAACAAATGACAGAAGGATAAGAAGGCAATTGATGGAGGACTTCACATGATCGAGTACTGCTCGACTTGGGCCTTATTCCTCGGCAAACAAGAAGCTAGTTCACCTACTATCCTGTAACTTGAGTTCTCGTTTCAAGACAGCTTAGTTAAGAACTTAAGAATCACAAGACCAGTTTACCTAAGAGGAGCATAATTTTCAGGGATTAAAACTGATCGAATATTATCAGTTTTCAATGAATTTCTTTCTGATATCCGCTCAATATACATATTTACTTGAAATAGTCATAGATACAGTACAACTTTTGGTACCCAATTCATATTTCATAGTAGTATTTGCTACAAGCAAGCATAATAAGGATGAATAAGGATAAACGAGTAGCGAATAATTTTCAGACCTAAATTGATCCTTATGTCTTTAGTTCAGACTCTTCATGTCAAAGGTAGCTTTTCGAGCTTGCGCAAAGGAGGATCAACATTGTAAATTTTTTATATGATTACATCATATTATCTCGTTTAATTTTACAAGAGCATACGAAAAGCCGAAGTACATGCTACTTTAAAAAGTCTTCACACTAGGATAAAAGCTGAGAAATAAAGACAATAAAAAGTACTTTGTTTTTCTGGTGTCGTGTCCATGTCTGGCTCTACCGCACACGACACACCCTCCACAATACACTAGGACGCTACCGGACACCATGTCTAACACTTCCGGACACCGACACAAAAATAGGGGGGATAATCATCTTTCAACGGAAAATTTTCAACTGAAATTAGGGTTTTCTTTTCTTCAAGGTCGAACCTTTCGTTGCTCGCGGATAAGGAAAGCGTACTTGTCTATATTGGGAACGGCCAGGAGCTTGGGCATGAGGTGGTTGCGGAAATGCCCGGGAGCGACCTTCACCGTCTCCCCCGCTTTCCCCAATTTGTCGATCGTCTGCGAGAAGAAGAAGAAAAGATAAAGGAATGATACATTGGAAGAGGGAGAGAAGGAAATAATGGGGTTAGGGTTTGGCAATGGGAACTTACTGTGGTGAGGATGACCTCGAGCTTCCTATAGCGGAGGCCATGGCCGGAGAAGAGGAGCGGGTTCGTTGCACTCCGGCCGAACCGGAGAGCGGAGGACCGCAGCTGCGCCATAGCCATTCTTTCTTCCTTGTCGCTGGTACCGGGTTTAGGGTTTTTGTATACGTCCGCTATCGACCTTACAAAAGGACCTAAAGTCCAATATATTGTGATGAATCCGAGTCCAAAAGTTCCAGACATGATTGTGGATCCAAATCTACGGATATAAAATTTGGACAAAAAATCTAAGCCCAAGGCCTCTTTTGACCCCCATGCCTTCTAACCCGGCCATACCTCTACCAGCAGCAACTCCATGATCTGCTCCGAATATGACACTATATATATATATATATATATATATATATATATATAATATAGATTCAACGTTATATGTGGTAGTGGGTTATAATTAATATATATACGTAAAATATGTTCAAATTAAATTATAATTAAATAAAATATTAACCAATTTTATAGTTTTTCGACTATTCAAATGTCACAACAATTCACTTAGTGACTAATTTATTATAATACTTTTATAATGCTGCTTTGAAGTAGGAAGACGTCCTCTTCACATAATCCCATGCGTTCAGTATGCAATAAACAACAACGACAACGTCAATAACAAAAGACCATGACATTATTTAGTTTGGAGTCGTCCTCTTCTTCTCGTTAATTAGCTAGATGATTACGTGTTTCCTTTTGGTATCAAAAAGTATGATTGCTATAATATAAAAAAAAAAAAACGTCATCACCAACATCAACGATCACAGAATTTTGGATGGCAATTTTCTACTACTTCTCGTGACTCACAATAAAAAAAAAAATGGTAATAATAAGTCATTAGTGAAAGCTTTAAAAATACTAGTCATGTTAACGTACATTACCAAAAAATATTTATAGTATTATTAAATAAAGATAAAAAATTAAACTATATTAAAATATTTTAAATTTGATTTAAATATATTTTAATTATGATTTATTATAAAAAAAATTAAATTTTGAACATGTTTATTTAGAAAATATCATATTCTTAGTTTAAATATAATTTGAATATTAAATATATTTTAGAATTTGTTAGATGATAATGTAGTTAGAAGAATTTTAGAATTTTTATTTTATTTATTTAGTGAGAGATACATATGGGTAGTTAGAATTTTTTTTAAATTAATTAGTGGAGGATATACATACGGACACGATTTAGACCGCTCATTTTTGTTACTAGTAATGTGCACGCGCATAGCACATGCATAAAAAAAATAAAAATTAAACATGAATTTATTATTAAAAAAAATATGAATTTATTATAAAAAATAGCATTTCTAGAAATTGAACTCAAGCAATCAAGAAAAATGTCTCACACCTTAACCACTTGAGTTAGAGTTAGTGAGTTATAAATATATCATATTAGGTAGTTAAATGTGTTGGAATATATTGTCTTTACTTACTGAAAAATTTCTAAATACAAAAAATAAAATTAGATGTTACCGGCCTCTGGGGAAGTCGTGCACGAAGCACTGCCCTAAGAGTTTATTCGGGATCTGTGTGCAGACGTTCCCGAAGCTCCTAGTGGTAAAACTCCCGCACTACCGGTATCTCGTTGCCGTACACGAGTTGGAGAGAACGACCAGAACTTAGCTCTGCCCAGAGCTTGGAGACGATGATGATCGAACAGAATGTTGACAGAGATTTTTCGTAAAGAATTTTTCTGAGAGATTTACAAAGAAACACACAGACCAATATATAAGACTGATGTGTAACGGTCTGAATTAATTCCGATTAATTCAGCCGTTACACAAGAGTATTAAAAGAATGAATCTGGACACTGAAAAAAGTAACGGTTCAAAACACTTGTAACGTTCAGAAATTAACTCCAACGTTTCAGAAAAAAAATGCAAGAATGAAGAGGAGCAAAAAGAATTTTAGGGTCCCAGCCCGAACCCGAAGAGGAAATCGGATCGGCATTCGGCGCCCGCAGATGTGGGCGCGTACCCGCACCCGTTACGCGCGCCGAACCGAACCGAGCCGAGCTGGGCCGGGCGGCGGCGGCGGCGCGCGCGTGTGGCCCAAGGGGTTCCCCACACAACAACTTAATAGAGCAAAGAAGAGAAAGTAATATATGTACACAAGAGGGCTTTGCCCCATCCGATGTGGGACTAAAGAAAGGAAGAGGAATTTGAGTTTTTGAAGAAAGGCAAAACCAACAATCCCCCCCCCCCCAAAAAGTCAAGTTCCGAAACAGAGATAAGAGTGAAGTGAATAGAGAGAGAGAGCATCTAGGCAGTAAAATACTATGCATAGATGAGATGGACTACAGCCTTGAATCTCACGTAGTGACTATTGCCTTAATCTGAAGAAGTGCTTGATGGACTATGCCTTGAATCAGACTTCTTGAACCAGATTTAGAAAATAGCACGCATAGTACGCTAGAGGTCCTTGGTCTATCGGGTGGCGCTTTTAAATGGCCATGCACACTTTTCACATTCATGAGAGTTGTCTGGGATCGCCCTGTCCCATAGTCGCGGCCTTCACGACCTCTCATATAGGTAAGTCCTTAATGGTTGGTGATATGAATCAACCTAGCATTACAGCTTGGACCTATTAAGAGTTTAAACTCATCCTAACCATATCACACAGGAACACTGTCACCATAGGGATGGGGAGTCATTGTACACATGTACAGCCGCTTGGGCTTTATTTTAATAAGATTTTAATCTCGAGTCAGTGTTCCATAAAGTCACCAAAGTTCAGCTTGTTTCTACCCATTGAACCGGCTTCTTGGGATCTCCAGTCAGACTCGGTTGGGTTGCCACTGCTGGTGACTAACTTATGGGCTTAACCCCATCCCCCTCGATGATTCTAGGATCAAAGTCCTAGACAGACCCTTCGTCAAGTGATCTGCAAGGTTCTTTTCTGACTTTATATAGTCAAGAACCACATATTTGCCTAGTAGGCTTTTTATTGACTTGAAGCGCAGCTGCAGGTGCCTGTTCATCTTAGCATTCACAGAATCATGCTTTAGTAGTTCAATAACAGATTTATTATCACAATTTATAGAAATTACAGGAACAGGACTAAGAGAAACAGGTATATGCATAATAAGATTTTTAAGCCATTCAGCTTCTGTGCAAGTTGTATCTAAAGCTATCATTTCAGAGTCCATTGTACTCCTAGCTATGATAGTTTGCTTGCAAGAGCCCCAGGAGATTGCAGCTCCTCCTAGAGTAAAAATATATCCAGTAGTAGATTTTATATCATGTGAGTCGGTTACCCAGTTTGCATCTGAATAACCTTCTATGATATCAGGGTGCCTAGTAAAATGAAGTTTGTAATCTAGGGTGCCCTTGAGATATCTAAATACCCTATCCAAGGCAGTCTAATATGACTGATTTGGGTTACTGGTATATCTGCTTAGTCTCCCAATAGCAAATGCAATATCAGGTCTTGTCCTGTTTGTTATATACATAAGGGAGCCTATCATCTGTAAATATTTATGTTGTTCCAAAGGTGATCCTTCATTCTTTTTCAGTACAATACTGCTGTCATAAGGAGTAAGGACAGGTTTCTTATCAAATAACTCAAATCTTTTTAGCATTTTTTCAATTGAATGTGCTAAAGATAGAGTATAACCCTCTTTGCCTTTGGCCACTTGCATTCCTAAAATTAAGTTGGCTTCTCCTAGGTCTTTCATATCAAACTGGCTAGATAAATAGTTCTTTGTAATATTTATCAATTCCAGTGATGAACCTAGGATAAGGATGTCATCTACATACAAGCATAAAATGACACAACTTTTACATGTATCTTTAGAGTATATACATTTGTCATACTCATTTGACAAGAAACCATATTCACAAATTACTTTATCAAATTTGTTGTGCCATTGTTTGGGAGCTTGTTTCAAGCCATAGAGGGATTTTACTAGTCTGCAGACTTTTTTTTCTTGACCTTTAGCAATGAAACCTTCAGGTTGGTCCATATAAAGTTCTTCCTCTAGATCTCCATTCAAAAATGCTGTCTTTACATCCATTTGATGGATTAGCATATCATGAATAGATGCTAAGGCCAAGAGAGTTCTAATGGATGTGATCCTAGCTACAGGAGAGTAGGTATCAAAATAATCTAACCCTTTCTTCTGGGTAAAACCCTTGGCAACTAGTCTAGCTTTGTATTTTTCTATAGTACCATCGGCTCTGAGTTTCTTCTTGAAAATCCACTTACAACCTATTGGTTTATTCCCTAAAGGTAGATCTGTTAGAAACCAAGTGTTATTCTTCATGATGGAGTTGTATTCACTGTTAATGGCTTCTTTCCAGAAGGGAGCATCAGGAGACGACATTGCTTCTTCATAAGTTGAGGGATCACCCTCTATCAAAAAAGTGAAGAATCCTTCTCCTAAATTTTTCTCAACCCTATTTCTTTTACTCCGTCTTGGTTCTAAGTCTTGTTCAGATTGAGAGCTAGGTATTTGGACATGAGAACTAGTAGAGGGTATGGAGGAAGAGATTGAACTTCTATCCTTAAAGGAAAATATGTTTTCAAAGTAAACTGTATCTCTTGCTTCTATAATGGTATTGTTAGAGATTTTATTTACTTCTGAGTGAGTCACTAAAAATCTATTGGCATAGCTGTCTAAGGCATATCCTATGAAAACAACGTCTACAGTCTTGGGACCAATCTTCCTCTTTTTAGGTTCGGGAATTCCGACTTTAGCAAGGCATCCCCAAACTCTAAGGTAATTAATCCTAGGTGCTCTACCTTTCCACAGCTCATAGGGAGTCTTATCTTTTGTCTTACTAGGAATTCTATTAAGAATGTAACAGGCAGTTAAAAGGGCTTCTCTCCATAAGTTATCAGGAGCACCAGAGCTGAGAAGCATGGCATTCACCATATCTAACAGAGTGCGGTTCTTGCGTTCAGCAACTCCATTAGACTGAGGTGAATATGGAGCAGTTACCTCATGAATTATTCCATGTTCTTCACAGAAGTTAGTCATTTTGTTTGAGGTATATTCTCCACCACGATCAGATCTAAGGATCTTAATCTTCCTTTCTAATTGATTCTCAGCTTCAGATTTGTAGACTTTAAACCTATCTAGAACTTCATCTTTGGTTTTGAGAAGGTAGATATAACAATACTTTGAATAATCATCTATAAATGTAACAAAGTATTTTCTACCGCCTCTGGTCAAAATCATATTTCAGTCACATACATCACTATGGATAAGTTCTAGAAGGTCAGAATTTCTTTCTACATATTTGAATGGTAATCTAGTGTGTTTGGCTTGAACACAAATATCACATTTGTGTTTGTCATCTATTGGAGTCTTGGGAATAAGATCTAAGGTCATCATCCTTTTAATAGAACCTAGGTTCACATGACCTAGTCTGCCATGCCAAACATTTGAAGATTCTATATTAGAGACAATGAGAGAACCATCAGACATTTTATTCATTGTACTTAAAATGAAGAGACCGTCTTTTACAAAGCCTTTCCCTATAAAAGAGTCATGCTTAGAAAAAACTATTTTATTTGCCTCCATTACAATTTTGTATCCTGAGGCTACAAGAAGGGATCCACTAACTAGGTTTCTCCTGACAGACGGCACATGAAGAACATCATGAAGAGTTAAGATTTTTCCTGATGTCATCTTCAGGTTAACTTTTCCTCTTCCAATAATTTGTGCCGTTGAGCCATCTCCTAGGGTCACACCTCCTCCACTTGATTCCTGATAGTTTGAAAAACAGGAGCGATCAAATAAAACGTGAACATTAGCTCCAGAATCCAACCACCAATCATCAGAATGGTAAGAAAGGTTAATAAGGGATTGAAAGCTTACAGACCTGAAGGAACTCGAAGAACCTTTGTGAAGCATGTTTGCTTCTGGTCTAACTGAGCCCTTTCCTTTGTAGGAGGTCTGGACAGCTTCCTTCTTCCTATGGTAGCAGTTGATGGCCATATGGTTTGTTTTACCACACACAAAACAAAACCTCTTCTGATCCTGAGTCTGACTGAAGTTTCTAGGTTTTTGGTTTTGGTGATGATGGTTTTGGTGGTTAGGCTGAAAGTTTTTCTTCTTCTTGAAGAAATTCTTTTTGGATTTATAAGGAAAATTAGACTTGGGTTTTCCTTGGCCTTCTACAAGGTTTACCTTAACTTTAGATTCAGTCTTAGGCTTAGACCTCAATCTAATTTGTTCTTCGGTTCTAATTTTCTTTAGGACTTGATTGTAGGTAAGATCTCCTTGTGTATGGATAAGATCCTTAGCCATATCAGACCAAGAGGGAGGTAGCTTGTCTATTAGGCATGCTATTTTATGTTCATTGGAGAAAGATATCCCTTTGGCTTGAATATGCCTAAGGTATTCTTGAAATTCATGGAGCTGGTCATTCATTAGTTTGTTATCTACCATAAAATACCTATTAAAGGTTGAAGAATTAAACCTTTCTATTCCGGCATCATCACAGCCGTATTCATCTTCCAAGGCTTTCCACAGTTCTTTAGCGCTCTTGTATTCAAAAAATATATCATACAAGGATTCAGATAATGCGCTTAGAATTCTACAAAAACAATGGAAGTCTATCTCTTTTGGGGTTTTTGGTTTCGATGAGGTGGACACTCCTATGTCAGACTCAGTTTCATCATAATCATTTGTGATGGGTGTGGACCCATCAATGGCAGAAATAAGTCCTAAGGTCGTGAGCCAAAATTTTATTTGGCTCTGCCATCTCTTGAAGTATGAGCCATCAAACTTAGCAGGTTTTGCAGTAGAGGATTCCTCCTTACCAGTCATGATTGCAGTCTGAAAAATATAAATTTATTTAATCACAGTGTCTAAGATAATAGTTTAGGTGGTCTTTGCTAATCAATCTTAAAATCTTTAGTTTTTCAAGTGTTGATCAACTCAGGTTAGCTGTAGGGGCCGGTTCCCAGCTAGCGGTGGTCCGAAGACTCTTAAATACCGTGTCGCTTAGGGTTGTTTACACCCGGTTGACAGAAGGACCCTTTCGGCTTGTGCCCGAGTTTGTCTCTACTTTGAAACTTTAGATTTGAAGATTTTATTTGCAATTTTCTTTTTACTAAACTATTTTCTTTTAGTCCTCGATTGCTTTAAAAAACTAAGTGATTAAAAATGAAGCAAATTGTATGTAACAACTAAAAGAAATTTTTGTGATCAAAATTGCAATTGACAAAATTATCAAATGTGTTAACAATTTGCTAGAAGAAATCAACTTGTTAAATTGTAACAGTAACAAATATGTTGGCAGAATGTGTTAACAATCTTGCTAGCACTAGAAGAAATCAAGTTGTTAAATTATTGTTAAATTATAACAGTTATTTTGAATTCAATTATAATAGTTATTGAATTAAATTGTAACAGTAGCTATTGAAAATGGACACAATTGACTTTTTTTTTCTTTTAATCAGAAGCAATTAAAATTGTAACCGTAGCTATTGAATTAAATTCTAACAATTCTAACAGTTTTTTAATCAGAAGCAATAAAATTGTAACAGTAACAATTGTATATTAGAAACTATTGAAACAATTGTACAGCAGCAAACACTTGTTTTATTTGAATATGTTTAATCCTAACAACAGTAAGTATTAAAATAGTCACAACAGTAAGTATTTAAATATATTCGATTAAACTCTTAGATTGTTGGAATATATTGTCTTTACTTACTGAAAAATTTCTAAATACAAAAAATAAAATTAGATGTTACCGGCCTCTGGGGAAGTCGTGCACGAAGCACTGCCCTAAGAGTTTATTCGGGATCTGTGTGCAGACGTTCACGAAGCTCCTAGTAGTAAAACCCTCGCACTACCGGTATCTCGTTGCCGCACACGACTTGGAGAGAACGACCAGAACTTAGCTCTGCCCAGAGCTTGGAGACGATGATGATCGAACAGAATGTTGACAGAGATTTTTTGTAAAGAATTTTTTTGAGAGATTTACAAAGAAACACACAGACCAATATATAAGACTGATGTGTAACGGTCTGAATTAATTCCGATTAATTCAGCCGTTACACAAGAGTATTAAAAGAATGAATCTGGACACTGAAAAAAGTAACGGTTCAGGAAAAAAAAATGCAAGAATGAAGAGGAGAAAAAAGAATTTTAGGGTCCCAGCCTGTAAACACCCTAAATTTCTGGTATTTTTAAATCAATTTATGGATTTAATATGCAATTTACATAGGACATATAGTGAGTTTATAATTTTTAATTACCAATAAACAACATTAAAATATAATAAAAATATGATTTTATGGTGTAAAATAGAAAACCGGACTTAGGGTAATTTTCTGGGATTTTATTGGGCATCAGACCTATTTTTAAAAGCCTAAAAACTATTTTCTAAATTAATTTAATTAAATCTGTTATTTATTTAATTGTTTATTTTTATTTTTCTCGGTTTTCTTGTGCCCGGCCCGGCCCAGTGGGCCGAGCCCGTTAGGCTGACCCAGCCCAGCCTCAAACCCTTAGCGGGTCGGGCGGGTCCGCTCACCCGGAGCCCGCCGCCCGACCCGACCCGCCTCTTTCCCCTCTCCCTGTCACCCACGAACCCGCGTTCTCCGGCCACGACGCCGGAGAACCGCCCCGTCCACGCCCCCACGACCCGTCGCCTCCCCTACGGATCCCGCGGCCACGTCGTCCCCGGCCGAGCCCCCTCGAGCCCCCTATAAAACCCCTCTCCCCCGTCCTCCTCCCTCATCCCCTAGCTCTAGCCCTAGCTCCGGCCACCCACTCCGGTCGACCTCCCCCTCTACCCTAGCCGCCACTCGCCTCCCTCTCTCCTCTCCTCCACCGCAGACCCCCTCGTCGCCGACCTCCGGTCCCCTTCCCAGGAGCCCAGCCTTCCCTCCCGGTCGGAGCCGCCCCGCGGCCACTCCCTCTTCCTCCTCCCTCCGGAGCTGCCGGCGACCTCGTAGCGAGCCGCCACAGCAGCGGGGACCCAGCCGGCAACCTCACAGCGAGCCGCACCTCCTCCCCCAGCCGTGCCCAGCTCTTCTCCGGCGAACCGTACCCTAAACCTAGCGGACACAGCGGACACGGGATTCGCCGACACAGGATACGTGTTGGACACGAAAACCCCGATTCGAAGGCCCTGTTCAGGTACTCCTAATTTCCTCCTCGTAGCTCGGAATTCGATTCCGTAAATTTCTACGCGAAGCCTGTATGACTCTCTCGGTGCCCGGACAAACCGCTCGGGGCATCGCGTCCTGTGGTGATCGCACACCGCGATCCAAAAACAGGAAAAACCAGACCCTGTTTCACCCCGGAACTGAGTGCTCCCCGCCAAACGGGACGACTTGGTCGCGTGCGGTCTTTACAGATACGTGCGCCTCGTCGATACGGACGTGTGGGATTTTGCGGAAGCTGATTCGGGTGTGCGTGCACACCGGAATCAACGCGTATCCGCGGACATCGCTCCGTATCCGCCTTTTCTGCAATTCACCCTAACTTCGTGCACACATGTCGGATCGAGACGAAACTTGCGCTATCGGACTCGTAGCGATACGCTGGTCCCGTGGGTCAAGTTTGGTCCGATTCTGAGAACGTTGACGAAATCGCGTGTTGTGGGCCCCACAGGCCCCGCTCGACGGGCGATTTTGTGATCGGCTCATCGGAATTCAAATATGAAAGTTCCGTTGGGTTCGTATCAGCGTTCCTGACCTGTTGACACTAAGTTTGGTGAATTTGGAGACCGTTGACCCTGACACGTTTTTCGGTGCAAAGCGGGCCCACCGGTGGACCCCGTTTTGAGCCGAAATTGCCGTTTTTGCCCTTGTCTCCAAATTGGACTCAAGGACAGGCGATCCTAGCTGTTTGACACCTTCTGAGCATGATGGTACTATTTATTTCAGCTTTCGGAGACATCTCTAGAAATTTCCGAAACCAGGACCTAAGTGGAATCCAACCCCCAGGCAAGTGCACCTTGCCAAACTTGCAGTCATTATATTCTTATTTTCTGTAAAAATACTCTGCTGGATTTCTTGTGCAAATTCATATAAACTGTTTTAAACTGCTTAACCTAGGGAACGTATGACGTACCTAGTGCCCGATCATAGTCGGGTACTGACACCGTGCGCGGTGTTGGGTTCGTCATTTAGAGATGGATTTACGACCCCCTTATTTTGTACTTGACCTCTCAAGTACCCTACAACCCAGGACACTTGACACTATCATGGACAGAATCTTCCCGAGTTATTCGTGGGGATTCTGAATAGGATACAGGACTTGACAGAGTTATTTATTTATAGACAGTATGACTTGTTGCATTAGTTATAATCCCGCTAACATGGACATGAGACGTTATGGTCATGGCTTGCGTGATTACATTGGGTGGGGAGAGACACACAGGCTACAGGCTGTTCTATATATATATCTACTATTATTGTGAGGTTGTAGACTCTCCAGCAGAGCTAGACCCTTTACGTGTTATTACTGCTACCGGCTCCCCGACACAGAGCTTGTAGCGGTCTCAGCCTGAGTACTAGTGTTGCTCTCATTTGCATATCACATAGATGGTTACTTAGTTTACCCTGCTGTTCATTTATTTATTGCACTGCTTATTCAGTTGGCTTGTTTTTATCTTGTGCCTTGCTATGTCCACTGAGGACCTGGAATGGATTATGTCCCCAGGTTCAGCTGAGGAGCAGTATCCCGAGATATACGGGACAGGAGCTGAAGCTATTGCTGGAGCTGAACCGAACACTGAAGACGAGGTGACTGCCGAGGACTTCTCCTGAGTGCTTGTTCCAGTACTCAGTATTTATTTCATGTTTACATCTTTTGTTTCTGGCCTATAGAGCCAGTTTATTCAGACTTAAGTCGGATTGTTTCTCCGACTGACTTGTTGTGATGATGTTGCTACATTATTTCCATTTGATTATGCAGTTTATTTCTTTATCTTTATGGATGAGATTAGTGTGACTTGTGTAGTAGACCTTATTTACAGCTTAAGTACGCCCTGATGGCTCCATTAAATTAGGTTATCCATCGGTGCGTGCTGCTGGCCATTGCCACGCATCTCCAGTCCCTCGGCATTTTGGGACTGGGGCGTGACATGGTTTTTGTGGTGGCCCATGCAGGTCCTAACTAAATTGTTCGGTTTCAACTTAGGGACCGAACAGGCCTGCAATAAGATAGGATAATTTATAGGATCTCATCCATTTATTGAATCATTTTTGAACTCTATGTCGAATTCAATTTAATTGCTTGAATAGCATCATGTTTTGATTCCTCTGTACGTTCTCATTGTTTTCTTTTGATGCAGAGAAATGGATCCCAGACATGGTGACGAGACCCCCTTGGGTACACCGACAGAAGCAGGGTTTACCTGCGAGGCTGGAACGACGCCAGATACTAGAGGACAATCCTCTCAGAGCAATCAAACTGGCCAGCCAAGTTCCAGGTTCAGGCGTGATGACATCCCGCCTCCTCCCCAGTTCCCTCCAACGATGCCTGTCTTTTCCCCAGGACAGGCAATGGATGGCCAGCAAATGTTCCAGATGTTCTACGCCATGATGCAGGCAAAACAACAGATTCAACAGGAGACCCAATGCCGAGAGGCCGAGAACCTAAGGAACAGCCTGGTCGCAGTATTGGAGCATGCAAATCCACCAAATAGGCGGCCAACGACGGGATCTATTATGGATTTCCGTCAACTCAAGCCCCGTACCTTCTCGGGAAAGGAAGGACCAACTGAAGTGCATGAATGGCTTACAAACACACAGCATCAGTTGGAGGCCGCCGAACTACCAAGGGACAAATGGATGACTACCGTCAGGATGCAACTGACGGACAACGCGCATCATTGGTGGCTGTCCGAAGAAAGAAGGCTCGGACATGATCAGGTTACCTGGGAGGAGTTCTCCAGACTCTTCCAGGCAATGTACATCCCTGCTGTGGCTCGGTCAAAACTCTGAGACAGATTCAACCGCCTGATCCAGGACAACATGACGGTGGAGGAATATAACGCCGAATTCATTCGCCTGAGCCGCTTCGCCCCTTCGCTAATTCCTACCGAAGAGGAGAAGGCGGAGAAGTTCTTTGATGGGCTCAGGTTCGAGCTTCAGAAGTTAATCGGATCGGTCGCGCCCACCTCTTACACCGACGTCCTAGCTGCAGCACGTCGGCTGGAGCGCGTTACTCGGAGGGAATCAAGCCTGAAACGTCCCTTCTCCTCAGCACCGTCCAAGTCATCACCCGAGGAATCTGCTAAACGGCCCCAGAAGAGCCCGCCTCCAAGAGCAGCAACTAAGAACCTGCCTACTTGCCACTACTGCAGCAAGGTAGGACATATTGAAAAGGAATGTCGACGCAAGCTGGGACTCTGCCTGGTTTGCGGATCTGGACAATACTTCTCAAAGGACTGTTCGGAACGTCGAGAGGGAGTTCCGAAACGACCAGCTCCACCTGCAGCTCTTCCAGCTGGGGGAGCAACACAGACAGGGCCTGGAGGAGCCAGGCCACCTCTACCACCTCAGGCAGCATTGTTCCAACAAGCTCGTCAGCAAAGGGGTCCCGCTCAGGGACGAGGTCAGGCATATGCACTAGCAGTCACTGAGGAAGCTACTGCAGGCGAAGTGATAGCAGGCACCATATTAGTAGCTTCAATTCCTGCAGTAGCATTATTTGATTCTGGAGCTTCGCATTCATTTATTGCTGCTAGCTTCGTAGCCACACATAGAATAGCTACCGCACCTCTCTCAAAGATGAAGAGAATACTAACGGAAGGTAGAATTATCCCGGTTAGTGATACTTGTAGATCATGTTCGGTAGTAGTCTGTGGCCGAGAGATGCGAGCCCAATTCCTGATCTTTTCTATGCCTGATTACGATGTTGTACTTGGTATGGACTGGTTAAGTCAGTACCATGCGACACTGGATTGCCGGCTTAGAAAAGTGATATTTAGACCCCCTAGCCTTCCTGAGTTTGAATTTCTACGAGGAGCTGTAGAACGAGGGGTCCAGCCAACTCTTAGGGTATTGACTGTAGAAGAAGATTCAAGTTACCCAAGAGTCATAACGGAATTTGTGGATGTGTTTCCCGACGATCTTCCAGGTTTACCACCTGATCGGGAGATAGAATTCACAATAGACCTAACTCCAGGAGCCGAACCTATCACCTCATCGGTATATCGGCTAGCACCTAAGGAGTTAGTGGAGCTGAAAACACAAGTTGACGACCTTCTGGAGAAGGGATTTATCCGGCCCAGTATTTTACCATGGGGAGCACCTATACATTTTGTACCCAAGAAGGACGGATCTGTACGGCTGTGCATTGATTACAGAGCCCTTAATGCTGTAACTATTAAGAACCGGTACCCACTACCACGCATTGATGATTTGTTTGACCAATTGAGTGGTGCTAAGGTATTCTCAAAGATTGACCTTAGATCCGGTTATCACCAGATTAGGGTGAAGAAGGAAGGTATCCCAAAGACGGCCTTCAGAACTAAGTATGGGCATTATGAGTTCCTAGTTATGCCGTTTGGTTTAACCAACGCACCCGCCGTATTTATGAGTTTGATGAACGGGGTCTTCCATCAGTACTTGGATAAGTTCGTGGTGGTATTCATTGATGATATCCTAATCTACTCTAAGAACCACGAAGAGCACGAGGAACACCTTAGAATTGTGCTAGAAACCTTGAGAAGGGAGAAGCTGTATGCCAAACTCAGCAAATGTGAGTTCTGTATGGACAAGGTACCATTCTTAGGGCATATTATCTCGGGTGAAGGACTGTCTGTGGACCCAGAGAAAGTCACTGCTATAGAAACCTGGCATACCCCTACCTTTGTTGTGGAAGTGAGAAGTTTTCTTGGACTTGCTGGGTATTACCGGCGGTTCGTAGAAAATTTTTCAAGGATCGCAGAGCCGATGACTAAGCTGACACGGAAGGATCAGGAGTTCATATGGACGGAAGAATGCCAGCATGCCTTTGAAGAATTGAAGAGGCGTCTAACAACAGCACCAGTCTTGACTCTTCCCTCAGGGTCAGGAGGTTTTGTTGTTTATAGTGATGCGTCCGGTAGTGGACTATGTTGTGTCTTGATGCAACATGGCAAGGTTATCGCTTATGCATCGAGGCAGCTGAAGGTCCACGAGAAGAACTACCCAACGCACGACCTAGAGCTAGCTGCAGTAATTTTTGCCTTGAAGATCTGGAGACATTATCTGTATGGAGAAAAGGTCAAGATATTCACTGATCATAAGAGCTTGAAGTATGTTTATACACAGAAGGAGCTCAACATGAGGCAAAGGCGTTGGCTTGAGTTGATGGTGGACTTTGACATCGATCTGCAGTACCACCCGGGGAAAGCAAATGTTGTAGCCGACGCCCTCAGCAGAAAACTCTCGGCTTATTTCTTAACGGAGCAGCCTCAGCTATTACAAGACTTGCAAGATCTTCAGATAGAGGTTGTTCTACCTGGACAAAATGGTTTGCTGGCTAACCTCGAAGTGAAGTCATCGCTGGTGGAGAGAATCAAGGAAGCTTTGCCTAATGATGCCAGATTCCGAAGGCTGAGAGAAAGAACAGAAGCGGGCTTACAGACGGGACTTCGTATCCACGAGGACGGAACATTAAGGTGCGGAAATCGCCTATGTATTCCAAGTGGAGAATTAAGGCAGGAATTGATGACGGAAGCCCATAGCTCTATATACTCTGTTCATCCAGGAGGAACCAAGATGTACCGGGACTTAAGACAATATTACTGGTGGCATGGAATGAAAAGGGAGATTGCCCGCTTTGTGGCAAAATGCTTAGTCTGTCAGCAGGTGAAGGCCGAGCACCAAAGGACTGCAGGTATGTTGCAGCCACTTCCCATCCCTGAATGGAAGTGGGAGCATATTACCATGGACTTTGTCACTGGATTTCCAAGAAGCCCTAGTGGTAAGGATGCAGTATGGGTCATCGTGGATCGGCTCACTAAGTCGGCTCACTTCTTGCTGTTCAGAGTTGGACAATCCACGGAAGTACTAGCCGACATATATATGCGTCAGATCGTAAAATTACATGGAGTGCCGGTTAGTATCGTATCAGATCGAGACTCAAGATTTACGTCTCACTTCTGGAGAAGCATGCAAGAGAGTCTCGGCACCAGACTCAAGTTCAGTACTGCCTATCATCCTCAGACAGACGGAC
The DNA here is from genome assembly GCA_036927795.1 of Iris macrosiphon. Lineage (NCBI taxonomy): Eukaryota > Viridiplantae > Streptophyta > Magnoliopsida > Asparagales > Iridaceae > Iris > Iris macrosiphon. The sequence continues at coordinate 40,182,987 of JAYESA010000019.1, read as the reverse complement.
AGTCAGAGCGCACAATTCAGATCCTAGAAGATATGCTGCGATCTTGTATACTGGACTTTGGAGGATCTTGGGAAGATCATCTGCACTTAGTGGAGTTCTCCTACAACAACAGTTATCAGGCAAGCATTCAGATGGCACCTTTCGAGGCGTTGTACGGAAGGAAGTGCAGATCGCCTGTATGCTGGAGCGACGTTGGCGAACGTCAAATAGTGGGTCCAGAGTTGGTAACAGAGACAGTAGAGAAAGTAAAACAGATTCAGAACCATCTCCATGCAGCCCAGGATAGACAGAAGCACTGGGCCGATGCACACAGACGACCCCTGGAGTTCAAGGAAGGAGAGCATGTATTTTTGAGGATCTCGCCCACTAGAGGTACTATCAGATTCGGCAGCAGAGGCAAGTTAAGTCCAAGGTACATTGGGCCATTTGATATCTTGGAGCGCATCGGTGAGGTGGCTTACCGTCTTGCATTACCTCCGTCCTTAGAGGGAGTGCATGACGTATTCCACGTCTCACAACTGAGGAGGTATGTGACGGACCCAAGTCATATAGTTGACCATTCTGAGATTTCGGTGGGACCTAGCCTGAGATACGAAGATCAGCCAGTGGGTATACTCGACACCAGTGAGAAGACACTGCGAGGGCAGACAATCAGGTTGGTTCGAGTAGCTTGGAAATAACACTCTCCAGGCGAATCGACCTGGGAGCGAGAAGATGTTATGCGGCAGCGTTATCCGCACTTATTTGCAGAATCAGGTAACCTAAGCATTCTTTAAATTCTGTAAATCTTGCCTTTATAGTTTACCCTTCGATTGCGAGGACGCAATCCTCTTAAGGGGGGTAGATTGTAAACACCCTAAATTTTTGGTATTTTTAAATCAATTTATGGATTTAATATGCAATTTACACAGGACATGTAGTGAGTTTATAATTTTTAATTGCCAATAAACAACATTAAAATGTAATAAAAATATGATTTTATGGTGTAAAATAGAAAACCGGACTTAGGGTAATTTTCTGGGATTTTATTGGGCATCAGACCTATTTTTAAAAGCCTAAAAACTATTTTCTAAATTAATTTAATTAAATCTGTTATTTATTTAATTGTTTATTTTTATTTTTCTCGGTTTTCTTGGGCCCGGCCCGGCCCAGTGGGCCGAGCCCGTTAGGCTGACCCAGCCCAGCCTCAAACCCTTAGCGGGTCGGGCGGGTCCGCTCACCCGGAGCCCGCCGCCCGACCCGACCCGCCTCTTTCCCCTCTCCCTGTCACCCACGAACCCGCGTTCTCCGGCCACGACGCCGGAGAACCGCCCCGTCCACGCCCCCACGCCCCCACGACCCGTTGCCTCCCCTCCGGATCCCGCGGCCACGTCGTCCCCGGCCGAGCCCCCTCGAGCCCCCTATAAAACCCCTCTCCCCCGTCCTCCTGCCTCATCCCCTAGCTCTAGCCCTAGCTCCGGCCACCCACTCCGGTCGACCTCCCCCTCTACCCTAGCCGCCACTCGCCTCCCTCTCTCCTCTCCTCCACCGCAGACCCCCTCGTCGCCGACCTCCGGTCCCCTTCCCAGGAGCCCAGCCTTCCCTCCCGGTCAGAGCCGCCCCGCGGCCACTCCCTCTTCCTCCTCCCTCCGGAGCTGCCGGCGACCTCGCAGCGAGCCGCCACAGCAGCGGGGACCCAACCGGCGACCTCACAGCGAGCCGCACCTCCTCCCCCAGCTGTGCCCATCTCTTCTCCGGCGAACCGTACCCTAAACCTAGCGGACACAGCGGACACGGGACTCGCCGACACAGGATACGTGTTGGACACGAAAACCCCGATTCGAAGGCCCTGTTCAGGTACTCCTAATTTCCTCCTCGTAGCTCGGAATTCGATTCCGTAAATTTCTACGCGAAGCCTGTATGACCCTCTCGGTGCCCGGACAAACCGCTCGGGGAATCGCGTCCTGTGGTGATTGCACACCGCGATCCAAAAACAGGAAAAACCAGACCCTGTTTCACCCCGGAACTGAGTGCGCCCCGCCAAACGGGACGACTTGGTCGCGTGCGGTCTTCATCGATACGGACGTGTGGGATTTTGCGGAAGCTGATTCGGGTGTGCGTGCACACCGGAATTAACGCGTATCCGCGGACATCGCTCCGTATCCGTCTTTTCTGCAATTCACCCTAACTTCGTGCACACACGTCGGATCGAGACGAAACTTGCGCCATCGGACTCGTAGCGATACGCTGGTCCTGTGGGTCAAGTTTGGTCCGATTCTGAGAACGTTGACGAAATCGCGTGTCGTGGGCCCCACAGGCCCCGCTCGACGGGCGATTTTGTGATCGGCTCATCGGAATTCAAATATGAAAGTTCCGTTGGGTTCGTATCAGCGTTCCTGACCTGTTGACACTAAGTTTGGTGAATTTGGAGACCGTTGACCCTGACACGTTTTTCGGTGCAAAGCGGACCCACCGGTGGACCCCGTTTTGAGCCAAAATTGTCGTTTTTGCCCTTGTCTCCAAATTGGACTCAAGGACAGGCGATCCTAGCTGTTTGACACCTTCTGAGCATGATGGTACTATTTATTTCAGCTTTCGGAGACATCTCTAGAAATTTCCGAAACCAGGACCTAAGTGGAATCCAACCCCCAGGCAAGTGCACCTTGCCAAACTTGCAGTCATTATATTCTTATTTTCTGTAAAAATACTCTGCTGGATTTCTTGTGCAAATTCATATAAACTGTTTTAAACTGCTTAACCTAGGGAACGTATGACGTACCTAGTGCCCGATCATAGTCGGGTACTGACACCGTGCGCGGTGTTGGGTTCGTCATTTAGAGATGGATTTACGACCCCCTTATTTTGTACTTGACCTCTCAAGTACCCTACAACCCAGGACACTTGACACTATCATGGACAGAATCTTCCCGAGTTATTCGTGGGGATTCTGAATAGGATACAGGACTTGACAGAGTTATTTATTTATAGACAGTATGACTTGTTGCATTAGTTATAATCCCGCTAACATGGACATGAGACGTTATGGTCATGGCTTGCGTGATTACATTGGGTGGGGAGAGACACACAGGCTACAGGCTGTTCTATATATATATCTACTATTATTGTGAGGTTGTAGACTCTCCAGCAGAGCTAGACCCTTTACGTGTTATTACTGCTACCGGCTCCCCGACACAGAGCTTGTAGCGGTCTCAGCCTGAGTACTAGTGTTGCTCTCATTTGCATATCACATAGATGGTTACTTAGTTTACCCTGCTGTTCATTTATTTATTGCACTGCTTATTCAGTTGGCTTGTTTTTATCTTGTGCCTTGCTATGTCCACTGAGGACCTGGAATGGATTATGTCCCCAGGTTCAGCTGAGGAGCAGTATCCCGAGATATACGGGACAGGAGCTGAAGCTATTGCTGGAGCTGAACCGAACACTGAAGACGAGGTGACTGCCGAGGACTTCTCCTGAGTGCTTGTTCCAGTACTCAGTATTTATTTCATGTTTACATCTTTTGTTCCTGGCCTATAGAGCCAGTTTATTCAGACTTAAGTCGGATTGTTTCTCCGACTGACTTGCTGTGATGATGTTGCTACATTATTTCCATTTGATTATGCAGTTTATTTCTTTATCTTTATGGATGAGATTAGTGTGACTTGTGTCGTAGACCTTATTTACAGCTTAAGTACGCCCTGATGGCTCCATTAAATTGTGTTATCCATCGGTGCGTGCTGCTGGCCATTGCCACGCATCTCCAGTCCCTCGGCATTTTGGGACTGGGGCGTGACACAGCCCGAACCCGAAGAGGAAATCGGATCGGCATTCGGCGCCCGCAGATGTGGGCGCACCCGTTAATAGCCGAACCGAACCGAACCGAGCCGAGCCGGGCCGGGCGGCGGCGGCGGCGCGCGCGTGTGGCCCAAGGGGTTCCCCACACAACAACTTAATAGAGCAAAGAAGAGAAAGTAATATATGTACACAAGAGGGCTTTGCCCCATCCGATGTGGGACTAAAGAAAGGAAGAGGAATTTGAGTTTTTGAAGAAAGGCAAAACCAACAAAATGTTTGGTAACATTTTTTAAATAATTAGTGGAGTATTTAGATAGTTATTTATTTATCTTTTTATTAATTTTTTAATTTATTTAAATGATGATATACATACAGTTTAGATTGCTTATTTTTGAGCCGTACTTCTAAACCGCATTATAATAGTAGAAATATGTTTCGGTAGTTTTTACATTTTTTCTCAACTATCCGAGAATAAAACCTACACGGTAGTTAATTTTAAAAAAAATATTATTGATAATTGATGATATATATATATATATATATATATATATATATAACTTAGACGACTAAAAAAAATCTATTTCTAAACAATATTATAATAGTATATATATATATATATATATATATATATATATATATATATATATATATATATATATATTTGTTGCACCGAATATTCTCATTCAATATATATATATATTATATTTATATAGCATAACGTATATAATTAAGATGAATTAAGCCATGACTATGAACGTTATAGTAGACAAGAGATGCACTTCATATAGGTTGAGATGTCAGCTTCTCTAAGACTCCAAAACCTAATTTCATCACTAGACAGACGTAGGACTCTTTCTTTCCTTTCTCCTTCATCAATATCACACACAAAACGTGGTCGCAATTTTCTTCAGTACTTATTCCTAGCCCACAATATTTTTGACAATCCCTCTAATTGCAGATTTCTTTTATGAGGTCCAATGCCTATAACTGTGAAAGACTACCAAACTAAAAGATCGATGAATTAATCTAAGATGATTGTTGTAAGCCATATATTCCGAAATGGTTAATTCGATGGAGTTTTTTTTTTTTTTTTTTGGCAAATATATATTTGAAAAGGGATATATTGGTCATTGGTAATTAATCTATTTCACTCTTCCACCGAAACTCGAATACTCGGAATACTCGAACATTCGGACCGTATCTTTCCACTAACCACTAGACCAGGGTCATTGGCAAAATTAGGTAAGCATCATGCTGAAAGATGGCTACATCAGTAGTTTAAAGCGTTGGCCAAGTGCATATTCTTAAGCCATTGATAAGATATACATCTATATATGTGAGAAAATTGCAGACAACTAACTAGTATGGATGTGTTAAATGCAGCTGCAATCGGTGACAGAGTTTGACCAAAATGTTTGGAGGAACAAGTTATATTTAGAGGAGTAGATCGCATAATTTTGAGGGACTAAATTGCATTTTAGAACCGCAAAATTTTACTCAATTGTCACTTCATTGTTATATTAAAAAACGGAATTATAGTTCATTTTTTAATATAATTTTATAGTCTCATGAGAGAAACTTTCGTATTTTTTTTCCGTAAAGTAGCTCCTAAACTATATTAACTCGTTTAGCGCAATGGCACAGACTTTGACGTGATATTAGAACAACTTGGATTCTAATATACCTCTACAGCTGGTGGCAGTGGACAGTAACCTTAACTCTGACCAGACAGTAACCTTAACTCTTACCAAACAAGCTGATTAGAACCTAGGTTGGTTTCTCACAACTTGGTTTCAACATTTTCTTTTGAGTGAGATATTAGTCATCTTCATGTATACAACTTGGTTTCTCACAAATTCAATTCAATTCAATTACATGCAACTAATTAGTGCAAGTGATCAATCTGATCAAATATATAGTTTGCTTGCTTAGCATATTCCAAGCCTAAATCTGATCAATTATATTTGACTTGCTTAGGATATTCCAAGCCTAAATCACGAATCATATGCAATTGACTAATTGTTACGGCCTCCCCACCATCTCATTGTACAATTAAGTCTCCTATTCAGATCGTACATCTGGAGTCATTTTTTTGACATTTTATATTAAATTCAAATTCAGAATCAGCTCCATCCACTTAGAAATCTAAATCAAATAACATGTTGAGTAAAGAATATTTTTTTCCTAAATTTAAGATCTCTGTCAATGTTTTGTTAGAACTTTGCTTTTGATGCATTCATGCATAGTATACTAATGCAGACTGCTCCATCAAACACGAATGGTGGGAAAAATGACGAATCAAATATTGCATTAAATGCGATAACTATTGTAGGACTTGAAGAGCTGATAATATATATATATATATATATATATATATATATATATATATATATATATGAAAAAAAGGAATATGAGCCTATGGCTCATATTCTGTTTATCCTATATATATATATATAGAGAGAGAGAAAGAGAATAAGGGAGATGAGATGGCACCTCACTCTAAAAACAAAGGTGGCGGTGACGTGGCACAATCTCAACCACACAAACGAGGGGAGGGGGTTAAGTGCAAATTGCCAATTATGAAATGTGTGGTTGGGATTGTGCCACGTCACCGCCACCCTTGTTTTTAGAGTGATGTGCCATCTCACCTCCCTTATGCAATTGACTAATTGTTAATATATATATATATATATATATATATATATATATATATATATATATGCAGTGAATTTCATGCGCCCGCAAGCGCCTCCGCAAACGTCCACACGAGAGGGAGGGATTCGATCCCACAACCAGCGGTGTGGGAGACCCTTGTGTTACCACTATATATATATATATATATATATATATATATATATATATATAATTTTTGTTATTTATTAGTTGATTTATCTTTCAAACCAATTTTGCTATTTGTCTTCCAAAAAAATTTAGGTGATGTCATTTTTCATTATTGGGCATATGACATGGAAGCTGACATGACAGTTGACACGGCAGCTTTTAATCCAAAAAATTAATTACTAATTATTATTATTTTTAAAATTTTAATTTTAATGTTAATATTACTTTTAATTTTAATTTTAATATTAATGTTAATATTAATTTTAATGTTAATGTTAATGGTAATATTAATTTTAATGTTAAAATTTGTTATGTCATCTATCATGTCATCTGCCACATAATGGGAGATGGCATCATCCAAAAAATTTGGGTGACAAATAGCATTTTTGCTTTCAAATAAATCTTGGGTTAGGGATATCATTTTAAATTTTTTATAGTTCTATAAATATTTGTCCTGACATCCTAATAAAATTTAAATTCTTTCTAGTTACAGTTTAGAACATCTCCAACCCTATTGTGAGATTGGAAAAAAAGTTTGTTGGCACATAGGAATGACTTCATTTAAAATGTCCTTCTCCAATTCAAATGTCAAATAAATTATGAATGTGACATAACAAAGACATTGTGAAGTTAGTTGTCTAGTCCTAGACAATGCACTTGACAATGACTCTCCGCATCATCAATTACGAGTATAAAATATTTATAAAAAAAGAAAAAAGAGTTGTCTTGAAAGTTGAAAAAATATATTTGTTTATTGTTTTGATATCAATATTTTTGTATTAGAGAAGACTTTTCTATCTCAATGTCTTTTGTGAATATAATATTGCTATCTATGAAAGACACTATCTTCTGTCTCCTGTCACCTAAGAATCATAACATATAACAAGACAATATGGTTGGAAATGCTCTTATTGTTCACTTTCAAATTTTGCCATAGTAACAACGTCATAAGTTCTCTTTCTATGTCCTCTCCTCCAGCATACTGTCACTGTCGAATTTTCACCACTTTTGGGTTTTTTCGTATTTGAAGACCAGACTTAGTTGAGATATTTTTTTGAATTTTTTTTATAGATTTTTTGTGGGAGTGGGTGGGATTCCCAACCTATGTGGAGAACACCCCGGAGTGTGACGAGCGTCGTCTGTGGTCAGAGAAGCTCGGGGAGGTGACGAGAGCCATTCGAGAGGTCGAAGAAACTCGGGAGGAAGAAGGAGACGTCTGCGGTACAGGGGGAGACAGAGTTCGGGCTGAACTAGGTCCAAACTCATGCCGAGTTCGGTATGGGGTTCCAGAATCTCAAAACAGAAGTCGGTCCGAGTTCGGTCGGCGGGATGAACGAAAATTCAGAGGTATTTTATACATCGTTGGATCGTATCCTACGGTCCAGAATTAGCTGCAAGATTAGGGAATATATATTAGGTTTTTCTAACCCTAATTCTTAATCATAACACTAACATATCATCTCAAGGAAAAGGATAGAAGGAGGCAAGAGTGCCATTGCAATCTTGGGAAGGAGAAAGAAGGATTGGAGACTGTTTCGGAGGAGGAGATCATTTTGGGTAATTTTTTATTGTCTTATATCTTCGTGGTGTGATCTATTTTCAATTCTTAAGTGTTGTGGTGATCTGTGTTGGATCGGGAGGAGCTTGTAGATGGTGTATTCTCTTTATTCCATTAGTGGAGGTTCTTCAGGGTTGGACTCCGATCGTCCCTTGATTTTTTTTGCAAGGATTTTGCACGTCAAAATTCTCTGTGTCTGCGATTTATGCTTTGGTGTTTGGTTTGTGCGTTGTATTGCTCGGTTCTCTCGCAGATACTCTCTGGTTTGGGGAAAGATTTTTGTGCTTCTTTCCCAACAAGATGGTATCAGAACCAGGTTCTGAAATTTTCAGAAGGGTGTTAGGAGTTTACAAGCAAACCAGCGAGGAGAGATGGACGCGAAGCTGGTGTGCATGGTAAACCTGAACGGTACCAACTATTAATGCTGGAGGAGTAAGATAAAGGATCTGTTATTTGTCAAGAAGCTGCATCTGCCGATATTTGCTTCCGAGAGGCCCAGTGACAAATTCGAAGAGGACTGGAATTTTGATCATATACAGTTGTGTGGGTACATCAAGCAGTTCGTTGACGAGAACGTGTACAACCATGTTGCCAATATTGAGCACGCGAGGACACTGTGGGATAAGATGGAATCTTTGTATGCGAAGAAGATTGGGGTAAATAAATTATTCCAGATCCAGATGATGATGGGACAGCGGTACAAAGATGGGGCGTCTATTACGGATCACTTGAGTGAGTTCCAGGGCGCGGTTGACCAGCTATCCTCGATGGGAGTCAAGTTCGACGACGAGGTTCAGGGACTATGGCTGCTGTGTACATTGCCAGACTCGTGGGAGATCGTATGAGTGTATATTATCGCTTCTGATCCGGAAGACGTGGTCAGTCTGGAGTTTGCCAAGACGGGGTACTGAATGAAGAGATGCGGAGACGTTCTCAGGGTACTTCATCCACATCCCACTCAGAGGCGCTTGTTTCAAAGAGTCGCGGAAGGTGTAAAAGCAGGGGTCCAGGCGATGGCAGAAACAAAAGCTGGAAAAGGTCCAAGGATCGGTGCAAGGACTCGGAGTGTTACCATTGTTGCAAGAAGGGCCACATCAAACGGAACTATTTCACTTGGAAGAGAGAGAAGAAGGATGACAAGAAAAAGCAAACTGAGAATACTATAGCGGTGGCCTGGACACATGGAGGCGACTTGATCATTGTAGATGATGAGGTAGTTATGATTACTGAGGAATGTGAATGAAATTTAATAAGTTAAAGCATACAGTGTGAATACTAGTAGACTCGAATCATTTCTAGAGGAATTATGATAGTCAGAACAGTGAGGCAAAATCATAGTCATGTGCAATCTTGAAAATGCTATATGAACTTAATCTAAAATCTGCCTGTGGATAATTTGAGGAAGTAAGAAGTGATAACCATAGGTTGAATTTTGATTAGAACAAATAGTCACCTTAATCATGAAGTGATTGCAGTGGACATGATTCGGATTTTAATTATCGCGAGGAGGTTGCGATGGACTTGCCTTATGTACATGAAGGGTTAACAGAGTATGGCTTAAGTTTAAATTTCGAGGACGAAATTTTTATAAGTTGGGTAGATTGTAAACCCCCAGATTTTGCAAGAATTTCAAATTGGGATTTTTCACAATTTTTTGGAATTTTCTGGGAATTTTCTGTAATTAAAATCAGGGTTTCTAATTATTAAATGAGTTTTAATTGATAATAAATAATATTAAAATATTATGAAAATAATATTTTTGGGTGTAAAATGAAAAACTGGACTTAGGATAATTTTTCTGGAATTTATTGGACCCCGGACCTATTTTAATTACCTGAAAATATTTATTCATTTATTTATTTATTTATTTATTTATTTATTTATTTATTTATTTATTTATTTCTTTAATTATTTATTTATATATCCGGCCCAAACTCTCAGCCCGGCCCGCTCGGCCCGCCCGCCTTAACGGGTCGGGTCGGGTTTGCCCGAACCCGACCCGCACCGCCTCAGACCCGCTCCCCTCCCCTCTCCCTGACCGAGTCCCCGGTCCAGCCTCCGCTTCCGTCGGCTGCGCCGCCCTCCGCTCCGCCCGGCCCACGCCCTCGCACCCCTCGGACCACTCCGCTCCGCCTAACCCGGTTGCCCCTCCTCCGCCTGGCCTATAAAACCCCTAGCTACCCAGCCTCCGGCAACACCCCGACCGCCCCAGACCTCGCCGCCACCCACCACGGACCGCCTCGCCGTCCCCGAACCCCGGCGCAGCACCCCAGCCTCCTCCTCCCTCTCCCCTCGCCGTGCCAGCCGCCGTCGACGCCCCGACCACCCTCGACAAACCCCAGCCCAGGCCCCTCTCCTCCTTCTTCCGCGCCTCCGGCCACCAGTCGCGCCCCGAGCCCCGGCGACGCCGCCTCCGGCCAGCACAGTGCCGCCCTAGCCCCCGGCCGGCCTCCCCGCAGCGGCGCCGCTCTCCTCCACCCGCCGGAGTTTCAGAACCCAAGCCCTAACCCTAATTTCCCTTTGGACACGGACACGGGACACAGGACACTGTGTCCTGTGTCGTGTCGGACACGATTTTGACCCTGTTCTCGGGTCCCCTTCAGGTACGCGTAACTTTCGCCTCGTAGCTCCATTTTCAATTCCGCAAATTGCGTTGTGAAGCCTGTATGACCCTCTCGGTGTCCGGACAAACTGTTCGGGGCACCGCGTCCTGTGGTGATCGCACACCGCGATCCAAAAACAGGAAAAACCAGACCCTGTTTCACCCCGGAACTGAGTACGCCCCGCCAAACGGGACGACTTGGTCGCACGCGGTCATCACAGATACGTGAGCAGCGTCGATACGGACGTGTGAGATTTCGCGGAAGCTGATTCGGGTGTGCGTGCACACCGGAATCAACGCGTATCCGCGGACATCGCCCCGTATCCGCATTTTCTGCAATTCACCCTAACTTCGTGCACACACGTCGGATCGAGACGAAACTTACGTCATCGGACTCGTAGCAATACGCTGGTCCTGTGGGTCAAGTTTGGTTCGATTCTGAGAACGTTGACGAAATCGCGTGTCGTGGGCCCCACAGGCCCCGCTCGACGGGCGATTTTGTGTTCGGCTCATCGGAATCCAAATCTGGAAGTTCCGTTGGGTTCGTATCAGCGTTCCTGACCTGTTGACACTAAGTTTGGTGAATTTGGAGACCCTTGACCCGGACGTATTTTTCGGTGCAAAGCGGGCCCAACGGCGGACCCCGTTTTGACCCGAAACTGCCGTTTTTGCCCTTGTCTCCAAATTGGACTCAAGGACAGGCGTTTCTAGCTATTTGACATCTTTTGAGCGTGATTGTGATGTTTATTTCAGCGTTTGGACTCATCTCTGGAATTTTCCCCAAGAACCAATTAATCGGATCCAAACAACAGGCAAGTACCTGCACTTCAAGTTTATTCTTTATATTGTGATAATTAATCCCTTGCTCTACTAGTACCATTGGATGTTTACACGTAGTGTTAGAATCTGGATTTCATGTCTTGATTACTGGATTTCATGTCATGCTTTTGTGTCGGGTGGGAGAATACTGAAAGGCATGTAGTTACCCTTCCCCTTTCCGTGAATAATAGCTGTTGGTACACGACTGTCCATCAGCCGGATCTCGATTATTCGTGAATAATAGCCGTCTGTGATGGCCAGATTAGCCTTATAAACCCCTACATGCCAACTAGGTATTCTAAATACACAAGTTCACACACCTAGTTTATTGTCTTGTTGCAGTTTCATTTACTTGTCTCATTTATCCCTGTTTTACTCATGTCCCTGTCTTACAGCAATTAACTCTTAGTTATTGTTACTATTTATTTATACATATCCTCAGCATGATACCTGTCAGTTCTTTTCTACTTGTCATAAATATTTAGTTTAATCTTTGTTGTGCACTGTGTACTTTGCTCCTTTCCTGACTAGATCTGTTGTTTAGGCGAAGATGAGAACCTTGCCCCCACCTATTATGGCCACTATGAGTTAGCAGGTAACACACATGAGGAGCCAGTTTTCCCCAGGAGGCTACTTCTGTGGATCAGTTAGCTGTAGCTGCTTATTTCTTTCCTTTTCAGCATATACTCGGGTTTGTCCCCGATTTATCGTCTGGCTTGTATTAACTGTGGATTGGTTGTCACAGATTAAATATTATGAAATCTCAGCATTCTTTTTCCTGTTATTTTCCTTGTCTATTTACTTTTGTGGATGAGATAGACTTTATATTACCTGTGATTATGCCCTAGACAGCGTACTACCGCCGACACTGTGGCGTAGGCTGGACGTGCCCACGCACTCGTGCCCGAATACCCGGGTGCGGGTCGTGACACGTTTTTGTGGTGGCCCATGCAGGTCAAACGATTAAATTGTTCGGTTTCAACTCAGGGACCGAACATGCCTGCAATAAAGCTAGGATAAGTTTATAGGATCTCATCCACTTGCTTGAATCATTTTTTGATATCTGTATCGTATTCGAACTAATATGAACTTGCATCTTGCCTTGATTCCTGTGTGCCTCTTATTGGTTATTTTGGATACAGGGAGATGGACCCACAAGCCAGCAACGAGACTCATGCAGAAACACCACAAACCGTTGTGATTACCCAAGGAAACGATGTGATACTAGTCGGTGAAGGCCAATCATCACAAGGCAGTCAAGCAAGTCAGCCTACCTCAATAATCTATCAAGATAGCGTTCCACCCTCGACACAGCCTATTCCACCGATGCCTTCCTTCCCTCCGGGACCGCCTATGGACGAACAGCAGATGTTCCGCATGTTCTACATAATGATGCAAGCCTATCAGAAGGTTCAACAAGAAACTCAGCAAAACCAGGCGGAGAGCTTCATCAACAAAATTAGCTCGGAGTCACGGAAGCTAAGCAGTTCAAATGCAATTACCTTCGACGAAGACGTTTTTACTGTAGCACGACCTGTGGAGTGCACCACAAGGATCGAGTCCAGCCGGAAGCGGCCATTTGCGTCAGCACAAGACCAAGCACAACAGGAAAGAGCTGCAAAACGACCACAGATGAATCCAACCCAAGGGCAGAACAAACGAGTCCCCATTTGTGGCTTTTGTCGAAAACAAGGTCACATTTGGAAGGATTGCAGAAAGAGGCTAGGTGTCTGTCTATATTGTGGATCAGCAGCACATCGAGTGAAGGACTGTGCCGCTACTCCAAGAACACGGACAAACTTTCGCGATGACCGTGGAGAACGTGCAGACTCTTAGAGTCACTAATGCACGTAAGTGATTCGTAGATACCGTTTTCTAGCATTATTTTAGCTTGTGTCTATTGGTTCGTGACCTCATGTCACGACCCGCACCCGGAAGTTCGGGCACGAGTACGTGGGTACGTCCAGCCTACGCCGCAGAGTCGGCGGTAGTACGCTGTCTAGGTCAATCCATCTAAATTAAACTAACTCATTCACAATTAACATAGGCAAGATAATAATGAGAATGAAACTTAATATTTACAAACTGAATTAAATGTGACAGCAATTCAAGTGTTTAATACAGAAATTCCAAATGAAATCGGGGACAAACCCGATTAAATAAGATAGAAAACAAAATAAAAGATAGCTAAAACTAGCTACTCAGCAGCAGGGGTCTCCTGGGTGGGTTCTGGTTCTTCATAAGTATCATCTGTCCCCTCATAGGGACCATAATATGTAGGGGCAAGGTCCTCATCATCGCCTAAATCAACAGATCCAGTCAGGAAAGGAGCAAAGTACACAGTGCACAACAAGGTTAAACTAAATATTTATGACAATTAAGTATTGAGTATCAAGTTAAGGAATTTGCATAAAAGAATGTCAATATCTCAGAGTCACAACTATAACAGGAACATGAGAAAACAGAAGTAAATGAGCAGGAATGAAACTACAACAGACAGCAAGAAATATAACATAATCAGAAATTATCTGTATGAAACTTGTGTTTGTTTTTAGAATACTTAGTTGGCATGTAGGGGTTTATAAGGCTAATCGGGCCGTCATAGACGACTGTCAGTCAGGAGTAATCAAGTATCGGGCTGATGGTACATTCGCGTATCCACAGCTAGCAGTGAGGACCTAGGGAAGGGTAAACTACATGCCTTTCAGTACTCTCCCACCCGACATGATAACAAGACATGAACTAATATATTCAAGACATGAAAATCCAGCATTTCTGACACTAGGTGTAATCATCAAGGGTACTAGTAAAGCAGGAAAGTAATTATCACAATATAATTAGATTTAACTTGAAGTGCAGGTACTTGCCTGTTGTTTGGATCTGTTTAACTTGGCTCTTGGGGGAAATTTCCACAGATGAGTCCAAAAGCTGAAATAGACATTACCATCGTGCTCAGAAGATGTCAAATAGCTAAAAACGCCTGTCCTTGGGTCCAATTTGGAGACAAGGGCAAAATCGGCAGTTTCGGGTCAAAACGGGGTCCGCCGTTGGGCCCGCTTTGCACCGAAAAACGTGTCCGGGTTAAAGGTCTCCAAATTCACCAAACTTAGTGTCAACGGGTCAGGAATGCTGATACGAACCCAACGGAACTTCCAGATTTGGATTCCGATGAGCCGAACACAAAATCGTCCGTCGAGCGGGGCGAAACAGGGTCTGGTTTTCCTGTTTTTGGATCGCGGTGTGCGATCACCACAGGACGCGATGCCCCGAACAGTTTGTTCGGACACCGAGAGGGTCATACAGGCTTCACAACGCAATTTGCAGAATTGAAAAAGGAGCTACGAGGCGAAAGTTACACGCACCTGAAGGGGACCCGAAAACAGGGTCAAAATCGAGTCCGAGTCGTGTCGGACACTGTGTCCTGTGTCCGACACAGCACAGTGATTAGGGCTAGGGTTTGGTCGGGAAACGGCCGTGGACGGCGGAGGACGGCGGCTGGACGGTCGGCGAGGGCGGGGGACTGGTCGCCGGAGAGAGGCGCGGCGTCCACGGGGGCGGCGGCGGCGCTAGGCGGCCGGCAGCGGCGGCTGCGGCTGCTGCTGCTGCTGCTGGGTTGCTGACGGCGTCGGGGACGGCGGAGCGGGGCGCCGGAGGGGGAGGCGACGGTCGGCGGGGCACGGCGAGGAGGCTGCGGCCGGTGGCGGAGCTCGGGGAGCGGCGGGTTGCGGGTCTAGGGTTACGGCGAGGGAGTGGGGAAATACGGCCGGGGCTGCGGGGTTTAAATAGGGGCGTGAGGCGGTTGCGGCAGCCGGCGAAGGCGGGGGCGAGGGGGACGTGGGCCGCGGGGAGCGGCGCAGCGCGCGGGGGCCGGCGCTGCGCGCGGAGGGCGGCCGGAGGACGCGGGACGTGGGGGAGGGGACAGGGTCCTGCGGGCGGGTCGGGGACGCGGCGGGTTGCGGGTCGGGTCTGACCCGACCCGACCCGATAGGGCGGGGCTGGGCTAGCGGGCCGGGCTGCGGCCCAACGGGCCGCGGGCCGAAAAAGAAAAGAAAAATAAAATAATAAATAGTAATAATAATAATAAAAATAATTATTTAATTTAATTAATTAATTAGAAAAATTGTTTTTAGGCATTTAAAAATAGTTCTGGGGCCCAGAAAAATCCAGAAAAATTACCCTAAGTCCAGTTTTCCATTTTACACCCAAAAATATTATTTTCATGACATTTTAATATTATTTATTGTTAATTTAAAATCATTTATTAATTGAAAACCTTGATTTTTATTACAGAAAATTTACAGAAAATTCCAGAAAATTGGGAAAAATCCAAGATTTAATATTTTGAAAATTCAGGGGGTTTACAACCTACCCAACTTACAAAAATTTCGTCCTCGAAATTTAAGAATAACATGGGACAAAAAGAAAAAGCCGAAAATTACAATATACCTCAGGGGTCAAAAAGATAGGGGTATCGCTCTCTAATCTCGTCTTCTCGCTCCCAGGTGGATTCGCCGGGGGAATGGTGCTTCCAAGCTACACGAACCAGGGAGATAACTTGGTTCCGTAGGACTTTCTCCGAGCGATCCAGGATCTCCACGGGTTGCTCTTGGTAAGTCAAACTTGGGCCTACTTCGAGCTCTGAGTGATCCAAAATGTGGCTGGGGTCTGACACATACTTCCTCAGCTGCGACACGTGGAAGACGTTATGGACTCCTTCCAGAGAGGGTGGCAATGCCAGGCGGTATGCCACTTCTCCGATTTTCTCCTGAATACCAAAAGGTCCAATAAATCTTGGGCTGAGTTTTCCACTCCTTCCGAACCTAATGGTGCCACGTGTCGGGGAAATCTTCAAGAACACCAGTTCTCCAACCTTAAAATAGAGTCATAATCAAGTCTTAGTTCCATAATAAAATGTTTAAATTGACTTGAATTTCATAAATTTAATTACCTCAAATTCCAAGGGCCTTCGGTGGCTATTTGCCCAATGTCGTTGTCTGTCTTGCGCCACTCGAAGTCTATCCCTTATCTGTTTTACCTTCTCAGCTGAGTCGATCACCATCTCTGGTCCCAGTAAGGCTCTCTCTCCCACGTCGTCCCATGATAGCGGGGTACGACATCTTCGGCCATACAGGGCTTCAAATGGAGTCATCTCGATACTGGCTTGGTAGCTGTTGTTATAAGAGAACTCCACCAGATGTAAATAGTCTTCCCAGGATCCTCCAAAATCCAGAACACATGTACGGAGCATATCTTCAAGGGTCTGGATTGTACGTTCCGATTGCCCATCGGTTTGGGGATGATAAGCGGTGCTGAATTTGAGTTGCGTCCCCAAGCTGGCTTGCAAGCTCTTCCAGAAGTGAGAGGTGAATCTTGAGTCTCTGTCGGAGACAATGCTTACTGGAACCCCATGTAGCTTAACAATATGTCTGATATATAGATCTGCCAGCTTCTCTGTAGATAGCCCTACTTTGAAAGGTAGAAAATATGCAGACTTGGTCAGTCTATCTACTATCACCCAGATTGCATCCTTTCCACTAGGTGTCCTTGGAAGTCCGGAAACAAAATCCATTGTGATATGTTCCCACTTCCACTCCGGAATGGGTAGTGGTTGAAGCAATCCTCCAGGTCTTTGCCTCTCAGCCTTAACCTGTTGGCACACTAAACAGCGGGATACGAACCTGGATACTTCTCTCTTCATGCCATGCCACCAAACATGCGTCCTCAGGTCCTTGTACATCTTGTTGGCTCCTGGATGTATGGAGTATTGCGATCTGTGCGCCTCTTGCATAATTTCTTCCCTTATGTCTCCTTGAGGTACACATAATCTATCGCCATGCCTCAGTGACCCATCTTCATGAATTCTGAATTCTTCTACTAATCCGGCTTGCACTTGACCTCGAAGACTTCGCAGGCCTTCGTCTTGAAACTGAGTCTCCTTGATTTTGTCTATTAAAGTAGACTGAATCTGCAAGTTCATCATTTGGCCCTCTTTTCCTGGGATAATTACTTCAATACCTAGACTTTCCAGGTCCTCGAGCAAGTGTCGGTTCAAAGTCAAGTACATCGCCATAGGGTATCTGCTTAGGGCATCAGCAACTACATTGGCCTTTCCAGGATGATATTGAAGGTTGATATCAAAATCTTTCATTAGTTCCAGCCACCTTCTTTGCCTCATGTTCAGCTCTTTCTGGGTGAAGATATATTTTAGACTTTTATGATCTGTAAATATTTCCACCTTTTCTCCATAAAGATAATGTTTCCATAGTTTAAGAGCAAAAATGACAGCTGCCAATTCTAGATCATGAGTTGGATAATTCTTTTCATGTGGTCGAAGCTGTCTAGAGGCATATGCTATTACTTTCTTATTCTGCTCTAATACACAACCTAGACCTTTTCCAGAAGCATCACTATAAATAGCGAAACCTCCGGTTCCAGAAGGTAAGGTCAGAATAGGGGCAGAAGTCAGCCTTTTCTTCAATTCCTCAAAAGCATGCTGGCATTCATCAGTCCAGGTGAACTCTTCATCCTTCCTTGTTAACTTTGTCATGGGTTCAGCAATCCTAGCAAAGTCCTTTACAAACTTCCGATAGTAGCCAGCTAGTCCCAGGAAGCTTCTAATCTCTGCTACAGAGTCCGGAGTGGGCCAGGATTCTACTGCAGCTATCTTCTTAGGGTCTACTGCTATTCCATCTCCAGTCACAACATGTCCCAAGAATTCTACTTTGTCTAGGAAGAAATCACATTTAGATAATTTTCCATAAAGTTTTTCCTTCCTCAAAGTCTCCAATGCTAACCTCAAATGTTCTTCATGTTCTTCGGGAGTCTTGGAGTAGATCAAAATATCATCAATGAAGACCACTACAAATTTGTCTAGGTATGGCTGGAACACTCTGTTCATTAAATTCATAAAAACTGCTGGAGCATTCGTCAACCCGAACGGCATCACTAAGAATTCGTAATGTCCGTTCCGGGTATTGAAAGCAGTTTTAGGGATGTCTTCTTTCCTTACCCTTACTTGGTGGTAACCAGACCTTAAATCAATATTGGAAAATACCCGAGCTCCACTCAACTGATCAAATAAGTCATCTATCCTGGGCAGGGGATACTTATTCTTAATTGTTAAGGCATTCAAGGCCCTATAGTCAATACACATTCTGGATGTTCCGTCCTTCTTGGGCACAAATAGTATTGGAGCTCCCCAGGGTGAGACACTAGACCTAATGAACCCTTTGTCTTCTAGCTCCTTGATTTGTTCATTAAGTTCTATTATCTCATTCTTGTTGATTCTGTAGGGATTCTGAGATACTGGTGCTGCTCCTGGTACTAAGTCAATGGAGAATTCAACTTCTCGGTCTGGGGGTAAGCCTGGGAGGTCCTCAGGGAAGACATCAAGGTATTCAGATATGATAGGTGGCAGTTTTTCTGTTACTAGGGCTCCACAAATTTTGTTATTACCCATTTCTCTAGAACCTCTAGCAAATTTAAATTCTGGCTTGCCAGGGGGTCTGAAGATTACACTGCCTCTGTGACAGTCTATTGTGGCATGATGTTGACTTAACCAATCCATACCCAGTATAATGTCAAAACTGGGCACTGGCATTACAAGTAGTCTAGCATACAGTTCTCTTCCACATAATGTGATAGGACAATTGTTACAAGCATCACTAACCGGAATGATTCCTCCACCGGTAATGATCTTATAACAATTCCTAAGGGGTTTAGTGCTTAAGCTATGCTTCATAAGAAATTCTACTGACATGAATGAATGTGAAGCTCCAGAGTCAAATAAAGTAATAGCTGGTATTGAATTTATAAGCACAGAACCTGTAATCACGTCTGCTGTGGCTTCGGCTTCTTCCAGAGTCATTGCATAAGCACGGCCTTGCTGCGGTGCACCCCTCTGTTGCTGCTGTTGGTGCTGAGCAAAGCGTTGCTGTTGAGTTGGAAGCGGGGGTGCTCTCTGTTGTGCTGCTGGGGGCCTGGCCTGGGCTGGGGCCTTGGGTCCAGCCGTGTGTCCTTGAGCAGCGGGACAGTCCCTCATTTGATGCTCTGCTGAGCCGCAGTAGAGGCAAGCACCTAGCCTCTTCCTGCAGACTCGCCAAGTGTGACCTGGTTTTTGGCAATAGCCACAAGGGGCAGCTTGTTGGTTCTGTCTTTGAACCTGTGGTGCTGGAGCTCGAGGGGGAGGACGCTGATTTTGCTGCGGGGCCCTCTGCTGTTGTTGCTGTTGAAAAGGGCGTTTGTTGGGTCCCGCATTTCCGGTATCTCTTTCTCGCTTCAGTTTGTGCCCCATGTCTCTCTCAACGCCTTGAGCCACGCTCAAGATCTCCTCATAGGTGCGAGCTCGGCTGGTGGTGACAGCAAGGCGGATATCCGGAGACAGCCCCTTCTTGAATCTTCGGGCTCTGTCCTCCGGGGTACGAACCATGTACTCCGCAAAGTGGCTTAACCTGCTAAATTCAGCAGTATATTCATCAACAGTCATGTTACCTTGTTCCAGTCTCTCGAATTGGCTTTCGAGAGCTTCCCGAGCCACTTCGGGATAAAATTTCTCCTTGAATAGCCTCTTGAAGTCCTCCCAGGTGACGTCGGGAGCAGATAGTTGGGGTTCATCTCTGAACCAGGTTCGAGCAATGTCGAACAGTTGCAAGCTGGCGGACTCCACTTTGAGGTCATCGGGAACCCGGGCAGTCTTCAGGAGTCTCTCGACATTCTCTATCCACTCATCAGCGTAGAGAATGCCCTCAGTTCCATAAAATTCCAGAGGCCTAAGGTTCTTGAAGTCTTTAGCACTTCCTGGCCTCTTGAGTGGCGACTCCTGGGACTTAATAGCTTCTGAGAGGCTGGTCCGCAGAAGTGCAGTCTGTTCCTTCTGGGATTCCACCAATCCCTGGAACACTCCAAGTAGTTTGTGCCCCATCTAGAGTAACTGCCGGAACAGATGGAGGCGGTGGAAGTGCAAGAGTCTCGGGCACATTCTGTTCAGCTGGTTCTGATGTGCCTCCTACTGTGTTCCTGGTCTGGACCATTCTGAAAGATTAAGGGATAGGAGAATCAGAATAGAATACTTGGAAATCAAAGGCGATAGAAAAATTGAGCAGAAATGATATCAAGAATTGAAATAAGGACCCTATACTGTGAATGAGCTTTTCCTAGAATCCTCAATATTATTCCATACCCTGTCCTAGGGTATTACCCTATTTAAGGATAGGACCTGCATGGGCCACCATAAAAACGTGTCACGACCCGCACCCGGAAGTTCGGGCACGAGTACGTGGGTACGTCCAGCCTACGCCGCAGAGTCGGCGGTAGTACGCTGTCTAGGTCAATCCATCTAAATTAAACTAACTCATTCACAATTAACATAGGCAAGATAATAATGAGAATGAAACTTAAGATTTGCAAACTGAATTAAATGTGACAGCAATTCAAGTGTTTAATACAGAAATTCCAAATGAAATCGGGGACAAACCCGATTAAATAAGATAGAAAACAAAATAAAAGATAGCTAAAACTAGCTACTCAGCAGCAGGGGTCTCCTGGGTGGGTTCTGGTTCTTCATAAGTATCATCTGTCCCCTCATAGGGACCATAATATGTAGGGGCAAGGTCCTCATCATCGCCTAAATCAACAGATCCAGTCAGGAAAGGAGCAAAGTACACAGTGCACAACAAGGTTAAACTAAATATTTATGACAATTAAGTATTGAGTATCAAGTTAAGGAATTTGCATAAAAGAATGTCAATATCTCAGAGTCACAACTATAACAGGAACATGAGAAAACAGAAGTAAATGAGCAGGAATGAAACTACAACAGACAGCAAGAAATATAACATAATCAGAAATTATCTGTATGAAACTTGTGTTTGTTTTTAGAATACTTAGTTGGCATGTAGGGGTTTATAAGGCTAATCGGGCCGTCATAGACGACTGTCAGTCAGGAGTAATCAAGTATCGGGCTGATGGTACATTCGCGTATCCACAGCTAGCAGTGAGGACCTAGGGAAGGGTAAACTACATGCCTTTCAGTACTCTCCCACCCGACATGATAACAAGACATGAACTAATATATTCAAGACATGAAAATCCAGCATTTCTGACACTAGGTGTAATCATCAAGGGTACTAGTAAAGCAGGAAAGTAATTATCACAATATAATTAGATTTAACTTGAAGTGCAGGTACTTGCCTGTTGTTTGGATCTGTTTAACTTGGCTCTTGGGGGAAATTTCCACAGATGAGTCCAAAAGCTGAAATAGACATTACCATCGTGCTCAGAAGATGTCAAATAGCTAAAAACGCCTGTCCTTGGGTCCAATTTGGAGACAAGGGCAAAATCGGCAGTTTCGGGTCAAAACGGGGTCCGCCGTTGGGCCCGCTTTGCACCGAAAAACGTGTCCGGGTTAAAGGTCTCCAAATTCACCAAACTTAGTGTCAACGGGTCAGGAATGCTGATACGAACCCAACGGAACTTCCAGATTTGGATTCCGATGAGCCGAACACAAAATCGTCCGTCGAGCGGGGCGAAACAGGGTCTGGTTTTCCTGTTTTTGGATCGCGGTGTGCGATCACCACAGGACGCGATGCCCCGAACAGTTTGTCCGGACACCGAGAGGGTCATACAGGCTTCACAACGCAATTTGCAGAATTGAAAAAGGAGCTACGAGGCGAAAGTTACACGCACCTGAAGGGGACCCGAAAACAGGGTCAAAATCGAGTCCGAGTCGTGTCGGACACTGTGTCCTGTGTCCGACACAGCACAGTGATTAGGGCTAGGGTTTGGTCGGGAAACGGCCGTGGACGGCGGAGGACGGCGGCTGGACGGTCGGCGAGGGCGGGGGACTGGTCGCCGGAGAGAGGCGCGGCGTCCACGGGGGCGGCGGCGGCGCTAGGCGGCCGGCAGCGGCGGCTGCGGCTGCTGCTGCTGCTGCTGGGTTGCTGACGGCGTCGGGGACGGCGGAGCGGGGCGCCGGAGGGGGAGGCGACGGTCGGCGGGGCACGGCGAGGAGGCTGCGGCCGGTGGCGGAGCTCGGGGAGCGGCGGGTTGCGGGTCTAGGGTTACGGCGAGGGAGTGGGGAAATACGGCCGGGGCTGCGGGGTTTAAATAGGGGCGTGAGGCGGTTGCGGCAGCCGGCGAAGGCGGGGGCGAGGGGGACGTGGGCCGCGGGGAGCGGCGCAGCGCGCGGGGGCCGGCGCTGCGCGCGGAGGGCGGCCGGAGGACGCGGGACGTGGGGGAGGGGACAGGGTCCTGCGGGCGGGTCGGGGACGCGGCGGGTTGCGGGTCGGGTCTGACCCGACCCGACCCGATAGGGCGGGGCTGGGCTAGCGGGCCGGGCTGCGGCCCAACGGGCCGCGGGCCGAAAAAGAAAAGAAAAATAAAATAATAAATAGTAATAATAATAATAAAAATAATTATTTAATTTAATTAATTAATTAGAAAAATTGTTTTTAGGCATTTAAAAATAGTTCTGGGGCCCAGAAAAATCCAGAAAAATTACCCTAAGTCCAGTTTTCCATTTTACACCCAAAAATATTATTTTCATGACATTTTAATATTATTTATTGTTAATTTAAAATCATTTATTAATTGAAAACCTTGATTTTTATTACAGAAAATTCACAGAAAATTCCAGAAAATTGGGAAAAATCCAAGATTTAATATTTTGAAAATTCATGGGGTTTACACCTCAGCCCCAACCTAGTAATTTTGAACTTGCTAATAACCTGGTATGCTTTTATATTTAATAACTGTAGAGATTGTAGAGTTTTCTGTTATTTTGCTTATTATGTGAATTTAAATTTTGTACCTCCTTTCATCATCATCTAGCGCACTTAATTTTGATGTACTTTGTTTCTGCTGCTATTCTATAGCCTAGTTTTGCAAGCTTACTCTTTATCAGGCTTGTTCATGACACGTGTATTATTGGACGCGTACACTAATACAAGTGTCTGTTCAGAATCAGTGTATTACGGTCTGATCAACCTTGGTACATTTTGATTCGCACTTCGCACGACTCCTTTACGTGGATTGAGATACGTAGTGATTAGTAGACAAACATACTTGACCTAGACATGCTGAGCATATCGTATCAGTTACATAACTAAACTAATACGAGCATGCGAATAAATGACTACCAGAATAGAACCTCAATCCATAACCGCCTGACAAATCCTACTAGAATTCTTTAAACGCCTTGATCCCCATACTTCCGTTCTATCACCCCACCCTTGAACTCTTTATTATTGATCTTCGCCTTCCCTTATTTCGGAAAGACGAAATCTCGTGCTGGTATAAGTTTGATACATAGATAGTACTAGATATGCCACCTAGGCCGATCACATACTTGAGGACTAAACCTTTCGTAATTGAGGACATATCATATGTGATATGATCGGCGTTGAAATTTCGAGGATTGAATGACATGAGTAACCATATTAAGGAATATTTTCTTAAAATATATAGTCTTTTGGTGATGAATGGGTAAATCCTAAGTTGGGTAGCAATACAATTGTCAACTCGAGGGGAATGTCCTTTGGATTGTGACCGAGTAAGGTTAGATTGGAAGAAGCAAGCCATTCCAAATTTTTGAAAATTTAGAGGAGTGACTAAGATGATTAATAAATTGATATCGAGGACCCAATAGTTACATCCTAGGTGCATGATTTAATTTTGAATATTAAGAGTAAAATCGTCAATTTGAATTTAGAGGGTATTATGATTCAGACGTGAACATTGGTGGACTACATTTTACTTTTTCAATTTGATGATTCGAATTACAAATTAAAATTGGTGGTTGGACTACCTAGTTGGATTACTGAGGATGTGAATGAAATTTAATAAGTTAAAGCATACAGTGTGAATACTAGTAGACTCGAATCATTTCTAGAGGAATTATGATAGTCAGAACAGTGAGGCAAAATCATAGTCATGTGCAATCTTGAAAATGCTATATGAACTTAATCTAAAATCTGCCTGTGGATAATTTGAGGAAGTAAGAAGTGATAACCATAGGTTGAATTTTGATTAGAACAAATAGTCACCTTAATCATGAAGTGATTGCAGTGGACATGATTCGGATTTTAATTATCGCGAGGAGGTTGCGATGGACTTGCCTTATGTACATGAAGGGTTAACAGAGTATGGCTTAAGTTTAAATTTCGAGGACGAAATTTTTATAAGTTGGGTAGATTGTAAACCCTCAGATTTTGCAAGAATTTCAAATTGGGATTTTTCACAATTTTCTGGAATTTTCTGAGAATTTTCTGTAATTAAAATCAGGGTTTCTAATTATTAAATGATTTTTAATTGATAATAAATAATATTAAAATATTATGAAAATAATATTTTTGGGTGTAAAATGGAAAACTGGACTTAGGATAATTTTTTTGGAATTTATTGGACCCCGGACCTATTTTAATTACCTGAAAACATTTATTCATTTATTTATTTATTTATTTATTTATTTATTTAATTATTTATTTATATATCCGGCCCAAACTCTCAGCCCGGCCCGCTCGGCCCGCCCGCCTTAACGGGTCGGG
The DNA here is from genome assembly GCA_036927795.1 of Iris macrosiphon. Classification (NCBI taxonomy): domain Eukaryota; kingdom Viridiplantae; phylum Streptophyta; class Magnoliopsida; order Asparagales; family Iridaceae; genus Iris; species Iris macrosiphon. The sequence continues at coordinate 40,157,852 of JAYESA010000019.1, read as the reverse complement.
TCGGGTCTGCCCGAACCCGACCCGCACCGCCTCAGACCCGCTCCTCTCCCCTCTCCCTGACCGAGTCCCCCGTCCGGCCTCCGCTTCCGTCGGCTGCGCCGCCCTCCCCTCCGCCCGGCCCACGCCCCCGCACCCTTCGGACCACTCCGCTCTGCCTAACCCGGCTGCCCCTCCTCCGCCTGGCCTATAAAACCCCTAGCTACCCAGCCTCCGGCAACACCCCGACCGCCCCAGACCTCGCCGCCACCCACCACGGACCGCCTCGCCGTCCCCGAACCCCGGCGCAGCACCCCAGCCTCCTCCTCCCTCTCCCCTCGCCGTGCCAGCCGCCGTCGACGCCCCGACCACCCTCGACAAACCCCAGCCCAGGCCCCTCTCCTCCTTCTTCCGCGCCTCCGGCCACCAGTCGCGCCCCGAGCCCCGGCGACGCCGCCTCCGGCCAGCACAGTGCCGCCCTAGCCCCCGGCCGGCCTCCCCGCAGCGACGCCGCTCTCCTCCACCCGCCGAAGTTTCAGAACCCAAGCCATAACCCTAATTTCCCTTTGGATACGGACACGGGACACAGGACACTGTGTCCTGTGTCGTGTCGGACACGATTTTGACCCTGTTCTCGGGTCCCCTTCAGGTACGCGTAACTTTCGCCTCGTAGCTCCGTTTTCAATTCCGCAAATTGCGTTGTGAAGCCTGTATGACCCTCTCGGTGTCCGGATAAACTGTTCGGGGCACCGCGTCCTGTGGTGATCGCACACCGCGATCCAAAAACAGGAAAAACCAGACCCTGTTTCACCCCGGAACTGAGTACGCCCCGCCAAACGGGGCGACTTGGTCGCGCGCGGTCTTCACAGATACGTGCGCAGCGTCGATACGGACGTGTGAGATTTCGCGGAAGCTGATTCGGGTGTGCGTGCACACCGGAATCAACGCGTATCCGCGGACATCGCCCCGTATCCGCATTTTCTGCAATTCACCCTAACTTCGTGCACACACGTCGGATCGAGACGAAACTTGCGTCATCGGACTCGTAGCAATACGCTGGTCCTGTGGGTCAAGTTTGGTTCGATTCTGAGAACGTTGACGAAATCGCGTGTCGTGGGCCCCACAGGCCCCGTTCGACGGGCGATTTTGTGTTCGGCTCATCGGAATGCAAATCTGGAAGTTCCGTTGGGTTCGTATCAGCGTTCCTGACCTGTTGACACTAAGTTTGGTGAATTTGGAGACCCTTGACCCGGACGTGTTTTTCGGTGCAAAGCGGGCCCAACGGCGGACCCCGTTTTGACCCGAAACTGCCGTTTTTGCCCTTGTCTCCAAATTGGACTCAAGAACAGGCGTTTCTAGCTATTTGACATCTTCTGAGCGTGATGGTGATGTTTATTTCAGCGTTTGGACTCATCTCTGGAATTTTCCCCAAGAACCAATTAATCGGATCCAAACAACAGGCAAGTACCTGCACTTCAAGTTTATTCTTTATATTGTGATAATTAATCCCTTGCTCTACTAGTACCATTGGATGTTTACACGTAGTGTTAGAATCTGGATTTCATGTCTTGATTACTGGATTTTATGTCATGCTTTTGTGTCGGGTGGGAGAATACTGAAAGGCATGTAGTTACCCTTCCCCTTTCCGTGAATAATAGCTGTTGGTACACGACTGTCCATCAGCCGGATCTCGATTATTCGTGAATAATAGCCGTCTGTGACGGCCAGATTAGCCTTATAAACCCCTACATGCCAACTAGGTATTCTAAATACACAAGTTCACACACCTAGTTTATTGTCTTGTTGCAGTTTCATTTACTTGTCTCATTTATCCCTGTTTTACTCATGTCCCTGTCTTACAGCAATTAACTCTTAGTTATTGTTACTATTTATTTATACATATCCTCAGCATGATACCTGTCAGTTCTTTTCTACTTGTCATAAATATTTAGTTTAATCTTTGTTGTGCACTGTGTACTTTGCTCCTTTCCTGACTGGATCTGTTGTTTAGGCGAAGATGAGAACCTTGCCCCCACCTATTATGGCCACTATGAGTTAGCAGGTAACACACATGAGGAGCCAGTTTTCCCCAGGAGGCTACTTCTGTGGATCAGTTAGCTGTAGCTGCTTATTTCTTTCCTTTTCAGCATATACTCGGGTTTGTCCCCGATTTATCTTCTGGCTTGTATTAACTGTGGATTGGTTGTCACAGATTAAATATTATAAAATCTCAGCATTCTTTTTCCTGTTATTTTCCTTGTCTATTTACTTTTGTGGATGAGATAGACTTTATATTACCTGTGATTATGCCCTAGACAGCGTACTACCGCCGACACTGCGGCGTAGGCTGGACGTGCCCACGCACTCGTGCCCGAATACCCGGGTGCGGGTCGTGACACGTTTTTGTGGTGGTCCATGCAGGTCAAACGACTAAATTGTTCGGTTTCAACTCAGGGACCGAACAGGCCTGCAATAAAGCTAGGATAAGTTTATAGGATCTCATCCACTTGCTTGAATCATTTTTTGATATCTGTATCGTATTCGAACTAATATGAACTTGCATCTTGCCTTGATTCCTGTGTGCCTCTTATTGGTTATTTTGGATACAGGGAGATGGACCCACAAGCCAGCAACGAGACTCATGCAGAAACACCACAAACCGTTGTGATTACCCAAGGAAACGATGTGATACCAGTCGGTGAAGGCCAATCATCACAAGGCAGTCAAGCAAGTCAGCCTGCCTCAATAATCCATCAAGATAGCGTTCCACCCTCGACACAGCCTATTCCACCGATGCCTTCCTTCCCTCCGGGACCGCCTATGGACGAACAGCAGATGTTCCGCATGTTCTACATAATGATGCAAGCCTATCAGAAGGTTCAACAAGAAACTCAGCAAAACCAGGCGGAGAGCTTCATCAACAAAATTAGCTCGGAGTCACGGAAGCTAAGCAGTTCAAATGCAATTACCTTCGACGAAGACGTTCTTACTGCAGCACGACCTGTGGAGTGCACCACAAGGATCGAGTCCAGCCGGAAGCGGCCATTTGCGTCAGCACAAGACCAAGCACAACAGGAAAGAGCTGTAAAACGACCACAGATGAATCCAACCCAAGGACAGAACAAACGAGTCCCTATTTGTGGCTTTTGTCGAAAACAATGTCACATTTGGAAGGATTGCAGAAAGAGGCTAGGTGTCTGTCTATATTGTGGATCAGCAGCACATCGAGTGAAGGACTGTGCCGCTACTCCAAGAACACGGACAAACTTTCGCGATGACCGTGGAGAACGTGCAGACTCTTAGAGTCACTAATGCACGTAAGTGATTCGTAGATACCGTTTTCTAGCATTATTTTAGCTTGTGTCTATTGGTTCGTAACCTCAGCCCCAACCTAGTAATTTTGAACTTGCTAATAACCTGGTATGCTTTTATATTTAATAACTGTAGAGATTGTAGAGTTTTCTGTTATTTTGCTTATTATGTGAATTTAAATTTTGTACCTCCTTTCATCATCATCTAGCGCACTTAATTTTGATGTACTTTGTTTCTGCTGCTATTCTATAGCCTAGTTTTGTCACGACCCGCACCCGGGTATTCGGGCACGAGTGCGTGGGCACGTCCAGCCTACGCCGCAGTGTCGGCGGTAGTACGCTGTCTAGGGCATAATCACAGGTAATATAAAGTCTATCTCATCCACAAAAGTAAATAGACAAGGAAAATAACAGGAAAAAGAATGCTGAGATTTCATAATATTTAATCTGTGACAACCAATCCACAGTTAATACAAGCCAGAAGATAAATCGGGGACAAACCCGAGTATATGCTGAAAAGGAAAGAAATAAGCAGCTACAGCTAACTGATCCACAGAAGTAGCCTCCTGGGGAAAACTGGCTCCTCATGTGTGTTACCTGCTAACTCATAGTGGCCATAATAGGTGGGTGCAAGGTTCTCATCTTCGCCTAAACAACAGATCCAGTCAGGAAAGGAGCAAAGTACACAGTGCACAACAAAGATTAAACTAAATATTTATGACAAGTAGAAAAGAACTGACAGGTATCATGCTGAGGATATGTATAAATAAATAGTAACAATAACTAAGAGTTAATTGCTGTAAGACAGGGACATGAGTAAAACAGGGATAAATGAGACAAGTAAATGAAACTGCAACAAGACAATAAACTAGGTGTGTGAACTTGTGTATTTAGAATACCTAGTTGGCATGTAGGGGTTTATAAGGCTAATCTGGCCGTCACAGACGGCTATTATTCATGAATAATCGACATCCGGCTGATGGACAGTCGTGTACCAACAGCTATTATTCACGGAAAGGGGAAGGGTAACTACATGCCTTTCAGTATTCTCCCACCCGACACAAAAGCATGACATGAAATCCAGTAATCAAGACATGAAATCCAGATTCTAACACTACGTGTAAACATCCAATGGTACTAGTAGAGCAAGGGATTAATTATCACAATATAAAGAATAAACTTGAAGTGCAGGTACTTGCCTGTTGTTTGGATCCGATTAATTGGTTCTTGGGGAAAATTCCAGAGATGAGTCCAAACGCTAAAATAAATATCACCATCACGTTCAGAAGATGTCAAATATCAAGAAACGCCTGTCCTTGAGTCCAATTTGGAGACAAGGGCAAAAACGGCAGTTTCGGGTCAAAACGGGGTCCGCCGTTGGGCCCGCTTTGCACCGAAAAACACGTCCGGGTCAAGGGTCTCCAAATTCACCAAACTTAGTGTCAACAGGTCAGGAACGCTGATATGAACCCAACGGAACTTCCAGATTTGGATTCCGATGAGCCGAACACAAAATCGCCCGTCGAGCGGGGCCTGTGGGGCCCACGACACGCGATTTCGTCAACGTTCTCAGAATCGAACCAAACTTGACCCACAGGACCAGCGTATTGCTACGAGTCCGATGACTCAAGTTTCGTCTCGATCCGACGTGTGTGCACGAAGTTAGGGTGAATTACAGAAAATGCGGATACGGGGCGATGTCCGCGGATACGCGTTGATTCCGGTGTGCACGCACACCCGAATCAGCTTCCGCGAAATCTCACACGTCCGTATCGACGCTGCGCACGTATCTGTGAAGACCGCGCGCGACCAAGTTGTCCCGTTTGGCGGGGCGTACTCAGTTCCGGGGTGAAACAGGGTCTGGTTTTTCCTGTTTTTGGATCGCGGTGTGCGATCACCACAGGACGTGGTGCCCCGAACAGTTTGTCCGGACACCGAGAGGGTCATACAGGCTTCACAACGCAATTTGCGGAATTGAAAACGGAGCTACGAGGCGAAAGTTACGCGTACCTGAAGGGGACCCGAGAACAGGGTCAAAATCGTGTCCGACACGACACAGGACACAGTGTCTTGTGTCCCGTGTCCGTGTCCAAAGGGAAATTAGGGTTAGGGCTTGGGTTCTGAAACTCCGGCGGGTGGAGGAGAGCGGCGCCGCTGCGGGGAGGCCGGCCGGGGGCTAGGGCGGCACTGTGCTGGCCGGAGGCGGCGTCGCCGGGGCTCGGGGCGCGACTGGTGGCCGGAGGCGCGGAAGAAGGAGGAGAGGGGCCTGGGCTGGGGTTTGTCGAGGGTGGTCGGGGCGTCGACGGCGGCTGGCACGGCGAGGGGAGAGGGAGGAGGAGGCTGGGGTGCTGCGCCGGGGTTCGGGGACGGCGAGGCGGTCCGTGGTGGGTGGCGGCGAGGTCTGGGGCGGTCGGGGTGTTGCCGGAGGCTGGATAGCTAGGGGTTTTATAGGCCAGGCGGAGGAGGGGCAGCCGGGTTAGGCGGAGCGGAGTGGTCCGAGGGGTGCGGGGGCGTGGGCCGGGCGGAGGGGAGGGCGGCGCAGCCGACGGAAGCGGAGGCCGGACGGGGGACTCGGTCAGGGAGAGGGGAGAGGAGCGGGTCTGAGGCGGTGCGGGTCGGGTTCGGGTAGACCCGACCCGACCCGTTAAGGCGGGCGGGCCGAGCGGGCCGGGCTGAGAGTTTGGGCCGGATATATAAATAAATAATTAAAGAAATAAATAAATAAATAAATAAATGAATAAATGTTTTCAGGTAATTAAAATAGGTCCGGGGTCCAATAAATTCCAGAAAAATTATCCTAAGTCCAGTTTTCCATTTTACACCCAAAAATATTATTTTTATAATATTTTAATATTATTTATTATCAATTAAAAATTATTTAATAATTAGAAACCCTGATTTTAATTACAGAAAATTCCCAGAAAATTCCAGAAAATTGTAAAAAATCCCAATTTGAAATTCTTGCAAAATCTGGGGGTTTACATTTTCTCGTTATGGATTGGTTTATTCGAAATCAGGTCCCACATTCAACGGATCGTGCCTCAAAGAAGGACTCGGCGGCAGAGTCGAGAGGGGCCTTTCCGTTGCGTTGGTTTTTTTGCCCGTTTTCGATGCCGCTTGGTTGCTTTCGTGTTGGTTTTGTGACTTGCATTTTCTTGAATGGTTTCAATGAATTTCATTGCCTTCGTTCTTAAGATTTTGTATTTCATATCGAACCATTGGAGACCAAAGCAGGAGATATTGATCATCTGTAGGTGCGTGCAGGTGATCGTGTATGCGACACGCAAGCGAATTCTTGAAGATCTCCCATTTTCTTTCCCAGTTCACCAACTTCTGAGTGACTTTACCCCCAATTTGCTCCCTTCTTCCAAGTCTTCATTCCTAATAAATTGACTCATTTTTGCATTCCGATTAACGATACCAAATGAATAAAATTGAGTCAGAATAAAGAAGAAGTAGACTTGAAACACTTATAATCCTTGTCACGTAGAATTCTCAACGATCACATTGATGTGTACATGTCCTTTATACATATAGCTATTTTGTGTTCAGTTGTAGTTAGAACTTATTCATCTATAACTGCTCAATGGATAGTACATAACTTGTGAATTGATTATATCAGCTATTAGACTATGCCATCGCACTGTGCTAAAGTAGTTCTGTTTATATTAATGTTTGAAATGCTTTGTATGTTAACTTAGTATTCAGATCATCAATGGTCATGTATAACTTGTGCACAAGGATCTTGGTTCTTGCGAACGGTCGCCGGGGCAGCGGGGCTGATTCGTCCCGGCCGAAATATCAGTTAGTCGTGCTAGCAACTTAGCACGGGTGAGGCGAGAGTTTGTAGCGGGACTTTCTACCTGTGTTGCAAGCATCGCGTCTATCTAGACTATGGTCCATGACGGCTAGTCAAGACAGTGATCTTTATGTATATTTAAAATGTACAGACTAATTATGTCTTTGTGGCAGGGAACTTCATGGTAAGTTTTGTACAAGTGGTTCAGACGGTATAGGTAAAGTCACCGAACGGTAGCGCATTTTGTTATGTCATTCCATTCTATTGTATATAAAGAATTGAACTAAGACAAGATAGAAAGATCACATATAAAAATTTTGCATGTTCATATGAATATGATGTTGATTTGGTATGTTAGGTTAGCTCGTCCTCACCGGTACTTTTTGAAGTACTGGCCCTCGTTGCAGCAGGTTCCTCGAGCTGAGGCGACGCGACGAGGAGATGAAGCTTTCTCCAACCCTCCCCCGATCAGGCGTGTTCGTGTTGTGACTTTTGGAGCCCAAGTACATAATCAAGAAAGTAGCTCGCACTTTCCTTTTCGAAGCTCCTAGGTGATGGTGCTAACTCGTACCCAAGGTGTTTTGTGCTTTTGAACTATTAGTAAGGGATGTAATATATGGATCGGCTATCTCATTTTGTGTCCAAGTTGTAAGCCCGTGCAACATCTTTATTACTTTTGGGTCAAGAGTCTGTAACCAGATGTTCATTATCAATAAAGAGAACTTTTTTATATCTCAAAGTGTGATATCTTATTTGCGTACTCTGTTGCATTTGTTCTAAAGTATATCATTATGCATAAGCCTTGTGCACGCGCGCCTTACGCGTGCACGGCATCACGTCCGGGGGACGATTATCGATTTATCGGAAATCGGGTTGTGACATATTGGTATCAAAGCATGGCTTCAGATCCTTTGACCTTCGTGTCAGAAGAGTTTCTTGAAATGACCATGTCCCTCCCAGTTGAAATCTTGAATTCGCTTGGCCAAAATGAGATATGTTCCATACAGTGAGTCCATAATATATTTTGAGACTGATGCAAGTTACTTTCTTTGAAGGAACGGTCGTAGAGCCAGATGCACAAGCACGGGTGGCGGCGTAGGTGTAAGAGAGCAATTCCGATACATCAGGCAGCTCAGGAAGTCCTGCAGTCACACCATCTGTCAATCCGTTCGAGCGGATGATGCGTTTTATGGAAACGCAGCAAAGACAGTCTGAATTATGTCAGAGCCAATTCGAGTTCCGGATTGAGGCTCAATTCCTGGTACAGCAGACTCAGGCCAAAACACAGCATAAGCAAATTGATACCTTAAAAATGATTGTGACGACGCTCGTCGCCAGCAACCATTCTGCATCAGCGGCCACCGCCACAGTGCCAGTTGTAGCCGATATCGCGGGGCTTCAGGGCTCTCAGGAACCTCCGCCCTCAAACGAAAAGGGTCCCATCCTGCAAATATTAGTTCAAAAAGATGTGTCATGCTACCTTCAAGGGGTCAGAGGACCCCTCTGTGGCGTTGGATTGGTTGGTTGAGTTGGAGGACCATTTTCAAGTGCGTCACATGGATAAAACAAAGAGAGTTGCTTGCGCTCAACTTCAGCTCCGTTTAAACACACATGATTGGTGGAATATGCACAAACAAGCGATGCTGAGTGAGGATGACAAGATGACTATCTCTTGGTCCATGTTCCGTAAAGCCTTCGAAGAGGAGTACCTTCCACTAGCCGTCCGTCACAAGAAGGAAGACAAATTTACACATCTGCAACAAAGAAACATGACAATGCGGCAGTACGCCACAGAATTCAACATGATTGCAAAATTTGCTAAGTCTCATCTTTGTGATGCCGAAAGTCGAGCACGAAGGTTTGAGATATGACTGTGACCTTCTATTCATGCCTATGTCGTGTTCCTCAGTACTGTACCATACGAGAGTCCCTAAACCATGCCCTTTCCCTAGAGCTGCAGTACGCCACAGTTCGTACCGGCGCTGTGCAAAAATTCAATCACAAGCGCCATAGCAACACAGGTGGTAACAATGCGCATAAGTGCCACAATAACAGTGGCTCTCAGGACCCAGATCTAGGGAAGAACCAGGGGCAACCATGTGCCTACTACTACAGGCCAGGACATCACATTAACGAATGTCATATTCGAAAAGGGGGATGTTTCGTTTGTGGTAAGTTTGGCCATGTTGCTCCCGATTGTCGGAATTGCCCCAATGATCCTCCTTCGTGACGTGCACAGCAGCAGCATCGTCCGTCTCAGAATCAGGGTCAAGCACCTCGAGCGAACTAGACAACACCGCAGAACGCTCAGGGCCGGGTCTATGCTTTGACTCGAGAAGAGGCGTTCGCATCGAACACGACGGTATTAGGTATATTACTTTTCAATAATGTACCAGCTTGAGTATTGTTTGATTCTGGTGCCATGCATAGTTTTATTTTGGCAAATTTTGCCGCTGAAAACATATTTTCCATGACACCGCTAAGCCTAAACCTTAGCGTCAAGACTCCATCGGGCGTAGATTTGACGGCTCACTTAGTTTGTCGTGAAGGTAATATTTGCTTCGGAGGAAGTAAATTATCACTAGATGCGATAGTCTTAGACATTAGGGACTACGACATCATTCTGGGGATGGATTGGCGCGGTGCTTGCTCAGCTACCATTGATTGTGTGAAAAAGAAAGTCGTGTTTCGTCTTCCTGGCGAGATCAAATTTTTTTATGCGTGCAGTCCACAGTCGAGAGCGCTGAATGCCTGCATATTGATCTTTGCAATGTCTGCTCGACGGATGATAGATTTCGGCTGTGATGGGTACTTGGAGTCCGTTCGAGACACGCAGCGAGATTGCGCAAACGTTGAGTCTATTTTTATTGTGGCAAATTTTCCTGATGTGTTTCCCGACGAGTTGCCTGGCATGCCGCCCGACCGAGAGATAGAGTTCACTATTGATACATTTCCAGAGACTCAACCAATTTCCAAAGCTCAGTATCGAATGGCCCCGGCAGAACTGAAAGAGTTAAAGGTTCAGTTGCAAGAATTGCTAGATCATGGGTATGTTCGTCTGAGCGTGTCTCCGTGGGGTGCGCCTATATTGTTCGTAAAGAAGAAGGATGACTCATTGCGGCTCTGTATCGACTATCGCGAATTGAATAAAGCCATTATTCGAAACAAGTACTCTATTTCCAGGATTGATGATACCTTTGATCAGCTACAAGGTGCGACGGTATTCTCGAAAATTGATCTTCGCTCATGTTACCATCAACTCAAGATTAGTCCAAACGACGCGCCAAAATTAGCCTTTCGCACTAGCTACGACCACTATGAGATTTTGGTAATGCCATTCGGATTAACCAATGCCCATGCCACCTTTATGGACTTAATAAATCGTGTATTCCGGCCATATCTCGACAAGTTTGTAGTAATGTTCATTGATGATATCTTGGTGTACTCAAAGAATAAAGAGGAACATGCAAAGCACTTGCAGACCGTGCTACAGACTCTTCGGGACAATAAGCTATATGCAAAGATGAGTAAGTGTGAATTCTGGCTGAGCAGTGTATCTTTCCTCGGGCACATCATTTCTACGGGACGCATTTTAGTCAATCCAAAGAAAGTTGAAGCTATCGTCGAGTGGAAGCGGCCTGCATCCGTCAGTGAGATTCGAAGCTTCCTTGGGCTAGCGGGCTACTACCGACGTTTCGTGAAAGATTTTTCCAAATTAGTATCACCTCTGACTCACCTCACACAGAAGGGAGTTGCATTTGAGTGTTTCGCCGACTGTGAAGCCTCGTTTGAAGAGTTAAAGCATCGCCTCACCCTCTGCCTCGTTACTTTCACTACCAGACGAGACCTCGGGATTCCAAATATATGCGTCAGGATAAAGTGATCGTCTATGCATCCAGGCAACTGAAAAAGCACGAAAACAATTATCCTACGTATGACTTGGAGCTAGCGGTAATTGTGTTCGGGCTAAAATTGTGGCGACAGTACCTCTATAGAGTGACTTGCCGAATTTACACTGATCACAAAAGTTTGAAGTACTTATTCACCCAAACGGACCTCAATCTACGACAGCGGCGTTGGCAAGAATTAATAAAAGACTATGACTTGACGATTGACTACACACCGGGCAAGAAAAATATTGTAGCGGATGCGTTAAGTCGAGTATTTGCAGGATCCCTGTCCGTTGATCGCAGGTTACAAAGAAACTTAAAAAATTGGGCATTGAACTCCGAATTCGATATCACGGCGTACGGGTTGCTTAGATGCGATTCGTACCCAACCTGTTAGAGAGGGTCACATCTACTGAGAGGGATGACCCATTCCTAAGGAAAATGCGCGAGCAGATTCTAGCGGGAAAGGCGAGGGACTTTGTAGTAGATGAGAATGGAGTGTTGCGAGTTAAGGGAAGGCTATGCGTCCCCGATGACTCAGAATTCAGAAAGGAGATCCTTGCAGAAGCTGACTACACAGCCTATACGGTCCATCCCGGGAGCGAAGATGTATAGAGACCTTCACCCTATTTTCTGGTGGTACGACATGAAGAAGGATGTGGAGCTCTTCGTATCGCAATGCACAACCTGTAAGAGGGTAAAAAAGAACATTAGAGATCGGGCGGAGAAATGTAGAACCTTGCTATCCCAGAATGGAAGTGGGAGCACATAAGCATGGTGTCACGCCCCAGTCCCAAAATACCAAGGGACTAGCCACGTGGCAATGGCCAGCAGCATACACCAATGGACAAACCCAATTTAATGGACCCATTAGAGTGTACTTAAGCTGTAAAACAACAATAAAGGTCTATGATACAAGTCACAGTCTAATTATAATCTCATCCACAGAAGGTAATCACAGATCAAATGTCAGAATAATCGAAATAAAATATAATCTAACAACAAGTCTCAATAAAATATCTCGGGGAACAACCCGATAATGATTTTGGTACAATAATCCCAGAGACAGGAAATAGAGAAACTAGAAACATAAATAACTGAGTATATAAGGCAAATACTCAGGAGAAATCCTCTGGCATCACCTCGACCTCTGATATCGGTACTGTTTCTGCTTCTGCTTCTGCTCATGTCCCGTATATCTCGGGAAGATCTCCTTAGCTATACCTGGGGACATAATCCGGATTCCAGGTCCTCAGGGGATATAGCAAGGTACAAGAATAACTCAAGCCAAAATAAATGTTGTACAATAATAAATGAAACAATAATAATAGGGTAAACTATGTAACCAGGTATGTGATATGCAAGTGAAAGCATCACTAGCACTCAGGCTGAGACCACTACAAGCTCTGTGTCGGGGAGTCGGTAGCAGTAATATCACGTAATGTGCCTAGCTCTGATGTAGAGACTATGGCCTCACAATAATAAATATATATATATATGTATTTATATATAAATGTATTTATATATATATATATATATATATATAATCAGTCTGTAGCCAGTATGTCTCTCCCCAACCAATATAATCACACATCTCATGTCCACGACGTCTCATGTCCATAACACGCAAGATCATAGCTAATGCAGTGAGTCATAATGATAGCTATGCATATGTATAAAGTCTATGTCATGAAACCTATAGCCTATACAGAATCACCATGAATGACTCAGAAAGATTTTGTCTCATGAATAGTGTCAGGTGTCCTATGATATGACGTACTTGATAATGCAAGCACGAAAATGTATAGGGTCACGATATCAATCTCTAGGTGACGTTACAAAACTACGCGTACGACGTTGACACCCAAATCTTATTCGGACTCTAAGAAATATCACACGGTCCTAGGTTGAATAGATACATCATATAAATAAATCAAGGGAATAATATAAAGCAAGTACTGCAAGATTGGCAAGGTACACTTGTCTGGGTTTGGATTCCAACAGTTGCTCCTATATCACCGGGATCTTCAGGTACTCCTCTGGATGCTGAAATAATCATGACCATCATGCTCAGAAGATATGAAATAGCTAGGATTGCCTATCCATAAGTCCAATTTGGACACAGGAGCAAATTGACAGTTTTTGGTCAAAGCGGGGTCCACAAGTGGCCCACTTTGCATCGAAAAATGTGCCAGAGATAAAGTTCTCCAAATTTATCAAACTTAGTGTCTACAAGTCTAGAATGATGATACGAACTCTACAGAATTTTCAGAACTGGATTCCGATTAGCCGATCACAAAATCGCCCGTCAAGTGGAGCCATGGGGCCCACGATACGGGATTTTGTCAACGTTCTCAGAATCGAGCCAAACTTGGTTCACAGGACCAATGTATCGCTACGAGTCCGATAGGGCAAGTTTCATTTTGAAACGACGAGCACACACGAAGTTACAATGAGTTCCAGAATGACCTGATACGGGATATTTTCGACGGATACGCATTGATTCCGGTGTGCACGCACGTCCAAATCAACTTTCGCGAAGTCTCACATGGCCGCATTGACGATGCGCACCTTTCGATGAAATTCTCATACGACCAAGTTGTCTCGTTTAGCGGGACGCACCCAGTTTTGGGAAAAAATCGGGTTTTAAAACCAAATTTTTGGTCGATTTCACCCGCAAATAAAACATAAATTACAGCACAATAAAATAAACTAATTACAGGATCTTAATCTTGGTTATGCTATCTAATTAATTGTTTAAGCAGAATTCAAAATTATTAAACATGTTGGGAGTAAATCGGCCATGAACTTGTGAGTTCGGGACAATTTTTGGTTTTCAGAAATAGGGGTTATTTTTCCTGTTTTTGCGTCGCGGTTTACGACCGACACAGGACGCGATACCCCAAACTATTTGTACAGGGTTTGAGAGGGTCACGAGGTCTATGTATACGATTCGACAGAACAGAATTTGGATCTACGTACAGGGAGTTACGCGAGCGGGAAGACGGGTACCTCACTGATTTTGTAACAGGGTGGCGCGGTGGGGCACGGCCGGCCGGTGGCGGCTGCTGCAGCTGCTGTGGCGGTGCTGGTCGGTGGAGGTTGGAGTCGTCGCCATCGTCTATGTCATCGTCGGGGAGGCGATGACCGGAGGGGTGAAGTTGAGGTACCGGAGGGGTGACGGTGGAGGTAGATGATGGTAGTGATGGCGATGTCGGTGGTATGGGGTTTAAATAGGGGAGGGCGAGGCGGAGCGGGGGGGGTTGAGGGCTGGCGGAGTCGGGGTCGTGGGGTGGTCGGCCACGGAGGGCGGGGTCGTGCAGCCGGCGGAGGAGTCGGGGTCGTGGGGATCGAGTCGGGGGCGGGGGAATCGTGGAGGGGGGTGTTACTGTGTACGTGTCGGGTCGGGTACGTGTCGGGTCGGGTGGGTCGGGTAGGACCCGATCCACTAGGGTAGGGTTTAGGTCGGTTCGGTTCGGTTTAATCCGGTTCATGTTGGTTTAATCTGGTTTAATTAAAACGGGGGTTTTTAGCTATATAAAAATAGTTTTTGAGCCCAATAAATTCCAGAAAAATTACACAACATGCAATAATTAATTATACACCCAAAAATATATTTTTTATAATATTTTAATACTTAATTTAATACATAAAAATATTAATCCCAGAATAACCTTTAATTTAAATAATTAAAAATCATCGAAAAATCCCAAAATTTTATTTTAAATTTTTTTTAAAAATAGGTTGTTACAATCTACCCCCCTTAAAAGAATTGCGTCCTCGTAATTAAGAAAATAAAATATAATCGGTCAGAAAAGATGACACGGTTCTAAAACATGTTTGTAGCACGACATAAGGGAATAAGAATCATGAATAAGGAGAAATCGAGAGAAATGCTGAGGGTTTTGTTCAAGCAGAACACGTAGGGAAGGAATAAAAATATTTCTCTAGGCAATGAGAGATTAGTAATTCAAGAATAAAGGAATATGGTTAGAGCAAGGAAAACTTCAGCTTAGGAAAACTTGGGTGTCATGTACTAACAAGTTCAAAATACTAGGTTTGGGCTAGAGAATGGAATTAGCAGGCATGTCCTAAGGCATTACTAGGGATAGATAGCTATGATAAAACTTAAATCTTACGCGTATTCACTACTCCACGAGTTTGTGCGTCCTCCGTTGTCATTGCAAAAGCTTGTCCGCGTCCTTGTGGTGGTGTCCTCTGCTGTTGCTGGGCCTGCTGAAAGAGTGCTGCGTGGGGTGCCAACGGTGGCCTCGACTGATACCTACCTGGAGCTGGTAAAGCTGGTCGATCTACCATTGGTGCTCCTTCTCGGCGCTCAGAGCAGTCCTTGGCTGGGTGTTGGTTAGATCCGCAAATCAGGCATAGTCCTAACTTGCGTCTGCACTCCCTCTCAATATGACCTATCTTGCCACAGTAGTGACAAATAGGAAGGGATGGGGCTCTTGGTGCTGCTCTCTGTGGTGGATTTATCTGGGGTCGCTTTGCAGATTTCCCCTGTAATATTCTGGTTGGTGCTGGTGTGAAAGGCCGCTTCAGGATAGACACTCTCCTGATGACACGCTCCATACGTCAGGCTGCAGCAAGGACGTCCGTGTATGACATAGGCGCAACATAGCCAATATGTCTCTGTAGCTTAAGGTTTAGTCTGTCGAAGAACCTCTCAGCTTTTTCCTCTTCTATCGGGATCAGGGTAGGGGCGAAGCGACTCAGACGAATGAACTCCGCATTGTACTCTTCCACTGTCTTATTGTCTTGAGTGAGGCAATTGAACTTGTCCCGAAGTTTCGATCGAGCAATAGATGGAATATACATCTTCTGAAAGAGTCTAGAGAACTCCTCCCAAGTGACTCGGTCTGGTCCGAGCCATGTCTCCTCAGTTAGCCACCAGTGATGCGCATTGTCCCTCAACTACATCCGGACGGCAGTCATCCAACGTTCCCTTGGAATCTCAGCTGCTTCTAATTGGTGTTGAGTGTTTGTGATCCACTCATGAACTTCAGTGGGCTCCTCCTGGGCAAAAAAGGTACGGGGCTTCAGCTGGCAAAAATTGGTGATAGAGCCCGTCGATGGCCGTCGTGCTGGTAGGTTCGTTTGCTCCAGTGCAGTCACTATACTATTTATCAGATTCTTTGTCTCATGATGCTGAGCCTCTTGATGAATCTGATGTTAGGCTTGCATCATTGCGTAGATCATTTGAAAAATCTGTTGTCCGTGCATAGGCTGCTCTTGTGGAAAAATAGGCATCAGTGGAGTAAACTGTGGCGGTGGTGGAATGTCGTCTCGCCGAAATCTTGAGGTATGCTGGCCTGCTTGACTGCTTTGTTGAGCTGTTTGACCTCCACCCACTAGTGTCACTCTATCGTCGTAGGTGACAACTGCAACTTGTGTTCCTGTGGGAGTCTCGTCGCATGCTTGTGAATCTATTACTCTGCATCGAAAGTAAACTATCAGAGGTGCACAGGAGAATCAAGGCAGGATGCAAGTCAAAAAATTATTTTGAAGTCGATATAGAGGTCAAGAATGAATCAATCAAGTGGATGAAATCCAATAATTTATCCTATCATAATTTACAGGCTTGCTCAGTTCCTTAGTTGAAACCGAAGTAACATAGTTGTAGACCATAGTGCTCAGACCTGCATGGGCAACCACAAAAATCATGTCACGCCCCTATCCTAAAATACCGAGGGACTGCTTATGTGGCAATGGCTAGCAGCACACACCAATGGGCAAACCCAATTTAATGGACCCATTAGAGTATACGTATGCTGTAAAACGACAGTAAAGGTCTATGATACAAGTCACAGTCTAATTTTAATCTCATCCACAGAAGGTAATCACCGATCAAATGTCAGAATAATCGAAATAAAATATAATCTAACAACAAGTCTCAATAAAATATCTCGGGGAACAATCTGATAATGAGTTTGGAACAAAAATCCCAGAGACAGGAAATAGAGAAACTAAAAACAGAAATAACTGAGTATATAAGGCAAATACTCAGGAGAAATCCTCTGGCATCACCTCGTCCTCTGGTATCGGTACTGTTCCTGCTTCTCCTTCTGCTTCTACTTCTGCTTCTGCTCTTGTCCCGTATATCTCAGGATAGATCTCCTCAGCTATACCTGGGGACATAATCCGAATTTCAAGTCCTCAGGGGACATAGCAAGGTACAAGAATAACTCAAGCCAAAATAAATGTAGTGCAATAATAAATGAAATAATAACAATAGGGTAAACTATGTAACCAACTATGTAATCCCAAAAATTTATTTTTAAAAATTAAAAAAATAGGTTGTTACATATGGACTTCATCGTTGGCTTTCCAAGGACGCAACGGAAGAACGACGCAATCTGGGTCATCGTCGACCGGCTAAACAAGTTTGCACACTTCATTGCCATTAAAGCTACTTAGAGCATCGATCGCCTTGTCCAGACCTACCTTGATGAGATAGTTTGGCTGCATGGAGTACCAGTTTCTATAGTGTCTGATCGGGTCGGACGATTCCTATCATGTTTCTGGGAAAGCCTTCAGTCAGCGATGGGGACTAAGTTGAAGTTCAGCTCAGCTACCATCCTCAAACCGATGGCCAAACAGAGCAGGTGAATCAGGTACTAGAAGATATGATGCGTCTCTGCGCAATCGATTCGAAGTCAAGTTAGGACGTCCATCTACCGCTGGCCAAATTTGCAAATAACAACAATTATCAGTCCAGCATCCAGATGGTTCCGTATGAGGCTCTGTATGGGCGAAAGTGTAGGTCACCGATCTTCTGGGATAAAGTTCGGGAATGCCAAATCCTTGGGCCGAAACTAGTTGAACAAATAGTCCAAAAGATTCGGTTGATTCGAGAGCGACTAAAAGTAGCACAAAGTCGGCAGAAGAGCTATGCCAACATTCGTCGTCGACCCCTCGAGTTCCATGAAGGTGACCATGTGTTTTTAAAGGTCTCACCTATGCGAGGAGTTATGAGATTCGGGGTAAAGGGGAAGTTAAGTCCGAGATTCGTTGGCCCGTTCGAAGTCCTCAAACGAGTCACTTCAGTTGTCTATCAAATTGTATTACCACCGAGCCTCTTAGATGTGTATGATATCTTCCATATGTCACAGCTTAGGAAGTAGATGCATGACCCAAACCAAGTGGTAGATCTTGGTCAGCTAGATCTGCAGGCAGACTTGTCATACGCCGAGGAGCTCGTTCAGATCTTAGATCGGAAAGAGAAGCTATTACGGAATCGGGAAGTCTCGCTTGTGCGCATTCTTTTGGCGGAATCACTTGATCGAGGAATCGACCTGGGAAATCGAATCAAACTTGAAGGAAAAGTTTCTCTCATTATTTCTTAGGGGTAGGTTCTATTCCTAAGTTTTGAGGACAAAACTTTTTGTTAGTTGGTTAAGATGTCTTGCCTCGTTCCCCCTATTCGGAGAGTGCGGCTAAGAAATACTTGGAATTGTTCGATCGGGAAAGATTGAATCAAGATCCTTTTCTCGTGATGGATTGATTTCTTCGGAATCAGGTCCCACATTTAACGGATCGTGCCTCAAGGAAGTACTCGGCGGCAGAGTCAAGAGGGGCATTTTCGTTGCGTTGGTTTCCTTGCCCATTTTTGATGTCGCTTGGTTGCTTTGGTGTTGGTTTTATGACTTGCATTTTCTAGAATGGTTTTGATGGATTTTATTGCCTTCTTTATTAGGATTTTGCATTTCGTATCGAACCCTTGGAGACCAAAGCAGGAGATATTGATATCTGTTGATGCGTGCAGGTCATCGTGTAGGCGACGCGCAAGCAGAGTCTTGAAGATCTCCCCCTTTCTTTTCTAGTTTACCAACTTGTGAGTGGATTTACTCCCGATTTGCGCCCTTTTTCCAAGTCTTCATTCCTAATAAATTAACCCATTTGTGCATTTCGATCAATGATACCAAAAGAATAAAATTGAGTCAGAATAAAGAAGAAGTAGACTTGAAACACTTATAATGATTGTCACAAGGAATTCTCAACGATCACATTGATGCGTGCATGTCCTTTATACATATAGTTATTTTGAGTTCAGTTGTAGTTAGAACTTATTCATCTATAACTGCTCAATGGATAGTACATAACTTATGAATTGATAATATCAGCCAGTAGACTATGCCATCATACTATGCTAAAGTAGTTACGTTCATATTGATGTTTGAAATACTTCGTATGTTAACTTAGTGTTCATATCATCAATAGTCATTGATAACTTGTGCACAAGGGTCTTGGTTCCTGTAAACGGTCGTCGAGGCACCGGGGCCGATTCGTCTCGGACGGAACATCAATTAGTCGTGCTAGCAACTTAGCACGGGTGAGGCAGGAGTTTGTAGCGGGATTCGTTACCTGCGCTGCAAGAATCGTCGTCTACCCAGACTGTGGTCCATGATGGCTAGTCAAGATAGTGATCTTTATGTATATTTAAACTGTGCAGACTAACTATGTCTTCGTGGCAGAGAAGTTCATGGTAAGTTTTGTATAGGTGGTTCAGATGGTACAGGTAAAGTCACCGAATGGTGGCACATTTTGTTATGTTATTCCATTCTAACGTATATAAAGAATTAAACTAAGACAAGATAGAAAGCTCACATATAAAAATATTATATGTTCACATGAATACGATGTTGATTTGGTATGTTGGATTAGCTCGCCCTCACCGGTACTTTTTAAAGTACTGACCCTTGTTGCAGCAGGTTTCCCGAGCCGAGGTGACTCGGCGAGGAGCTGAAGCTTTCTCCAACCCAACCCTGATCAGGCGCGTTCATGTTATAACTTTTGGAGCCCAAGTACATAATCAAGAAAGGAGCTTGCACTTTCCTTTTTGAAGCTCCTAGGGAATGGTGCTAACTCGCACCCAAGGTGTTTTGTGCTTTTGAACTATTAGTAAGGGATGTAATATATGGATCGACTATCTTATTTTCTGTCCAAGTTGTAAGTCCGTGCGGCATCTTTATTACTTTTGGGTCAAGAGTCTGTAACCAGATGTTCATTATCAATAAAGAGAAGTTTTCTATATCTCAAAGTGTGATATCTTATTTGCGTACTCTGTTGCATTTGTTCTAAAGTATATCATTATGCCAAGCCTTGTGCACGTGCGTCTTACGTGTGCACGATATCATGTCCAAGAAAAGATTATGGATTTAGTGGAAATCAGGGCGTGACACACCGGAGGTTAACGCAGCTACTGATGCGTCTACTGAGTTGTGGCAAAGGCGGCTCAGCCATATCAGCGAGAAGGGGATGAGCTACTTGGTGAACAGGAAGGTGATTCTAGGGCTAAAGTCTACAAAGTTGAAGAAGTGCATGCACTGTTTGGCGGAGAAGCAAAATAGGGTATCTTTTCAAAGTCACACAAGTTCAAGGAAGCCGACGTTGTTCGAGTTGATTCACTCGTATGTCTGTGGTCATATGAAGGATGATGTGCCTGACAAAGTATGGTACGACAAAGAGACATCATACAATCACGTGTGAGTATTTGGTTGTAAGGCCTTTGTGCATATACCGAAGGACGAGAGATCCAAACTTGAGACAAAGATGAGGCGGTGCGTCTTTGTCGGCTACAGTCGGAATGAGTTTGGCTATAGACTCTACAATCCAGTGGGAAGAAAGCTATACAGAAACAGGAATATGATATTCGTTGAGGATCAAACCTTAACAAACACTCAGGATTCTGAGATTCCTTCTAAGGCTGAAGAATTGCCTGAGTTTGAGTTATTTTGCTTCGAACAGTTTCTAGAGGACATCGTTGAGAATCCAGTTATGGGAGTGTCAGTACATAGAGTTGCTCCCAACCTTGATCATCAGCCTATTTATGGGGGTCAAGGTGACCCTCAGGAGGATGAGTACCGAGGAGGCAGTTCCTGTAGGGGAGGAGGCTGTAAATATACTGCCAGTACCAGTAGTTTCGTTGAAGAGAAGCGATAGAGAGCGTCGACCATCTACGAGATACTCACCGGGTAAGTATGTGCTACTGACTGACGGGGGAGAACCTAAAAGTTTTATAGAGGCTATGGAAGACGAACATAGGAAATAGTTGATGGAGGCCATGCAGGAGGAGATGAGTTCCTTGGAGGCCAACTCTACTTATGATCTGGTGCGGTTGCCAAAGGGCAAGAAGGATTTGAAGAATCGATGGATGTTCAGAGTGAAGCAAACAGATGATACTACTCGCCCTCGATACAAAGCGTGGCTGGTAGTTAAAGGCTACGATCAGCGAAAAGACGTAGATTATAATGATATCTTTTTCCCATTCGTGTAAACCCCCAGATTTTTCAGGAATTTAAAAAAAAAATTTTAATTTTTTCTGGAATTTTCTTTTATTTTTCAGGAATTAAAAAAAATATTGTTCTGAATCAAATAATTTTAAGTATTAAACTAAATATTAAAATATTATGAAAATAATATTTTTGGGTGTAAAATAAAATATTAGACATAGGATAATTTTCCTAGAATTTATTGGACCCCAGAACTATTTTTAAAGACCTAAAAACTAAACTTATTTTTTAACCCAAAATAAACCCAGTTGAACCAAACCAAAATAAACCAACCTAACCCAAACCCTAGCAGGTCGGATCGGGTCTGAACCCAAACCCGACCCATAGACTCACTACCCGATCCGTTACTGTAGCAGCTACAGTAACCCCCAAATTCCCCGCAGTCGTTTCCCCTCTCCGCCGCCACGCCCGATCGCCTCCCCCGTCGGGCATTTCGAAACGGCCGCAGCCGCCCTCCTCTTCCCCTTCGCCTCCCCGCCAATGGCTGACTGTTCTCTCCCCGACTCCTCCGCCGTTCCTTTTCCCCCGCCGCCGTTACACCTCTCCCCTCCCCGCTGCACCCTATAAAAACCCCTTCACCCCGATCCTCTCCACCATTAACTACCTTCGACCACTCTCGATCCTTGCTTCAGCCACCTTCTCCCTGCCGCTTCGTCTCCGCTACCTTCTCCCTCCGCCACGGCCTCCGACGAGCCCCGCTGTTCCCGTTAACTACCAGCACTGACATCCCCCGTCGCCACCCTGCAGGCCGACGAGCTGCCACCGCCTCCTCCGAGAGCCCGACACTCCGACGATTCCTCCAACGAAGAACCCCGGCTACCTCGAAGACAGCAGCCTCAACAGCATCCACCGCCGCCAGCCGATCTCCGTCGCACCTCCCACCGTGTACGAAGAGCAGTCATCTCCGACGCATTATTCAGGTGAGCAATTCTCTCACATCGTCGTGCCATTTTTCGAGCAGTCTGTTGCAACCCATTTCCTGTGTGACCCTCTCGAACCCCGTGCCAATAGCCAGGGGTATCGCATCCTGTGGCGATCGCAAACCGCGACGCAAAATCAAGAAAAATTACCTTATTTCTGAAAATCAGAAAATTTCCCCGAACTCTCCAGTTCGCGACCGTTTTGCGAACAACCTGCTAAATGTTTTCAAAATCCACCAGAACAATTATTTAGACTGTATGACCAAGTTTTAAAACCCTTATTTTTTGTAATTTATCGTGCTGTAATTTGTATTTAATTCGAGGGTAAAAATGACAAAAATTTTGGTATTTAAATACCCTAATTTTCCCGAAACTGGGTGCGCCCCGCTAAACGGAATGACTTGGTCGTGCACGAACTTCATCGAAAGGTGCGTGCCGTTAATACGGACGTGTGGGATTTCGTGGAAGTAGATTTGGATGTGCAAGCACACCGAAATCAACGCATATCCGTCGACAACACCCCGTATCGGCCATGTTCTGAAACTCATTGTAACTTCATGTACGCTCATTGTTTTGAAACGAAACTTGCGCCATCAGACTCGTAGCAATATGCTGTTCCTGTGACCTAAGTTTGGTTCGATTCTGAGAACATTAACAAAATCCCGTATCGTGGGCCCTACGGCTCCCCTTACCGGGCGATTTTGTGATCGGATCATCGGAATCCAGTTCTGGACATTCCGTTGGGTTCGTATCGTCGTTCTGGACTTGTAAACACTAAGTTTGACGAATTTGGAGAATATTATCTCTGGTACATTTTTTGGTGCGAAGAGGGCCACATGTGGACCCCGCTTTGACCAGAAATAGTCACTTTTGTCCCTGTGTCAAAATTGGACTTATGGACATGCAATTCTAGCTATTTGATATCTTCTGAAATTGATGGTAACATTTATTTCAGTAACCGAATGAGTACCTGCAGATCCCGGTGATACCAGAGCAGCAGTTGGTAACCAAACCCCAGACAAGTGTACCTTGCCAATCTTGCAGTATTTGCTACATGTTATTTCCTTGATTTAATTATATGATAAAAATATTCAACCCAGGATCGTGTAACATTACTTAACGTCCGAATAATATTCTGGTGTCAACACCGTACGCGGAGTTGTGTAACGTCACCTAGAGATTGATATCGCTACCATATACATTTTCGTGCTTGCATTATCAAGTACTTCATACCATAGGATACTTGACACTGTTCATGAGACATAATCTTCCTGAGTTATTCATGGTGATTCTATATCGGATACAAGGTTCGTGACATATATTTTATACATGCTTAGATATCATTATGACTTGCTGCATTAGATATGATCTTGCGTGACATGGACATGAGACGTCGTGGACATGAGACATGTGATTACATTGGGTGGGGAGAGACACACAGGCTACTGGCTGATTATATATATAAACCCTTATTAATGTGGTGCTCAAGACTCTAAACCCGAGTTTAACCCATTACGTGATATTATCGCTACCGGCTCTCCGATACTGAGCTTGTAGTGGTCTCAGCGTGAGTTCTAGTGATGCTCTCATCTTGCATTTTACTTAGCTGGTTATATAGTTTAACCTATTGATTCATTATTGCACTGCATTTATTATGGTTTGAGTTATTCTTGTACCTTGCTATGTCCCCTGAGGACCTGGATCCGGATTATGGCCCCAGGTTTAGCAGATGAGTTCTATTCCGAGGTATATGGAGCAGGAGAAGGAGCAGGAGCAGACACTGGAGCTAAATCGATCCCCGAGGACGAGGTGATCGCCGAGGATTTCTCTTGAGTATTTGCTTCATCTATACTCAGTATTTGTTATTATTATACTCTTTCATTTCTGGTCTGTTGAACCATTGTATCAGACTTATTATCGGGTTGTTCCCCGATTTACTTTATGGAGACTTGATGATGGTTATATTTCATTTTGCTGTTATTGATCATATTTATCTTCTATGGATGATATTAGATTATGATATGTTATTTAGACCTTATTGTTGTATTACAGCTTAAGTACACCCTGATGGGTCCATTAAATTGGGATTGCCCATCGGTGTGTGCTGCTGGCCATTTCCACGTGTCTGGTCCCTCGATATTTTGGGACTGGGACGTGACATAGTTTTTTTGGTGGCCCATGCAGGTCTACGACTAAATTGCTTTGGTTTCAACTTAGGGACTGAGCAAGCCTGCAATAAGGATAGGATATGTTTTAGGATCTCATCCACTTGATTGAATCGTTCTTGATCTCTATATCAGATTTAAATTTCTTGACTTGCATCCTGCCTTGATTCCTCTGTGCGCCTCTTATAGTTTATTTTGGATGCAGAGTAAAGGATCCACGAGCAAACGAAAAAACTCTTGCAGGACCACCGGAAGGTACTGTAGTCACCTACGAAGAAGATGGAGTGACGCCATTGAGTGGAGATCCCTCCACTCACCAAAGCAATCAAGCAAATCAGCATGCCTCGAGAATCCAGCAAGATGATATTCTGCCGCAGTTTTCTCCACCGATACCTAATTTTCCACAAAGGCAGGCTATGGACGGACAATAAATGTTTCAAATATTCTACGCGATGATGTAAGCCCAACAGAAGGTTCATCAAGAAGTCCAGCAAAGCCAAGAGGAGAAGTTCATTGACAGACTTAGCTCTGAGCTACGGAAGTTAATCGGCTCCGTTGCAACTACTTTAGACACAGACTTTCTTGCTGCAGCATGACCCATTGAGTGCATCACCAGGATAGAGTCCAGCCAGAAGCGGCCACATGCATTAGCACTAGATTAAGCACAACAGGAAAGAGCTGTAAAGCGATCACAGATAAATCCACCACAGAGAGCATTTACACCAATAGCACTAGTCCTTCCTACTTGTCACTACTGTGGCAAAGCAGGCCATCTCATCGAAGAATGCCGACTCAGATTGGGATTATGTTTAGCTTGCGGATCTAAACAACATTCGGTAAGGGATTGCCTTGAACGTAGAGAGAAAGCATTGATGATTCATCAACCAGCCACATCAGCACCATCCAGAGCACCACAGGGAGAAGTCGCAAAGAGATCTCACCTGCACCACCCACTCAGAGCATCTCCGCAAATACTGCCTATCTGTCAATATTGTGGCAAGCGAGGCCATATTTAGAACGAGTGCAAACGCAAAATAGGATTATGTTTAGCTTGCGTATCCAGTCAGCATTTAGTGAAGGAATGCCTTGAGTTCAAGAAGGAGTACCAATGGTAAACCAACAAGCTTTACCAGCACCAAGGCCAGCCTATCCAGCATTAGGAGCAACACAAACGGGAGTTGAAGGAGTCATTCTACCAGCTCCGGGAGTATATCAGCCGATTCCACCCTTAGCATCACAAGCAGCACTCTTCCGGCAAGCCCAGCAACAACAGAGGGCACCACCGCAAGGACGCAGACAAGCTTTTGTGATGACCATGGAGAACGCACAGACTCGTAGAGTAGCAAATGCGCGTAAGATTTAAGTTATTCATAGACGTTTATTCCTAGTATTGCTTTAGCACGTGCCTGTTAATTCATGACCTTAGCTTTAAACCTAGTATTTTGAAACTTGTTAAATTGATAAACCTAGTTTTTCTAAAACTGTAGTTTTCTTTCCTCTAACTAGATTTTCTTCACTCTTGAATTACCAAACTTTTATTTTCTAGGGAAATACTTTATTCCTTCCCTAGGTGCTTTGCTTAACCCTCATCTTTTGATTCTCCTTGATCATGATTCTTTGATTGTGTCGTGCTTCGAACCTGTTTTGCAAACCGTGTCATCTCTTCTGACCCGTTGTGTTTCATTATTCTTTGATTGTGTGGACGCAATCCTCTTAAGGAGGGTAAATTGTAAACCCCCAAAATTTTTAGGAATTTAAAAATAAATTTTCAGAATTTTTCTGAAATATTTTTTGATTTTTCAAGGATTAAAATAAATGTTCTTCTAGATCAAATATTTTTAAGTATTAAAATAAATATTAAAATATTATAAAAATAATCTTTTTGGGTGTAAAATAAAATATTAGACTTAGGTAATTTTTTTGGAATTTATTGGACCCAGAACTATTTTTAAAGACCTAAAAACTAAACTTATTTTTAAACCCAAAATAAACCCAGTTGAACCAAACCAAAATAAACCAACCCAACCCAAACCCTAGCGGGTCAGGTCGGGTCTGAACCCAAACACGACCCATAGACCCACTACCTGACCCGTTACTGTAGCAGCTACAGTAACCCCCAAATTCCCCGTGGCCGTTTCCTCTCTCCGCCGCCGCGCCCGATCGCCTCCCCCGCTGGGCGTTTCGAAGCCGCCGCGGCCGCCCTTCTCTTCCCCTTTGCCTCCCCGCCAACGGCTGACTGTTCTCTCCCCGACTCCTCCGTCGTTCCTTTTCCCCCGCCGCCGTTACACCTCTCCCCTCCCCGCTGCACCCTATAAAACCCCCTTTACGCCGATCCTCTCCACCATCAACCACCTCCGACCACTTTCGAGCCTTGCCTCAGCCACCTTCTCCCCGTCGCTCCGACGACACCCATTCGTCTCCGCCACCTTCTCCCTCAGCCGCGGCCTCCGACGAGCCCCGCTGTCCCCGTTAACTACCAACACTGCCATCCCCCGGTGCCACCCCGCAGGCCGACGAGCTGCCACTGCCTCCTCCGAGAGCCCGACACTCCGGCGACTCCTCCGGCGAAGAACCCCAGCTGCCTCGAAGACAGCAGCCTCCACAGCATCTACCGCCGCCGGCCGATCTCCGTCGCGCCTCCCCGCGTGTACGCAGAGCAGTCCTCTCCGACGCATTATTCAGGTGAGCAATTCTCTCACCTCGTCGTACCATTTTTTGAGCAGTCTGTTGCAACCCATTTCCTGCGTGACCCTCTCGAACCCCGTGCCAATAGCCAGGGGTATCGCGTCCTGTGGCGATCGCAAACCGCGACGCAAAATCAAGAAAAATTACCCTATTTCTGAAAATCAGAAATTTTCTCCGAACTCCCCAGTTCGCGACAGTTTTGCGGAACCTGCTAAATGTTTTCAAAATCCACCTGAACAATTATTTAGACTGTATGACCAAGTTTTAAAATCCTATTTTGTGTAATTTATCGTGCTGTAATTTGTATTTAATACGAGGGTAAAAATGACCCAAAACTTGGTATTTAAATACCCTGATTTCCCCGGAACTGAGTGCGCCCCGCTAAACGGGACGACTTGGTCGTGTGCGAACTTCACCGAAAGGTGCGCACCGTTAATACGGACGTGTGAGATTTTGCGAAAGTTGATTTGGATGTGCGTGCACACCGGAAGCAACGTGTATCCGTCGACAACACCCCGTATCGGTCCTGTTCTGAAACTCGTTGTCACTTCGTGTACGCTCATCGTTTCAAAATGAAACTTACGCCATCGGACTCGTAGCAATACGCTGGTCCTGTGACCCAAGTTTGGTTCGATTCTGAGAACGTTGATAAAATCCCGTATTATGGGCCCTACGGCTCCACTTGATGGGCGATTTTGTGATCGGCTTATCGGAATTCAGTTCTGGATATTCCGTTGGGTTCGTATCGTTGTTCTGGACTTGTGGACACTAAGTTTGACGAATT
This sequence comes from Iris macrosiphon, assembly GCA_036927795.1. Taxonomy (NCBI): domain Eukaryota; kingdom Viridiplantae; phylum Streptophyta; class Magnoliopsida; order Asparagales; family Iridaceae; genus Iris; species Iris macrosiphon. The sequence goes on along the minus strand of JAYESA010000019.1, from coordinate 40,130,015 downwards.
TGGAGAACATTGTCTCTGGCACATTTTTTGGTGCAAAGCGGGCCACATGTGGACCCCGCTTTAACCAGAAACTGTCACTTTTGCCCCTATGTCCAAATTGGACTTATGGACAGACAATTCTACCTATTTGATATCTTCTGAAACTGATGGTAACGTTTATTTCAGCAATTGGAGGAGTACCTGCAGATCCCGCTGATACCAGAGCAGCAGTTGGTAACCAAACCCCAGGCAAGTGTACCTTGTCAATCTTGCAGTATTTGCTACATGTTATTTCCTTGATTTAATTATATGTAAAAATGTTTAACCCAGGACCGTGTGACATTACTTAACATCCGAATAATATTCGGGTGTCAACGCCATACGCGGAGTTGTGTAACGTCACATAGATTGATATCGCTACCCTATACATTTTCGTGCTTACATTATCAAGTACTTCATACCATAGGACACTTGACACTGTTCATGAGACAAAATCTTTCTGAGATATTCATGGTGATTCTGTATATGATACAAGGTTCGTCACATATACTTTATACATGCTTAGATATCATTATGACTTGCTGCATTAGATATGATCTTGCGTGACATGGACATGAGACGTCGTGGACATGAGACGTGTGATTACATTGGGTGGGGAGAGACACACAGGCTACAGGATGATTATATATAAAACCTTATTAATGTGGTGCTCAAAAGTCTAAACCCGAGCTTGACCCATTACGTGCTCAAGACGTTGGATCATTGTGCTTTTGTGAGGTACTTCGCCGATGATGATTTTTATCATTTTGTTGCTTTATGTTGATGACATATTGTTGTTGGGTTAGAATACCACCATGATAGCAGAGTTGTAGTACCAACTGGGCCCGACATTCTCTATAAACAATTTGGACGCAGCGAAGACTATTCTTGGGATAGAGATCAGCCGAAAGAGGGAGAGATTCCAAGCTGCTACACTTGTCCTAAAAGATGTACATTCACCGGGTACTTCAGCGTTTCGGAATGGACGGGTCGAAGAAAGTGAGTAACCCCTTGCTTCTCACTTTAAGTTCACTGAGGAGCAGTGTCCATCTACCGAGGATATAAAAGGAAGATATGCAGCGGGTTCCATATGCCTCAACCATGGAAAGTCTTATGTATGCTATGGTACGTATGAGGCTAGACATTGCTCAAGCAATCGACACTGTTAGCAGGTACACTTCCAATCCAGGAAGGGTACATTGGAATGGGGTCAAGTAAATTCTACGATATCTTCAGGGCATTGCCGATTGGAGACTTTCATTTGGTGGTGACGAGCCGAAGCTGGTTGGGTATACCGACGTTGATATGGCTGGAGATGTAGATACGAGGCGATCGACTTCGGGCTATGTGATGATATTTGCTGGTGGAGCAGTATTGTGGCAGTCGCGTTTGCAGAAGTGTGTTGCCTTGTCGACGACAGAGACAGAGTACATTGCTGCGATGGAGGCTTGAAAGGAGTTGATGTGGATGAAGAAGCTGTTGCAAAAAATTAGGCTAAAACAGGAGCAGTATTATTTGCTTTGTGATAGTCAGAGTGCTATTCACCTTGTGAAGAACCAGATAATTCATAGCCGGTCCAAGCATATTGAGACTCGGTATCAATAGATACGGGATGCTGTTGAGAAGAATGAAGTGGCGCTTGAGAAGGTTTATACAGACGACAACGGAGCATATATGTTCACAAAGATTCTTCCAAGGGGAAATTTTGAGTACTGCAGGCAGATCGTCGGGATGACGATCCCCTCCACATAGTTGTGAAGGAAAAGATTTGTTCGAGTCGGTGGGATTTCCAACTTATGTGGAGAATATCCCAGAGTGCGACGAGCGCCGTCTGTGGTCCGAGAAGCTCGGGGAGATGACGAGTGCCATTCGAGTAGTCGAAGAAACTCGGAAGGAAGAAGGAGCAGTCTGCTGTACAGGGGGAGACAGAGTTTGGGCCGAACTTGGTCCGAGTTCGCTATGGTGTTACAGAACCTCAAAACCGAAGTCGGTCCAAGTTTGGTCGGCTGGCTGAACAAAAATTCAGAGATATTTTATACACCGTTGGATCGTATCCTACGATCTAGGATTAACTGCGGGATTATGGGGGTATATATTAGGTTTTTCTAACCCTAATTCCTAATCAGAACACTAACATATCATCTCAAGGAAGAGGAGAAAAGGAGGCAAGCGTGCCATTGTAATCTTGGAAAGGAGAAAGAATAATTTGAGCCCATTTCGGAGGTGGAGATCATTTTGGGTAATTTATCATTTTCTTCTATCTTCGTGGTGCGATCTATTTTCTGTTCCTAAGTGTTGTGGTGATCCATGTTGGATCGGGAGGAGCTTGTAGAGGGTGTATTTTCTTTATTCCATTAGTGAAGGTTCTTCAGGGTTGGACTCCGATCGTCCCGTAATTTTTTTCGCTAGGGTTTTGCACGTCAAAATTCTATGTGTCTGCGATTTATGGTTTGGTATTTAGTTTGTGCGTTATATTGCTCAGTTCTCTCGTAGGTACTCTCTGGTTTGGGAGAAAGTTTTTGCATAATTGTTCACGCATCTGCATGGTCACGGACAACACGTACACAAGACAAAAATATGGTTCCTCGAACGAGATGCTAACCTGGGCACCAGGATCGTTCGGCCTAGGAGGACAACGAAACTCACTGTGTTGCTAGTAGAAGGACAAAGGGCATTACGAGACCTACAGTCGGACTTGCTACCCGATTTGGAAGGGAGCTAGCATCGTAAGCCAGGCTGAGATGTTGGGCTTCGGTGGGGCTTGTAACCTGCACTCAAAGTGTCCACCACTCACTAGGGATAGTCTGTAAAGCGGCATGTGTATCGTCTGTGATCTTCATATAGATAAGCTGAATGCTAACAACGGTCTTGTGCAGGAAATATAAGTACGATATGTTGTACTGTTTATAGGGATGAACAAGTGGGTTGTTGGTAAGAATTGTTACTAAGCGGTATGTAATATTTTTACATATTCAGTTTATATTGCTGCTTACATTTTATGATTTTATTATGCTGTTGGATATACTGAAACACTGAAATGAACCTAGTCCCTAATATAAAGATCACCATACTTGGCTAATGTATCAGTTGTAATTGAGAAGCTTTGTAATCGGTTGTAAGCCATGTACTCAAAGATCATTATCAATAAAGAGCTACATTTATTCATTTATGTTGTGACTTTAATTTGTCTGCTTATTTTTACTGCTATGTTGTAAGCCCCCTGATTTTTCAAGAATTTTTCTGAAATTTTTTCGGGATTTTTTCTGTCATTAAAACCTAGGTATTTTCTAATTTGATGATTTTTAATTGCTACTAATTAATATTAAAATATTATGGAAATAATATTTTATGGTGTAAAATGGAAAACCGAGCATAGGGTAATTTTCGGTGAATTTATTGGACTCCAGAAGCATTTTTAAAGCCCGAAAAACTATTAATAAATAAACCGATTAAACCCTAATTAAAACCCGGTCTAATTGAAATAAACCAAACCGAACCAAACACTGAACCGAACCAGACCAACCCAGCTTAACGGGTCGGGTCGGGTCGGATCCATCAAACCCGACCCGGACCCGAAACCCAAATCGAAACCCTATCGGATTTCTCCCTGAGTTACTGTTCCGACCCTATAAATCTACCTCGAATTTTGTGCCCCGCCGCCGCCGCCGAAACCCTAACTATCGTCTCCCCGTTCTCCTCCGTGCTGACCGCCGACTCACAGCGCTCAACCCGCAGAACCTCCCCGCACCACCCCTCCGCCTTCATCCTCCTCGCTCCGCCGCCTCACCACCACCCTCTCCCCTCTCGGCCCCCTCAGTCGACGACTCGAACCCCGCCCGTCCTCCGCCTAGCCTGTGCCCTAGCCGACGACTCGAACCTCGCCGTCCCCGTCGTCAGTCTCCACCTTCCCTCTCCTTCTTCCTCCTTTCCCCGCGGCGCTCGACCTCGCCTCCCCTCCTCTACCCTAGCTCAGCCACCACCACTAACAATGACCCTTCACCCCTCGACTACTTCCTCCGCCTCCCGCCTCGCCGCACTGCCCTGTCTCCACAGCGCCGACGACCCCTCGACGACCGCCTCCTCTCTGCCCTCCTCCTCCTCCTCCCAGCACAACCTCGATCCCCTAGCTCGCCGCTCTCGGCCAGCCTCCCTTCCTCGATCCTCAACCCTCGTCGACCCGCTCAGCCACACCGAGCCGCCCGACCAGCAAGGACTGAAACCCTAACCCTAAAACCTAAACGCAGCACAGAACAAGAACACGACTCGGACACGTGAGAAACGGTCTTCGCGAAGCCCTGTTCAGGTACTCGTAACTTTCTGCTCGTAACCCCATTTTCAATTCCGTCAGTTGCGTTGCGTAGCCTGTATGACCCCCTCGGTGCCCGTACAACCCGCTCGGGGCATCGCGTCCTGTGGTGATCGTAAACCGCGATCCAAAAACAGGAAAACCAGACCCTGTTTTATCCCGGAACTGAGTACGCCCCGCCAAATGGGATGACTTGGTCGCACGCGGTCTTTACCGAAACGTACGCGACGTTGATACGGACGTGTAGGATTTCGCAGAAGTCAATTCGGGTGTGCGTGCACACCGGAATCAACGCGTATCCGCCGACACCGCCCCGTATCCGTCGATTCTGGAACACGCTGTAACTTCGTGTACACACGTCGGATCGAGACGAAACTTGCGCCATCGGACTCGTAGCGATACGCTGGTCCTGTGACCCAAGTTTGGTTCGATTCTGAGAACGTTGACGAAATCGCGTGTCGTGGGCCCCACAGGCCCCGCTCGACGGGCGATTTTGTGATCGGCTCATCGGAATTCAATTCTGAAAGTTCCGTTGGGTTCGTATCAGCGTTTCCGACCTGTTGACACTGAGTTTGGTGAATTTGGAGACTTTTGACCCTGACACACTTTTCGGTGCAAAGTGGCCCACATGTGGACCCCGCTTTGGCCCGGAAATGTTGTTTTTGCCCCTGTGTCCAAATTGGACGTAAGGACAGGCATTTCTAGCTATTTGATATTTTCTGAATCTAATGATGATGTTTATTTTAGCAACCGGAGTAGTACCTGCAGATCACACTGAGACCAGAGCTACAGTTGGAGCCAGGACCACAGGCAAGTGTACCTTGCCAAACTTTGCAGTCTTGTTGCATAATCTCTTTGATTCTTTTACATTGTTGTGCATGCTTAACCTAGGACCGTGTGACGTACTTAGCGTCCGATTATTAGTCGGGTGCCAACACCGCACGCGGTGTTGGGTACGGTCATCTAGAGATGGACATTCGTGACACTATATATTCTCGTACTTGTCTTACCAAGTACGCTTGACTCAGGACACTTGACACTATTCACGAGACAGGATTTTCCCGAGATATTCGTGGGGATTCTGTATAGGATACAGGACTTGGACATTATATTCTTAGATATAGTATGACTTGTTGCATTAGTCTTGATCCTGCGTGTCATGGACATGAGACGTGAGATTTCATTGGGTGGGGAGAGTATTACCATATATGTCACTACCATATTCCGAAAACAGGGGTAATTTTGACTTTTTACTATATTTAATATTATGGTAGTTAGAATTAAGTAATTGCGTGATAATTGTTGTTTTGAATAATTATGTGTGATGAGTAATTAAATATAGTATTAGATGCAGTGCTCATTTATTTTAGCTAGTAGACTAGACCTAGAAGCCTAGTAGATGACCACCTGTCAGAATTATAGAGTTCTGTATTTATTATTTTATCTAGAATTTAATTCTTGGAGTTTGTAATTAATTACTGTATTCTATTTAATATTTTTGCGCATTGCCTTTGCTTCGATATTTGGAGCACTATCCAGACTTTTGTCTTCCAACAAATTTCACCATCTTGCCCTAGACGTGCCCGCCTTCAATTCTGCTATTTTTGCAACTCATAATTTTGCTCCCTATGCATTATTTCTGGCCGCACAAAAATCATCGCGGACGTTTATTTTAAAAATTCCTATTTTGTATCGTTGTGCGTTCCAATCGAAATTGGAGGCAATCTTGACCTATTTTTCGTGCGGCCCAAATTAGGGTAATATCCTGTTCTGAGTCTTCTTCATTATTGGTATTGTTGACCTGACCTGATTTTGGCTCCATGTACTCCTAATTAATTGTTGAACACAACTTGCATTTATTTCTATTTAAATTGAGGATACCATTTTATCTGATTCTAAAATCCCAATTTAATTCCAGTGCCCTGCTGATTGAGCCCATACCGATCATACAGTGCCCCCTGACCCTACAAAATACCGGATACTGAATCGCCCGCCAAATTTTCGTCATTTCATGTGTTTGTGCAATTTTCCAAATTTAAGGGGGTTAATTTGCAAATATGCATTATTTGTGTCAACACCCATTGATTAAACCGATGAGGGAGCCTATTAATTTTTAATTAAAAACCCTCATCCCTACATGAATTATTTTCCTTCATGAAATCCTGGCCACCCATTCAAGGGATGCAATCACAACCCTCCATCAAAATCCCCTCATCCTATATATTGACATGTCTACATCAACCCTAATCCCAAAACAAGCCTCCACCTCCATCATCCAACACCAAACCGTAGGCTTCCCATATTTTTTCTCCACTTCTTCTCTTTTCTTCTTCTTCTTCTTCCTCTCTTCTTCTCTTTCCTTCTTCTTTTTATTTTTCTTCTTTTCCTTTCTTTTCTTCTTGGTTTAATTTTAAATTTCAAATAAAGGGGAGGGGGGGAAACCTCCTCTGTGTAAACCCTCTGAGCTTCGGCCCGAGCCTCCGCACTCCGACGCCGGCGGAGTCTGCTGCTCCTCTCTGCGGGAGACCCCGGCCCCCTGCTCACTCCCTCCGGCGTTCAGCCGCTGCAGTCCGGCGGCTGCTCCTCCAGACCTCCCTCCGGTGCTCCCTTTCCTCTCCCCTTTGCTGCTGCCGCACTTACTGTGCATCCGACCGGCGGCCCCTCCGAACTGCTCCGGCGGTCAGCCCCAGCTGCTCCAGTCCGATCCCCGGCGGCTCCCCGCGGCGACTTCCGGCCCGCTGCTCGTGCTCCTCTCCCATCTTCTCCCTCTGTGTACCCCCTGCTGTGTTCAACCCAGGCCGGCCCCTCTGAACCCCGGCGGCCATCCGGCGGCTGCTGCCTCTCCCCGACTCCCCCATCTTCTCCATTTACCACCATCTCCATCCATCACCACCCATCAGCCGGCGGCCAACCCCCGCACCGACTGTTCCCGAGCCGATCCCTCCGGCGGCCCCTGTCCACTCCGACGGCTGCTCTTACTCCCCCGACTCCGGCAGGAGCTGCCGTAGTCCGGCCACCCTGGAGCCCTCACAGTGAGCATCTTTCTCCTCTCCCTCTTTCTTCTATATATATATATATATATATATCTATATATATATATATATGTATATATATATATGTATACATACATACGTATATACGTGAGTATATACATAATATATGTATATGTATATAGTCATTTAATTAAAGTTTAATATATATTAGTATGGTATATATATATATACCTTGTATAATGTATTGTGTGTGTATTCACTATAATGTATATATGTATACATATTTTGTAAATGTATGTATTAATATATATGTATAAGTACATATTTTGTATATGTATATTTATGCATTTTATATATATACTTTGTATATTTTAATATAATTAGTATATGTATATGTATATACTAGTATATGTATTTGTATATATATTGATTAATGTATAGTATAGTGTATGTATTAATGTATAAATATTGCGTATTGGTGTATATAGTATAGTTTAAATTAATATATCTATATGTATGTAATTTTTGGTATAAATGCATAAATAGGTAATTATGTATTTTGGTAAAAATGTATAAATATTTAAATTGTATATTATTTAATTATTAGTAATCAATTGTTTGAGTATAATATGTATTCAAATAAATTCTATAATTAAGTTTGGTATATATATATATATATATTTTGTATATATATATATATATATACTTGATATAATTTCAATATGTATATATGTACATACATTTAATATATTTCTATATATATATATATATATATATATATATATATGATTGATATATATAAATACGTGTTCTACTATATGTGTTTTAAATATATATATACTTAGCATATTTTCAATATATATTTAATTGGTATATTCATCTGTATATAGTATTGTATAATTTAATTGGTATAAATTAGTATATAAAAATAATAGTATACGTACTATTTTGGTGTATATATACATATCTTTATTGTTCAATTGACATAGAGATATATGTGTAGGTATATTTTTGTATAAACCCTTAGTACATTTTTATAATATATACATGTATATTTTGTACTTGTATTTAATTGGAGATATGGTTGTATGTACATACAGGTATTAGTTTTATTTTAAGTGTATATATTTTATACTTATAGCTATTATTGTAATTAAGGGATATATATATATATATAGTTGGCCTATCTAGTAGATGACCCTTACCGTACCTAGCGTAGCCCTAAGGCCAGTGTATTTCTATTGTGTGTTAGTATAGCCCCTGATACAAGTGTTGTAATTGTGATATGTTTATAGGACTGTTGGTTCACCAGGGGATACTCTGGAACAGGATACCAATAAATACCAGCTAAGGACCCAAGGCAAGTACATTCTCTGATAATTTCTAATTCTTGATAATTGCTATAAGTTCAATGATCTTGAAATGTTACAACTGAATCTTTGACACTGTGCTACACAGACTAGTATAGCTTGGATCTGCAGTCATGAGATGTTATCTTGATTATCGTATTGACTTTGTACACGACATGTATATTTAGACATCGTACATGATAGACTTGACTTGCTCGTGTATCGTAACGTGTCATGGTTGGATCCACAGTACTAGTTGGGGGCGGGGAAGTAGTTAGTAAGAAATGTGATCATAACCTCTTATTGTAGTATAGAAATTGTAAGTGTTAATCATGCTCTTCACCCATGATTAGCCAGGCCCTGTAGCTATCGTACATGTTCCCAAGCCGATCATATTTTGAAACTACTATTTCAAACACTTAGAATAGATTACAGTTCCCTATTTTAAATCATATACTACATCACCCGTACATGATACTGTTCCTTGTTCTTTTATTTTCATACATGCACTGACTGTATCATATTGTCTATTGCGTGTCTCTTTACATTGCCTGTCTCTCTTTAATTGCCATTGTATTTATTTTACTGTCTTCTCAGTAGCTAGCATGACATGTTTTATTGTATTATAGACATTATCAATTAATGGAACTGTTATTAGAGAGTGTTGCTTTGCTCCTTCCTGACTGGAAATATTTTTCCAGACTATGCCTTAGAGGACCGCTGTCCGACACTTTATGGACCATATGGTGAGTAGCTGCAGACTTGGTAGTAGTTGTGATTCTGGAAGGTCTAGCCGGAATTATTATTTATTGTTAGTTCTTCAAGTAGACTATTTTGGTACCGAATTTGTCTCCGGCATTTTGATGATTCTTGGATATTGTTGAGTTAGAATATTACTTGTGGACTTGTGTTGTGTTTAATTTTAGTTTTCCTATTCGAAATCGTATCGTGCTGTAATCCTGTGATTGAGTATGTGTTCATCTTATTTGTGTCATCCGTGCCTCCTAATGGAGATTGGATGCTTACGTGATATTAGTTAGATAGTATCAAGACCTTGACAGCGTTCTACCGCCGATGCTGCGGCGTAGGCTGGACGTACCCACGCACTCGTGCCCCTAAACCGGGTGCGGGTCGTGACAATATGAAAGGCTGATTATATTATATATTGACATCTGGATGTGTCTTAGTCTCTGACACAGATCTATGGCACCAGTTCTGGCCCTTCGAGAAAATACTGCTATGAGTTTCTCCGACACTGATCCTGTAGTAGTCTCAGCCCGAGTATGGAATAATGTTCTCATTTGCATATCACTTAGCTGGTTATTTATTTACCCTATTGTTCATTTATTGCTGCACTGCATTTATTTTGGCTTGTATTTTCTATACCTTGCTGTCCCCTGAGGACCTGGATCCGGATTATGTCCCCAGATATTGCAGACGAGATCTACCCCGAGGTTTACGGGACCGGAGCATTGGCATTAGCAGGAGCAGGTGCCTACATTGGAGCAGAACCAGGATCTGAGGACGAGATCGTACCAGAGGACTTCTCTTGAGTATTGGCTTGAGATGCTCATTATTTTCAGTTTCTAGTTATTTACTTTCCAGTCTATTTCATTGATGTAGCAGACTTGTACTCGGATTGTTCTCCGAGACATTTTATTGAGATTTGTCAGTTATTTATTTACTTTATTTCTGTTATTTGATCTGTGATTATCTGTTGTGGATGAGATTAGTATAGACTGTGACTGGTACCACTGGATCTACTTATTGTTATATCACAGCTTAAGTATGCCCTGATGGATCCATTAAATTGGGTTGTCCATCGGTGCGTACTGCTGGCCATTACCACGCGTCCGGTCCCTCGGTATTTTGGGACTGTGGCGTGACATATGTCATTGTTTCTGAGATATATCAGGACTTGTCAATCTTCTTGCCTAGTACAGATGCAATCTACGCTTGTACGGCATCACGCCCGTGGCTACTTTTGATTCTTTAGAATCGGGACGTGACATCTAGAACATATTCTCACATGATTACTGTGTTGGTTTACTTGAGTCAAATTAAGACCGCTCACCAGTTCATTCCTCAATATGCTGACCCCCTCCTCCAGAAGAGTGGGAATCACTTGGACGCTTTGAGCTGTTTTAAGCTCGTTTCGCAACTTAAAGTTATATTTTTTTATGATGTAATTATATTTTGTTTATAAAGGACATAATGTAGGAACATTGTAAATCTCTTGTGTTTGGGAGTTATAAGTCATCTAATATTTTTTATTGTAATAAAATCCAATGTTTGTAGTTGAGTTGTTTTTTTAGCCTAAGTGTCATTATAATTTTGTTCAAAATTATCAATAAAGAAAATTATTTTCCTAAATCTTTTGCCAATCAAATTTTTATGTGTAACCTCTATAACGACATATTTCTAAGATATTTTATCAACAATATTTGTTATTGTCTTGTACAAGTGCATTTTAGACTTGTATCATATCACGTCAAGTGCAACTTTCAGTTCTGCAAAATCGGGCCATGAAATCGACCGATGCAGTCGCTATGATTATTACAAGAGGAAAGAAAGTAACGAATGAAGGATCAACCACTATTATAAATCAATTAAGTAAGAGAACTCTTGTTCATATTGTTAATGCCGGAGTAATGAGGCCATTGAAGTCAGAGTCTAGGTGTACTTACAGAAAGGGTCCAAATAAAAAGACTTTCATACCGACTGACGCGCTATAGGTTAGTTCGACGATGGCTATGCTTACTAACCTATTTGTAAACTCCCAGATTTCTCAGAATTTTAAAATAAATTTTCAAATTTTTTAGTAATTTTTAACTAATTAAAATTAATATTTTTCTGGTATTAAATAATTTTTGTGATTTTATCAAATATTAAAATATTATGAAAAAATAGTTTTTGGTGTAAAATAAATAACTAGACATAGTGTAGTTTTTTAGAATTTATTGGACCCCAGAACTATTTTTAAAGACCTAAAACCTAAAGTTTTTAAATAAACCAAAATAAACCAACCAGAACCGGATTGAACCAACCGGTTTAAACCCTAAATAAACTGAACCGGACCAACCCCTAGCGGGTCGGATTCTAACCCGACCCGGCTACCCAAAACCCGACCCGATATCACTGCTACAGTAACCACAGTGAAATCCGACCGTTCCCCAAATTCCTCCGTCGTTTCTTCCCCGACCGCCGCGATCGCCGCGGCTGTTCACCCGTCGCCGCCGCCTCTTCCCCTCCCCGACCGACAGCCTTCTACAATCGCCGCCTGTCAACCTCCCCAACCACCTATTTAAACCCCCGATCTCCCCCCTCAACCACCACCGCCAACACGATCTCCGCCCGAGCTCCTCCGGCCGACCACCTCTTCTTCCCCGGCGAGAACCCGGCCACCCCAACACCTTCAACCTCCAACTACCACTACAATCTCAGCCCGACCCGGTCAACCCGCCTCCTCAGCCACCGCCTATCCGCCGCCACCCGCCGAGTTTCCCTCCGACGAGCTCCTCCGACCGCCACCAGCTATGCCGTGACCCTCCTCCGACTAGCACAGCACCGCCGCCGCCGCCTGCCGAGCACCGCCGCGTCGCCCGCGTACGCGACGTATAGTCGTTACCGACTCCCTGTTTAGGTGAGAATTTCTCTCTCATCGTCGTGCCGATGTTCGAACGATCTGTTGCGACACGTTCGTTGTGTAACCCTCTCGAACCCCGTGCAATTCGTTCTGGGTATCGCGTCATGTGTCAGTCACAAACTGCGACACAAAAACAGGAAAATAATCTCTATTTTCTGAAAATTCAAAAATTGGTCCCGAACTCCCTGGTTCACAACCGTTTTGCGTGCAACTTGTTAATTAATTCTAAATTTCACTTAAACAGTAATTTAGACCATATAACCAAGTTTTAAAAACATATTTTACTTTATTTTATTGTGTTGTAGATTACAATATATTCGAGGGTAAAAATGACCAAAAACTTGGTATTTAAAAACCCTAATTTTTTCTGGAACTGGGTGCGCCCCGCTAAATGAGGCGACTTGGTCGTGTGCGAACTTCATCGAAAGGTGCGCACCGTCAATACGGATGTGTGAGATTTTGCGGAAGTTGATTTGGATGTGTGTGCACACCGGAATCAACGCGTATCCGTCGACAACACCCCGTGTCGGCCTTGTTCTTAAACTCGTTGTAACTTTGTGTACGCTCGTCGTTTGAAAACAAAACTTATGCCATCAGACTCGTAGCAATACGCTGGTCCTGTGACCCAAGTTTGGTTCGATTCTGAGAACGTTGACAAAATCTCGTATCGTGGGCCCTACGGCTCCACTTGACGGGCAATTTTATGATTGGCTCATCGAAATTCAGTTCTGGATATTCCGTTGGGTTGGTATCATCGTTCTGGACTTGTAGACACTAAGTTTGATGAATTTGAAGAATTTTATCTCTAGCACATTTTTTGATGCGAAGCGGGCCACATGTGGACCCCGATTTGACCAAAAATTGTCACTCTTTTCCCTGTGTCCAAATTGGACTTTTGGACAGGCAACTCTAGTTATTTTATATCCTTTGAACATGATGGTAATATTTATTTCAGCAATCAGAGGAGAACTTGAAGATCCCGCTGATACCGGAGCGACTATTGGTATTCAAATCCCAAACAAGTATACCTTGCCAATCTTGCAGTATTTGCTACATGTTATTCCCTTGATTTAATTATATGATGTATTTATTCAACCTAGAACCGTGTGACATTGCTTAGCGTCCGAATAATATTCGGGTGTCAATGTCGTACGCGGAGTTGTGTAAACGTCACCTAGAGATTGATATCGTGACCCTATCTTCGTGCTTGCATTATCAAGTACGTCATACCACAGGACACTTGACACTGTTCATGAGACAGAATCTTTCTGAGATATTCATGGTGATTCTGTATAGGTTACAGGATTCGAGACATAGAATTTATAGATATGCTTAGCTATCATTATGACTCACTACATTAGTTAGAGGTCATGATCTTGTGTGTCATGGACATGAGACGTGTGATTATATTGGGTGGGAAGAAACACACAGGCTAGAGGCTAATTTTATATATATATTTATTATTGTGAGGTCGTAGACTCTACATCAGAGCTAGTCACTCTACTAGTGATATCACTGCTACCGGCTCCCCAACACAGAGCTCGTAGTGGTCTCAGCATGAGTTCTAGTGATGCTCTCAACTTGCATATCACATAGTTGGTTATATAGTTTATCCTATTGATTCATTTATTTTTGTACTGCATTTACTTTGGCTTGAGTTATTCTTGTACCTTGCTATGTCCCCTGAGGACCTGGAATTCAGATTATGTCCCCAGGTTTAGCAGAGGAGATCTACCCCGAGGTATACGGGACAGGAGCAGACATTGGAGCAGTACCAGAATCCGAGAATGAGGTGATCGCCGAGAATTTCTCCTGAGTATCTGTTTTATCTATACTCAGTCTTTGTTGTTGTTAGACTCTTTTATTTGTTGTTTATTGACTACTGTATCAAACTTATTATCGGGTTGTTCCCCGAGATATATTTTATTGAGACTTGATTTTGCTTTATATTTCATATTGATTGTATTTATTTCTGTGGATGAGATTAGTAGCATAGACCTTTATTATTGTTTTACAGCTTAAGTACACCCTGATGGGTCCATTAAATTGGGTTTGCCCATCGGTGTGTGCTGCTGGCCATTGCCACGTGTCTAGTCCCTCGATATTTTAGGACTGGGGTGTGACATGGTTTTTTGTCACAGGAAAGAGTTCAAAAATGAAGGCACATTTCTAATCATGGTTTGAAATATCATACTAACACCATGACATGATGTTTCCTTAAAACATAACAACCAGTTTAGAACCCCTAGGACAATCGATGCCAAGAAAATTTAGGCCATGATCGACAATGAAACGATAACCATCATCAATTGACGGTTGGTCGAACATACAAGGTTGACGTTAGAGAGCACATGGGCTCGTACTCCACCGGGTGGATTCAGAAAGCATCGAGCATCAAGGTAACCTTGGGGTATAGGTTCCTTTATTTATCGAAGCCTATACAGATGGAATCTACTACGATGTGATTGACGAGCTCGACATAAAAATTGTAGAAAATAGGGGAGGGTGGGCAGAAGTTGTAAGCCCCTGATTTTTCAAAAAATATTAAAATTGGGATTTTTCACAATTTTCTGAAATTTTCTGGGAATTTTCTGAAATGAAAATCAGGGTTTTGAATTATTACATAATTTTTACTTGAAAATAAAAAATATTAAAATATTATAAAAATAATATTTTTGGGTATAAAATAGAAAACTGGACTTAGGGCAATTTTTCTGGAATTTATTGGACCTCGGACCTATTTTTAAATGCCTAAAAACTATTTATTTATTTAATTAATTATTATTAATTATTAATTATTATTATTATCATTTATTTCTGGCCCATCCGGCCCATCCGGCCCAGCCCGGCCTGCGGCCCAACCCGCGGCCCGTCACCCTAACGGGTCGGGTCGGGTCCGCCCGACCGAACCCGACCCGCCGCAGACACGCTCCTCCTCTCTCCCCCCCACGACCGCTCGGCTGACCATTTCCTCCGTCGCGCTTCCCGGCCGCCCGCCCGCTCCGCACGGCCCCGCACCCCCGCGACCTCCGCCCACGACGCCATGACGCCGCCTCCTCCGCCGCCCTGCTCGGCCCCGACCCAACCCTATAAAAAAACCCTAGCCACCCTCTTCTCCGGCCTACCCCGACCACGAACCGCCGCCCTAGCCACCGTGCCGCCCCGCCGATCCTCCGCTCCGGCGCCACCCCCGCGAGGCCGCCAGCCGCCGCAGCTGCTCTCCTCTCCTCCTCCTTCCTCCTCTCCCTCGCCGCAGCGGCTCCCCGACCCAGCACAGCCCGCAGCCGCTGCCGACGTCCTCGCCCGCTCCGGCAGCCGCCGGCGCCGCCGCGCCTTGCCGCGCAGCCGCCCCAGCCCCTCCGGCCAGCCACCCCCTGCCGACGGAGCTCCGGCCATGTCCAAACCCTAACTCTAGCCCTAATTCTCAGATTCGTGTCGGCGTGTCGGACACGACACGTACACGAGAATATCCGATTTTTCGAGCCTCTTCAGGTACTCGTATCTTGCACCCTGTATCTCCGTTTTCAATTCCGTAAATTGCGTTGGGAAGCCTGTATGACCCTCTCGGTGTCCGGACAAACTGTTCGGGACATCGCGTCCTGTGGCAATCGTACACCGCGATCCAAAAACAGGAAAAACCAGACCCTGTTTTACCCCGGAACTGAGTCCGCCCCGCCAAACGGGACGACTTGGTCGCGTGCGGTCTTCACAGATACGTACGCACCGTCGATACGGATGTGTGAGATTTCGCGGAAGCTGATTCGGGTGTACGTGCACACCGGAATCAACGCGTATCCGCGGACATCGCCCCGTATCCGGCTTTTCTGCAATTCACCCTAACTTCGTGCACACTCGTCAGATCGAGACGAAACTTGCGCCATCGGACTCGTAGCGATACGCTGGTCCTGTGGGTCAAGTTTGGTTCGATTCTGAGAACGTTGACGAAATCGCGTGTCGTGGGCCCCACAGGCCCCGCTCGACGGGCGATTTTGTGTTCGGCTCATCGGAATCCAAATCTGGAAGTTCCGTTGGGTTCGTATCAGCGTTCCTGACCTGTTGACACTAAGTTTGGTGAATTTGAAGACTTTTGACCCGGACACGTTTTTCGGTGCAAAGCGGGCCCACCGGCGGACCCCGTTTTGACCCGAAACTGTCGTTTTTGCCCTTGTCTCCAAATTGGACCCAAGGACAGGCGTTTCTAGCTATTTGACATCTTCTGAGCGTGATGGTAATGTCTATTTTAGCTTTTGGACTCATCTCTGGACTTTTCCCCCAAGAACTAATTTAATCAGATCCAAACAACAGGCAAGTACCTGCACTTCAAATTTAACCTTTATATTGTGATAAATAAATTTCCTGCTTTATTTGTACCATTGATGATTATATGTAGAGTTAGAGCACTGGATTTCATGTCTTGAATAATGTATTTCGTGTCTTGCTTTTCGTGTCGGGCGGGAGAATACTAGGAGGCATGTAATTTACCCTTTCCCCCCTGTAATCACTGTGTGCCAGCTGTTGGTACGCGATTGTACCATCAGCCTTATACTTGATTATTCTCGTAGTCATTGTGTACTAGTCGTCTATGACAGCCCTATAGCCTTATAAACCCCTACATGCCAACTAGGTATTCTAAATATACAAGTTCACGCACATAAGTTCCTATCTCGTTACAGTTATATTTCTTGTCACATTTTATTCCTGTTTTACTCGAATTTCTGGTTTATAGCAATCAATCATATTTTACTTCTAGTCTTGTTTTATAACATTATTTCTCAGTTAATTTCACTACTTACTTACGCATTTCTCAATATAATGCTTAGTCAGTTATTTTCTACCTGTCACGAATATTTAGTTTTAATCTTGTTGTGCACTGTGTACTTTGCTCCTTTCCTGATTGGATCTGTTGATTTAGGCGATGATGAGGATCTTGCCCCTACTTATTATGGCCCCTATGAGACAGCAGGTGATACAGTTGCAGAGCCGGTTCCCACCCAGGAGACTACTCCTGCAGAGTAGTTAGCATTAGTTGTTTATTTCCTTTCATCTTAGTAATCGGGTTTGTCCCCGATATAATCTATGGTTCTGTAATAAACTCTGGATCTGATTATCATATTCTGGTTATAAAATCTTAGCATTCTTTTCCTGCTAATTTTTCCTTGCCTATTTAATTATTGTGAATGAGCTAGATTTATCACCTGTGATCATGCCCTAGACAGCGTACTACCGCCGACACTGCGGCGTAGGCTGGACGTACCCACGCACTCGTGCCCGAATTTCCGGGTGCGGGTCGTGACAGAAGTAGGTCAACTAAGCATACATTATACTCAGTATCCTATATACGGTAACGACTTTACAGTAGACTTGGGGGTAACTCTATCAATCATATAGTCTTCCTATTGGCCTAATGTCTTATTCCCAATCAATAAAATCACAAAGTACAAGAGTATCTAAAGAGATATCATAAGGCATCTGAAATGTAACATCAATAGTGATAAGAAACTAGAATATCAAAATTAGAATACTAGTCAAAGAGTTTAAGGGAATGTAGTCATAAGCTAGTCGTGATCTATTACAAACAACTATGGAGTCTAAATAGATTATGAATAGTATTGAAAACTAAGGGCTAACAATATACTATGAAAGTGCGAGAAAAGACGAAATGTAAATGATTGACAATCCATCCCACTAATATAGGATGGTTATTGGATGAATCGGATCGGGAACTCTTTTCTAACTCAAGAACTCAGAAACAAGGAAGGCGTCTCCTTTAACTCAAACTCAATTCAAGATCCACTGAAGGGTCTAGTTTGAATTAGCATAAAGTAAAAACACAAAAAGAGTGATAAGAGAACATAGACCCACTCATGTACGTTTCTCCTGAGACACTGCTTTGCGAGTGATGACCGTTGAGCGGGAGGTGGCAATAAATATTCGGACTCTGCTACGAGATCTGGCCAAGAAAAAATTAGAAAGGATATTCCTCTAACATCATAGTACCACAAATATGCTCATTAAGGAGACAAAACCATTAAATATAACTAATGCACAATAGAACAATTGAAAACGAACAATATTGCCTAAAAGAGTGCAAGAGCTTCGTATTGTACCAATGCACTTATTTCGAAATTAAAATTGACATAAAAGGGAATAACTAACAATCCTAATATGTGAAGGGGCAAGCAATACCCGTGCATGTCCTTGAAAGTAAATATAAACTACGATACAAACAAACTACACACTGCAAACAAGTCACAACCAACAATACATATACAATAATTAATATATCGACACTCCTACAAATAAGGGGAATAGAGTTCCGTATATATATATATGTGTGTGTGTGTGTGTGTGTGTGTGTGTGTGTGTGTGTGTGTGAGTGAGGAGTGATCCATATCCCCGATTTTTGGCATCCCAGAGCATCCCCATGTTATCAACCGTTGAATCTTGTTTAAGTCATCTAATCTTAACCATTGATTTGAATCAATATATATATAGCAGATACTTCCACTTCTACAAGTAAGGGAATTAGATCTCGTGTAGATGGGTCATGCGTAATATACCTAT
The DNA here is from genome assembly GCA_036927795.1 of Iris macrosiphon. NCBI lineage: Eukaryota > Viridiplantae > Streptophyta > Magnoliopsida > Asparagales > Iridaceae > Iris > Iris macrosiphon. Next base: position 40,111,139 of record JAYESA010000019.1, on the reverse strand, counting down.
AAATAGCAATATAACGATCTAGGGGAATAAAGTCCCTTGTAGACGTATCAAATTCATAATATATACAATTATACTATATAAAACACAAGTCATACACGAATAGTTACGGTCATGAGTTATCTACTCTACATTAAGCGTTACAATTTAATTGAATCCAATAATTTTTATCTATCTATCATATGAATGTTAATCAGGTATCGCAAAATTTAATATCTGATGAGAACTAATACATAGAAAACTCAAAATAAAAACAAATACTAGTAAACAACATTAATTGATCATTAATTTAATATTATTTGTGATATGAAATAAGTCAACAAAGATGACAGAATAATTTGTGCACAACAAGACGAGAAACAGAACCAAACAACACATGTAACAAGTTCGACGATATGCCCTAGCTCTAATACCAACGATGTATCTCATCCTGTCGTATTCGATTCGCGTGTCATTTTTTATTAAACATCGACCAAAGTTCTTGTCACACCCCAGATCCAGAATACTAGAGAGCGCAGTAATGACTCAGCCAACCACACATTGTGGAATACAGAAGCAACCCATAATGTGTTAAGGTTGTGTAGAGATATGGGGGTACATAGTACAATCAGGTCTACTAGGGTCAAGAAATTATATATTTCAATCATTCAAACAAGTATCAATAACATAAAATATTTCAGAATAAGCAGTAAGGCGTCCCAAACGTCGCATCAGAATGTTCTTAGCGATCTAGCAAGATAAGACGATAAGCTAGATACAAGATCAAAAGTATACATGACAGTGAGTCATTTGCTTTCTGAATATATTACATTTACGTAGGAAACTAGTGTCCAAATTTGTCGGCTAATAGGTGCCGGTTTAAACATCCAAAAGAATATAGTTCACAAAAGACGAGCAGTAAACAAAGAAATCCACTCGTATCCCTTAGCAGTCATCCTTCGAGTGCGTGCCATCAGTGAGGGAGAAGTAAGCTTGATCCTCAGGTGTTGGCTCTAAACCTGGTCATGCAAAATCAGTGGGGTCAGACCATAAATAGCAAGTAACGCAAAGGAAGCACGAAATGAAGAAACAAAATTAGCTCTAGAGCATGAGATGCATGAGCCAACAATCAATAGCACATGTTCTATCCATGACATGACACGACACCCCTTCACCAAACAAGGGAAGGAAGTGCCTTATCACATCGAGATAGAATACATCCCTTGATTATGGTCAAGCTGAAATAACTCTGCGTCGTATACGTAGTTTCAGTCCACAGCCTATCATACCACAACAACGCTACCGAACAACCAAATAAGGACATGAGTTACACCATTATTACAACATTTTATGTCCCTAATTTCACTTAACAGAAGGCACAATACACAATAAGAGATATTACTTAGGAGAAATATTCTAGCTTTAGTCCATGGATTATCGTAACTTAATGACGCAACCGAACAACCAAATAAGGACATTGGTTGAATCATCATGCCATGATAGCCCACTTTTCCGACACAACACCTCGAGGGTCAGACTTCGAGGGCCACGCCAATGCCGCAGCCCGAGGGACCGACGTCTCAGGAGACACCTAAAGCACAACCAGAGGTTTCATTGCCACCACCTCCACCCTTTCCACCTCAGATATCGCAGTCAGAGGGACAACCATGGATAGTCCAGTTTTTCCAGGCCATGATGCAGGTGCAGTAGCATCAGGCCGAGACTATGAGACAGAGATTGATGGTAGTTCTGGAGAGGCCACATACCCCAGCACCAACACCAGCACCAGTACCTGTTCAGCCAGCTGGTACAATTCGAGGGTTTCGTCAGATGGGTCCGGATACCTTTTCGGGCAGCGAGACCGCAGAGGAGATCTCCGATTGGGTCACCAACATGGAGATGTTACTAGAGGCTTCTCAGCAACCTCCGGACCTTTGGATGACCGTAGTAAGGGCCCAATTAAAAGGTAATGCCCATCACTGGTGGGACTCTATGGAGCGCAGCGTCGGCAAGAAGCAGACTCAGGAGCAATTTCTAGAATACTTCAATGCGAAATACTTTCCGGTTACGGTCAGGAATGTATTATACTCTCAGTTCCTGCACCTGGAGCAAGGGAACGTGACCGTAGACGCGTATGACGCGGAGTTCAGTTGACTTAGTAGATTTGGTGCCGCCCTGATACCCAATGATCTGGAGAATGCCAGAAGATCCCATCATGGTCTGACGTATGAGCTACAGAGGTACACTACCACCCAGGCGAGGATCTCTTACGAGGAGGTTCTGTCAGAGGCCAGGATCCAGGAGGCTATTGGCAGAGGATCGAGGCGTCCCAGTGTAGCTGTACCAGCTAAGGCACAACCAGGAGCAGGAGGACCGATCCGTCATCCAGGAGTGCAGACGCAACAGAGGGTTGTGCCGTATCAGCAGAGAGAGCTACCGACATATCACTTTTGTAGAAAGAAGGGGCATGTTCAGAAAGATTGCAGGAGAAGATTAGGGCAGTATTTGAGGTACGGATCGAACCAACATCAGACTCAGGAGCGTTCCCAGTATGTCAATAGAGCCCAACAGATAGTGCAAAGGCCAGTTCCACCGGTCCTAGGTATGTCCGCATCATTGCTTGATAATTTATAGCTTATTATGTGTTTATTTTAATTTCGAGGACAAAATTCTTATAAATTGGGTAGATTATAAACCCCCTGACCCAAATCTAGGATTATAATTCATTTAGGATTATTTTTGAATTATTTAATGGAGTTATTAATTTGTCGCTTTTAATTTAATTCCCTTGGTGTACCTTACCGTTGCTTCGATGTTTGGAGCGCTACTCTAGCTTCTTCCTTCAAACAAATTTTATACACTTAACCTAGACGTGCCATCCTTCCATTCTGACCTTTGTATAACTCATAAATACCCTCTCTTGTGCTTTATTTTAGTCGCACAATATTCGTTATAATTATCTATTTTTAAATCCAAATAAATCCAGCTATGCATCTTTGTCCGTTCCTATCGAAATTGGAGGCACAATCTCGATCCATTTTGTGCAACCCAATTTATGACAATATTCTATTCTTAGTCTACTACGTCCATGACACTTGTGTCCCACCCAATTTTAATCCTATGCATTTATATTTAATTAAAGAACACCTTTGACACTAATTTTAATTAAATTGGTGTAATGACTCAACCTAACCCAAAACTAGACCCAACACAAACCAAACCCCCACTCACACCCTCAAGGTTCATACTAAACACCACACGCCATTTTAATCTACTATATCACACCAAACATGATATTTTCCTCATCCAATCCCAATCTCCCTTGTTTGTGCAATTTCTAAATTGTTAGGGGCTTTTGTGCAAATAGGCAACTAGGTGTCCACCTCCCATTGGAGAAAAGCCATAAAGAAACCACCCTCCATTTTTTGACCGGTCCCCTATGTTTTTCCCCTATTTTGTGTGTACAACACACCACCTTTTCACCTACCTCATCCACACCCTCCATTCAAAATCTATCCCATCCTAGCCACCCATTTCTTCATGAAAAATCCCCCCCATCCTTAGAAAAAAGCCATGTGGCTGGCCCTAATTCCCATGCCCTCCTTCTCTCTCTCTCTTTCTCTCTCTCTCTCTCTTTTTCCTACATAAATACCTCCTTCCTCTCTCCCAATTTCAGCCAACACCTAACCGAAACCCTAAAAACCGAACTCCTCCTCCTTCTTCTTCCTCCTCCGGCCAACTCCTCCCCTCCTCCTTCCTTGACTTCTTCTCCTCCTCTGACAAACGAGATTAGATATTTACTTGCCGTATGATAACATATTGGAATCGATAGTATTTTAGGACACCGTAGTATGCTTCGTCGGGTCCATTAAATTGGGAAATCCTTCGGAGTCGTATTAGCTGGCCATTGCCACATGGCCTGGTCTTGCATATTTTGGGACTGGGGCGTGACAGATATATAGTATCCGTAGTGCCCAGCCGTTTCTCCCAGCTAATTTAGGGTGGCTCGACATACACGATCTCGGGATACTGTCCCCCTCCAATGCTCTACAACTTAAGTTCCCTAGTTAAACCTAGTTTAATAGAATCTAATATGGTGGTCACATGAACATTCTTCTTTAAGTACTTTAAGTACGGGCACTCTTGATACGAACCCATATTGTTACTCGAAAGTTAAATATGGATTTACCCCAGTGTAATGCAATAATCATTACTATCTAGCCACGACTAAAGTCATTGTCCAACTACCAGATCTGTGCATAAAAATAATTACATATATCACGTAGCGGGAGTATGTGGCACGATGACTCACTATATATATATATATCAAGTAGCACTCTCTGTGCGATCAAGTGTATTAGCACGGATACAATAGTCAGTGTAGGAACAAGTTCTAGTATCAAGGTTAAGGTCAAGATCATGGACAAGTTATTAATTAACAAGTCATTCAGAACATGACAGTTAAGCATTGGTCATATTAATTATTATTTTATTATATCGATAGATGAGAATAAGAGTAGTGCGAGAACTCCTCGTGATCAGATCCACAATCCTTAAACCAAATAAGGACCAGGATTGCATACATTCCCCCGAGTTGAACTACGCCACATATTCTATCCAACGTATAATAAGACGATCAAAGGAAATTAGTAAGTGCATATAAGGCCACTTCTATAAGGCTCATGTCACCTACTTAGTCAATTTAGCAAAGGGCCACATCTGGGTCATACAAGTCATTTCTAAGTTTAACACATAGCATCACAATCATTCAATCAAACGTGATTATTTTTAAACCAAGCAAGTGTTCAACGTATGCATGAAACATTAAGCGCATATCCAGGGTGCCGCATGAAGTCGAGGCCGCATGGATGTCAAGGCCATATGTAGTCGCGGCAAGTCCACTCTTTCGGACAAGTGCAATGTAACATGCAATAAATGCAAGTCAGAAAAAATAACAAAGTGATGGATGTGACCAATGTGACATGCAATCAAGTGTGTCAGAAGAACAAGACAACATCATGAAAAGATGAGCCAAGGCGGTGCTGAGTCATGCATTTTAAGAAATAGAAAACGCATAGCTCTAGGTCGCATGCTCCTCTTGGCCGCATACACACTTGGCTGCATGAAATCTTTTTGGACTTAGTAAAATTTTATTCATTCAAGTTTCATGCATTTAGCCAAGGGGTGAATGTGCATATTCAGTCATGCGTCCAACAAGATGTCTGCATGCCGACTCGGAGCGAGAAGTCCAGGCCGCATGCCAGGCGTGCCTCATGGAGCTCCTTCATCCCAGAACAACAAGTTTCGGCCATGGAAGCTCCGATAACCCAAGTTTTGTTTCTTCCATGGAAAACCTTAAACATAGTCCAAATTCAACAAAGTAAATTTCTAAACTAATCAAAATCAAGTGTTCATCAATATAGAACAACAAGTTTTCAAAAATAAAAATTTTAAGAGATCAAAACCTAAGAAAACTCAAGAACACATAAAAAGCTCTAAACTAAAAATGTAGATCTACACTAATCCATCCACCAAATCCGAAAATACTAAGTTCTAAACATATGGAGAATCAAATAGCAAACATAATGAACTCATAAAATAGAAGGTTTCTCCATTTTCATGCAAGGTATACTTGCCTATGGAGGGAGAGAGAAAACCTAAAAGAGAGAATGGAAAGAAAATAATGAGAAGAGAGGGTGTGTGTTTTGGTTTATATAGGGAGGTTTTGGATTCACTTAACCAATGGTTCAAGTCATGACCAAGCCATGATCTCAAAATAAACCAAGAACCAACTCTACCAAAAAATAGTCTGGCCTCCAACCAACCTGACAATCATGCCAACAAGGAAGAATACGTTCCAAATACGTATATCAGGAACGAGGAGTGACAGTTCTAGTAATCAAATTTAACAATATTTTATTAGTTATATACGTGTGTGTTCACTTGTGTAGAGTACTTAATGGAAGTGTATGTCAAGTTACATCAAATTGACCTAAATAAAAATTTATCGACAAAGTAAAACTTGCAAATGAATGATATAAATTAAAGAGCCAAATTATATCATGGAAGTTGCCCCGGTGACTTACAATTAATTCATAAATCAGAAAGAAAAAAAATAATACTAAAACACGAAGATAGAAAATCGAGTTCGTAACCTCCTTCGTGAGCATGATGAACTTGCTGATGAAAACCTAATGACGAGATTCTTCTATAGTCCTCCTCCTTGTTAAATAAAAGGCATATGTTATGCTCTTGAATTTTTCTAGGGTTAAAACATGTTTAGCAGCTTTATGTTGGTGAAAAATGATTAAATTCTTTTTAGTAATGGACTATCAGCTTTACATTTTAAATTGATTAAATGCTTTAATTTTTAGCATTTAATCAATCAGTTAGGCAACATTATTATCTTAAAAAATTCATTTGTGGGGGTAAACTTATAGATTAATTTTTAGGAGAAAAAAAAAGTAAAGCTATTCTAAGCTACTAAAGATAAGAATGAAGTAAAATGAATGAAAATAGAGGTGCGTTTAATAACACCATTCAAAAAAGACAGAAAATAAAAGAACAAAATCTAGAACTATGCTTGTATTTATAGAAATAAAAAAAAACGATTATATAGATAAAATAATCTTTCGTTATAGTTTTTGCAACTTTTTTTTTTAATGTCGTTTCTACCAAATTAGAAACTAAATTTAAAAAAAAAAAAAAATCGAACATCATACCCAACGCTACAACCCCACGGGCAGTTTTGCCCCCCTTATTCCTATTCTACCAGCAGCTTTTAATTGCACTCCATCCTTCCTTTTGAGTGAAAATTCTGAAGGAATCCACCAAAATATGTCATCACGTCCAGAGAGCAAGTACAATTGTGTAAATTGTTTATATTGATGAATGTAACAATAATAACAGAAGAGTACTTTCTACTTGGATGTGGTTCAGTTGGAATCCACATTAAACAAAACTGAACCACATTAAACAATCAATGCCAAATCTCAGTAGCAGTTAATACTTTGCTTTTGATGACGATATTATAGTTTTATGCGAGTATAATAATACTCAATACTCTGGTCCATAAGGAGCAGACTTTAACAAATAATGAATATGATTTATCAACTACTCTCGACGAAGACTTTATAATTTTATATCATTCCTACTTGTAAGTCCATCAAACGGGAAGGTTATGATTCCCGTATCAAAGTTCATCTGTCATCTAGCCGGCTTCAAGTTTAGACGATCTAAACATGAGCATAGAATTTCAAAATTTACAAATGTTTTGTATTTTTCACTTAGTTTTGGATGTTTTAGATCAACATTGAAAAATCACCAATGTGTATATCTCAATATATATAGTTATGTTTAGTATTGGTATATGCAAATGGGGTGAAAGTTCACGTGAGTTGACTTTTCTAGAGAGATTAAGTGTGAACTTCATTATGACAATATTTGTTTTGTCATCACCTTTGAAAAATTTTCCTTAGGAGTTTAGTCCTGACTCGGACTCGGACTCGGACTCGGACACGGGCTTAAGGGCGCAAAGTGGCACAAAGTGGCACTTTGTTGGCGCACATTGCACATCAGCATCGTCGCATGACGCTCCTGCGCTCCTCTATGCGCGAGTTACATGCAACGGTTGCTAGCTCGGGCACATGTTTCGTGGCGCATGCGACCAGGCGCTATGCGGCCAAAGCGATATGTGTCTCTGTTCTATGCGGCCAAGGCACTATGCATACAAGCGTTATGTGGGCAGGGGCTATGCGGCCAGGGTCTTTGTGGCCTGGGGCTATGCGGCCTGACGCTATGCGGCTAGGTTTAGATGAGATAGTCGCGTGTGGAGGGGACAGGGTCTGCCTTAGGCGGCGCATGCGGTGCATGATTTTCTGTGCCTTCCGGAATATGGGGCGCGAGCGGCTGCTTTCTGCGTCTGGCGACGCTATCTGCCTCGTACAGTACAGCGTGTCAGGCGACGGAGATGGTGTATGCGGCGCGTATGGCGCATGCGGCTCTAACACCCAGATTTTGGAGGATCTGGACCGTCAGCTCATATACAGCCTGGTGTTTCGTCAGGCCACATTGGTGCTTTTTTCTATATATATAGAGGACCTTATCTTTCATTTTAGGAGAGAGATAACAGATGAAAAACCGAGAACACCAGATCATATGTAGCCTAGAGTGTCTCTCTCTCACATGGTATTTTTCGAGTATTTTTTGAAGGTGACATTAAGCGTTCCAGAAGTTCATTCGTGAACTTGCTGGGTCCTGGGGGCAGATCGTCTGTACGACGAATCTTGCTTTGAGCAACGGTGGTTTTGACCACCCCAGCAAAGAGTTTTTCTTCAACATTTCTCTTTGCTTCGTTCTTTCTCACTGTAACGTCTGCGAACGCAACGAGAAGAACATTTTCTTGTTGGTAGTTGTAATCTTCATTATCTTCGGTGTTTGGTTGTAACTTGTTATTGGTTAGTGCTTCGATGGAAATAAGTTATATCACATAAGGAACTTTAGTGTGAATCTCTGATCTCGACGACAACATGGGTTCCAGTAGAGAGCGGACCTTCAGGTCTCGCTAGTAGCTCTACTATTGCTCGCGTTCTACAATCTTTGATCTGTCTCGGGACTAACAATCTCAAAGCAAGATCCGAAGAAAGATGTAGAGCATCCGATCAAATCTTCTCAGTAATAAGTTTTTACAAACTTGAGGAGATTGACGGGATACACTTCGAATATTTGGATGAGGGAATGAGTCATTTGTCAAATGTTGAAAGTGAGTTATCAGAACATACCATTTCCCAGGATGGAGGAGTTAGCTTTTGAATGACGCACATTCCAGTTGGAAGAAAGATTACAAGATAACCAAGGATTGTTGAGTTTGTGCATGATAGGACTTAGCGTAAGACAGTTCTTGGCGGATGACAGTCTCTTACCGCTTGGTAGTTTTTGGCCGTATAGCAGTTTCTTGCCGCATGGCAGTCTCTTGCAGCATAGAAGATTCTTGGCGCATTGAAGGTCCTGCCGCATGGCAAAACTGGCCGCATAGTGGCTTATGCGCATGAACGTCTCTACGCATGGCAAGATTGGCGCATGGTGACCTAAGTGCATAAAAGTCACTATACTAGACAGGACTTAGCACATGGCTGGAATTGGAGCTTGAAAGCAGAAACAATTAAAACCAATATAGTAAGGTAAAGCTAAACTTGGTTCCTTTGATTACTTAACTTGGTTGCTATTATTGCGTAGGTTGAGTCATCAAGCGTTGCTGCTGACTGGTGGGTAGACACTGGTGCATCTGGCCACGCATGCTCTGAAAAAGAGCAGTTCACCAAAAAAGAGCACTATCTTAGAAGAAGGTCTCTATGGCGAACAAGTGTCAAGCAGAAGATCTAGGGATCAGGATTATGATTCAGGACTTTCGGCTTGAGGAAGAGATTGCTTTTATTGAGTTATGACATATCTGACTAAGACATGTCATTTTCGACAAAGATGTTTATTTCAGGGATATGTCCAAAATGTGGGTGTAAGGAGGTGGAGACATGTGATGATGGCTATGTTTAGACATAGATAGTCAGGAAGCCGTTTAGACGGATGACTACAAGAACATATCCTATAAAGCTGGTGCGCTCAGATATCTGTGACTTTTATTCTCCACAAAGGACCGAGATAAATTTTATCACTTATTTCTTCGACGATTTCTCGAGAAACGTGTTCACGTATCTTCTCATAATCGAAGGATGAAGCGTTCAAGAACCTCAGGGACTTCAAGTTTGAAGCTGAGCGTCATATCGGTCTACAACTCAATAGACTCAGAGGTTTTTTATTCGAAGAGCATTGTTCTTTGGATTCGCATCGTTCAGCTTAGAACATGGAATTGACTATGGAACATGCATCATTCTTTAGATTCACATCGTTCAGCATAGAACATGAAATTGACTATGGAACATGCATCGTTCTTTGAATTCACATCGTTCATCTTAGAACGTGGAATTGACTATGGAACATGTATCATTTTTTGGATTCGCATTATTCAGCCTAGAACATGGAATTGACTATGGAACAGCATCTTCGTACTCTTCCAATCCATTGAAGGTGCAGATAGAAAGGACCAACAGTTGACAGTAATGGTGATTTCTATATTATTGTACAAATAGTATTCCAGATAGTCTGTGGGAGAAGGTTGCACTTACGGTCATGTCCTTAGTACCGTTTGTCACTTCTGATGTAACTCTGGTTCAAATTCAGATCTACATGAATATCGTTCGATTGTGGGGGATTTTCGGAGGACCGTATCAGCCAGATTTGTTGGCACTTCTGTAGAAGAAGACTTAGTCCAGGAAGGAGTTATCTTTTAAGAGACAACATTTAAACCAAAACTCGAAGAGTAGTCAGCTAGAAGATTCAGGAGGTCGAAAGACCAAAAATGATCTTGTTACCTATCGTATGGAGGTTGTACCACTTACCAATGATGAGACAATGAAGACTAGGGACTTAGTTTGCTGAGAGGAGGCAGTCCATAAAGAGATTGACCCCGTAACAACACTTGAATATTGATCAATTTGCTTGAAGGAGCTAAATATATCAGATGCTTATATATCTTCAGTAGAAGAAAATGGAAGCAGACCGAAAAGTTGAGTTCAAGACTGTGCTTGTAGCCTAGGGGTTTTCTCAGATAGAGGTGACTGAGTTTTGTGGCACCTCGTTAAAGTGTTATATAGCAGGATGATGATTGTCGTAGCTGTTTTTCATAAGCTGATTGTTTATCAGATGAAGGAAAGAAATAAGTCTTGGAGGAAGACAGTCATGAGAGATACACGGACAACGGTTAGAATTATTTTCATTCAGGTTTGAAGGCAGTCTGCGGGTTGGTAATATCTTAAATACAGCCTGAAGCAAATCCCAGGATGTGGCAGCAGAAGTTTGACAAGTCATTTAGTTAAAGTTATCGCAGGATCAGCGAGACAGACAAGTGTGTGTACACAAAGTTCGCTGATAAGAAATGAGTCATCTTTTGTATCTATGTGGACGACTTGCTAAATTCCAACTGTGGATATAGAAGTGTCACTAGAACAAAGATGTACTTTTGTCCAAGCATAGGACATGGGATTGCGGATGTCGTCCTAAGGATATAAGATAATCCGGATGTCAGGTGGGCTTTCTTAGTCACAAGCTCTCTGCATAAGACGATTAGTCACACGCTTTGGGTATATGGGTCGATACTCCTCAGGTGTAACATGAATATAAAGAATCATAATCCAAGGGAAAGCATCAGACAGTTGGTGTACTCGAGCATCATCAGGTGCATGATTCAAGCTGCGAGTACCACCAGGCCCGATATAGCTCTCGTTGTAGGGATGCTGAGTCAGTTCACGAGCAGTATATGTGTTGTTAAATACTGGAAGCTATGAAAAGATTCATCAGTATTCTCAAGTGGACTCAGTAGTATATCTTGCACTACATCAGTTATACAGATATGATGGAATGATTCAGTGATGCCAGTTTATACTCAGGAAAGAAGAGTAGAAGATCCACAAGAGGACATGACTTCTCCAGGAGTGGTCTGCTATATAGTGAAAGTCGAAGAAGCATTCTTTACTCTCAGAGTTTTTTGCACTATCAGCTACAGCATATAAATCAAGATAGCTCTCGAAGTTCTTAGATGATCTTCCTATGGTTAGTATACAGATTCGGGTGATACTGACATACTGTAAAAATCAGGAAGCTGCAGTAGTGGCATCTATTCATCTATTCAGAGGTCTGAAGAAAACTTTGTAGATAAAATACAAGACACTGAATGAGCGAGCTAGTATGGATCATTATAGTGGTCAATGTTTGGAGCCAGGTGATTCTGGTGAATCTGTTCATGATAGGTCTCAAGGGCCAGTACAAGACACTGAATAAGCGCAGCTAGCGTAGATCATTACAGTGGTTAATATTCGCTGCCACGTGATTCTGGTGGATTCGTTCATGATAGGCCTTAAGGGCCAGTACAGAACACTAAATGAGCGCAGCTAGCATGGATCATTAGAGTCACTAAAAGATCGGAGTTATGTAAATCTGGAGGATCCGTTCATATTAGGCCTCAAGTGCAAGCTGATCATAAGCACTATAAAGGAGCATATTCCTCCATTCTACGGTGAGGTGACACCACCATAAGGTACCTTGACAGGGTAAGGCCTCGGCTTCGGGCCATATCCCAGCGGCAGTAGCACCGCATATAGTCGACGTCAAGCACTATAAAGGAGCATATTTCTCCATGTTACTGTAGGGTGACACTACCATGAGGTACCTCGATAGGGTAAATCCTCGGTTGAGGGCCATGTCATAGCGGCAGTAACCTGCACATAGTCAAGAACACAACAGATATGGGCTTGGAGGACCTCGGGTATTGCGTCTCTGCAATCCTACCATTTAGTTTTGTGCTATTAGTTCAAAGAAAAATCTACCAGACATCTAGCTATTGGTTCAAGGGAGGACCATTGACCAGGAGAATACCAGGTACAGTGGATAGTCCTTAGGGACATTGTTGGATACGTACCCGAAATAACTGTGGTCTACTATTTGTTGTTGATCAAAAAATTTCCTGTGGGAGGATGGCTTTGATGCCTTAATAAGTTATGGGGCAGAGTGAATATCCGGCGTGCGATACAGGAAGCACGAGTAGTTTCAGCACTACAAAGGACGTGTATCCCACGCTACAATGGCGTAACACCACAGAGGGATTGAACCTCGGTTTTGGGCCATGTCATAGCGGCGGTAGCACCACACATAGGCAGGTAGTCTAATGCTAAAAAAAGATAGAGAGTGGTAGTACAGCACTACAAAGTGGCTTGTGACCAAATGCTATAGTGGGTAACACCACATGAGGGAGTGAACCTCGACTTCGAGCCATGTCACAGCGGCGTGCACCGCACGAAAGTGCAAGGCTTCATACTGGAAGGTAGTACAATACTACTAAGAGGCATGTGACCTCATGCTATAGTGGGTGACACCACATATGGGAGTGAACCTCGGCTTTAATCCATGTCACAACGGCGTAGCACCATACATGAGTGCAAGTCTCCATGTTGTGTGAAGTAACAACACTACTATGAGGCATGTGTCCTCATACTACTATGTTATGACACCACAAGAGGAGGGTCCTCGGCTTTGGGCGGCCATGTATTGCGTTGTAGCACCACACAGAAGCGTAAGGCTTCATGTCAGATAATAAAGTCTCTATAATGGAAGAACTCACCTAAGTGTATGGAAAGAGATACAGACCGTCTCTTGACGGAAAGCTTGTTGATGCCCAAGATACATACACTGAGACCAGTTCAGCATAGGGCCTTTAACGTGCGACCGGATAGCACAGCTGAGTTTATTGTGTGAGTGAGAAGAATAGCAGCTATGGTGCAGAATTCAAGGCATAGTCCATGTCACATCCCGATTTCCATAATATCGATAGTCATCCCCCGGACGTGATGCCATACGTTCGTAGGTTGTACATCGGACAAGGCCAAGGTATTTTATATAACGAGCACATATTTAGAGTACGCAAATAATTAAACACAATATTGATAAAAAAAAAGTTCTATTTATTGATAATGAACATCTTTTACAAACTCTGAAAAAAGTCAGATTGTTGCCGCAGGGGCTTAAAAAATTGGACACAAAATGAGATAGTCGTCCGGTACATTACATTATTTTACTAAAACTTCAAAAGCTATAGACACCTTCGGACGAAGCTATCGTCTTTCCACGGAGATAAATAAGATATGTGCATGAGCTCCTGGAACCTTAAAACGTTGCTTTAAGGGCACGATCAGGGCATGCCGGTAGGTAGACTGGATTGAGAAGTCGCTCTAGCTCCTTGCAGGATCTTCTTGGCACAGGAAACCTATTGCAACGAGGGTCAGTACATCAAAATATACTCGTGAAGGCGAGCTAACCCAACTATACCAATCAATACATTGATTATATAAAGCATGCAAGTTATTATGTGGTCTTCTATCTTGCCTTAGTTTAATTTACAAGCATGCAGTAGTTATGGAAATTCACTTAAATAACCATGCTACCGATTGATCACTTTACCTGTCCGTCTGAACCACCTGCACAACACTAACCATGACCTTCCCTGACACGAAGACATAGTTAGCTTGTACAGTTTAAATATACGAGGAGATCACTGGCACATTGCCATAGTGGACGAGTTATAATCTCGGGATGGAATGACATGCAACGAATGAAACATGGGCGTTATAGAACATCCCGTCTAAAGCAGGCGACTCTCAAGGAGTTTAGTCCGGAACGGATCGGTGCCAGTGCCCCAGCGATCGTCCGCAGAAACTAAGACCTTATGCACAAATTGTCCGTGACCCAATAAATTCTAACTAAGTTATTGATCAAGGCAGTTTAAGGGAACACAAGCACGAGACAAGTGACATAGCAAGATCTACTTTGCATAGTCTCCATGTTCAGTTTATTTTATAGCAAGGTGTGGTATATACATAGCACAATAATAGAAAAAGTGTATATTCTAACTAGAATTGAAATATAATTAAAGAATATTCTAAGCAAACTAGCATGCAACAAGGTAACCGTTCATAAGTTGATTAACAAGCATCAAGTAATTCAAGTCTATTCTATTTTACCTTGAGATCTTTTAGTTATTATGGTATCGTCTGATCGAAAAAATCAAGAGAGAAAGATTTATTGGTGTGAAGACTTGGAAGAAGGATTAACTTATCGAATTATAGATACACACAAGTTGGTTGGGGAGAGAAAAGGAAAGAGGTACTTCAAGACTTCGCTTGCGTGACGTCTACTGCATGATCACTTGCATTGTCATAAACAGACGATCAATAGTTCTTCTCATATTTTCAAGATCAAAACAAAAGTGCAGTTCAACGAACGAAAGCAATAAAATTTATTAAAATCGTTCAAGAAAATGTAAATCCTAAAACCAACTCGAAAGCATGAAAGCAACAAAGCGACAGCGAAAACTAGGCAAAAAAAATATGCAGCGGAGAGGTCCCTCTTGTCTCTGCCGCTAAGCCCATCCTTGGGGCATAGTCCACTGAATATGGAAATCCATTTCGAAGAAGCCAATCCATAATGAGAAAAAGATCTTAATTCAATCTATCCCGATCGAACGATACCGAAAGTATTTCTTAGCCGCGCTCCCCGAAAAGGGAAAACGGGGCACCATATCCTAACCAAATAATAAGAAGTTTCATCCACAAAACTTAGGAATAGAATATACCACTATAAACAATGAAGGAAAGTTTTCCTCTATCTCAGACTCAAGCTCCCATGTCGACTCTTCGACCAAATGATTCCTCGAAAGCACGCACACGAGAGGAGCCAAATAACTTCGAAGCAGCTTTTTTTTTCGATCCAAGATCCGTACATGGTGTTCAACATACGTCAAGTACACCTTCAAGTCCAGTTAATCAAGATCCACCATATGACTCGAATCGTACACCTACTTTCTAAGATATAAAATGTGGAAGATATCGTGCACTTCAGATAATGACGGTGGCAGGACAATCTGATATGCGACTGGGGTGACTCGTTTGAGTATTTCGAATGGGCCGACGAATCTTGGGCTTATCTTCCCTTTTGCTCCAAATCTGGTAACACCTCGCATGAGGAAGACTTTAAGAAATACATGATAACCTTCTAAGAATTCAAGAGGTTGACGATGTATGTTTGAGTAACTTTTCTGACGGCTTTGTGCTCCCTTCAGTCGTTCGCGTATCAAACGGATCTTTTGGACGGTTTGCTCTACAAGTTCTGGGAAAATAATTTATCGTTCACCAACTTTATCCCAACAGATCGGGGATCTACACTTTCGCCCATAAAATGCCTCATACGATGCTATTTGAATGCTGGATTGATAGCTATTATTGAATGCAAATTCAGCTAACGGTAGATGCATGTCCCAAATTGACTTCAAGTCCAAGGCACAGAGCGTAACATGTCTTCAAGGATTTGGTTTACCTACTCCGTTTGGTCATCTGTCTGAGGATGGTAGGCGGAACTGAACTTCAACTTCGTTCCCGTTGCCGACAGAAGACTCTTCCAGATACGTGATAAGAATCGTCCATCTCGATCAGAGACAATGGATATAGGTACACCATGGAGTCGAATAATCTTATTGAGGTAGATCTCCGTCAGACGGTCGGCACTCCAAGTAACTTTAATAGGAAAAAAGTGAGCTGGCTTGGTGAGTCGATCGACGATGACCCAGATGGCACCATTTTCTTATTGCATCTTTGGCAAACTAATAATAAAATCCATAGTTATGTGTTCCCATTTCCACTCCGGTATAGCAAGATTCTGCATCTCTCCGCCCGGATTCTGGTGCTCGGCCTTTACTCGCTGACAAGCCATACTTTACGACACAAACATCGCCATATTCCTCTTCATGATGTGCCCCCAAAATATCATACAGAGGTCTTGATACATCTTCGTGCTTCCTAGATGTGAAGTGTAACTTACATAGTGGGCTTCAGTGAGTATCTCTTTTCTGAGGTTTTAATCGTTAGAAACACACAATCTTTCCTTCACCCTCATTATTCCATCCACGCTCATCGCAAAGTCGGTCATCTTTCCTGCTGAGATAAGATTGTGTATATTCTCTAGGAATAGCTTGTCCTTTTGAGCGGACTTGACCATCTCCAATAGGTCCGGTTTGAGGCACAACTGAGCCGCCTGTGTCCCCTTTTTTGTATCTGATTCGGAGTGTAATGCCCAAACTTTACAGATCTTTTTTTAGCCTGTCATCGATAGCTAAGCTCCCAACAAACACCCGACTCAGTGCATCAGCTACAATGTTGCCCTTATCCAGTGTATATCAGATTATCAAGTCAAAGTCGCTAAGGAGTTCGAGCCAACGTCGTTGCCGTAAATTCAGATCATTCTGAGTATAGAGATACTTGAGGCTGTTATGATCCGTAAAAAATTTATACGGTACACCATAGAGATAATGCCGCCATAACTTCAATACGAATACTACCACTGCCAGTTCCAGATCGTGCGTTGGATAGTTCCTTTCGTGAGGCTTTAACTGCCTCGACGCAAAGGCTATCACCTTGTCCCTCTGTATAAGGACGCATCCTAAACCCTTGCCTGAAGCATTGCTATAAATCTTAAAATTATCGGGCCCGTCCGGAAGAGTAAGAGGTGCTGAGACGAGTCGTTGCTTTAATTCTACAAATAAAGCTTCACAGTCATCCGATCAAGCGAACGTTACTCCCTTTCGAGTGAGATGTGTCAGAGGTGAAGCGATCCTTGAAAAATCTTTTATGAATCTCCTATAGTAGCCCGCTAGACCAAGGAAGCTCCGAATGTTGCTGGCCGACTCAGGTCTTGTTTACTCCATGATGGCTTCAATTTTTTTTGGATCGACTGAGATGCCCACCGCAGGAATGACGTACCTAAGAAAAGATATGTCATCCAACCAGAATTCACACTTACTTAGTTTTGCAAACAACTTATTGTCTCGTAGAGTTTGAAGCACCATCCGCAGGTGTCCTGCGTGTTCATCCTCATTCTTCAAGTACACTAAGATCTCGTCTATGAATACGACCACAAACTTATCAAGGAATGGTCAGAATACACGGTTTATTAAATCCATAAATGAGGCGGGAGTATTCATCAGTCCGAACGACATGACAGAAAACTCATAGTGGCCATAACGGGTGCGAAATGCTAACTTTGACATGTCCTCGACTTGATGTTTAATTGGTGGTAGCCAGAGCGAAGGTCTATCTTTGAAAAAACCGACGTCCCTTTCAGCTGATCAAATAGGTCATCGATCCTGGGCAGGGGATACTTGTTTCTGATAGTGAACTTATTTAGTTTCCGGTAGTCTATGCACAGTCGCAACGTCCAATCTTTCTTCTTCACAAACAGCACCAGCGTGCCCCAAAAAGATACGCTCAGAGGAATATACCCACGGTCAAGCAGCTCTTGTAGTTATTACTTTAACTCTTTTAGTTCTGCAGGGGCCATTCGATACGGAGCTTTGGAAATCGGTTGGATATTTGGGAAGGTATCGATGGTGAACTTTATTTCTTGGTCGGGTGGCATGCCAAGTAGTTCGTTCGGAAATACATCAGAAAATTATGCCACAACGAAAGAAAACTCAAAGTTTGTACAATCCTGCTGCGTTTCTCGAATCGATGCTTAGTATCTCTCACATCTAGAATATAGCATCTGCCGAGCTGACATCGTAGACATCATCATACAGGTCTTCGGCGCTTCTGTTGCTGAACCACTCAGGTAGCAGAATTTGGCCTCTCCAGGTAGACGAAAGAAGACTCGTTCCTCTGCACATTCAATAGTTGCTTGGAAAGCGCCGAGCCAATCCATTCCCAATATGATGTCATAATCCTGAACATCTAGGACTAACACATCAAGCGATAGTTTCCTTCCTTCAATACAGACGTGATCGACCTGACATACTGAATGAACAGGTATCTTCATGCCCGATGGGTGCTAAAAATAAGGTCTAGGTATTATGATGTCATTTCTATTTTGTTTTCCATGGGAAAATTTGTGGATATAAAACTATGCGTAGCACCATAATCAAATAGCACTCGAGGAGGTATGTTATTGAAAAGCAATATGCCTAAGACAATGGTGTCCGAAGCGAGGGCCTCTTCCGATGTCAAAGTGTACACCATGCCTTGATCTTGATGACGCACTTGTTGCGTCGGAGCATGATTTATATGTAAAGGGCGACGATCAGAGGAGCGCGGACAGTCACGAATTCCATGGTTAGGATCACCACAACGGAATCACAACCTGATCCTTCGACGATATTTATTTTCAGTGTGCCCTTGTCTGTTGCAGTAGGTACAATGTTGCCCTGGATTTCCTCTCGGATGATCGCCATTATTTGGACGCTTTGGAGTAGTATTTTATCCCGCGTTGCTAGGACAGTGACGGCAGCAACTGAAGGATACGGCAGTTCAAAAAAAAGGGCATAATTGAGAACTTCTTGCATAGTCAGATAATGGAGAACGACCACGTGCGTATGGATGGCAGGTCGCATGCTGCCTTCAAATTGTCTCGCATGACTCCCGCATCAGGTAGGTAGGAGCTTGCAAATTTGGTGAGCCCATTAAATTCAGTGGAGTACAACTTTACTGTCATGTTGCCTTGCCGAAGCTACACGAACTCATTCTCCTTCTGCCGAGGTACGGGAGGGGGTATAAACTCCTCTTCAAATGTGCTACAGAAGGTAGCCCATGCGATTATCTCATCTTTTTTGTCTACGGAGAGCGATCTTCGATGCACATCCCACCAATCGTGCACGTTCAAGTTGAGTTGTAGTTGGGCACACGAAACTCGCTTTTCCTCAGGTACCGCTAGCAATTTGAAGTGGTCCTCATGCTCTGCCAGCCAATCTAGAGCCACGACCGGATCTTCAATCCCCCGGAAAGATGTGTTACAAACCTTTTTGAAGTAGACAAAGTTGAAAGTAGTCACATCTTTCTTCTTTTAAGTTTGAGGCATTTTGACTTCAGGCATGGGTCGTTCTACCGGTGTCGCTACTGTCGTTGCAGAATGGTTGGAGGCTAAGGTCTGAACGATCTACTGCAGGGCATCTACCTGCTTCTATTGGACTATAAATTGGGCTTCAAGATTTTTTTTTGAACTTGCTTTAAAGATCCTCAGCCCGCTTCTCGGCTCGCTCATTGTGAGCCCCATCCCTCTGTTGGCTTGCTTCAAGCATCCGCATCATTCGCTCAATCGGGTCGACGGGAGGCATAGCTCGCTGGCTTTCGAAACTTTTCGAGATATTGAAACTACTTTACTGGGCTTGTGCCTCTCTTTGTGCTAGCGCTGATGCTTGCGCTTGAGTCATTCCTTCAAAAGAAAGTAACTTGCTTCAGGTTCATAATGTATTATGGACTCACTGTATAGCACACATCTTATTTTGGCCAAACGAGTTCAAGAGTTCGTATAGGGAATAGATCGTTGAATGAACTTTCAGACACGAGGGTCAAAGAAACTTGAAGCTGTGCTCTGATACCAATATATCACACCCCGATTTTCGTAAAAGCGATAGTCGTCCCCCGAGCGTGATGTCGTGCGTTCCTAGATTTTGTATCGCACAAGGCCAAGGTATTTTTGTATAATGAGCACATCTTTAGAGTACGCAGATAATTGAGATGCAAGAAAAAGTTCTCTTTATTGATAATGAACATCATTTACAAACTCTTGAATAAGTCAGATGGTTGTCGCACGGACTTACAAAAGTGGACGCAAAATGAGATAGCCGTCCAGTACATTATATTATTTTTCTAAAACTTCAAAAGCTATAGACACCTTTGGGTGAAACTATCGCCTTTCTACTAAGTTGCATAAGAAAGGTGCACGAACTCCTGGAACTTCAAAACGTCATTTTAAGGGCACGATCAGGGCATGTCGGTAGGTGGACTAGATTGGAAAGTCGTTCTAGCTCCTTGCAGGATCTCCTTGGCGCGGGAAACATGTTGCAATGAGGGTCAGTACATCGAAAGGCACTAGTGAAGGCGAGCTAACCCAACTATACCAATCAACGCGTTGATTATGTGAAGCATACAAGTTATTATTTGGTCTTCTATCTTGCCTTTGTTCAATTTACAAGCAGGCAGTAGTTATGAAAATTTACTTAAATAACTAAGCCACTGCTTGGTGACTTTACCTGACCGTCTGAACCGCCTGCACAATACTTACCATGACCTTTCCCGACACGAAGATATAGTTAGCTTGCACAGTTTATATATATGAGGGGATCAATGGCACATTGCCATAGTGGACGAGTTATAGTCTCGAGATGGAATGACATGCAATACATGGAACATGGGAGTTACAGGTCATCCCGTCCGAATCAGACGACTATCAGGGAGTTCCGTCCGGACCGGATCGGTGCCAGTGCCCCAGCGACCGTTCGCATGAACTAAGACCTTGTGCACAAGTTCTCCGTGACCAAAAGAAGTCTAACTAAGTTATCGATCAAGGCAGTTTAAGGTAACACAAGCACGAGACAAGTGACATGGCATGGTCTGTTTTGCATAGTCTTCTTGTTCAGTTTATTTCATAGCAAGGTGTGTTCTATACATATCAAAATAATAGAAGAATTGTATATTCTAACTAGAATTAAAACATGATTAAAGAACATTCTAAGCGAACTAGCATTCAACAAGGTAACTGTTCACAAGTTGATTGACAAGCATCAAGTAATTCAAGTCTATTCTATTTTATCTTGACATCTTTTAGTTATTATGGTATCGTCTGATCGGAACAATCAAGATGACAAGATTTATAGGTATGAAGACTTAGAAAAAAGATCAACTTATCGAATTATAGCCACTCAAAAGTTGGTTGGGGAGAGAAAATGAAAGAGGTACTTCAAGACTCCGCTCGTACGACGTCTACTGCACGATCACCTGTATTGCTACAAACAATCGATCAATACATCTTCTCCTATTTCCAAGCTCGAAACGAAAGTGCAGTTCAACGAAAGAAAGCAATAAAATCTATCAAAACCGTTCAAGAAAATACAAATCCAAAAACCAACTCGCAAGCATGAAAGTAACAATGCGATAACAAAAACTAGGCAAGAAAACTTGCAGCGAAAGGTTCCACTTGACTCTATCACTAAGTACATCCTTGGAGTACGGTCCACTGAATATGGAAATTGATTCCAATCCATAACGAGAAAAAAGATCTTGATTCAATCTATCCTGATCGAACGATACCGAAAGTATTTTTTAGCCGTGTTCCCCAAAAAGGGGAAACGGGGCACCACAGTCCATTCTTGTATCATACTGTTGTTTGACCCATGCGAAAAGATTCAAGTCGTCGGCGATATCTATCCTAATGCATGACGGCAGTCACTGTGAGGAACGATCAACCATATATTTTGATATATGTGTCGGATTGTTGGTAGTTTCTACTTATTTTTGGGGGTTTTAGTCCCACATTGGAAAACCACCAATGTATATATCTCAATACATATAGTTATGCTTAGTATTGGTATATACACATGGGATGAAGGCCCATGTGGGTTGACTTTCCTAGAGGGATTAAGTGTGAACTCCATTATGATAATCTTTGTTTTGTCACCACATTTGGAAAGTTTTTCTTAGAGCTAAGCCCTGAAGGGGCTTAGCGACTCGGACTTGGGTACAGGCTTGTAAACACCCAGATTTTTAGAAATTTTAATTATAATTTTTTGATATTTTTCTGTATTTTTTATTAATTAAAAATAAATATTCTTCAGGGATTAATATTTTTAGGAATTAAAATAAATATTAAAATATTACAAAAATTATATTTTTGAGTGTATAATTAATAGTAAGATGTTGTGTAATTTTTTTTGGAATTTATTGGGCTCAAAAACTATTTTTTTAATAGCTAAAAAGTATTAATTTTAAATAAACCAAACTAAACCAGACCGAACCAACTTGAACCGAACCAAAACAAACCAAATTAAACCTAACCCAACCACTATTGGATCCTACCCTACCCGACCCGCCAATCTGTACCCGACCCGACCCGCTATCATTTATATACAGTAACTAGAAATTTTTTAAAATCTCGTAACCGCCGCGACCTGCCAACTCCCCGCCGCCGCGACCCCGCCGTCAGCCAACGACCCCTCAGTTCGTCTCCCTAACCACCAGTGACCTCTCCGGTCCCCCTTCCCGTAATCACCACCGGCAACCCCTATAAAAAAAAACCCCACCACCATTACAACCACCGCCATCTCCGACTCACCTCCGGCCACACCATCACCCCGATGACTCCGGCCACCCCGACGACGGCGACGACGACAAAGACGAACGTTGCACCACCACTACCCACAACCACCACCACAGCAGCCGCAGCAACCAGCCGATGATCGACCACCGTCGCCCGCCACCATCCACGTGCAGCACACCGCGGACGACCCCTGTTTTGAGTGAGTTAACTTCCTCCTCGTTGCATCAATTTTTGATCGGCCTATTGCGTAGTGATCGCAGCATGACCCTCTCGAACCTTGTATAATTAGTTTGGGGTATCGTGTCATGTGTCGATCGTAAATTGTGACACAAAACAGGGGAAAATAACCCAATTTATTGTTCAAGAAACTGTCCCAAACTTCCAAGTTCATGGCCGTTTTACTTTCAACCTAGTTTATATTTCTAAATTCCACTTGAACAATAAATTAGAAAATATAAACAAGTTTTAATCCCATTAAGTAGATCATTTTAGTTTGTTGTATGTTATGTTTTATTCCTGGTTAAAGTTGACCAAAAATATGGTTTTTAAAACCCAAAATTTCTCGAAATTGGGTGCGTCCCGCTGAACGAGACACTTCGTCGTATGCGAATTACATCGAAAGGCGCATATCATCAATACAGACTTGTGGAATTTTGCAAAAGTTGATTTGGATGTGCGTGCATACCGGAATCAACGTATATCCGTCGAAAAGTCCCGTATCAGGCTTGTTCTGACACTCGTCATAATTGTGTGTGTGCTTATCATTTCGTAACGAAACTTGACCCATCGGATTCATAGCGTTACTTTGGTCCTGTGACCCAAGTTTGGTTCATTTCTGAGAACGTTGACAAAACCTAGTTTCGTGGGCCCCACGGCTCCACTTGACGGACGATTTCGTGATCGGCTCATCGGAATTTAGTTTTGGACATACCCTTGGGTTCGTATCATCGTTCTAGACTCTTAGACACTAAGTTTGATAAATTTGGAAAATTTTGTCTCTGGCATGTTTTTCGGTGCGGAGTGGGCCACATGTGGACCAGAAACTGTCAATTTTATCCATGTGTCCAAATTAGACTTATGGGTAGTCAATTCTAGATATTTTATGTATTCTAAGAGTGATGGTAATGTTTGTTTCAGCATCCGGAGGCGTACCTGGAGATTTGGTTGTTACCGGAGCAACTGAAGGAGTTCAAACCACATGCAAGTGTACCTTGTCAACTTATAGTAAATCATGTTATATTATTGACTTGTGTTTCATTTTATATATTCTTTTGATGTGCCTGCTCAACCTAGGACCGTGAGACGTTGCTTAACGTCCGAACAATATTTGGGTGTCGACGTCGTACGCGGAGTCGTGTAACATCACTTAGAGAGTTGATAACACGATCATATATTTTTGTGCTTGCTTTACCAAGTACGTCATACCATAGGACACTTGACACTATTCATGAGACAAAAAATTTCCTGAGTTATTCATGGTGATTCTGTATAGGCTTACAGGGTTCGTGTCATAAGACTTGCATATACATAGATATTATTATGACTCGATATATTAGCTAGAGGTTATGATCTTGCGTGTTATGGACATGAGACGTCGTGGACATGAGACATGTGATTACATTGGGTGGGAAGAGACACAGGCTACAGGCTGATTACATACATATATATTTATTATTGCGGTGCTTTAGTCTCTGTTCCAGAGCTTGGCCCACTACGTGATATTACTACTACAGGCTCCCTGACACAGAGCTTGTAGTGGTCTCAGCCTGAGTACTAGTGATGCTCTCATTTGCATATCACATAGTTGGTTATATAGTTTGCCCTGTTGATATATTTTTACATACTGTATTTTTTTGGCTTGAGTTATTCTTGTACCTTTCTATGTCCCCTGAAGACCTGGATCCAGATTATGTCCCCAGGTATAGCAGAGAAGATCTACCCCGAGGTATATGGACAAGAGCAGACACTGGACCAGTACCAGCACCAGAGGACGAGGTGGTGTCAGAAGATTTCTCCTGAGTATTTTGTTATATACTCAGTTATTTCTGTTTCTTGATACTCTATTTTCTGATTACTGTACTAAACTCATTATCGGGTTGTTCTCCGAGATATTTTTTTGAGACTTGTTATTGGATTATATTTCTCTTTGATTAGTCTGACATTTTGAATTATGTTTACCTTCTGTGGATGAGAATAGAATTAGACTGTGACATGTATCGTAGTCCATTATATTTGTTTTATAGCTTAAGTACACTCTAAAGGGTCCATTAAATTGGGTTTGCCCATTGAAGGTGCTACTGGCCATTGCCACGTGGCTAGTCCCTCGATATTTTGGGAGTGGGACGTGACAAGGCTCAAGGGCGCAAAGTGGCACAAAGTGGCGCTTTGTTGGCGCACTTTGTACTTTGCACGTCAGTATCGTCGCATGACGCTCGTGCGCTCCTTTATATCCGAGATGCATGCAACGGTTGCTAGCTCGGGCACATGCTTCATGGCCCACGCGACCTGGCGCTATGCGTCTCGGCGCTATGCGGCCAAGACACTATGCGTTCAGGCGTTATAAGCCCAGGGGTTATGCGGCTTGGCGTTATGCGACCATGGGCTACGCGGCCAGGCGCTATGCGGTCAGGGTCTTTGTGGCCAAGCACTATGCTGCCTAGGGCTATGCGGCCTGACGCTATACGGTCAGGTTTGGATGAACGAGTCGCATGTAGAGGAGAGAAGGTACTTTAGGCGGTACATGTGGCGCATGGTTTTCTGTGCCTTCCGAAATATGCGACGTATGCGGCGCGAGCGGCTGCTTTTTGCGTTTGGCAGCGCTGTCTGCCTCGTACAGTACATCGTATTAGGCGGTGGAGACGGCGTATGCGGCTCTGACACCCAGATTTTGGGAGATATGGTCGGTCAGCACATATGCGGCCTGGTGTTTTGTCAGGCCTCATAGGTGTTGTTTTTCTCTATATATAGAGGACCTCATCTTTCATTTGAGGAGAGAGATAATAGATGAAAAATTGAGAACATTAGATCTTATGCGGCCCAGGGTGTCTCCCTTTCACATAGTATTTTTCGATTATTTTTCAAAGGTGACATTGAGTGTTCTAGAAGTTCTTTTATGAACTTGCTGGTTTGGGGGCAGATCGTCTGTACGGCGAATCTTGCTTTGAGCAACGGTGGTTTTGACTACCCCAGCAATGAGATTTTCTTCAGCATTTCTCTTTGCTTTATTTTTTCTCATTGTAACGTCTGTGAACACTAAGAGAAGAACGTTTTCTTGTTGCTAGTTGTAATCTCCATTATCTTCGGAGTTTGGTTATAACATATTATTGGTTCGTGCTTCGTTGAAAAATTGAGTTATATCAGATGAGGAACTCTTGTGTGAATCTCTGATCTCGACGACAACTTTGGTTCCAATAGAGCGCGGACATTCGGATCTCGCTAGTAGCTCTGTTATGACCCGCGTTCCACCATCTTTGATCCGTCTCAGGACTAACAACAAATCTTCCTATTTTCAGGATTATGTCAAAAATTTATATAGGAGCTCCTGATTTAATCGTCTGGTCCGGATTGATCCAAAATTTATATATGGATGTTCATTTTCAGAATCGATCCAAAATTTACATAAAAATTTCTATTTTTAGGATTGTCAGACTCCATTTTTACTAGAACCGATCATGTCTGTCACTCATGATCCGTTTGGTCTGAGAAAAAGTGAGAGGAAAAAAATAGACGAAAAAGTGAGACGAAAAAAAGTAGACGAAAAAAGGTAAAGAAAATATTCCATTTTTTTGGTTGGTAAAAAAAGAAAGAAGAAACAGAATGATTAATTTTTCCTCCTAACTTATGAAATTCAATACATCAAAAAAATAAAAATGGAGACATATCCTAATTTATAATTATATCCTATTAAAATTATATTATTTAAAAATTATTTAATGAACTCAAATCTTAAATGAATATTTTTAATTAAAAATATAATTGATAAAATCTTTTTTTTTTCTTTCACTTTACTTTCACTTTCCGTACCAAACAGTAAGAAAATAATATTTTTTTATATATAGATAAAAAATATATATCTCAACTTTTTTTCTTTTGTTTTATTTCTCCGTTATTTCTACCAAACTGAGCCTCAGAAAATGTGTACGTATACAAATTATATCAGAATTACATGAAACGGGTGTACAGAGTTTTTGTGTGATGAATCGTGGAGAAGTTAATTAAAGGCCAGGTTTGGAAAATTAATTGAGTCCCTACTCGAAATTAAAGAAATTTGTCCTCCAACCGAAGCTTTCTTCCTTCTTTTGGTTTCCGTGCCCTTCCCGTTAAAGTAAAGTCACGTTCACCAATGAGAGAGAGAGAGAGAGAGAGAGAGAGAGAGAGGCGGCGGGCGTTGGCGATGGCGGTGGTTAGGACCTTTTTTCCAGCTTTTGTATTGGCCAGTCACAGAGAAGCACACTTGAGATGTCACGATGCTCATGAAAGTTGGCTCTTTAATTTACTAATTTGAATGCTGAGCCACCCAATATTTTATCTACTATAAATTTACTGAGCACACCACCTCAGGTGTCTCAAACCAATGTAGTTAGTTATAAAATGTTAAGAGTTATTTCTATTTACATCATAATTGTTAATCATATTTTTATTTTAATTAGTATTATTTTGTATTTTTTTCATAATCAGTTAATTATATTTATAATTACCAAAAAAATCTAATTTTTGAGAATTAAAAGAATAGTACTACTTAAAATAAAAATAAAAAGTAGTAAAAATATAATTAGTAATTAAAAGAATAAATATAAATAACTAAAATAATAATTTATATTTGTTCTGTGCGATGGTTTCGTATTATTGATACGTTTTGAAGATTAAAAATATAGAAACTGTTTTATGATAACAATAAACTTTATGTGATATGCTTTTGCTTAGTCTTTAAAAGAAACAATATATGCTGTATTATTTTTCGTAATACAATCCTATATTTTTTTTATTAGTTTGTTTAGTTTTATTCTAATAGTAACTGAAAGCGGAAAGGATAAGGTTTGTTTCCGAAAACTAGTCTTTTTTTTTTAAGTAACGACAGTAACAAATCCAATCATATTCCTCCATGCCATGCAGCCAAAAAATACAATAGTAGGGGTAGTAATTAATTTTTTATTCTATTTTTTTTTTCGTTCGAATTTAATTTTTTTATCCTATTTCTGTTTTAAAATAGTGTTTAAATTTCAAATTTTATTGTACAGAAAATAATTTTAAATAAATTAGTAACAAATGAGAACTTTTATGAGAAATTTAATGTAACGAAATATTTCGGCAACACAAATGACAAAATTTTGAAAAAATAGTTTTTTATTTACTTTGTGATATTTTTGCCAACTTGGTTGGCAAAAATATGACATACGATTTTTTTTTGGTTTATTTTCTTTTGAGTTTTATTTGATTTTTTTTTGCTGGTTTGGTTTTTTCAGAAAGAGTGATTTTGTTTAGTTTTATTTAGGTTTAGTCCTCTTTTAAAAAATTGTTGTAGCAATAATTTTTTTAAGTAAATTAGAAATAAAATAAAATTTTAACATCCAAAATAAAATATGCTATCATTGAGCATCCAAAAATTAAAAAAAAAATTGTTGTAAAAAATTACGTCTGCCGCCGAGCATACTTCGAGCGGCCATAACTATTTTTTCGATAATCGTTTTTCGTCATAAAATAGGTCGATTTGTAAGTTTTTGACGAGAGTAACACAATTCGTCTAGAAAAAAAAAATCATCCGAAGCAAGACGCACATGATACAGACAAAAATTTAAATTTTAAAACTTTAAAGTATTATAACTTTTGACCGAGAGATCGAAACAAGGTCCAGCTTGTGCAAAAATGACCGTAACGAAAAGTACTATGGCATAAACTGTTTCACGATTTGACGGACTTTAAAAAATTTAGAATCGTAAAAAAATGATATTTCGATCTCCAAATTTTACGTTCGGTAATTTTATTTTCAGATTTTTTTTTATATTTTGATATTAACGAGTAAAAATTAGTGTCTCCAGACCCTCAAATATTATCATATAATATATCAGTGTGAAGATGATTAAAAATGGGACAAGAATATATTTTTTATCTTTTAACGATAAAATTATTTTTTTATAAATAAATTACTAATCGTAATAAAATCGATTTAACTTTCGATTACGGTATAAACTTTAAGGGTATACTTGACAATTGTGGGAGTAGCGGTTATAAGGTATTTTATAGTAGCGGTTATGAGTGATCTAGTTTTGAGTGGTTTTAAGTAGCGGTTATGGACGAGAGCAATTATGAAAGTTTTTTTAACAATAATAAATAAAATAAATAATTTGAGGTTTTCATAAACAATCGAATGTTTTCATAAATAGAATAATAAAACCCCTCAAAACCAGTGCCTTATAAAAAATTACCAAGCAGAGGTTTTCATAAACAATCGTTCAAAAATATCCCAAAATCGGTGAAAACACCGTTAGCAACCAAAATATTTTTAGAGAATTTTGCCAACTCAGTTGGCGAACTATTTCGTTACTGTTATAGTTTTCAATTTTTTTTTTCATTTTTTCTAATTTATTTAAAAAGTTATAGGTATAACAAAATTTCTGCAAAATTAAACCAAATTAAAATTTTATACTAATTTATTTAAAAAATTATTGCTACAAGATTTTTTATTAAATAACGAAACAGAAAAATTACTGTAGCAAAATTAATTTATATTAAATTAATACAAACGAAACAATTTTACCTAAATTAAAAATAAAGAAACAGTCCGCCAACTCAGTTGGCAGAAAACAGACGCAGCTGACACGTGTGTATAGCAAAAGGTAAACGTGGGCCCCAACCTAGACCACTGCTCAATTTTTGCCAACTGAGTTGGCCGAAATTGTGCTTGCATAATTTCGGCCAACTTGGTTGGCAGAATTTAGGCAGTGGACCCGCGGGTTGGGGTGGTTTGGTTTATGAATATTTTTTTAATTAGTTATATTTTGGTTTTTTTATTTAGTTTTTTTCTATTTAGTTTTATTTTGGATTTTGATTTGTTTGATTTAGTTTTTTTTATTTAGTTTAGTTTTGAATTTGATTTAAGAAAATTTACTTTAACGAAATAAAATTTAAATAAATTAATTGTAAAAAAAAATTTTAAAAAAGAAACTGTTTGGTTTTTTTAGAAAATTGTAAAGAAAAAATTTCTGTTTGCAATGTCTGATAAGAAAAAAAACTAAATGAAGAAAAAAAACTAGTATTTTTTTTGTCCTCTAAGGTTTAGTTTATTTTACTGGTTTAGTTTTTTTTTTATATAAAAAAAATAAGAAGACTAAGTAAAGAAGAAAGACAAATAATAGGTTGGGGAATGATTTGGTTTTTATTTGGGTTTGAAATTGGGTCTAGGTCTATGGATTGGTGTTGGTTTTGTAGTTGGTTTATGTCCAACGACTATTTCACAACCGCTCTTTCAACGGCTCTTTTATTTTTTCAACGTTCATATCCAACGTTCGTCTAACGTTCGTTTCGAAGTTACCTATATAAACTTAGTATTTGTTTCATATCAGCATATCAAACATTACAAAAAAAAATTATTTCTTTCCATACGAAGTTTTTTTCTTTCTACACAGGAGAAGCTCAGTTCAATATACGATCTTTGAAGTCCATTTTCTTGTTGCCATGGATCAAAGTATAACAATACTATGCTTGCTTGGTGGTATACTAAATAGGTTAACTTATGAAGGAGGTTTAGTTGAAGTTCTTTTAATTGATCGAAATATTTCGTTTGATAATTTTTATTGGTACATATTTATCTATCTAATTGTATAAATTTAGTTAGTGAGGAAGCATGAAAATTTATTCTTGAAGTTAATATCCAATCACCGTATATTAATATTTTTGTGACTCCACCACCACATCCACCAAGAATTAGTAGTGCTCATAGTTCTTCTCACCAAGTTATTTCATTTACTGAAAAAGAACATAGAGTAGATGATGGTAATACCGACGATAAAAATAGCGATAATTTAATAGAAAATATAGATGATGAACTTGATGATAATGTTGATAGTTTAAACAATTTATTCATTGGAAGAGAATTTATGAATCGTCATGCATTTAGAAGTTTTATTAGTGATATAACAATTAAAAAAAATATTGTTGCAGGGCTACTAGAAACAATGCCAGTGGAATTGTATATAAATATAATGTTTCTAGTTGTAATTGGAGAGTGTACGCTAAAGCCTTTGGCAACGGCGAAACATTCGTCATTAGTACGCTAGAAAATGTACATTCTTGTTTAGGTGGACTTACAACGAAAAATCATCCATTAGCGACAACTATATGGGTTAAGAATAAGATTATAGATAAAATTCGTGATAATCAGTCGTATAGTCCATCGCATGTTATAAAGGATATCTATAGGGAACACCGAATACATATTAAATATTGTAAAGCTTGGAAAGCTAGAGAAATTGCTCTATCAGAAATAAATACTAGTTATTTTAATGCATATAGTAGTCTTGAAGAGTATGTTTTTACAATCATTGAGACAAATCCAGGTAGCATATGTTATATAAAGACTACAGAAAATAATAAGTTTCAAAGAATTTTTATTTGTTTCAAAGTCTTGAGGAGTATGATTTTTACATGCTAGATTCAAATTTGGAAGCTGAAATATTAAGTAGAATCCAATTAATTCATATAAAAAAAACTACGAAGACAAACATTTTTATCAATAAAATACGTACATTCTTATTTACACGTTGATACCATTCACGATAACAAGCATCATCAACGGCCCGATGTTGGAATCGCAACTCATCATATCGGTAGGATCGGTTACTGATAAGCGGAGCTCCCCACCAAGATCTATAGACAATTGTCATGCCCCAGTCCCAAAATACCGAGGGACTAGACACGTGGGAATGGCCAGCAGCACACTACAATGGGCAAACCCAATTTAATGGACCCATCATGGTGTACTTAAGCTGTAAAACAACTATAAGATACTAATCTCATCCACAGCAGATAATCACAAAATAAATGTCAGAATAATCAAGATAAAATATATCCAACAAATCTCAATAAAAATCTCGAAGAACAATCCGATAATGAGTTTGATACAGCAGTTCAATAGACATGAAATAAGAGTCCAGCAATAGAAATAACTGAGTATAATAAACCAGATACTTAGGAGAAATCCTCTGTGATCACCTCGTCCTCTGGTTCTGGTACTGCTCCAATATTTGCTCATGTCCCGTACACCTCGGGATAGATCTCCTCGGCTAAACCTGGGGACATAATCCGAATTCCAGGTCCTCATGGGACATAGTAAGGTACAAGAATAACTCAAGACAAAGTAAATACAGTACAATAATAAATGAATTAATAGGGTAAACTATGTAACTAGCTACGTGACATGCAAATGAGAGCATTAATCATACTCAGCCTGAAACTACCATAGGCTCTGTGTCGGAGAAATCCATAGCAGCATTTATCTCGAAGGGCCAGAACTTGTGCCAAAGCTTTGTGTCAGAGTCTAAGGCACCTCCAGAAAACTACATATATATAATATAATCAGCCTTTAATATGGTAATATTCTCCCCACCCAATGTAATCACACGTCTCATGTTCATGACACGCAAGACCATGACCTATAACTGATACAGTGAGTCATAATGATAGCTTATCATATGTATAAAGTCTATGTCATGAATCCTGTAACCTATACAGAATCACCATGAATATCTCAGGAAGATTATGTCTCATGAACAGTGTCAAGTGTCCTATGGTATGATGTACTTGATAATGCAAGCACGAAGATATATAGGGTCGCGATATCAATCTCTAGCGACGTTTACACAACTCCTCGTACGACGTTGACACCCGAATATTATTCGGATGCTAAGCAATGTCACCCGGTCCTAGGTTGAACAATTATATCATATAATTAAATCAGGGGAATAACATGTAGCAAGTACTACAAGATTGGCAAGGTACACTTATTTGGGGCTTGAATTCCAACAGTTGCTCCAGTTACAATGGGATTTGCAGGTACTCCTCCAGTTGCTGAAATAAATACTATCATTATGTTCAGAAGATATGAAATAGTTAGAATTGCATGTCCATAAGTCCAATTTGGACACAGGGGCAAAATTGACAGTTTCTGGTCAAAGCGGGGTCCACATGTGGCCCACTTCGCACCGAAAAATGTGCCAGAGACGAAGTTCTCCAAATTCATCAAACTTAGTGTCTACAAGTCCAGAACGACGATACAAACCCAACGGAACATTCAGAACTGGATTTCGATGAGCCGATCACAAAATCGCCCGTCAAGTGGTGTCGTGGGGTCCACGATACGGGATTTTGCCAACGTTCTCAGAATTGAACCAAACTTCGGTCACAGGACCAACGTATCGCTACGAGTCCGATGGCGCAAGTTTTGTTTCGAAACGACGAGCACACACGAAGTTACAACGAGTTTTAGAACATGGCCGATACGGAACGTTGTCGACGGATACGCGTTGATTTTGGTGTGCTCGCACATCCAAACCAACTTCCGCAAAATCCCACATGTCCGTATTGACAGTGTGCACCTTTTGGTATAATTCGCACACGACCAAGTCGCCTCGTTTAGCGGGACACACCCAGTTTTGGGAAAAATTAGGATTTTGAATAACCAATTTTTTGGTCATTTTCATCCACGAATAAATTACAATATAAAGATCATTAAATTAATCTAATTACAGGGTTTTAATCTCGGTTATACGGTCTAAATTATTATTCAGGTAAAATTTAGAATTAATTAACAGGTTGTACGCATAACGGTCGTGAACTTGCGAGTTTAGGACCAATTTCTAAATTTTCAGAAATAAGGGTTGTTTTCCTGTTTTTGCGTCACGATTTACGATCGACACAAGACACGATACCCCGAACTAATTGTACGGGTTTCGAGGGGGTTACGCAGGGAACGCGTCGCAACAATCTTTTCGAACATCGGTGCGACAAGGAGAGAGAAATCCTCACATGAACAGGACGTCAGAATCAACTGTTCTATGCGTATATGCGGGGAGGCACGACGGCCGGTCGGCGGCGGGCAGGCGACATTGTTACGGCTTCTGATGGTGACTGTTGTGGCCGCTGCGGTGGTGCTGGAGTCGCCGGGGCTTATCGCCGTCGTCGGAGGTCTCGTGGTGTACGGGGCGGTGACCGGAGCGATGGTGGTGGCGGTGGTGCAGGTGGGCTTTATAGGAGAGCCGAGCGGGGAGGAGGATCGGCCGCGGGGTGAACGGTGGAGGCGAACAGCCGCGAGGGGAGGCGAATCATCCCCGGGAAACGGCCGGAGAGGAGAAGCGGTTAGTCGGGGGTTAGGGTTTTGGGGAATTACTGTGCAGTCGGGTCGGGTCGGGTTCAAATCCGACCCGATCCAATAGGATTGTAGCGCCCCGTTCCCCCGGTGCGGGGAGCGCGACTAAGAAACACAAACGGTATCGTTCGATCGGGATAGATTGAATTAAGAACTCGTTCTCGTTATTGATTTGTTTCTTCGTAATTGATTCCCATATTCAGTGGACCGTGCCCCCGGGATCGACTTAGCGGCAGAGTCAGGAGGGACCTCTCCGCTGCTATCTTTTATTGCCTCGGTTTTCGATATTGCTTTCGTACTTTGAGTTGGTTTTGGGATTTGCTTGTTTTTCTTGAACGGTTTCGATAAGTTTTATTGTTTTTGTTCATTGAACTGCACTTCAATTTCGAGATTGGAAAGAGTGGAAGAAGTATTGATCAAGCTGTTCGTGATGCTGGTGAACGAGCAGTAGGCGGCTTACGAGCGGAGTCGTGAAACGCCTCTTTCCTTCTCCCTTCCAACTATCCAAATGAGTGGCTACCAACCCGATTAGCTAGCCCTGCTTCCAGTCTTCACACCTAAAACTCTTGTATTTCTGTTGCCCCGATCAAACGATACCAAGTAATAACTAAAAGGAACCAAGATAAAAAGGGAATAGACTTGGTTCATTATGCTTGTCAATAAACTTGTGAACGGTTATATCTTTGCATGCTTGTTCGTTGGGAATATTTATCATATGCATATATACAAGTTTCAATGTACAAAGCTATATCCTGAATGCATGATTATAACGTAGTTGCAATGTAAAATGAATCATGCAATACTGTTTGTCTTGTACTTATGTAGCCTCAGGGCGAATCACGTAGCCTCCGGGCGAATGCTTGTTAACGTAGCCTCCGGGCGAATGATTGTTCATGTACGATCACGGACAAATTGCGCACAAGGTATAGTTCCTGCGGGCGACTGCTGGGACACTGGCACCGTTCCGGCTCTGGACGGAACTAACGTTTAGTCTCACGTACTTGGACGGGATGGTATGCGGCGCCTCACGTTCTTGCACGTAGCAAACCATCTTCGTCATAGACTAGTGTCCATTATGGCAATCAAGCCAGTGATCATCTTGTATATTTAAACCAGTTACAAACTAACTTGTGTCTTCGTGGCAGGGAAGGCATGGTACGTATTGTGCCGGTGATTCAGACGGTCAGGTAAAATCTACCGAACGGTGGCAAGTTTATTTCAGTATCATACATATATACTGTTGCTTGTAAATGAACTAAGGCAAGATAGAAACCCACAAATTATGCATACTTTATTTAAAACAACGTATTGATTGGTATAGTTCGGTTAGCTCGCCTTCACCAGTATGTTTCGACATGCTGACCCTCGTTGAAACAGGTTCTCCGCACTAAGGCGAACCGAGCGAGGAGCCAAAGTCGTCTTCCCGATCCAGTCCAGCTGTTGGCGCATCCTGACCGCGTCGTATTTTGAAATACTTGAAGACAGGAGCTTGCAACTCTTCATACACAAATGCAGCTCCGTAGCAAAGTCGTCCTCCAGCCTGGAGGTCTTTATCATTTTGAAATTTATAAAGGGATATAATGTACAGGACTGTTATCTCATTTTGAGTCAATGCTTTTGTAAGCCCGTGAGGCATATTAGCTGACTCGTTCAAGAGTTTGTAATAGATGTTCATTATCAATAAAGAGAACTTTTCCATGTTTCAACTTGTGTTCAATTTATCTGCGTACTCTGAATATGTGCTCGTTATGCAAAATACTTTAGCCTTGTACGGGCGCAATCCCAGGCCCGCACGGCATCACGATTCGGGGGACGCCCCAACGATTCTACGGAATCGGGTCGTGACATAGTGGTATCAGAGCACAGATTCAAGTTCCTTAGACTCTCGCACTGGAAAAGTTCCTTTAACGATCAAATTTCTGTGCGAACTCTTGAACTCGCTAGGCCAAAATGAGATACGTTCATGCAATAAGTCCATAATATATTATGATCCTAATGTAATTTACCTTCTTTTGAAGGAATGGCTCCAACGCAATCTGCAACGCAAACACCGGACGAAATACAAGGCCAAGGAAGTAGTTCGGGCACTTCGGGAAGTTCAGAGAGCCAGCGAGCCGTGCCAAGCATCGATCCCATCCAGCAAATATTGCGAATGTTGGAGGCAAACCAACAAAGGGACGAGGCTCGCTATGAACGGGCCGAGAAGCGGGCGGAGGAGAGTCAGCTCAAGTTTCAAGACAATATAGAAGCTCGATTCTCAGTTCAGCAGAAGCAGGTGGATACCCTGCAACAGATCGTTCAGACTTTGTCTTCCAACCATTCCACGGCAAGAGCGCCGACTTCGGTGGAACAGCCCGTGCTTGAAGTAGAGACGCCGCATATTCCAAGGATGAGGGACGTAACTGCCTTCGACTTTGGCCACTTCAAGAAAGTCTGCAACATCCTATTCAACGGGACTGAGGACGCAATCGTAGCTCTAGATTGGTTGGCCGAACTTGAAGATCACTTTGCTCTGCTAGAGGTCCCCGAAGAAAAGTGCGTCGCCTGCGCGGAACTACAGCTCCGTCTCATCGCACACGATTGGTGGGACGTGCATCGACGATCTCTCCAATTTGATCACGGAGAGGAGGCGATCTCGTGGACGAATTTTTGTGCCACGTTCGAAGAGGATTTTGTATCCCCTCTAGTACAACGTCGGATGGAGAACGAGTTCGTGCAACTGAGGCAAGGCAGCATGACAGTCAAACAGTACTCCACCGAATTCAACCGACTCTCCAAATTTGTTAGGGCCTATTTACCTGATGTAGCGAGTCGAGCTAGAAGGTTTGAAGGTGGTCTACGCCCTTCCATCCATGCGCACGTCGTCGTTCATCAGTATCGGACAATGCGTGAAGTCATGAATCACGCCCTATCACTTGAACCACAGTATCCTTATGTTGCTGTCGGCGCTGTGCATACATCCAGTCACAAACGCCAAAGCAACGAAAGAGGAAATACCGTTGCAAAGTGCCGCAACAACGGTGGTCCGCAGAGAGGGCAGCTATGTCACTTCTGCAAGAAGCCAGGGCACCTGGCCAACGAATGTCGTCTGAAACAAGGATTATGCCTCATCTGTGGCGATGCAAACCACAGGATTCGTGACTTCCCCAAATACTCTGCTAAATATCCTCAACGTAACGTTCCCTGATGGTACGTCCTGTTCCTAAGTTTCGAGGACGAAACTTCCAATTGGTTGGGTAGGATGTAGCGCCCCGTTCTCCCGGTGCAGGGAGCGCGGCTAAGAAACACAAACAGTATCGTTCGATCAGGATAGATTGAATTAAGAACTCGTCCTCGTTATGGATTTGTTTCTTCGAAATCGATTCCCATATTCAGTGGACCGTGCCCCCGGGATCCACTTAGCGGCAGAGTCAGGAGGGACCTCTCCGCTGCTATCTTTTATTGCCTCGGTTTTCGATGTCGCTTGTTGCTTTCGTGCTTTGAGTTGGTTTTGGGATTTGCTTGTTTTCCTTGAACGGTTTTGATGAGTTTCATTATTTTCGTTCATTGAACTACACTTCAATTTTGAGATTGGAAAGAGTGAAAGAAGTATTGATCAAGCTGTTCGTGATTCAGGTGAATGAGCAGTAGGCGGCTTGCGAGCGGAGTCGTGAAGCGCCTCTTTCCTTCTTTCTTCCAACTATCCAAGTGAGTGGCTACCAACCCGATTAGCTAGCCATGCTTCCAGTCTTCACACCTAAAACTCTTGCATTTTTGTTGCCCCGATCAAACGATACCAAGTAATAACTAAAAGGAACCAAGATAAAAAGGGAATAGACTTGGTTCATTATGCTTGTCAATAAACTTGTGAACGGTTATATCTTTGCATGCTTGTTCGTTCGGAATGTTTATCATATGCATAGATACAAGTTTCAATGTACAAAGCTATATCCTGAATGCATGATTATAACGTAGTTGCAATGTAAAATAAATCATGCAATACTGCTTGTCTTGTACTCATGTAGCCTCAGGGCGAATCACGTAGCCTCCGGGCGAATGCTTGTTAACGTAGCCTCCGGGCGAATGATTGTTCATGTGCGATCACGGACAAATTACGCACAAGGTATAATTCCTGCGGGCGGCTGCTGGGACACTGGCACCGTTCCGGCTCCGGACGGAACTAATGTTTAGTCTCACGTACTTGGACGGGATGGTATGCGGCGCCTCACGTTCTTGCACGTAGAAAACCATCTTCGTCATAGACTAGTGTCCATTATGGCAATCAAGCCAGTGATCATCTTGTATATTAAAACTTGTTGCAAACTAACTTGTGTCTTCGTGGCAGGGAAGGCATGATAAGTATTGTGCCGGTGATTCAGACGGTCAGGTAAAATCCACCGAACGGTGGCAAGTTCATTTCAGTATCATACATATATACTGTTGCTTGTAAATGAACTAAGGCAAGATAGAAACCCACAAATTATGCATGCTTTATTTAAAACAACGCGTTGATTGGTATAGTTCGGTTAGCTCGTCTTCACCAGTATGCTTCGACATGCTGACCCTCGTTGAAACAGGTTCTCCGCACTAAGGCGAACCGAGCGAGGAGCCGAAGTCGTCTTCCCGATCCAGTCCAGCTGTTGGCGCATCCTGACCGCGTCGTATTTTGAAATACTTGAAGACAGGAGCTTGTAACTCTTCATACACAAATGCAGCTCCGTGGCAAAGCCGTCCTCCAGCCTGGAGGTCTTTATCATTTTGAAGTTTATAAAGGGATATAATGTACAGGACTGCTATCTCATTTTGGGTCGACACTTTTGTTAGCCCATGAGGTATATTAGCTGACTCGTTCAAGAGTTTGTAATAGATGTTCATTATCAATAAAGAGAACTTTTCCATGTTTCAACTTGTGTTCAATTTATCTGCGTACTCTGAATATGTGCTCGTTATGCAAAATACTTTAGCCTTGTACGGGCGCAATCCCAGGCCCGCACGACATCACGATTCGGGGGACACCCCAACGATTCTACGGAATCGGGTCGTGACAAGGATTGGGTCTGGTTCAGTTTATTTGAACCAGTTTGGGTTGGTTCAGAATGGGTTTAACCCGGTTCATTTTGGTTTAATTAAAAACTTTATGTTTAGGTCTTTAAAAATAGTTTCGGGGTCCAATAAATTCCAGAAAAATTACAGTATGTCTAATATTTTATTTTATACCCAAAAATATTATTTTTATAATATTTTAATATTTAATAAAATCATACAATTTATTTAATACTAGAAAATATTTATTTTAATTAGTTAAAAATCTCAGAAAAATCCCGAATATTTGTTTTTAAATTCTGAAAAATTCTGGGTGTTTACAACAATATCACCTAATGTTATACCATTTAAACAAATATGAGCGTATAATTTCATATAATTATTAAAAAATTATTTTTTTCAACTTTTTAAATAACTTACCCTTATCTATAGGGTCAATTAGTTGAGACGACTGTACTGCGGGCTGTGTCTCTAATCTAGAATTCTACTGCAGAATTATTTTGCGTGCTCTTTTAGCTGTACTCCCTCTACTACGATTTAAATATGATGGCTCATCGGAAATCTTTTGTTTCACCCAGAATTGTCGCATAACACGATCAACTGGATGATACATGATTTCAACGTCGAATATTAGGAAACAACTGTAAACCCCCTAAATTTTTAAATTATTAAATCTTGGATTTTTCCCAATTTTCTGGAATTTTCTGGGAATTTTCTGTAATTAAAATCAAGCTTTTCAATTAATAAATGATTTTTAATTAGCAATAAATAATATTAAAATATCATAAAAATAATATTTTTGGGTGTAATATGAAAAATTGGACTTAGGGTAATTTTTCTGGATTTTTCTGGGCCTCAGACATATTTTTAAATGCCTGAAAACTAATTTATTAATTATTTAAATTAATTATCTATTTATTTATTTATTTATTATTTTATTATTTTATTTTATTTTATTTTTCTGCGGGCCGCCCAGGCCCATTGGGCCGCGGCCCGGCCCGCTAGCCCAGCCCAGCCCCCTTTCGGGTCGGGTCGGGTTCAGCCGAACCCGACCCGCCGCAGCCCGACCCGCCCGCGCGCTCAGCCCCCACGTCCCGAGTCCCACGCCGACCGCCGCGCGCAGCGCCGAGCGTCCCGCGCCCCGCCCGCCGCGCTCCCCGCGCCCACGACGCCCTCGCCCCCGCCGTGCTCGGCCTTCCCCAACCGCCACCGCCCTATTTAAACCCCCCCGCCTCCGTTCTCCTCCTCCGCCTCAGATCTCTCCCTCGCCGTAACCCTAGACGCCGCCACCGCCTCCCAGAGCTCCGCCGACCGGCCGCTGTTCCTTCGCCGACCTCGCCCCACCGTCGCCTCCCCTCCGGCGCCCCGCTCCGCCGTCCCCGACGCCGACAGCAACCCAGCAGCAGCAGCAGCCGCAGCCGCCGCTGCCGGCCGCCTAGCGCCACCGCCGCCCCCGTGGACGCCGCGCCGCCCCTCGGCGAACCTTCTCCGGCCCCCTCCGGCGCCTCTCCGGCCGTCCTCCGCCGTCCACGGCCGTAATCCGCCGAAACCCTAACCCTAAAGCCCGATTCGTCGTGTCGTGTCGGACACGACACGGACACGATTTTGACCCTGTTTTCGGGTCCCCTTCAGGTATGTGTAACTTTCGCCTCGTAGCTCCATTTTCAATTTCATAAATTGCGTTGTGAAGCCTGTATGACCCTCTCGGTGTCCGGACAAACTGTTCGGGACACCGCGTCTTGTGGTGATCGCACACCGCGATCCAAAAACAGGAAAAACCAGACCCTGTTTCACCCCGAAACCGAGTACGTCCCGCCAAACGGGACGACTTGGTCGCGTGCGGTCTTCAAAGATACGTGCGCATCATCGATACGGGCGTGTGAGTCTTCGTGGAAGCTGATTCGGGTGTGCGTGCACACCGGAATCAACGCGTATCCGCGGACATCGCCCCGTATCCGCCTTTTCGGCAATTCACCCTAACTTCGTGCACACTCGTCAGATCGAGACGAAACTTGCGCCATCGGACTCGTAGCGATACGCTGGTCCTGTGGGTCAAGTTTGGTTTGATTCTGAGAACGTTGACGAAATCGCGTGTCGTGGGCCCCACAGGCCCCGCTCGACGGGCGATTTTCTGTTCGGCTTATCGGAATCCAGATCTGGAAGTTCCGTTGGGTTCGTATCAGCGTTCCTGACCTGTTGACACTAAGTTTGGTGAATTTGGAGACCTTTGACCCGGACGCGTTTTTCGGTGCAAAGCGGGCCCACCGGCGGACCCCGTTTTGACCCGAAACTGCCGTTTTTGCCCTTGTCTCCAAATTGGACCCAAGGACAGGCGTTTCTAGCTATTTGACATCTTCTGAGCATGATGGTGATGTCTGTTTCAGCTTTTGGACTCATCTCTGGACTTTTCCCCCAAGAACCTAATTAATCAGATCCAAACAACAGGCAAGTACCTGCACTTCAAGTTAATCTTTATATTGTGATAATTAAATTTCCTGCTCCACTAGTACTCTTGCTGATTTCACGTAGTGTTAGAATACTATATTTTATGTCTTGAATTTTGGAATTCATGTCTTGTTTTTCATGTCGGGTGGGAGAATACTGAAAGGCATGTAGTTACCCTTTCCCTTGCCGTAAATAATAGCTGTTGGTACACGACTGTCCATCAGCCGGATCCCGATTATTCATGACTAATAGCCGTTCATGACGGCCGGATTAGCCTTATAAACCCCTACATGCCAACTAAGTATTCTAAAAACAAACACAAGTTTCATACAGATAACCTCTGGTCATGTTATATTCTTGCTGACTGTGTAGTTTCTTTTCCTGCTCGTTTACTTCTGTTTTCCCATATTCCTGTTTATAGTGTTAACTCTAAGATATTAACATTCCTTTATGCAATTTCCTTAACATGATATTCAATATTTAATTGTCATAAAATATTTAGTTTAACATTGTTGTGCACTGTGTACTTTGCTCTTTTCCTGACTGGATCTGTTGATTTAGGCGATGATGAGGACCTTGCTCCTACTTATTATGGTCCCTATGAGGGGACTGATGATACCTATGAGGAGCCAGAACCCACCCAGGAGACCCCTGCCGCTGAGTAGCTAGTAGCAGCTATCTTTCATTTCTATTTCTTATCTTATTTATCGGGTTTGTCCCCGATTTGAATATTGAATTTCTGTACTTAAACATTTGAATCTGTTGTCACCTTTATTTTCAGTTGCAATCTTAAGTTTCATTTCTCATTATTATCTTGCCTATGTTGTTGTGAATGAGCTAGTTAGTAATTATGGATTGACCTAGACAGCGTACTACCACCGACTCTGCGGCGTAGGCTGGACGTACCCACGTACTCGTGCCCGAACTACCGGGTGCGGGTCGTGACACGTTTTTATGGTGGCCCATGCAGGTCCTATCCTAAAATAGGGTAATACCCTAGGACAGGGTATGGAATAAGATTGAGGATTCTAGGAAAAGCTCATTCACAGTATAGCGTCCTTATTTCAATTCTTGATATCATTGCTGCTCCATTTTTTTTCTATCGCCCTTGATTTCCAAGTATTCTGATCTTCCTATCCCTTAAACTTTCAGAATGGTCCAGACCAGGAACACAGTAGGAGGCACATCAGAACCAGCTGAGCAGAATGTGCCCGAGACCCTTGTACTCCCGCCGCCTCCATCTGTCCCGGCAGTTACCCTAGATGGGGCACAACTGCTAGGAGTGTTCCAGGGATTGGTGGAATCCCAGAAAGAACAGACTGCACTTCTGCGGACCAGCCTTTCAGAAGCTATTAAGTCCCAGGAGTCGCCACTCAAGAGGCCAGGAAGTGCCAAAGACTTCAAGAACCTTAGGCCTCTGGAATTCTACGGAACTGAGGGCATTCTCTACGCTGATGAGTGGATAGAGAATGTCGAGAGACTCCTGAAGACTGCTCGGGTTCCCGATGATCTCAAAGTGGAGTCCGCAAGCCTGCAACTGTTCGACATTGCTCGAACCTGGTTCAGAGATGAACCCCAACTATCA
Source organism: Iris macrosiphon (assembly GCA_036927795.1). Taxonomy (NCBI): domain Eukaryota; kingdom Viridiplantae; phylum Streptophyta; class Magnoliopsida; order Asparagales; family Iridaceae; genus Iris; species Iris macrosiphon. The sequence goes on along the minus strand of JAYESA010000019.1, from coordinate 40,068,018 downwards.
GCTCCTGACATCACCTGGGAGGACTTCAAGAGGCTATTCAAGGAGAAATTCTACCCCGAAGTGGCTCGGGAAGCTCTCGAAAGCCAATTCGAGAGACTGGAACAAGGTAACATGACTGTTGATGAATATACTGCTGAATTTAGCAGGTTAAGTCACTTTGCGGAGTACATGGTTCGTACCCCGGAGGACAGAGCCCGTAGATTCAAGAAGGGGCTATCTCCGGATATCCGCCTTGCTGTCACCACCAGCCGAGCTCGCACCTATGAGGAAATCCTGAGCGTGGCACAAGGCGTCGAGAGAGATATGGGGCACAAACTGAAACGAGAAAGAGATACCGGAAATGCGGGACCCAACAAACGCCCTTTTCAACAACAACAACAACAGAGGGCCCCGCAGCAAAATCAGCGTCCTCTCCCTCGAGCTCCAGCACCCCAGGCTCAAGGACAGAACCAGCGAGCTCCCCCTTGCAACTATTGCCAAAAACCAGGCCACACTTGGCAAGACTGTAGAAAGAGGCTAGGTGCCTGCCTCTATTGTGGCTCCCCAGCACATCAATTGAGGGACTGTCCTGCTGCTCAAGGACGCCCAGCTGCACCAAAGGCTCCAGTCCAGGCCAGGCCCCCAGCAGCACAACAGAGGGGACCCCCGCTTCCAACTCAACAACAACGCTTTGCTCAGCACCAACAGCAGCAACAGAGGGGTGCACCGCAGCAAAGCCGTGCTTATGCAATGACTCTGGAAGAAGCTGAAGCCACAGCAGACGTGATCACAGGTTCTGTGCTTATAAATTCAATACCAGCTATTACTTTATTCGACTCTGGAGCTTCTCATTCATTCATGTCAGTAGATTTCCTTATGAAGCATAACTTAATCACCAAACCCCTTAGGAATTGTTATAAGATTATTACCGGTGGAGGAATCATCCCGGTTAGTGATGCCTGTAACAATTGTCCTATTTCACTATGTGGAAGAGAACTATATGCTAGGCTACTTGTAATGCCAGTGCCCAGTTTTGACATTATACTGGGTATGGATTGGTTAAGTCAACATCATGCCACAATAGACTGTCACAGAGGCAGTGTAATCTTCAGGCCCCCTGGCAAGCCAGAATTTGAATTTGCTAGAGGTTCTAGAGAAATGGGTAATAACATAATTTGTGGAGCCCTAGTAACAGAAGAATTGCCACCTATCATCTCTGAATACCTTGATGTCTTCCCTGAGGATCTCCCAGGCTTACCCCCAGACCGAGAAGTTGAATTCTTCATTGACTTAGTGCCAGGAGCAGCACCAGTATCTCAGAACCCCTACAGAATCAACAAGAATGAGATAATAGAACTAAATGAACAAATCAAAGAGCTAGAAGACAAAGGTTTCATTAGGTCTAGTGTCTCACCTTGGGGAGCTCCAGTACTATTTGTGCCCAAGAAGGACGGAACATCCAGAATGTGTATTGACTATAGGGCCTTAAATGCCTTAACAATTAAGAATAAGTATCCCCTGCCCAGGATAGATGACTTATTTGATCAGTTGAGTGGAGCTCGGATGTTTTCAAAGATTAATTTGAGGTCTGGTTACCACCAAGTAAGGGTGAGAAAAGAAGACATCCCTAAAACTGCTTTCAATACCCGGAACGGACATTACGAATTCTTAGTGATGCCGTTCGGGTTGACGAATGCACCAGCAGTTTTTATGAACCTAATGAACAGAGTTTTCCAGCCATACCTAGACAAATTTGTAGTGGTCTTTATCGACGATATTTTGATCTACTCCAAGACCCCCGAAGAACATGAAGAACATTTGAGGCTAGCATTGGAGACTTTGAGGAAGGAAAAGCTTTATGGAAAATTGTCTAAATGTGCTTTCTTCCTAGACAAAGTAGAATTCTTGGGACATGTTGTGACTGGAGATGGAATAGCAGTAGACCCTAAGAAGATAGCTGCAGTAGAATCCTGGCCCACTCCAGACTCTGTAGCTGAGATTAGAAGTTTCCTGGGACTAGCTGGCTACTATCGGAAGTTTGTGAAGGACTTTGCTAGAATTGCGGAGCCCATGACAAAATTAACAAGAAAAGATGAAGAGTTCACCTGGACTGATGAATGTCAGCGTGCTTTTGAGGAATTGAAGAAAAGACTGACTTCTGCCCCTATTCTGACCTTACCTTCCGGAACCGGAGGTTTCGCTATTTATAGTGATGCTTCTGGAAAAGGTCTAGGTTGTGTATTGGAGCAGAACAAGAAGGTAATAGCCTATGCCTCTAGACAGCTTCGACCACATGAAAAGAATTATCCAACTCATGATTTAGAATTGGCAGCTGACATTTTTGCTCTTAAACTATGGAAGCATTATCTTTATGGAGAAAGGGTGGAAATATTTACAGACCATAAAAGTCTAAAATATATTTTCACTCAGAAAGAGCTAAACATGAGGCAAAGAAGGTGGCTGGAACTAATGAAAGACTTTGATATCACTCTTCAATATCACCCTGGGAAGGCAAATGTAGTTGCTGATGCTCTAAGCAGGTATCCTATGGCGATGTACTTGACTATGGACAGACACCTGCTGGAGGACTTGGAAAGTTTAGGTATCGAAGTAATTATCCCAGGAAAAGAAGGCCAAATGATGAACTTGCAGATTCAATCTACCTTAATAGACAAGATCAAGGAGACTCAGTTTCAAGACGAAGGCCTGCGAAGCCTCCGAGGTCAAGTGCAAGCTGGATTAGTAGAAGAATTCAGAATTCATGAAGATGGATCACTGAGGCATGGCGATAGATTATGTGTACCTCAAGGAGACATAAGGGAAGAAATTATGCAAGAGGCGCACAGATCGCAGTACTCTATACATCCAGGAGCCAACAAGATGTACAAGGACCTGAGGACGCATGTTTGGTGGCATGGCATGAAGAGAGAAGTATCCAGGTTCGTATCCCGCTGTTTAGTGTGCCAACAGGTTAAGGCTGAAAGACAACGACCTGGAGGATTGCTTCAACCACTACCCATTCCGGAGTGGAAGTGGGAACATATCACAATGGATTTTGTTTCCGGTCTTCCAAGAACACCTAGTGGTAAGGATGCAATCTGGGTGATAGTGGATAGACTGACCAAGTCGGCACATTTTCTACCTTTCAAAGTGGGGCTATCTACAGAGAAGCTGGCAGATCTATATATCAGACATATTGTTAAGTTGCATGGGGTTCCAGTAAGTATTGTCTCCGACAGAGATTCAAGATTCACCTCTCACTTCTGGAAGAGCTTACAAGCCAGCTTGGGGACTCAACTCAAATTCAGCACAGCTTATCATCCCCAAACCGATGGGCAATCGGAACGTACAATCCAGACCCTTGAAGATATGCTCTGTACATGTGTTCTGGATTTTGGAGGATCCTGGGAAGACTATTTACATCTGGTGGAGTTCTCTTATAATAACAGTTATCAAGCCAGCATCGAGATGACTCCATTTGAAGCTCTGTATGGAAGAAGATGTCGTACCCCGCTACCATGGGACGACGTTGGAGAAAGAGCCTTGCTGGGACCAGAGATGGTGATCGATTCAGCTGAGAAGGTAAAGCAAATAAGGGACAGACTTCGAGTGGCTCAAGACAGGCAACGACATTGGGCAAATAGCCACCGAAGGCCCTTGGAATTTGAGGTAATTAAATTTATGAAATTCAAGTCAATTTAAATATTTTGCTTAAGGAACTAAGGCTTGATTATGACTTTGTTAAAGGTTGGAGAGCTGGTATTCTTAAAGATTTCCCCGACACGTGGCACCATTAGGTTCGGAAGGAGTGGAAAACTCAGCCCAAGATTTATTGGACCTTTTGGCATTCAGGAGAAAATCGGAGAAGTGGCTTACCGACTGGCATTGCCACCCTCTCTGGATGGAGTACATAATGTCTTCCACGTGTCGCAGCTGAGGAAGTACGTGTCAGACCCCAGCCACATTTTGGCTCACTCAGAGCTCGAAGTAGGCCCAAGTCTGACTTACCAGGAGCAACCCGTGGAGATACTGGATCGCTCGGAGAAAGTCCTACGGAACCAGGTTATCTCCCTGGTTCGCGTAGCTTGGAAGCACCATTCTTCCGGCGAATCCACCTGGGAGCGAGAAGACGAGATTAGAGAGCGATACCCCTATCTTTTTGAACCCTGAGGTGTATTTTATTTCTCGGCCTTTTCTTTTCGTGCCTTGTTATTCTTAAATTTCGAGGACGAAATTTTTGTAAGTTGGGTAGGTTGTAAACCCCCTAAATTTTTAAATTATTAAATCTTGGATTTTTCCCAATTTTCTAGAATTTTCTGGGAATTTTCTGTAATTAAAATCATGCTTTTCAATTAATAAATAATTTTTAATTAGCAATAAATAATATTAAAATATCATAAAAATAATATTTTTGGGTGTAAAATGAAAAATTGGACTTAGGGTAATTTTTCTGGATTTTTCTGGGCCTCAGACATATTTTTAAATGCCTGAAAACTAATTTATTAATTATTTAAATTAATTATCTATTTATTTATTTATTTATTATTTTATTATTTTATTTTATTTTATTTTTTTGCGGGCCGCCCAGGCCCATTGGGCCGCGGCCCGGCCCGCTAGCCCAGCCCAGCCCCCTTTCGGGAACCCGACCCGCCGCAGCCCGACCCGCCCGCGCGCTCAGCCCCCACGTCCCGCGTCCCACGCCGACCGCCGCGCGCAGCGCCGCGCATCCCGCGCCCCGCCCGCCGCGCTTCCCGCGCCCACGTCGCCCTCGCCCTCGCCCCCGCCGTGCTCGGCCTTCCCCAACCGCCACCGCCCTATTTAAACCCCCCCGCCTCCGTTCTCCTCCTCCGCCTCAGATCTCTCCCTCGCCGTAACCCTAGACGCCGCCGCCGCCTCCCAGAGCTCCGCCGACCGGCCGCTGTTCCCTCGCCGACCTCGCCCCACCGTCGCCTCCACTCCGGCGCCCCGCTCCGCCGTCCCCGACGCCGACAGCAACCCAGCAGCAGCAGCAGCCGCAGCCGCCGCTGCCGGCCGCCTAGCGCCACCGCCGCCCCCGTGGACGCCGCGCAGCCCCTCGGCGAACCTTCCCCGGCCCCCTCCGGCGCCTCTCCGGCCGTCCTCCGCCGTCCACGGCCGTAATCCGCCGAAACCCTAACCCTAAAGCCCGATTCGTCGTGTCGTGTCGGACACGACACGGACACGATTTCGATCCTGTTTTCGGGTCCCCTTCAGGTATGTGTAACTTTCGCCTCGTAGCTCCATTTTCAATTCCGCAAATTGCGTTGTGAAGCCTGTATGACCCTCTCGGTGTCCGGACAAACTGTTCGGGACACCGCGTCCTGTGGTGATCGCACACCGCGATCCAAAAACAGGAAAAACCAGACCCTGTTTCACCCCGGAACCGAGTACGTCCCGCCAAACGCGACGACTTGGTCGCGTGCGGTCTTCACAGATACGTGCGCATCATCGATACGGACGTGTGAGTCTTCGTGGAAGCTGATTCGGGTGTGCGTGCACACCGGAATCAACGCGTATCCGCGGACATCGCCCCGTATCCGCCTTTTCGGCAATTCACCCTAACTTCGTGCACACTCGTCATATCGAGACGAAACTTGCGCCATCGGACTCGTAGCGATACGTTGGTCCTGTGGGTCAAGTTTGGTTCGATTCTGAGAACGTTGACGAAATCGCGTGTCGTGGGCCCCACAGGCCCCGCTCGACGGGCGATTTTCTGTTCGGCTCATCGGAATCCAGATCTGGAAGTTCCGTTGGGTTCGTATCAGCGTTCCTGACCTGTTGACACTAAGTTTGGTGAATTTGGAGACCTTTGACCCGGACGCGTTTTTCGGTGCAAAGCGGGCCCACCGGCGGACCCCGTTTTGACCCGAAACTGCCGTTTTTGTCCTTGTCTCCAAATTGGATCCAAGGACAGGCGTTTCTAGCTATTTGACATCTTCTGAGCATGATGGTGATGTCTGTTTCAGCTTTTGGACTCATCTCTGGACTTTTCCCCCAAGAACCTAATTAATCAGATCCAAACAACAGGCAAGTACCTGCACTTCAAGTTAATCTTTATATTGTGATGATTAAATTTCCTGCTCCACTAGTACTCTTGCTGATTTCACGTAGTGTTAGAATACTATATTTCATGTCTTGAATTTTGGAATTCATGTCTTGTTTTTCATGTCGGGTGGGAGAATACTGAAAGGCATGTAGTTACCCTTTCCCTTGCCGTGAATAATAGCTGTTGGTACACGACTGTCCATCAGCCGGATCCCGATTATTCGTGACTAATAGCCGTTCATGACGACCGAATTAGCCTTATAAACCCCTACATGCCAACTAAGTATTCTAAAAACAAACACAAGTTTCATACAGATAACCTCTGGTCATGTTATATTCTTGCTGACTGTGTAGTTTCTTTTCCTGCTCGTTTACTTCTGTTTTCTCATATTCCTGTTTATAGTGTTGACTCTGAGATATTAACATTCCTTTATGCAATTTCCTTAACATGATATTCAATATTTAATTGTCATAAAATATTTAGTTTAACATTGTTGTGCACTGTGTACTTTGCTCCTTTCCTGACTGGATCTGTTGATTTAGGCGATGATGAGGACCTTGCTCCTACTTATTATGGTCCCTATGAGGAGACTGATGATACCTATGAGGAGCCAGAACCCACCCAGGAGACCCCTGCCGCTGAGTAGCTAGTAGTAGCTATCTTTCATTTCTATTTCTTATCTTATTTATCGGGTTTGTCCCCGATTTGAATATTGAATTTCTGTACTTAAACATTTGAATCTGTTGTCACCTTTATTTTCAGTTGCAATCTTAAGTTTCATTTCTCATTATTATCTTGCCTATGTTGTTGTGAATGAGCTAGTTAGTAATTATGGATTGACCTAGACAGCGTACTACCGCCGACTCTGCGGCGTAGGCTGGACGTACCCACGTACTCGTGCCCGAACTACCGGGTGCGGGTCGTGACAACAACTATGGACACTAAGGTCATAGCCTGTTATTTGTATTTCAATAGGATTCTGCTCAAGCCAGTACGGACAGTATGTCACATATTTTATGATAAAAAATTATAAGATATCATAATGGCATTATAAAATAATGGTAGTTATTTTTTACCTTATTATACTTCAGTATATTAAATTTGCCCCGGTATAAAGAGATAACCGCATGTTCACAGTGTACTGGATCTGCTGCATCTGTAGTCCACCTTAAGGCTGACATAAAGACACCAAAGTAGGTATTAATGCGGGAGATTGGCCTACCAATATAAAAGTGTTCGTAGGACCAAACCTAGAAAATACGAGCATATGATATAAGTGTACATATTTTTAATGTAAACGAAATTAAGTAAAACTTTTCATATGATATAAGTGTACATATTTTCATACCAGTATTAATGTCGCGCAACCACATAAATTTTCCTTCTTTTCATCCACGTCTTCAAATTGTACCAAATCTGTCATAGACTATATAAATATTCCAACACTGACGCTCCCCAAGCATGGCGCATAGGTGCGGCCATGTCTACCAAAAATGGTAGAAAACATAACTCAACTAAATCTGATGAGTATGAAAACAACATTCCGCTTAATAAATCTAGCAAGTAGGCTATGATGCAAGCAATTACCTGAAAAAATGATAAAGAAATGATATACGTTAAATTAAGTTAGAAATATATTACGTAAATAATAACATAAGTTACAAAAAAAATCATACTTACTCGATCATCATCATCCACTGAGGTAACTCGATCACCAATACGATCTAGGTGCAAAAAGTTATGACGGAGCCACGTAAACGTCACAAGGTTTTTACTAGGTTTATTACGCGGTACCTCTATACCTAGGTACTTCGTAATCATAGTGTCGGCAGAAATTGATTTATCAAATATTATAGGTTCACCCGTAATAAGTAAACCTAAAATATTTGCCACATATGCTAGAATAATACTCATCTCTCCGAATGGTAGCTGGAAGATATTTCGTCCGGGCCACAAACGCTCAATAAACTGAAGATTAAGTCTCTATCGTGTTGCAGAAAATGTATCTTGTCAACATAATAAAAGCCAAATATTTTCAACAGTGCCACCTGGTGGTCGCTCAACCTCCAATACCCAAGTCTGCTATCGTGATGCCACGAGACATGCTCTCGGCACCGTTCATCATTAGTATAATCGTATTACTATATACGAAAAACATAGACGATGTTATTAGTAGACATGTGCAAAATATTATTCAAATTGATTACACAATTAAATTTTATTGTAACTTCCCATAAAATACCAAACTAGATATATGTTTCACACGTTGCTGGATTATTAAATTCGTAGTAGGCCCTCCAGGAATATGTTCGTCGTTTTGGCTGTCCATCTGTACAATTATGGTTGTCAAAACATATATTTTGGCTGCCCGTCGTTTTGTACGTTACATAACTTAAATTTATTAAATAAACACTAGTATCCTAACATTTAAAAATAAAAACTAACATAAAATTATTGCATATACAAATGAGAGTATAAATGAAGGAGAATAGAATATAGACCTTCAACAATAAGGATTGTGTGTGCTCACAAAGACTGTAAACACCTTGACTTTTAGAATTTAATTTAAAAATTACTTTAATTATTATTGTAGAAAATTTTCATTAATTTTAGTTAATTATAACAAATGTTTGTTCATGGATTTATATTTTTGTGTATTAAATTAATTATTAAAATAATACAGAAAATATATTTTTGGGTGTAAAATTAATAATAGAATATTGTATATTTTTTTGGAATTTATTGGGGTCTAAAACTTTTTTTTTGATAGCTAATTGCATACATATATATTATTTTAAACCGAACCAACCCAAACCAAACTAACCGAACCTGGATCCCATACCCGAACCCGCAACCCGAAACACACCAACCCAAACTCACCAACCCCCCATCTACTATAACAGCCCCGAAACCCCCGACCCCATCTCTTCCCCTTCCCGAAACCTCTCTGACCCATCCCCTTCTTCTTCCAGTAACTCCCTTCACACCCCCTATATAAAGCCTAGCCTAGTCGACCACCACCACCATCAACTCCTCTTCCAATCCCGATTAGCCCCGACTGCCGCCGACGTCGGACCGCCGCCGCAAAGTAGCCGCTCCGACATCTCGAGCACAGCACACTGGGAGGTACACAATTTCTAGCCCCTGTATCTTCCTGCACAGTTAACTAAATATTGACCCGTCGAATCCTATGCGAAGACCACATGACCCACGTTAACCTTGTGTAATTAGTTTGGTGTATCGTGTCATGTGTCGGTCGTAATAGGAAAAAAATGACCAAGTTTGTAGTTCAGAAACGGTTCCAACCACCCGTGTTCATATATGATTTTCTTCCAACCTAGTTTATATTTATAAATTCTACTTGAACAGTAATTTAGACAACATAAACAAGTTTTAATCTCTTTAATTAGTTTATTTTAATTCGATGTTTGCTGTATTTTATTTTCTGTTGAAATATGTCAAAATTTTGTTTTTCTAAACCCAAAATTTTCTAAAACGGGGTGCGTCCCGCTAAACGAGGAGACTTTGTCGTGTGCAAATTATACCAAAAGGTGCGTATCGTCAACGCGGACGTGTGTGGTTTTACGAAAGTTGATTTGGATGTGCGTGCATACCGGAATTAACGCGTATCCGTCGAAAAGTCTCATATCGGCCTATTCTGACACTCGTCATAATTTTGTGTGTGCTTGCCATTTCACAACGAAACATCTGCCATCGGATTCATAACGTTACGCTGGTCCTGTGACCCAAGTTTTGTTTGATTCTGAGAACGTTGACGAAATACCATTTTGTGGGCCCTACGGTTCCACTTGACGAGCGATTTCGTGACCAGCTCATCGGAATCCAGTTATGGATATTCTTTTGTGTTCGTATCATCGTTCTAGACTATTAGACACTAAGTTTGACAAATTTGGAGAACTTTATCTCTGGCATATTTTTCGGTGCGAAGTTGACCACATGTGGACCCTATTTTGACAAAAAACTGTCAATTTTGTCCATGTGTCCAAATTGGACTTATGGGTAGTCAATCCTAGTTATTTTATGTATTCTGAGTGCGATGATAATGTTTGTTTCATCATCTGGAGGTGTACCTGGAGATTCCACTTATATTGGAGCAACTGACGGAGCACAGAACACAAGCAAGTGTACCATGCCAACTTGCAGTAGTTCCTGTTATATTATTTGCTTGAGTTCTATCTCTCTCTCTCTCTCTCTCTCTCTCTCTATATATATATATATATATATATATATATATATATATATATATATATATATATATATATATATTATACTTTTGAGATTTACCTTTTCAACCTAGAACCATGAGACGTTGCTTAGCGTCCGAACAAGATTCGGGTGTCGACGTCGTACGCGGAGTCGTGTAACGTCACTTAGAGAGTTGATACCACGATCATATATATATATATATATATATATATATATATATATATATATATATATATATATTTACGTGCTTGCTTTATCAAGTACGTCATACCATATGACACTTGACACTATTCATGTGACAGAATCTTTTCTGAGTTATTCATAGTGATTCTGTATTGACTTACAAGATTCGTGACATGAGACTTGCATATAAATAGATATCATTATGACTCGCGGTACTAGCTAGAGGTCATGATCTTGCGTGTTATGGACATGAGACGTCGTGGACATGAGATGTGTGATTACATTGGGTGGGGAGAGACACATAGGCTACAGGCTGATTATATACATATATACTTTTTTATTGAGGTTTTTTAGTCTCTGTTCCAGAGCTTGGCCTATTACGTGTTATTCTTGCTGCTACGGGCACCCCGACACAGATCTTGTAGTGGTCTCAGCCTGAGTACTAGTGATGCTCTTATTTGTATTTTACTTAGCTGGTTACCTAGATTGTCCTGAGGATCTATTTTTATACACAATATTTTATTTGGCTTGAGTTATTCTTGTACCTTGCTATGTCCCCTGAGGACCTGGATCCGGATTATGTCTCCAGGTACATCAGAGGAGGAATACCCCGAGATATACGGTGCAGGAGATGACATGGAGCAGTACTGGCACTAGAGGACGAGGTTGTGCCAGATGATTTCTCCTGAGTATTCTGTTACATACTCGGTTATTTATGCTTCCAGTTATTTAATATCTTGACTCATGGACTTATGTATTGACTTATTTTATCGGGTTGTTCCCCGAGATACTACAAATTTTGACTTAATGATGGACTATTTCCTTTATCTATTATCTTGATTAGTCTATCATATTTAGTTATGTTTTTTTTCTGTGGATAAGATTAGAATTATTCAGTGATAGATATGTAGACTGCATTGATATTTATTATAGCTTAAGTGCACTTTAACGGGTCGATTAAATTGGGTTTGCCCAATAGAGTTGTGCTGTTGGCCATTGCCACGTGGCTAGTCCCTCGATATTTTGGGAATGGGATATAACATGGTTTTTGTGGTGGCCCATGCAGGTATACGACTATATTGCTTTGGTTTCAACTAAGGAACCTAGCAAGCCTGCGATTTGGATAGGATAAGTTATAGTATCTTATCTACTTGTTGATCTATTCTTGACCTCTATATCTACTTCAAAATAATTTCTTGACTTGCATTATGTCTTGATTCCTCTGTGCGATTCTCATAGTTTACTTTAAATACAGAGTAATGGATCCACGAGCCGGTGACGAGACTCCCGTAGGTACACTACAAGGTGCTGAGGGCACCTACGACGATGGAGTGATACCATTGGGTGGAGAACCATCCACTCAACAAAGAAATCAAGCAGATCAGCACGCCTCGAGGTTCCGGCAAGACGATATTCTACCACAACTGCAGTTTACTCCACCGATGCATGTTTTTCCACCAGGACAGCCTATGGATGGTCTGGATGGTCAGCAGATGTTTTAAATATTCTACGCAATGATGCAAGCACAACAACAGGTTCTCAAAAGGCTCAGCAACGCCAGGCAGAAAACTTGAGGAACAGCCTAGTGACAGCACTAGAGCAGGCGAACCCACCAGCTAGACAACCATCGACGGGATCTATCATTGATTTTCGCCAACTGAAGCCTAGTATCTTTTTTGGCAAGGAGGAGTCCACTGAAGTTCATGAGTGGCTCACAAATACCCAACACCAATTGGAAGCAGCTGATGTAAACACCCAGATTTTTCTAGAATTTTAGAAATAATTTTTAGGATTTTTATAAAAATTTTAATTATTTATTATTAATGTTCTTCAAAGAAATTGTATTTTTATGTATCAAATTAAGTATTAAAATATTACAAAAAATATATGTTTGGGTGTATTATTAATTATTGGATGTTGTATAATTTTTCTAGAATTTATTGGGCTCAAAAACTATTTTTAAATAGCTAAAACCTTTTTTAATTAAACCAGCATTAAACCAAACCAAACCGGGCTAGACCGAGCAGACTGAACCGAACCGGGCTAAACCGAGCAGAACTGGACCCAACCACCGAGCGGGTCATATCCGGACCCGCTAACCGCCGACCCGCTAGCCCGCTACCCGCCCACATTGGCACAGACACCCCACGAACCCCCCAATTCAACGGTCACCCCCCTCTTCTCCTTCACAAAACAACCCCCTCCCTCACTCTTTCACAGCAACCAACCACTCCCCCTCACTCCCCTATTCCTGGCGTCCAACTCCGGCCCCCTCCCGTCGCCGCTAGTCGTCGCACGTCGTCGAAAAATGGTCGCCAACATCGCCGCGTAATTGTCCAGTTTCGAACAGCATCAAGGTACCCTACTTCTAGCTCTCGTATCACCTTGTGTATTGATCCGAATTTAGTTCTGTCGAATCCTATGCGAAGACCACTTGACCCTCTCAAAATTGTGTACAAATATTTTGAAGTATCATGTCCTGTGTCAGTTGCAAAATGTGACACAAAACAGGAAAAAAACCACATAATTTTGTACTTCAGAAACTATCCCGGAGCCCCATTTTCACGGCCATTTTTCTCCCAACATGTTTAACAATTTTAGATTTTTTTTGAACAGTTAATTAGACAACATAACCGAGATTAAGACCCTATAATTAGTTTATTTTAATTTGCTGTGTGCTATTTTTATTCGAGGGTAAAATCGACCAAAAATTTGGTCTTTAAAACCCAAAATTTCTCGTAACGGGGTACGTCCTGCTAAACGAGGTGACTTGGTCGTGTGCGAACTTTACCAAAATGTGCGCACTGTCAATACGGACGTGTGAGCTTTCGCAAAAGTTGATTTGGATGTGCGTGCACACCGGAATCAACGCGTATCCGTCAACAACACCCCGTATCGGCCCTATTCTGAAATCCATTATAACTTCGTGTGTGCTCGTTGTTTTGTAACGAAACTTGCGCCATCGGACTTGTAGCAATACGCTGGTCCTGTGACCCAAGTTTGGTTCGATTCTGAGAACGTTGACAAAATTCCGTATCGAAGGTCCCACGGCTCCACTTTACGGGCAATTTTGTGATCGGCTCATCGGAATCCAGTTCTGGATATTCCGTTGGGTTCGTATCATCGTTCTGGACTTGTAGACACTAAGTTTGATAAATTTGAAGAACTTTGTCTCTGGCACATTTTTTGGTACGAAGTGGGCCACATGTGGACCCCGCTTTGACCAAAAACTGTCAATTTTGCCCCTGTGTCCAAATTGGACTTATGGGTAGTCAATCCTATCTATTTCATATCTTCTGAGAATGATGCTAATGTTTGTTTCAGCAACCGGAGGAGTACCTGCAGATCCCACTGTAACTGGAGCAACTGTTGGAGTTCAAACCCTAGGCAAGTGTACCTTGCCATACTTGCAGTAAATTAATTCATATTATTCTCTTGATCTATTTCTGTGATATATATGTTCAACCTAGGACCGTGTGACATTGCTTAGTATCCGAATAATATTCGGGTGCCAACGTCGTACGCGAAGTTGTGTAACGTCACCTAGAGATGGATATCGCGACCCTATACATTTTTGTGCTTGCATTATCAAGTACGTCATACCACATGACACCTGACACTATTCATGAGACAGAATCTTCCTGAGTCATTCATGGTGATTCTCTATAGGCTACAGGATTGCGACATATTATATATACCCATAGCTATCATATGACTTGCTGCATTAGATATGATCTTGCGTGACATGGACATGAGACATCGTGGACATGAGACGTGTGATTACATTGGGTGGGGAGACAAACACAGGCTACAGGCTAATTTTATATATATATTTATTATTATGAGGCCGTAGACTCTACAGCAGAGCTAGGCACATTACGTGATATTACTGCTACCGGCTCCCCGACACAGAGCTTGTAGTGGTCTCAGCCTGAGTACTAGTGATGCTCTCACTTGCATATCACATAGCTGGTTACATAGTTGCCCTATTGATACATTTTATATACTGTATTTATTTGGCTTGAGTTATTCTTGTACCTTGCTATGTCCCCTGAGGACCTGGATCCGGATTATGTCCCCAGGTGTAGCAGAGGAGATCTATCCCGAGGTATACGGGACATGAGCAGAAGCAGGAGCAGTACCGTTACCAGAGGACGAGGTGATAGCCGAGGATTTCTTCTGAGTATCTGCTTTATCTATACTCAGTCTTTTCTGTTGTTAGACTCTTTTATTTCCTGTCTATTGAACTGCTGTATCAAACACATTATCTGGTTGTTTTCTGATATATTTTATTTGAGACTTGATGTTGGTTTATATGTTGTTATTTGGATATTGATTTATATGTTGTGGATGAGAGTAGTTTTATTCATTTGACATATATCGTAGACCACTGTATTGTTGTTTTACAGCTTAAGTATACTCTAATGGGTCCATTAAATTGGGTTTGTCCATTGGTGTGTATTGTTGGCCATTTCTATGTGTCTAGTCCCTCGGTATTTTGGGACTGGGGCGTGACAACTGAGCTTTCGAGGGAGCATTGGATGACTGCCGTCAAGATGCAGTTGACAGGCAATGCACATCACTGATGTCTATCTGAGGAGAGACAGCTTAGACCGGACCGATTCACTTGGAAGAAGTTCTCTAGATTCTTTCAGGAGATATATATTCCAGCCATTGCCAGAGCAAAACTTAGGGATATGTTTAACCGCCCCATTCAAGGCAACATGACGGTAGAAGAGTATAATGCAGAGTTCATCCGTTTGAGTCGCTTCGCCCCTACTCTGATTCCGACAGAAGAGAAGAAGACGGAGAAGTTCTTCGATGGACTTAGCTTTGAGCTACAGAGATTGATCGAATCCGTTGTACCTACTTCTTACACAGACGTCCTTCCTGCAGCACGATGCATGGAGCACGTCACCAGGAGAGAGTCCAGCCTGAAACGGCCGTTCACATCAGAACCAGCCAGAGCACCACACGGGGAGCCACCAAAGCGACCCCAGAGCAATCCACCACAGAGAGCAGCATCAAGAGCCCCATCCCTTCCTACTTTTTACTATTGTGGTAAGGTAGGCCATATTGAGAGGGAGTACAGATCCAAGTTGGGACTATACTTGATTTGCGAGAGTGAGCACCGATGGTAGACCGACCAGCTTTACCAGCACCGAGACCAGCCCAGCAGCCACCTAGGCCAGCTTATCCAGTATTTGGAGCACCACAGACGGGAGTTGGAGGAGTCAGACCACCAGCTCCAAGAGGGTATCGGCCGAGGCCATATTTTGCACCACAGGCAGCACTATTCCAGTAGGCCCGGCAGCAGAGAGGACCAGCACAGGGATGAGGACATGCATTTGTATTGGCTATTGAAGAGAAAGCTACTACAGGAGAGGTCATAGCAGGTACTATATTAGTAGCTTTATTACCTGCTGTAGCTTTATTCGATTATGAAGCATCGCATTCATTCATAGCTGCTAGCTTCGCAGCCACACATAGAGTAGCTACCGCACCCCTTTCGAAGACTATGAGAATTCTTACGAGAGGCAAAATTATCCCAGTTAGTGATATTTGTAGATCTTGTTCGGTAGTAGTCTGTGGGAGAGAGATGCGAGCTCAAATTTTAATCGTTTTCATGCCGGAATATGATGTTGTACTTGGTATGGACTGGATGAGTGAGCATGGACTTCAGCCTACACTTAAGGCACTCTCTGCAAAACGGGAGCCCGAGTACCCAAAGGTTGTATCTGAGTTTGTGGATATATTTTTCGATGATCTTCTAGGTTTAACACATGATCGGAAAATAGAATTCATAATAGACTTGACTCCATGAGCGGAGCCTATCACTTCATCAGTGTACCGGCTAGCACCTAAGGAGTTGGTGGAATTGAAGAAGCAAGTTGATGATCTACAGGAGAAGGATTTTATTCGGCCCAGTATTTCACCATGGGGAGCACCCATACTATTTGTGCTGAAGAAGGATGGAACAGTACGCCTGTGTATTGACTACAGGGCACTGAACGCTGTAACTATCAAGAACCGGTATCCCTTGCCACTCATTGACGATCTATTCGATCAGTTGAGTGGTGCTAGTGTATTCTCAAAGATCGATCTTAGATCCGATTATCATCATATTAGAGTGAGGAAAGAGGATATACCGAAGACAACCTTTAGGACCAAGTATGGACACTATGAGTTCTTAGTTATGCCATTTGGTTTAACCAACGCGTTAGCTGTGTTAATGAGTTTGATGAACCGAGTTTTTCATCACTATTTGGACAAGTTCGTGGTTGTGATTATTGATGACATGTTGATATACTCCAAGAAATACGAAGAACACGAGGAGTATCTCAAAATCGTGATAGAGACGCTGAGACAGGAGAAGTTGTACGCCAAACTCAGCAAATGTGAGTTTTGTCTGTATAAGGTGCCTTTCCTGGGATATATCATCTCGGGAGAAGGACTTTCAGTTGATCCAGAGAAGGTTGCTGCAATAGAAACTTGGCCCACACCTACATCAGTTGCGGAGGTGAGAAGTTTTCTCGGACTTGCTGGATACTATCGGAGGTTCGTGGAGAACTTCTCAAGGATTGCGGAGCCTATGACACGTTTGACGCATAAGGACCAGGAATTTGTATGGACGAAAGATTGCCAGAAGGTCTTTGAGGAGTTGAAAAAATGATTGACGATAACACCGGTCTTGACTCTTCCTTCATGATCGAGAGTATTCATTTTTTATAGTGATACATCAGGCAGTGGACTAGGATATGTTTTGATGCAACATAGCAAAGTTATCGCTTATACATCGAGACAACTGAAGATTCATGAGAAGAACTACCCGACGCACGATCTCGAGCTAGCTGCAGTAATATTTGCATTAAAGATATGACGGCACTATCTTTACGGAGAGAAGGTAGAAATTTTCACTGATCACAAGAGTCTAAAGTATGTTTATACTCAGAAAGAGCTCAATATGAGACAAAGACGTTGGTTAGAGTTGATGGTCGATTTTGATATAGATTTGCAGTACCATTGAGACAAGGTGAATGTCGTAGCAAATGCACTCAGCAGAATCCCATAACTTATTTCTTGACGATGCAGCCCCAGCTATTAGAGGATCTATAGGAGCTCGAAATAGAGATTATTTTGCTAAGGCAGAGTAGACAGTTGGTGAATTTTGAAGTTAAGTCATCTTTGGTGGAGAGAATTAAGGCGGCATTACCTACAGATCCTAGATTCTGGAAACTTAAATAGAAGACGGAAGCCGGCATGCTGACGTGACTTCGAATCTATGAGGACGGGACGTTAAGATGCGAAAATCGCCTATATGGTCCGAATGGGGAGTTGAGACATGAGTTGATGTCAGAAGCACATAGCTCCATGTACTCTATTCATCCGGGAGATACGAAGATGTACCGAGATTTGAGGCAGTACTATTGGTGGAATGGGATGAAGAGAGAGATTGCACGGTTTGTGGCAAAATATTTGGTCTATCAGCAAGTTAAGACCGAGCATCAGAGAACCGTTGGTATATTACAGCCGCTTCCCATACCCGAATGAAAGTGAGAACATATCACTGTGGATTTCGTTACAGGATTTTCAAGAAGCCCCAGTGGGAAGGATGCAGTCTGGGTTATTGTGGATCGACTCACCAAATCGACACATTTTTTGCCGTTAAGAGTTGGACAGTCCACAGAGATTCTAGCCGACATGTATATATGACAGATCGTAAGGTTGCATGGAGTAACAGTTAGTATTGTGTCTGATCGTGACTCAAGATTCATATTCCATTTTTGGCGAAGCATGCAGGAGAGTCTTGGCACCCGACTCAAGTTCAGTACTGCTTACCATCCACAAACAGACGGTCAATCGCAGCGCACGATTCAGATATTGGAGGATATGCTGAGGTCGTGTATGGTAGACTTCAGAGGGTCTTGGAAAGACCATTTGCACTTGGTGGAGTTCTCTTACAATAATAGCTAACAGGCGAGCATCCAGATGGCACCTTTTGAGACGATGTACGACAGGAAGTGCAGGTCACCGATATGTTGGAGTGGCATTGGCGAGCGTCAGATACTCGGTCTGGAGTTAGTAATGCATACAATTGAGAAGGTAAATCAAATTCAGAGTAATCTTCATGCAGCTCAGGACAGACAAAAGCATTGGGCTGACACACACTGCCGACCTTTGGAGTTCAAGGAAGGCGAACATGTATTCTTGAGAATCTCACCTACTCGAGGTACTATTCGATTCGAGAGCAGAGGCAAGCTGAGACCAAGGTACATTGGGTCGTTTGATATTTTGAGCGTATTGGTGAGGTGGCGTATCGTCTTGCATTACCCCCATATCTAGAGGGAGTGCATGATGTATTCTATGTCTCACAAGTGAGGAGGTACTTGATTGACCCAAGTCACATAGTCGATCATTCAGAGATTTCAGTGAGACTTAGCTTGAGGTATGAGGAGAAGCCAGTTGGGATACTTGACATTAGTGAGAAGATATTACGGGGTCAGCCGATTAGATTGGTCTAGGTAGCTTGGAAACATCACTCCCCGGACGAATCTACTTAGGAGCGAGAGGATATCATACGCCAGCGTTATCCTCACGTATTCGAATATGCGGGTATGACCTAAGAACTACCTATAGGTTACCATAATTTTTTAAATTCTTTAGTAGTTTAATTCTTAATTGCGAGAAATCATTTCTTTTAAGGTAGGTAGATTATAAACACCCTGATTTTTAGAATTTAATTTAAATTTTACATTAATTATTATTGTAATTTTTTTATTTTTAGTTAATTATAATAAATCTTCATTCATGGATTTATATTTTTGTATTAAATTAATTATTAAAATAGTATAAAAAGTATATTTTTGGTGTAAAATTAATAATAGAATATTGTATTATTTTTTGGAAATTTATTGGGCTTTAAAACTATTTTTTATAGCTAATTGCATATATATATATATATATATATATATATATATATATATATATATATATATATATATATATATATATATATATATATATATATATATTGTTTTAAACCGAACCAATCCAAACTAAACCGAACCAACCCAAACCAAACTAACCAAACTCGGATCTCATACCCGAACCCACAACCCGAAACCAACCAACCCAAACCCAAACCCACCAACCTCCCCCATCTACTGTAACATTCCCGAAATCTCCGACCCCATCTCTTCCCCTTCCCGAAACCTCTTCGACCCATTCCCTTCTTCTTCCAGTAACTTCCTTCACACCTCCTATATAAAGAGTAGCCGAGCCGACCACCACCACCATCAACTCCTCTTCCAATCCCGACAAGCCCCGACCGCCGCCGACGTCGGACCGCCGCCACAAAGTAGCCGCTCCGACATCCCGAGCACAGTATACTGCGAGGTACACAACTTCTAGCACTTGTATCTTTCTGCACAGTTAACTAAATATCAACCCGTCGAATCCTATACGAAAACCACATGACCCACGTGAACCCCGTATAATTAGTTCGGTGTCTGTCCTGTGTCAGTCGTAATTCACGACGCAAAATAGGAAAAAATGATCAAGTTTGTAGTTCAGAAACAGTTCCAACCACCCATGTTCATGTCTGATTTTCTTCCAACCTAGTTAATATTTATAAATTCCACTTGAACGATAATTTAGACAACATAAAAAAGTTTTAATCTCTTTAATTAGTTTATTTTAATTTGATGTATGCTGTATTTTATTTTCTGTTGAAATATGTCAAAAATTTGGTTTTCTAAATCCAAAAATTTTCGAAATGGGGTGCGTTCCGCTAAATGAGGCAACTTCATCAGGTGCAAATTCTACCGAAATGTGCGTATCGTTAACGCGAACGTGTAAGATTTTGCGGAAGTTAATTTGGATGTGCGTGCATACCAGAATCAATGCGTATCCGTCAAAAAGTCTCGTATCGGTCTGTTCTGACACTAGTTATAATTTTGTGTGTGCTTGTCGTTTCACAACAAAACTTGCTCCATCAGATTCGTAGTATTACGCTGGTCCTGTGACCCAAGTTTGGTTTAATTCTGAGAACGTTGAGGAAACATTATTTCGTGGGCCCTACGGTTCTACTTGACGGACAATTTTGTGACTGGCTCATCAGAATACTGTTCTGAATATTCTATTGAGTTTGTATCATCGTTCTGGACTCATAGACACTAAGTTTAACAAATTTGGATAACTTTGTCTCTGACACATTTTTTGGTGCGAAGTGGGCCACAGGTGGTTCCCGCTTTGACCAAAACTGTTAATTTTGTCCCTGTGTCCAAATTGGACTTATGGGTAGTCAATCCTAGCTATTTCATGTATTTTGATATCGATGGTAATGTTTGTTTTAGCATCCGAAGGTGTACCTGGAGATTCCACTTATATTGGAGCAACTGACGGAGCTCAGAACACAGGCAAGTGTACCTTGCCAACTTGCAGTAGTTACTGTTATATTATTTGCTTGAGTTCTTTCTCTCTCTCTCTCTCTCTCTCTCTCTCTCTATATATATATATATATATATATATATATATATATATATATATATATATATATATATATATATATATATTCTTTTGATATGTACCTGTTCAACCTAGGACCGTGAGACGTTGCTTAGCGTCCGAACAAGATTCGGATGTCGACGCCGTATGCGGAGTCGTGTAACGTCACTTAGAGAGTTGATATCACGATCCTATATATATTTTTACGTGCTTGCTTTATCAAGTACGTCATACCATAGGACACTTGACACTATTCATGTGACATAATCTTTTCTAAGTTATTCATAGTGATTTTGTATAGGCTTACATGATTCGTGACATGAGACTTGCATATACATAGATATCATTATGACTAGCGGTACTAGCTAGAGGTCATGATCTTACGTGTTATGGACATGAGACGTCGTGGACATGAGACGTGTGATTACATTGAGTGGGGAGAGACACACAGGCTATAGGCTGATTATATACTTTATTATTGAGGTGCTTTAGTCTCTGTTCCAGAGCTTGGCCCATTACGTGATATTCTTGCTGCTATGGGTTCCCCGACACAGAGCTTGTAGTGGTCTCAGCCTGAGTACTAGTGATGCTCTTATTTGTATTTTACTTAGCTAGTTACATAGCTTGTCCTGAGGATCTATTTTTATACACTGCATTTTATTTGGTTTGAGTTATTCTTGTACCTTGCTATATTCCCTGAGGACCTGGATCCGGATTATGACCCCAGGTACAACAGAGGAGGAATATCCCGAGATATACGGGACATGAGCTGACGCTGGAGCAGTACTGGCACCAAAGGACGATGTTGTACCAGAGGATTTCTCTTGAGTATTCTGTTACATACTCAGTTATTTATGCTTCCAGTTATTTCATATCTTGACTCATGGACTTATGTATTGACTTATTTTATCGGGTTGCTCTCCGAGACACTAAAAATGTTGACTTAATGATGGACTATTTTCTTTATCTATTATCTTAATTAGTCTATCATATTTAGTTATGTTTCTTTCTGTGGATGAGATTAGAATTATTCTGTGATAGATGGTGTAGACTGCATTGATATTTATTACAGCTTAAGTGCACTCTAACGGGTCCATTAAATTGGGTTTGCCCATTGGAGTTGTGCTGCTGGCCATTGCCACGTGGCTAGTCCCTCGACATTTTGGGACTGGGACGTGACAAAGACTGTTATGTCCACTTACAAAGGAGAGAAAATGAAGGCTGCTCGAATTGCTGCTATGTGCTCACAAGGACTGTTGTGTCTTACTTCTTAATGCACTTTGTTGTTCTTCTTCCTCCTCTTCTTATAACTCACTACTCCCACCAACTTCTCCTCTTTATTTCATTACTCCTCTCATTTACTTCCTCCCTCCACGAGGCATGTCTCTGACTCCTTATCTTTACTCTCTCATGTCTCTTCTTCTTTTTTCTTGTGAAGTCTCTTCTTCTTTTTTCTTATTAAGTCTCTTGTCTCTCATTATTTTTTTTTTGTAGTCTTTCTTGTCTCTTCTCCTTTATACTTTACTTACTTTATTATGTAACATTATTTTCTTTCTTGTTAAATCAAACCGAAATAATAGCCGTTGGACATAAACCAACTCTTGAACCAACACCAATTAATAGACCCATACCAAATTTTAAACCCAAATAAAAATTAAACTATTTGCCAACCTATTATTTTTCTTTCTTCTTTACTTAGTCTTTTTTTTTCATAAAAAAAAACTAAACTATTAAAATAAACTAAGTCTTAGATGACACAAACAAAATACTAGTTTTTTTCTTTTTTTTTTCTTTACTTAGTTTTTTTTTGTTTATCAATATAAACTTTAAACTTTAATATGAGAAAAAAAGAAAAAAAAACTAAGTAAAGAAAAAAAAATACAGAAAAATTTCACCAAAATCCAAAACTAAACTAAATAAAAAAATCCAAAATAAAATCCAAAATAAAACTAAATATAAAAAAACTAAATAAAAAAAAAATCAAAACATACTAAATAAAAAAACACATAAAATAAACCAAACCAAACCACAAACCAAACCAACCAAACCAAACCAAACCACACCAACCAAACGCGGGCCCCAGTATCCAATTTCGGCCAACTCTGTCACAATTTCAGCCAACACAGTTGGCGAAAATTGAACAGTGGGTCCAGGTTGGGGCCCACGTTTGACTTTTGCTATACACGTGTCGGATGCGGTCTGTTCTCCGCCAACTGAGTTGGCGGACTGTTTTTTATTTTTAATTTAGGTAAACTTGTTTCGTTTGTATTAATTTAATATAAATTAATTTTGCTACAAAACAAAACAAAATCACACTTTCTTCAAAAAAAAAAAAAAAAAAAAAACAAAGGATATAAACCAAATTAAACTCAAACGGAAAAAAAAAAAAAATTCGTATGTCATATTTTTGCCAACTGAGTTGGGTAAAATTTTGACAAAACCAAATTTCGCCAACCAGATTGACGAAAATATCAAAAGTAAATACAAATTTAATTTTTTTTTCAGAATTTTGCCGTCTGCATTGACGAAATATTTCGTTATAGTAAATTTCTCAAAAAATATTTCATTTTTACTAATTTATTTAAAATTATTTTCTGTAGACAAATTTTTTTATTTAAATTTTCGTGTTGGTTCGAATTTAATATTTTATCCTATTTTCGTTTCGGTTAAACAATACACTAACTCCTTTCCAAAGAACGGGGGAACACTCGATGGCAAGTGCCAAGAGTGATGTACCTTTAGACTTTGAAGGACCCACCTAATGAATTCCTCCCAAGGACCCTCCACCCTTAAATCGTAATGCCATACTTAATAATATAAATATAATATTATAATACAATAGAACATATTCCTCTATATAAATACGACATAATCCCCGAACCCATAAGCGAGCGAGCGAGCGAGTAGAGTAGTGCATGCCCCCTCCCCCCTCCCTTCCTTTCCAAGTCAAACCATAGTAACACAAATTGAGTTGCTATGAATCTAACCCTCACTCTCTCCCTAGCCGCCGCCTCCTCCGCACTCCTCCTCCTCCTCATCGCCGGCTTCATCATGTTCTTTCGCAGGTGCTTCGGCCGGTTGAGTGGCACCCGCCCCCGCCCGAAGCAAGATGTCAACGACCCTACCGACGTCGAATGCGGCACCAAGATCAACACGGCCAAGATTGCCGACGAATCCGCGGCCCGCCGGTACTCCTGGGCGGAGGTGGAGGCGCTCACCGCAGGATTCACCACGGAGGTGCTCGGCGAGGGCGGCTCCAGCACGGTCTACCTGGGCCGCCTGCCGGACTCCAAGCCCGTCGGAGTCAAGGTGCAGCGCAGCAGCGAGCGCCTCCGCCGCGCCTTCCTCCTTGAGCTCGACGTGCTGCTCCACCTGCGCCACCCCAACATTGTTAGCCTAGTCGGATACTGCGCCGATCGTGGTAAGTAATTATTAGAGAGATTTTGAGTTACCCTTACTTATTTTACCATAATTTAATATATATTTCATCGAATTACCGTAATATATTATTCTACAAAATCTCTAATTGCTTTAGCACTGATGCTAGGATTTAAAATTGACTAGATTATAACTTGATACCCTTAATTACTTAATGTTTTCAACTTAATATTCTAAAATTTAATAGACATATTAATTTAATATCTAAATTTTAAAACAGACAAAATGTGAAAGTTTAGGATATCAATTCGAAAAACTTGAATGGACGAGGATATCAATTTATAATTTAGCCTCTAAAATTGTCGACATTCTGATAATTTAGTCGTATATTTTTTTTCAGATGAAGGCGTGCTGGTGTTCGATTACGTGCCGAACGGGACGCTGTTCGACAATCTGCAGTCGGACAAGCGGACGCCGCTGGCATGGGCGCAGCGGATGCGGATCGCCTACGGAGTCGCCTCCGCGGTGGCCCACCTCCACGGCGGCAGCAGCGGCCGGGCGCTGCAGATCGTCCACGGCGACCTGACCTCCTCCAACGTCCTCCTCGACGCCGACCTGAAGCCGTACCTCTGCGACCTCGGCTCCGCACTCGTCGGCTTCTCCGCCGCCGTCGGCCCCTCGCGCTGCCTCCTCCTCGGCTCGCCCGGCTACGCCGACCCGCTCCTCCTCCGCACCGGTGTCGTGTCCAAGAAGACGGACATCTACAGCTTCGGGGTGTTACTGCTCGAACTGATCACCGGGACGCCGGCGTTCGTCGAGGAGCCGGCGGACGGCTCGCACTCGCTGCTCACGGCCGCGGTGGGCCCCGTTGTGAGGGACGCGGAAGGGAATATGGAGAAGTTGAGGGGCATTTTGGACAGGAGAGTGAGCCTGGAGGGGTTCGACGAGGCGGAGCTGGCGGCGGTGGCGGCGGTGGCGGGGAGGTGCATCGAGAACCGGCCGGCGATGCGGCCGTCGATGGAGGAGATCCTGGGGATCATGAGGGAGTCCATCGCGTCCGTCGATGGCGGATCGGACGGCAAGGAAGGCTGCTGACTCGGATGAGTTTTGATTTTTGTCAGCAAATGCTTTAATTTTGAGTGCAATATTGAAAAGATGTGGTGGCGCCTGTAGAAATTAGGGGTTGGCTTTACATGTAAATATGCAATTTGGATGAGTCTATGGAAGTAACAAATGAATGATGCCTAATAATCCAAAGAAATATAAGGGAATGTTTAGTTTTAATGAAAATGGCCATTCGTAGAGGAGTTTGGTAAAGTATTGAGAGTGATTCAAAGCGAAAGCTACCCAGAAGTCAGCTTTTGAAAGTTAAAAAAAAAAATCACTTTCAGATTACAATTTTTTAATGCCTAGAAGTTGATGTTGATTCTATACTGAATTTGTACTTTTTACATTTTTTCTTACAATATTTGGATTCAATTTTCCAATCTTTTCAATAATCTTTATTGGTATCTACCATTTTGCCTCTCCTTATGACCATTTCCAACTTCTATCCACTTTTAAACAACTAAACAGTTTTTTTTTAGAAAATTTTCTTCGTACAACTATTATTTTGTATTGAGAAAAGTAGTCTGAACTGATCTCAAACTATTGGCACACATGGTGTTTAATTATCGTCCAACCATTTGGTTGGAATGATAGAAAAGTTAGAGAAAGAATTTTTTGAGATATAAAAGATCATTTCTTATATTTGTATTTGCAAGGAAGGATTTTTTTTTTTTTCTGGTATAAAATAAAAAAATAAAAATATATATAAATTTTACCAATTATATGCACTAAAAATATTTATTTATTATTTAATTTTACTAAAAAAATTAAGTAATATAACTTATAAGGATATAATTATAGGATTTTACTTTCTTTTTTTTCTTTCACTTTTTTCTTCTATATCAAATAAGAGAAAATATTTTTTTTTTCTCGCACTTCCTCTTTCTTCCAAATAATTTTGTAGGAGAAAAAAAATGGAAGAAAAAAATAAAAAAAAACGATACGTTTTCTCTCATTTGGTTAAAGGAAAATGTAAAAGAAAAAAAATGGTAGAAAAAAAAATAGAAGGTTACCGTAATTTATAATATATCTATACTAATTATATTATTTAAAAATAATTTAATGAAGTCAAATGATAAGTATGTATTTTTAGTAGAAAGTAAAATCGATAAAGTTTATATATTTTATTGAATGTGTATCACTTCTAAATTTTTTTTCTAACAGATATCCAAAAAAGAAAAATTATATGAATGAAAAATATATCTTTACTTTTTTTTCTCTCTCTTATTTCTTATAACCTTTCTATCGATCAAAGTCTTAGTCATAACCAACTACCAAAACTTTATTTTTAATATACTCAATTTTAAAGAATTTTATCTGAAATTTTTTTTTTCGTAGACAAGATTTATTATTTGGGAGTAGGTAGGCAGTAAAATACTAAACAAATAAATACGACAAAGTTGTTGTTGGACCAAAATTTTGTTGGTTTCGGAAGCAAGGAAAAAGGAAAAAGAAAAAGAAATTGTGGCTCATGTGATTGATGATGACTTCATGTGTTGCCCGGTGCCACATGACTCTTTTGGGGTTCTTTGCTTCGGTGCGGATGGCACTTTTATGGGTGATGATTGTTCTCTTCCTGTGTTGCGCAAGCAATTTGTCTCTTTCTTTTTCGGCTTTGAATGCTCTGTGTGTAGTGGAAAAGCTAGCTGTACCGCTGTCCTAGTTCACTGCTCGGGATCTGGATTCGCCCACCAGTATGAGTGAGACACACAGTACTTCAACACCACCCATGACCTATAATTGCCTTAGCGTCAGGATCGGTCCGAGGGGTCGGATTGTCTTATTTAAAGTTGTCGAAACTAATTTTTATTATTTTTTATCTATGTTAAAAAGATACATGTTTAAATTGGATTGTTCTATAAAAAGAGATTGTCAAAATCTAAAGTCTTGTCAGAATTATTCGCGAGATAGCCACAGACTGAATTTTCAACAAATCACTGGATGTGACATTAATTTCAATTGTAATGATGAGGCTTGAGAGCATCATTAGTAAGGCACATCGCAATTTTTAGATTCTAGATTCAGAATATAGGAGCTCAATTTGTAGAACAAAAAATTTACTATTTAAAAAATATTTTTAAATAAATTAACTATAACGATACTATTTAAAAAAAAAAATTGAACTGACGATAGATATCGTATCTCGGATGACGAAAATCGAGAGTGTCAAAATTTCACCAACTGAGTTGGCAAAAATTCAGCACTTTGACCCGCGGGTGGGTGTGTGAGAGTTGGTTCAAAATAATGTTTGGGTGAGTGTTGATTTTTTTTTAATTAGTTTTTTTTTTTAAGTGCGGTTTGGTTTAGTTTTATTTAGATTTAGTTCTTTTTAAAAAAAATGTTGTAACAATAATATTTTTAAATAAATTAGAACAAACAAAATTTAACATCCAAAATAAAATATGCTATCAATAAACATCCAAAGTTTTAAAAAATTACTACCGTAAGAAAATAACGTCTGTCGTCAAGCAGACTTAGAACAACCATAATTATTTGTTCGGAAATCATTTTTCGTCAAACAATAGGTCGATTTGTATGTTTTCGGCGAAAGTAACACAATTCGTGTAAAAAAAAAAAATTATCCGAAGCAAAACGTACATATTACAGACAAAAGTATAAAATTTAGAACTTTAAAGTATCATAACTTTTGACTGAGAGATTGAAACGAAGTCCAGCTTGTGCCAAAATGACCGTAACGAAAAGTAGTATGCGATAAACGTTTTACCATTTGACGGACTTCGAAAAAATTTAGAAACGCAAAAAAAAAGCTATAGGTTGGTCTGAGACTTTTTAAATTCAGAATATAAGAAATTATTTTGTAGAATATAAAGTCCCAAATTGGAGTCAAATTCTATATTTACATTATTAATTTTTGCGTTATTTAGTAACATGGTCTCATATATATATAAAAATTAGGGTTTGGATCTCCAAAGTGTCAGACGTTAAACTTTGGGTCTCCAAAGTGTCAGACGTTAAACTTTGGGTCTCCAAATCACTGTTCACTAGCCTACATGAACAATAATTTCGAAACCAAAGTCTAACGCCGATCACTTTGGAGACCTAAATCCTAATTTTAACTATTATGTGAAATTTTATTACTAAATAATCCTTATTTTTCACGTTAATATTTGACCACACAATCTTTTGGATCAAATCTCATTTTATCACTCTCAACTATTCTCATACAAATTCAACTCATTCTACATTTATTTATTTTATAAAAGTTTGGACCTTGAGATGAAATTTTGAGCACCATGTACTAATGATGCTATGAGAAATTTGTTCCTATTTCGCCTCTGTATTATTTTTCCTGTGTTTCTACTTTTTCGAGTCTATGCTTACAAAATTTCAAACATTCAATAGTATATCTTCTCAAGTGTATTCTCCAAGTAGAAACGTTCAGAAATAATAAATAGACTCGATGTATTTATAAGAAATCAGTAAATTAATAATTCGTTAACCCGGTTCATGTCGGAATTGGTACTATTAAATAGCTACGAACTTGAATGACTTTGTGATTATCGAAGAAAAATATAAAATTATGACTGGATGATAAAAAATCACTAGATCGAAACACGAAAACGTGAATCCAAAAATATATAATACAATATACCCAAAATTTCAAAAAATACTATTAAAAAGCTGTCGGTGGCCGGCTCAGACGAAAGGAGGAGAAGTAAGAGATGGCGAGGAGGCCCACCAGCGAATATATGACATGGAGGGATCACTTTCTATATTTGACACTTCACCAGATTGGAGGAGGGATCCACTCTCAACTTTCAAAGTTTGAATTGACCGTTTCTTTTGCTGAATATTCAAAGTTTGAATATATATTTTCACTGAGGGACAGTTGGTATACAATTTTTATTTTTATTTTACTGGGGAGCAAATTTAGGATGGATAATTTATCTACGAAATAGAAAATTATATACGTTTGATTTGGATTATAAAAATATATATTTTTTTTTTAAATATTCGGATAAATAATTTATCTACGAAATAAAAAAAAATTATTTCTTAAGAATATATGGATTTTTTTTTTTGTATAGATAATTTATTTTTGTTATTGTTTGTTATTTTTTTTCTATATTTTCTATATTATTTTTCTTTTTCTTGATTTTTTTTATCTTCTTCATTTTTGAAGTTTTGTTTTGTATTGTTTTTTTTATCTTTTTTATTTTTCAAGGACGAATCTTTTTGTGTTTTTTTCTTCGAATTTCATCTTTAATTGTTTGACCTTTTTAAGTTTTTTTTATACTATTTTAGTTTTTTTTGAAAATATTCACATATTCATCAAACATGTGGATTTCAATTTTTTGAATTTTTTTATCGGAATAGTTAATTAATATAAATATATTAGTGGTACAGTAAATTTTCTAAAAAAGAGAGTCGTTGTCAAAATATTAACGTTACAATATGAAGTTTAAAATATGAACGTTATAAAAAAAAAGTTGATAAGTGACCAGAAAAAAAAAAAAAAAAATCAAAACCAACTATCCTAAAAGAAAAGAAAAAAGAATAAAAATAAATCAAACCCTAAACATAAAATCCAAAAACAAACCAAAAACATAAAAAAACAAAAAAACCAAAAAAAATCAAAACCAAAAAAATCCAGCAAAACTGTACAATTTTTTTTTTCCATGCCACGTTAGCCTGCTGAATTTTCGCCAACTGAGTTGGCGAAAATTTGGACAAGTCTAAATTTTCTTCTGCCACGTCAGCCTGCTGATTTTTCGCCAACTGAATTGGTGAAAATATGCGCATATGTTGGACGGATTTCAATTTAAAAATAATATGCTTGTTTTTCGCCATCTAGGATGGCGATATATATCGAAATTTTAAATTTTTAAAAACTTTTCTCGGTATAATTAATTAATATAAAAATATTATGGATAAAATAATTTTTTTGATATATATATATATATATATATATATATATATATATATATATATATATATATATATATATTTCTTTTTCTTTTCTGTCTTGGTCTTTTCTATACTCGTCCCATTAAATAAAGTCTTTGCTATGAAAGTCCAACATACAAAACTTTTTAAATTATGGATCTTTAAAAAAAAAAAAAATACTCATCTTGCAAGAATTTTTTATGCTTTACCTATCTCACTATTGGTATTTACTTTGAGAAAATGGAACAATAAAAGACACGTGATGTGCACACATAACTAAAATTTTGTCAACTTCTTTCCGCGCAAGAGAGGCAATATCTAGGTCGGGATTTTTTATTTTTGATAATATATGGTCGGCTTTTGTGATGACGCCGATGATATTTATAATTATATTTATCATACCTCAGTTGACTTAAAAAATAAGTCAGCCAGCATTTCTTTTAAAATCAAACAAATGTTTACTATTAATAATAGATATATTGTTATGTATTAGTGCACACATAATAGCGGTACTTTATTTATGATGCGGATCCATGTGAGACATGGAGGGTTCCTTTTTGTTAATGTTGTATAACATGGCATTATATATTTTTGCATTCAACCTTTTGCAAAAATCCAGCTGGAAAGAAAAAAAAAAAGCTCCGGCCTAAAGCTCCAAACCAGCTAATTCGTAGGGAATATTTAGCAATGTTCGTCACATGACAGTACTGTAGCCGTACGTTACTCCGCTATGACATGAAAAACAACACTCGCGCGAGCCGGAGGAGCACGGCAGAGCATCCGGAGGAGCACGACAGAGCACGAGGGGAATGGAGGAGGGAAGGTGGGGGCGGCGGTTGACAGCGGAGTAGGAGGAGGGTGGGTGGGGGGAGAGATACGGCGGCTGGTGGTGACTCTTTAAGTACACAGGTACTGCGTGCGCCACCGTGCATTTTTTTGAAAATAACGGTTGGCATCATATATAGTGTGTTTATCATCTTATATTTGTGTCACATTTTTATCAATATCCATGTTCATATCTAAGATTTGGATTATTCTAGTCGAAACTAATTTTAGTTCTCTCTTAACCTGACTTCTTGTTAGACATTTATTTATGTCCTAAGGTGTCACTCGATTGTTATGTCGACCTCTTGCAAGTCACGTTGGATCTGAAAGATTTTTCTAAGTGGAGGAAAGTTATCCAAACCGAAGTTTTGTCGAACTTATTTCTAGCCTTGTCACGTTCATATCTGTACATCAAGTGATGTAATATGAAAAACTTTCTGTTTAATAGGACATTTAAACTTCTGGTAATGTTTGTCGAGCTCGTGACCTAATGGTAGACCATGTATGAATGCAGGAATTGGATCAGAAAATTTGTTGTACAGAATTTTTTTTAAAAATCAATTAACTAAAACGAAATTATTTTTAAAAATTTTGAAGTAACGAAGTTTTCGCTATCTGGTATGACGATTTTTTTTTTTATATTTGTCAAATTTTTGCCAACTAGATTTTGCCAAATTTTCGCCAACAAAGTTGGCAAAAATTCGACAATGATTTTTGTTTGTTGGATTTTTATGTTTTTTTTAATAGTGTTTTTGTTTAGTTTTAGTTAGGTTTAGTTCTTTTAAAAAAAATATTGTAGCAATATTTTTTTTAAATAAATTAGAAAAAATAAAATTTAACATGCAAAATAAAATATGTTTTCATTGAACATCCAAAAATTAAACAAAAATTCCGCAGTAAGAAAATTACGTTTGTCGTCGAGCAGACTTCGAGCTGCTATAACTATTTGTTATGAAATTATTTTTCGTCAAACAATAGGTCGATTTGTATGTTTTCGACGAGAATAACACAATTCGTGTAGAAATAATTTTCATACGAAGCAAGAAGCACATGTTACTGGCAAAAATATAAAATTTATAACTTTAAAGTATCATAACTTTTGACTGAGAGATCGAAACAAGGTCCAGCTTGTGCCAAAATGACCGTAACAAAAAGTACTATGGGATAAACGGTTGCACCGTTTGACGAATTTTGAAAAATTTTAGAATCGCAAAAAAAAAACGATATTTCGACCTCCAAATTTTACTTTCGGAAATTTTAGAATCGCAAAATATATTTTTGTGTATATTTTTTATTTTTTTAACGATAAAATTATCTATTTATAAATAATTTACTAATCGTAATAAGATCGATTTAACTTTCGATTACGGTAGAAACTTTAAGGATCTGGTTGGCAATTGTGGGAGTAGCGGTTATGGGGTATTTTTAGAGTACCAATTATGAGGGTCCGTTACTGTTTCAAAAATAAACAATCGGTTCAAAAATATTCCAAAACCGGTGAAAACACCGTTACCAACAAAAAGGAAAATTTAGAATTTTGCCAACTCAATTGGCGAACTATTTCTTTAGTATTTCAAACTTATTTCGTTTTTCCTAATTTATTTCAAAAATTATAGGTATAACAAAAATTTCTCCAAAAATAAATCAAAGTAAATAAACCAAATAAAACTAAAACCAAGCCTACACATGAACACCCCCCCCCCCCCCCCCCCCCCCAAAAAAAAAAAAAAAAAAAAAAAAAAATTTCTGTACAACAAATTTCTCAAGAAAAAAAAATTATTTTCTGTACAAAAAGAAAAACCAAACCCAACTTTCCCAATAACCAATAAAAAAAACCCAAAACAAATCCAAAAATAAAAAACCAACAAAAAATCACCCAAACCGGTTAAACCGGAGTTGCTAAATTTTCGCCAACCCAGTTGGCGAAAATATGACATGATATATTAAAATATAATTTGCGGAGCTATGGGGATATTAAAATATGATATGCAGAATTTTTGCCATCCCATATGGCGAAACCTTTCGTAATTTCAAATTTTTACAATTTTTTTTTTTTTGATAATAAATATAAAAATATTATTTTTACAGTAAATTTTCTGTAATTGGATACAGATATAGGTGTCTTAATGAAATGTACTCTTTCCAATTAATGTTTAGCAATCAGTATGCTTGAAGTTGACCAAACGATTAATCCTCTCTTCCCCGCATTGTAACCCTGTGGACCTAATAGGAATATTTGATCTCTTCCTATTCGGGTTTTATATTTTGATTTTCAACCTTAGACATATGGATATGGATATATTGTTTCATTAGGGAATGAATTTGGCGAGGGTCAATATTTGTTGCCCTGGCATTCCGTACGTGTTCTTTCTTCACCAATCATTAAATTGCTCGTGCTCCATTGAAAATTTGGTTGGCAAACTCTAGTCCACGAAGAAGAGGAGAGAAGAATGACAGTATTCCTGGTGGTTGAGTACCTACGTACACCCCAGCTGCTGCAGGCCTAGTAGGACACTGAAAATGAAAACTTAGTACAGTATCATTCTGGATAACGATACCAATTATAGTACAATAACCCTTTTTTTT
The DNA here is from genome assembly GCA_036927795.1 of Iris macrosiphon. Taxonomy (NCBI): domain Eukaryota; kingdom Viridiplantae; phylum Streptophyta; class Magnoliopsida; order Asparagales; family Iridaceae; genus Iris; species Iris macrosiphon. The sequence continues at coordinate 40,034,255 of JAYESA010000019.1, read as the reverse complement.
TTAATTCTGGATAATGATAAAAGTTATTGTACAAAAACCCTTTTTTTTTTTTAAGAATTCGAGTCCTATTGGTAAATAAATTCAAACATTTTCCCACTGGGACTCGATCTCTCGACCGTTTCGGTCGCATGCCTCCGCTCTACCATCATACTAGAGTCTCTGCAGTACAAATATATGATTGTATGTAAAAAGAAAAAGAAAAAGAATCTAACACAACAATCTTTGCATGTCGATTTCAACATAGCTCTCTCTTCTATGAATTCAGTAGTAGAGGAGGATCTAAATTGTCATGAACTGGCATTGCAATGCCCTCTTTCTTGGACAGTGCTACGTTGACCGCGGGCCACGTGTCAGCGTTTCATTGTCGGATATTTCAGTGGCAGGTCCAAGCAAATGGGGAGTTGGAGGCACGTGACGGACCAGAGTCCTATTGGTAATGATAAAAGTTGTCCAAAATCCTCTTCTTCTTTTTTTTTAATTCAGGATAATGATAAAAGTTGTCCAAAACCCCCCCTCCCCCCACCCTTTTTTTTTAAAGAACCAAAGTCCTATTGGTAAATAAATTGGAACCTGCCCCCACTGGGGATCCCTCGACCGTTCGGGTCGCATGCCTCCGCGCGCTCTACCATCAGACTAAAGCCTCTGCAATACAAATATATGATTTGTATGTAAAAAGAAAAAGAATCTAGCACAACAACCCTTCCATGTCGATTTCAGCATAGCTCTCTCCTCTGTGAATTCGGTAGTAGAGGAGGATCCAAATTGTCTTGAACTGGCATTGTAATGTCCTCTTTCTTGGACAGTGCTACGTTGTTCACGGTCTGTGACCGCGGGCCACGGGCCGCAAATGGGGGGAGGGGGGGGAGGCAATGGGTTCGTGACACGTGACGGACGGTCATGGGCCGCGGTCACGTATCGCGAACCAAATATTATTTTCCAATTTTAGAACTAATTTTTTTTACATGTTATTTCCACCGGAACTAAGTTTTTAAGAAAGAATTCGAACCGTGTCTATCTCCACGATAGTCCTCTATCATAACCAACATGTCACGACTCCACGGATATTTTATAACTATTTCATTTACACTACGGCAAACTTGAACTAGCTAGATTCGGATTCTATTTTCTATACGGGGATGCTAAGAGAGATCTCTGCAGCCTGCAACCCTTGGATTTATAAAGGGCTGACTGTGGAATTTAGAATTTTACCATATCATAGAACGAACATTTCGTCCATCTGTATTCAATCTCAACCATGTGTAAGTTTCTTATTTTGAATGTCTTTCCTCTCCTGGCCATTTCAATACAATTCTCATGATTACTTTTGTGTTAGGCTACACCAATGACTACAACTAAGGCTCGTGTTTGTACTAAATTGTTTAATTTAGTCAAGCTAACAAACATTTGTGATTAACATATATAGTCCATGGAAATCTATAAGAACACCATTATTGCACATGTAAAGTACGATGAAAGCTGATGGAATAGTGGGGTTAATATCTAGTCCAGGTTGTGGAGTAACCTTAATGATTTTGTTCATTGAACTATATATGTTGGGAACGACAAAGAAACTGTCAGAATGAACACTGTTTTCAAACACGAAAAAAAATCATCGAAGATCAAAGTAAAACGCACAATTTGTACACCATGCCACATTTATTAGTTTGGATTATTTTTTTAATATTAAAATAGTATAGATGTGTATCAAGTTTATTAGTTTAGATTATTTTTAAAAATAGATAATACTAATAAATATTGTGATTTCTACTGGGGTTTTTTTTTTTTTTTTTTTGACATTCTACCATTTTAGATGGAAACTAGATGAATCTATAATATCAATTTTAAGCGAGGAGGATTTTCATGCTACATAATCATATAGTTATTGCTTAGTGCGTACATTAGCATTAATAGAATAGACCGAAGAGAACAATATATAGTTAGGGTTAGGCATGCAATTGAGATCAATTAGCACATCGGGGTGGTGGACTGTCGCTGACCGATTGACAATCAATCTATACATGATATTGGTGGTGGTTCAGTCTGGATTAATTCTGATGGAAGCGCTAGCTAGCAGGAGAGTGACTGATCATGTCACTCCGAATCGATCGATGGAGTTCTTGATCGTTGTTTTCTCTCGCTTGCAACGTGCAAAAATATTAGGAGTTCTTGATCGTTGTTTTCTCTCGCTTGCAACGTGCAAAAATATTAGGAGTTCTTGATCGTTGTTTTCTCTCGCTTGCAACGTGCAAAAATATTATCCCAAGGAGTAGTACGTACATATTAAACGATTTCCGATCATGTAGCTCGATTACAGTTGAACTTTGATTACGGGGGAATGAAGAACGAAGAAATTACTTTGTTCTTTCATATGGCACTTTTATTGTGATAATAAAGTCGTTCTCATTTTTTTAATTAAAACTTAGGCTAAATTACAAGTTGATACCCTCAACTATTTAAAATGTTCAACTTGATAACCTCAACATTGATAGGTGCTAACTTGATACCCTAAAAAAAAAAGACCAAATTGTCCCTTCCCATTCTCTCTTTCTCCCCCCTATCTCTCTTTCCGGCAACCCCCTCTAGTACCGGAGGATACATAAATAGCAACGAACAACAGTAGTGGCGGGCGAGCGTGGTGGCGAGCAACAGCGGGATGCACGGTGGCGACCAGCAGTGGTGAGGGAACACGATGGCTGAGTGGCGACGCGGACTGTCACGTCCCGCTCCCAGAATACTAGGTAAATACGAGAACTGACATGGCCAACCACACCTTGCAGAACACCGAAGTAAGCCGCAATGTGCTAAGGTTGTCATGAAGACAAATGGGTGGACTCTAGCATGCTATGACGTCAGTCCTAAGGCCGACAAATTCTAGTATCTCAATCCATCAACACAAGTACAAGAGTATATCATATATGAAAGTAAAAAGGCGTCCCAAATTACATACCATATATGATCATAAAGACAGTGAATACAAAATGCTGCACTAGCAGAGCATAATTATACATGATCAAATATACCAGCCATGGTCTAATATATACATCGTGTTGATCGAAATCAGAGAAGTGATATCAAAATAAGGGGCTAACACTGACCCTTGCTAAAATACCACAAAATAAAATAACACTACGAGGGGTGGAGGAAGAAAACCTACTCACAACATACAACAGAAAAGAGACATAAAATAAATGCAGATCGAGACTTATATGGTACCAATGTACTTATCTCAAAATATAACCGGAAGAACTGATAACAAGTGCTATAAAAGAAAGTAAGGAGACGGACGACAAGAGGGCATAGGAACTACTCTAGATCGGGACCACAACCCTTAAACAAAATAAGGACTAGGGGTTGTAGTCCTTCACCCGAGCAGAACTTCCACTCTAACCACGCGCCGAAGGAAATAAAACTAGAAGAGCGAGCTATAAATGAAAGTAACATCATTCATTGCACGGCCAAACAACTCTACCGCTAGCTACAATTAACTAGTTAGGGTTTTCACAAGCCTTAATTACTAAATGCATATTTTAAGAATATTGCTACCGCCGACACTGTAGTCTACCCGGATGGCCAAGGGTACGCTTGTCGAGTAACTTAATGCACATAACATCACAACAACATACTTGCTACTAGGTCATAAACAGAAATTTGAACTTGTAAGCATAAACTTAAACTTGTGATCATAAGCTTGCTTTATAAACATAAACTTGTCTTGTAAGTATCGCAGCACGCGTAAACTTGGTCAGTCATGGAGCCCTTGCCTAGCAGGGTTGTTCCATGCTGCATGTTGCTCTTAGAGATCGGGGTAGCCGGTAGTGCAATATTCTTTTCTCCCAATGATCTAGGTAAATCTTATCTTGTTTAATCATTACTAAATTATTTTAAGTTCTCGAGTCCTGGACACTTGAGAACACCATAGAATGACGAGTCACGAGTACGAGCTTTTCACGAGTTATCGTATTCGCGACACGTGATACATTAGAAAATACTCACACTCGATTGCCCGATACCAAAATACAATATATTTTTATACACAAATATTTTCACGGTGTCGTGAGGATTGTGAACTTGTACATAAACTTACCTCGTGAACTACATGCAAAACTTGTCTAGTAATGTAAACTTGTAACGTCATAATAAAGCACACAACAATAATCACTAAAATGAGTTATTAATAGGATAGAATTAAAAGGAAACCAAAATACACAAAAAAAATCCTGGCCGCATGTGCCCATTGGCCGCATGGACTTACTGGCCGCATGCTCCACTGGCCGCATGGACTCACTGGCCGCATGTGCCAACTGGCCGCATGGACTCACTAGCCGCATGCTCCACTGGCCGTATGGTCAGGGTTAAAGTCCACTCCTTGGGGAAAGCGTTTGAAGTGATGGCCAATAAATAAAGTGTCAATGAAGTGACATAAAGTGATTGATGTGACTGATGTGACAAGGCAATAAAGTAAGTCAGAGAAAAAAGACAAAAAAATTATATAAATATTTGCCACGGTTCGAAGTCATACGTCCAAGGAAATAGTGGCCGTATACTCTCCAGGCTGCATAAGTGTCGGTGCTGCATACTCTCTAGTGCCGCATAGGGGTCCTTGACGCATGGAGGTCCTTAGGACTCATCGAATTTCTCATTCGTTCAGTGAGTGAAAACACAAAGAGTTCAATGATTAGCTCCAGAACACTTGTGTGATGGCAGTCATGCATCCAACAAGATGGACGCATGCTAGTCAATATGCGACGAAAGCTCAGCCCGCATAGCCCTCTCAGGCCGCATAGCGCTCTCGGCTGCATATCTCGTTGGACGCATGAAGACTTCCTCTTCTTCAAACAGCAGGTTCGGCCATGGAAAAAACTCACTACTAAAAATTGTGGGGTTAGCAACGCTAAAATTTTTCTCTAAATTGTAAAATTACATCGCTGAAATAAAATAGCGATGTTATTAGCGACATTTTATAATTGTCGCGGTCTAGCTAGTCGCTGATTGAAAATACGTCTCTATACATCGCAACTAACGACATATCTTAATGACGTATGAACATCATGATTTTTTTACTAATTAGCGACGTTCTGCGACGCAATGTCGGTATACGAGCGACACAAATTTAGTAGTAAAACGTCGCTGATATTTCTATACTTAGCGACTTTTACTGTGTCACTAAACGTAGCTAACATTTTTCCGTTAGCGACGTTTAGCAACGCATGTACGTCGCTAATATTTTTTGAATGTAGCGACATTAAGCAACGTATTTTAGTTATGTCTTGATGATATGGCAGAGATTGCCAAGTCAGCAAATTAGCGACTTTTAACGACATATTTGCGGCGGCTTGGAACAGGGATAACGACATTTTGATACCTCTATGCGACGTATATGTACGTCTTTAAAAGTCGCTAGATGTCGGTAAACGTCGCTAAATTGCTGTAAGTAATTAAAAAAAGATTGTTACATAATAATTTAACGATAAAATTGAATACAGTAAACATGCATAATATTTGAAATATATAAGTACGCTGTACAAGACAATCTATATGAATGACAATGAGAACAACTTTTTGATGTATGGGCAAGGGTAGGCTACTCGATCTAAATCTCACAACTCACACACACGTCAGTGGACATCAGAAATCGACATACCGCGGGGGTAGCGATCAGCGAGACTCCAGAAATTGACATACCGCGGGGGTAGCGACCAGCGCGACACACTACCGTAGTGCGAGCTAGATACTACGGTTTACCAGAGTGGTTAAAGCCCATACGCCTAATGATTGTCCTCTCATGATACTAAGTGTCATGTGTGTGTCAACATATCTAATATATAGTAATGATTGAAAGAAACTACACATGCAATGAATATACAGAAATGCAATGAATATACAGAAATATAAATAGTATGGAAAGTACCGTAAACAGCTTGACAAGGTATACTTGCCTGGCAAGAGAGCTGCAAAATGTAACGTCCAGATGTAAAACACCAAGAGTCAGAAACTACGGCCTCAGAATGAACGTCTCCGGATGCTGAAATAAATACCACCAACATTTCCAGAATAAGCGAGATAGCTAAAAAAAACTACCATTTCATCCAATTTGGACACAGGGGCAAAAAGGTAATTTTGGGTCAAAGCGGGCTCCACATGTGGGCCACTTTGCACCGAAAAGTGTGCCAAGGGTAAAGGTCTCTAAATGTGACAAATTATAGGTCAAACAAACTCTAAAAGCCAGTATAAACTCATCGGTATGTCCAATTTTGGATTCCGGTGAGCCGAACACAAATTCGCCCAAAAAGTCAACTGTGGGGCCCGCAAATAGGCGGCTTACTCAACTGTCTCAGAATCGCGTGAAACTTGGGTCACAGGCCAGCGCGATACCACGAGTCCAATGACGAAGTTTCGTCACGTTCTGATGAGCGTACACTAAATGGTGCAGAGTTTTGCAAAAGTCGCGACACGGGGACTTTTTACGGATACGGGCTGATTCCGACGCGCAGACGCGTCCGAACCAGTTTTTGCGAAAGTTCACACGTCTGGGTATACCGTATGCGCCTTTCGGTGTACTTGGTACACGACGGGACGGTCTCGTTTGGCGGGGCGCGCTCCTTATCACAAAATTTAATATTTCAAAAACAAGTTTTTCTGAATTTTTAACCTAATTTATTTCAGCATATAACACCAATTAAAATAATGTAATTAACAGAAAATAATCTCAGTTAGGTGGTCTTCGCATAGCAAAAAAAAAACTAAATTCGGATCTCTGTGGTGGGAGATACGAGTCATTGAACATGGGTCATCGCAACAGATTTTCAGTAATATAAAAACGTGGTTTTTCCTTGACTTGGCGTCGATTTTTACCTAGTTTTGCGTGCTGCATGATGGAAACTAATTACGGAATTTAGAGAAGGATAGGTGGTGAACATACCGGTGAAGACGGGGTAGAGTTTGGTCGAGCGAGGAGGCAGAAATCAGCGCGTGAATGAGGGGTCTTCGCTGACTGTTACTGCGGAGGTAACTCGCGGTCGCACGGCGTGCCTGCGGCCTACTGGCGGCGCTCCAGCGGCGACGCGGTAGTCCAGGTGGGCATGGAGGATCTCTTTGATACTGCGAGGGGTGGCCCTCGCCCATCTCCTCCTCGGTCTCCAAGGTATCGTCAACAGTAGGAACGGTGGACGGAGGAGTAGTAGGCTCCGGCCTGGAACTGTTCATCCCAGGAGTACTATCATGTGGAGGTGCAAGTGGTCAGAAGAGTGGGGTACTGCTCATCCCAATAATGCTCGTCCGAGGAGTACTGTCATGAGAAGATGCAAGTGGTCCGTCCCTAGTACCCGGTACTGAAGGAGTGCTGCCGCTCGGAGCATGATGTCCTCTACAAGCATAATTTCAACAAAAACATACCTATTATATACAAGCACACAACCATCATGATCATAATGCTTTCTAACACCAACCACTACTAACACTTCTCCTTGGCGTTCTAATATTCTCAATTAGAACCTAGACTAATTCATGACCTTTACACTACATTAATGCATAAGTAAAACGTTATCCGACTTGATTCCCCTGTACATATATAGAAACCCTACTTAGGATGGTCACACATATCATTTATTTATTAAGTTAAATTAATTGCTCAAGATTTGAATTAATTAAAATTAGTCAGCTAAATTAATTGCTCCACTAACTAAGAATTGCCATTCAAAACTATGATAAGTTGCATATATATATATATATATATATATATATATATATATATATATATATATATATATATATATATATATATATATATATATATATATATAAAGTTCGATATAAGTTCTTTATTATATAAATTTTGGAATACGTTACTTGAACACAATCAAGTCTAATCTTGTTGAGGCTCTAAAGAGGCCGAGCGCGTCCAGCGCACCGTAGACTGTATATGGCCTAACCCGTCGCCGGTCTCGAGCACCCCCTCCCCATCCTAGAGTCTAGACCGGTTCATCAAGCTCGACATCCTAGACCGCGAGTCCACGGCCAATACCCTATACATGTGTGTACTCGTGTTTGTGTCAATGACGTGTCTATGTTAGTATTGTGTCAGTGTCATGTGTGTCAGTTTCGTGTCTGTGTTAGTGTCGTGTCACTATGTGTTGTGTCGTCTTCGTTTCTGTGTGTGTATGTGTGTGTGTGTGTGTGTGTGTGTGTGTGTGTGTGTGAGAGAGAGAGAGAGAGAGAGAGAGAGAGAGAGAGGGCTAGGGTTTACCTAGAGGTGCCAGAGCTGTGGAGAGGAGGAGAAGTCCGAGGTCGTCGGAGGGGACGAGCCACGCGAGGGGAGCAGCCACGCAGGGGAGGAGCCGTGCCGGAGAGGGGGTGCTGGGGGGGAGCCGTGCCGGAGGGAGGCGTATGGGTGGGGGTGGGAGGAAACAATGGTGGGTGGAGGGGGTGATCGGGGGGGGGCTGTGTTTTTAGGTTTCAAAACTTTTTGGGTGATAATGGGAGAAAACGAAACAGCCAACCCTATATTAAACTATTTAGCGACGTCTATAAACGTCGCTATAAATAGAAAATGTAGCGACTTTAAGCGATCTTTGCCGGCGTATATTTTTTACAATAGAAAATTTTGTCGTTGCATGTCGCAAAAAATTGCTATTTATCGAAAATATAGCGATGTTCAACGACTTGTACCAACGTTTATTTTTATAATAGAAATTATTATCGTTAAACGTCGCAGATAGTGACGTTTAGCGACACTATTTATTAGATTCACTAATATTACAAAAATTAACGACTTCAATAACTTTCGTCGATGAAGACGTCGCTAATAGTGCAGATTTTCGTACTGACTCCAAAAACTCCAAAAATGGTTTTCTTCATAAAAAAATTATTTTAACTCTGAATTAAGTGAATCAAAAGACAAAATGCTCAAAATAAAATGCTTTATCATAAAGAACAACTAGCTTTCGAAAACACCAAGTTTTAATAAATCAAACCAAGAAAAACTCATGAAAAATAAAACTTCGAATTCAGATCTACTCAAATATACTCATCAAAATCCAAAACTCCAAGAACTAAGAACATTTTCCAGCAAATATATTTTTAAAACAACATATATATATAAAAAATTCAAAAATTAAGGTTTTATCATGGAGCAAGATGTACTTGCCTCGGGTGGCTCCTAGTCTCTACCTCTCACGGTCCAAGTTACAACAACTTCTCCCTAGGGTTAGGGTTTGGCTAAAGGGAGCTTGAGAGAGAGGAGGAAGAAGGAAGCAAGAAGAATGAAATGAGGGAATGAGTGAGGAGAGAGAAAATACTCATATATATACTAAGAGAAGAGGAAGATGGATTAGTCATGGGTTCAATCAAATGAACCGAAGCAAGTATCCATTCTACATGTGTAAAACCCCTCAAATTATTATTTTATGTAGACTAGATAGGGTTAAAAATTTTGGTTTAGCATCAGGGTATTTGAGGTTTAGAAATTAGACTACGTTGTCTGGTTCTTTAATTAAACCCTAGGTGCACCCTACCGTTGCTACAATGTTTGGAGCCCAACAATAGCCCTAATTTCCAATAAATTGTTGCACTCTTGACTTGACAAGCCAACCAAATCGCTGGACTTTTCTGTCACTCACAAACACACTCCCTTGTGCTGTAATTTAATTGCACAACTTCCCAGTCCCGAAATTAATTCTTTAATCCTATGTCGCGTACCTATGTCGTTGCCAGCAATTTGGGAACACAAACTCAACCCGTTTCGCCGAACCAATTAAAGAGGCCAAGACTGACACCAAGCCTACACCGTTCATGACCTTTGTGTCACTCCTAATTGAGACCCCATGTGCCCCCATTTAATTTAAGAATATATGACACTTTATTTAATTAAATTGGAGATACCAACTTTGACTAATCCCAATTTAATCCAATACCCTTTCATGAAGCCCATGCAAAACACACAACACTCCCTCACCCTACATAACACCAAACACCACTTCCCACACCAAATCTCCATCACTTTTCCTTCATATGCAAATACCCAAGAGTTAAGGGGCTTATTTGCAAATAGGGTGCTAGATGTCACTACCCTATTGGTCAAGGCCAATAAAGAACCCCCCTCCCTCTCATAGACCGGTCAAATCACACACTCTCTCTCTCTCCCCATTTGTTTTGAACACTTTCTTCATGATGAATCAAGGCCCTTGATTCAAAATGCAACATCATCCCCACCACACAATCTCCTATAAAATTACTCCACCTCACACCTTTCCTAATGAGCCGGCCATAATCCCTAGAAGCCTAGGGAAACCCATCCCTCTCTCTCTCTCCTCTCTCTTCCTTCAGCCGAGTTCTTCTCCTCACCTTCACTTCTTCTTCTTCTTCTTCTTCTTCTTCTTCTTCTTCACTACTCCTTCTCCTTCACTTCTTCTTCTCCTTCAACTACACAACCAGCCATCACCCGCCTTCTCTGGCCAACCGTCCACAGCAACCGGCCTCCTCCCGCAGCACCACCACCTCCGTTGCATCATCTCTACCGCACGGCCACCTCACTGCTACTCCACCCGCTTATACTCTGGCCTCCTCCAACAGCCTTCACCCGCAGCAGTCACCCGCTGCCATCTTCACAATCGCGTCTCCACGAACCACCACGACCACCACCTTTACTCGCCACCTCCGCCACTGCCTCCAGTCACCTGCTGCTACCTCCAGTCACCCGTACCACTCTCTTTCCTTCCTCCAGCGCCACCACGACCACCACCTCCGCCATCATCACCTCCAACACCTGCTGCAGCCACCTCGACCCTACTTCACACAACTCTGGCCAAGTGCACTCTCGACCATCCTCGGCCACCACCTCCACGGTCAACACCACCGCGACCACCACTACCAACACCTCCACCCGCCATCATCCTCACCACCCTCACACCTCCACCCGCCATCACCAGCACCACCCTCGACCACCACCTTCACGGTCAGCACCACCCTCGGCCACCACCTCCACGGCCAGCACCACCACCTCCACGACCAACTTCACCCCCCACGACCACCACCTCGAGCAACGCCTCCTTCACATAGTCGAGCATCCCCACCACCTCGATCGACATGCACGCCTCCCCTGCGGTCGACGTCACCCCTGACCGAAGCCGCGGCATCATCGCTGCCACCACCCGCAGCCACCGAGGTAACTCCTCCCCCTTCTCTTTATTTTAGTGTAGTTGCTGTTTGCTAAAGGGAACCTAGTTAGGTTTAGGGTTCATGAATACTACATGTGAGTTCTAGGATTTAAGAATGTTTCATGCATTTTATGATGGATATTGAGGAGTAGATATATAAATGTAAAATGGTGTTGTAATAATATAAAGACGGTTATTTAATTGAGAGCTTGATAATTAATAATTAATTTATTTGAGGATGAATAAATAGAACGTGCATAATAATGTTCGTGAATACAAGGGTGGTATGGTTGAGGATAGCATAGCTTGAACGACTGAAATATGTGATAAATATTGGGGGATTGGAGATTTGGTTTGATGATGTTATACTGATTATGGATCGTATTTGATGCAACGTTCCTTTAGTCAACTTGGGTCAACCCTCTAGTTTAGTGTCAATATGAGCTATATGTAACTAAGATTGAAGCCTATGCTAGACGTGTGTCACCTCTTATTTTAGAATAGCATCATGATATTTTATTGATTAATCTTATATATCGTTTCTAGGTACTTCGGGATCCACGAACTTGGACGTTGTACCGGAGCCCCACCTTCAGCATCCGGATCCAGGCAAGTGTACCTTGCCATCCTGTATCTCAGTTTCCAGTTATTTATTCTATGCATTGTGCGCGCCTTGGATCAGAATTGTTACTTAGCGTCCGGGTCATAACCGGGTGCAGACGTTCGTTGGTAACGTCTGGTATCGATTGATAGATGTTCGCGACACATTGATGTACCTACTTGGTTACATCAGAACCCTAGGACACATCCACACACCGCCATCATGACAGATTTCCTGTATCCTAATATTGTCATCATGACCGGATTCTGGGATGACTTTAGGGTCGTGATTGTTGATAGTTACTTCAGTATGACGAGACTGTTAGATAGAGGTTCAGGTTCAACGAACACTTGTTGACCGCTTTGGGAGGGAAAGACAGTTACTAGATGTTTGGGCTACTCTGCATGCGCTATATATATGTATATATCCTATTTATGTAGTGTTCCTGTATCCGGAGTCGTAGTATCACCCGTGTGACTCTGTGCTCGGAGCTACGGTATGTCCCGTGTGTCTCTGTGTTCGGAGCTACAATTTTATATTTGGACAGCCCACGCGTCGAACATTGTCTTCAAAGTTGTGTCTCACTTAGGTGGTTATGCTAGATTACACCGGCGTTGCACTTGTTTTTTCCTGTTATACTATGGCATACTATTTTTGTACCTTGTTACGTCCCTCTGAGGACCTGGTTCCCTTCCAAGCTTAGGTGAGGAGGACTACCCGGAGGAGTACGGAACGGGTGTATATCCAGGAGCAGGACATGTTGTAGAGGACGAGATCCTTTCCGAGGACTTTGTTTGATCTCTGGTAGTGACTTCACCCTGGGACGGTATTACTATCTAGATTTTAGATACTGTTCCTAGTTATCTTCTGCTTCCCTTCATTTCAGTATTTGTATTAGCGGGTTTGTTCCCGTGTGACTCTACTCGTATTTGTATTATGATACTTTTCCTGTCTTATTTTTCTTCTGCACATTAGTAGTAGTTATGATTTTCTCTATATGCTCTATATTTTAGTTGTTTGTGGATGAGATTTAGTTTCACTGTCTATGTGTTATATGTTGGATTTTATCATTGTACTTTACAGCTTAGGTGCACTCCATCCGGTCCATTAGATTGGGATGCCCGTCGAAGTATACCCGCTGGCCATTGCCACGTGGCTCAGTTCCTTATATTTGGAACTGGAGCGTGACAACATGCGGGTCCTTAATCGGGTCTATGGCAATGCCAATGGATTTTCTACTGGTCTCGGGTAGTCTCTCTCAACAACAAGAAAAATTAACAAATAAAATGACATGAACCAACATGAGAAATACAGCAGGAATACATTATCAGAAAAAAATAAATTCAAGAAATACCAACTCTGGAATCGGGTGTGAAATCTACCCTCCTTAGAAAAATTTTGTCCTCAAAATTTTACCAAGGCTAGTCTAGCTGGAACACACGAGAAAGCTGAAGAAATCATATCACAAATCAAATGACTATACTAAGCAAGTAACTGAAAAATAAAAGATACTGCATAAAGTAACTAATAAATAAATGCACAGAAGTATCACACAAAAAAATGGAGGCATATGGATACATATACACCTGAGTCAGTGTCACGTCCCAGTCCCAAAACTCACGGGACCAGCACGTCACTTGGCCAGCTGGTACTAATCGAAAGATAATCCAACTCATGGAATTCACACGATTCGTACGTATGTTGTCTAAGTAGGACTCCAGTCCAAGAAATCTAGTACAAATAAAGACAATCTATATCGCATCTACGACAACAAATATCAATTAGAAAATGGAAATAAGGATAATACTGAAAAGTTATGGTTCAAGTTTATCATGAATTTAACTATCGCCAGGTAGAGACAAATCCACTACCTGTTGGCGAATAACGAAAATAAAATAATGCAAAAAGGAAGGAAAGATAGCATGAAAGGTAAAGGACATGGTGAGCCTTGCTCAAAAAACTCGGGGTCAATCTTGACCTAATCATAAAGGTGTTGCGGCTGCGTCGGGTCCGGGTCTGTAAACTTGTGGAAATTTCTCGTCTATACCTGGAAAAAAAAGTTCAGGTCCTCAGGGGACATAGCAAGATAAAAAAATATGAGCCTACAATATAGTATTTAACATGCATAGAAAGACATGAATGAAATATGAAATAACTACAAGTACAAGGAAGGAACACCACAAGATAGTAACTCTATATATAGTGACATCATAGAGAATATAATATTAACCATGGCTATCAAATAATCATGCAATAATGACTACAGTGTTGGAAAAATATTACCATCGATTTATGAAACAAAATAACAATGGGTTAGATTTACCGGTCTACGGGAAAGTCGCGCACGAAGCACTGCCCTAAGAGTTTATTCGAGGTCTATGTGCAGACATCCTTTCGAATTCTCCTAGTGGTAAAATCCCCTTACTACCGGTTTTCCGTCACCGCACACGGCTTCGGAAGAATGACCCAAACTTAGCTTTGCCCAGAGAAATGATTTGAACTGAGATATGTATTAAAGGAGGAGAGAAAACAAAGTTTTGAGGAGAGAGCGGTAGATATGTTTTTATAAAACCAATTGTGTCTCAACAAAGAAGAATTTGATCCTATATATATAGTAGGAAACCCAACCTAATATACCAATAATATTGCCTATTAAAAGGCCATTGGAACCGGTCAAGAAAGACTTGGTTTTTGCTACTACTATGTGTGTGAACAAAGCAACACACATCTAACAATCCCTCCCAAAAAACCAAGTTCCAAAGACAGAGATAACAAAAGAACAATAATAGAGAATTTCTGGGCAAGTATATACTATGCATAGATGAGATGGACTACAGCCTTGAATCTCACTTAGTGACTATTGTCTTTGTCTGAAGAAGTGCTTGATGGACTATGCCTTGAATCAGACTTCTTGGACCAGATTGAGAAAATAGCACACATAGTACGCTAGAGGTTCTTGGGTCTATCGGGGCGGCGCTTTGATTGGCCATGCGCACTTTTTCCATATTCATGAGAGTTGTCTGGGGTCGCCCTGACCCATAGTCGCGGCCTTCACGACCTCTCATATAGGTAAGTCCTCAAGGGTTGGTGATAGGTATCAACCCTGCATATAATGCTTGGACTTATTAAGAGTTTAAAACTCATCCTGACCATATCACACCGGAACACTGTCACCATAGGGATAGGATATCATTGTACAACCTCGTACAGCCACTTGGGCATGAGTTTATGAGAATTTAATCTCTGAGTCAGTGTTCCATAATAGTCACCGAAGTTCAGCTTGTTTCTACCCATTGAACCGGCTTCTTGGGATCTCCAGTCAGACTCGGTTGGGTTGCCACTGTTGGTGACTTACATATGGGCTTAACCCCATCCCCCTCGATAATCCTATGATCAAAGTTCTAGACATACTCTTCGTCAAGAGTAAACAGACTCTTCGTCAAGAGATCTGTAAAGTTCTTTTGTGACTTTTAAAGTCAAGAACAACACATTTTTGCCTTTTAGGCTCCTTTAAGACTTGAATCGCAGCTGCAGAGACCTGTTCCTCTTAGAACTCACAGAAACATGCTTTAGTAGTTCTTAAAGCAAATTGATTATCATAATTTAAAAATAAATGACTCAGATAAAGCATTTAGATCAGGCTTAGTGTCATCAGAATTATTTAACATATATGTGATTCAATCAATTGCTGATATCAGCCCCAAGGTAGAGATCAAAAATCACATATAGCTCTGCTATCTCTTGAAGAAATAACCATTAAACATTGATGGTTTGGCACTAGAGTATTCATCTTAATCACTCATTGTGACAATCTAATGTTCTACAAGAATTGTGTATTGAGTCAATATGACAGTCTAGATAGCCAGAATGACAGTTTAAATAAATTTTGCTAATCATCCTTAACAAATCTTTAGTCTATCAAGTTTTGATCAACTTGGGTTAGCTGTAGGGGTCGATTCCCAGCTAGCGGTGGTCTGAAGACACTTAAGTACCGTGTCGCTTAGGGCTCTTTACACCCTTTTTGACAGAATGACCCTTTCGACTTGTACCCAAATTAATCTCTACTTTAAAACTTAGATTTAAAGGGATTGCAATATTATTAAACTTTTTTTTTTTTTTTTTGACTAAATTGTTTGAATGTGTCAAAAAAGAATTACAATGTCACATATTATATGCAAACCAATGTTTGTCTAACAAAATATAAATATTATGATAGAACAATATTGAGATTTCTCTGTCTGAATAGAAATTCAAATATTGAGACAATAAGGTCAACTAAGGTTCAATTAGAATAGGAGTGAAGAAATTTGTATTACTTACCTTCCCCCTTAGCATGTTTGAGTCTTTCCTAACAAGTCACAATCTCCAATATTTCTGACTTAGAGAGAGAGAGAACATTACAAAGATCATGTTAGGAATAAGATAGTACAAAAATAAATTTGTATTACCATCATCGTTAATATGCTGCTTCATTAAAAAAAATATTAAAATATTTCTAATGCTTCTGTCTTCGAGAAACAGAGGTTAGTTTGCATAGTAACAAGAAATATAACTAAAATGATGCATAAACTTATTCATTCTAGCACAACAATACAATTGGCTATAAATTTTAACATTAAAATAATTCAAACACTATGTGCACAAGATTGATACATATTTTAATCTGACACGAGTGTTTAATCTTAAAAGCAAATCATTTGATGCAACAAGATTGTTCTATGTTTGTTGGCTTGATTAAAAAGGAATATATATACACATCAATATTCAATATTAGTCCAAAATGTAAGGAAGCTTAACTAAATTAATACCAAAATTGGAGAATCTAGAATGTTAAGAAAATGATAAGAACTAAACATTTCTGAATTAGTGGAGTGCATCATCATAAGTATATATTAATGGAAATTCTAGACTCCATAAGAGACAATAAAACCAAATAATTTCTAGGGTCACAAAATATATCTGAATAACCAGTTGAATCAAAAAGTTTGATTACCTCAGGTTCAATAGCCTTTGTTGGTATGCAAAGGCAATGATTAATCAATAAAAAAATGCATCTATGAATGTGTTAAATTATAGACTTATATATAAAAATAATTTGCTAAACATGTCTTTAACTTTTATTCCATATAAGAATATTAAAAGAAAACTTCCTTTGTAATCATGAGGCATCATATATAACAAGGCTTAGGAATAGCCGTGTTAACGAGGATACAGCTCATGAAATATAAACATCAACCACTTAAACTGATTTCATACCATAACGGTTATAGATGTATATAGAGACCTGCTGAATAACAGACCACACAGCCTGTGATGCATCTATTGTCCATATGAAATTACTTTTAAAGCAGTGGTAAGAACTACATTTGAACATCAAGAAGTGACTAGTTTCAGTAGCATTGTGCAAGACACAATGGTGACAATCCTACTTATTCAACCTAGCAGAAGGTCATAGGATTGTTACAAATCAGAATTAATAATTCAGATCTAAGAATTAATAATCAGATCTAAAACTTGTCTACCAATGTTCTTATTAAAAAAAATTGGTATGCAAACTAGCGTATGTATGTACACAATATTGTTCCAAAAAAAAATTGCACCACAACAAGAAATATATGTATTTCTTTACTGATCAACAAATTTCCAATAGAAATTGACTTTAGAAATATTTAACAGTATACTAGTTGACAGAGTATAAAGTTAAGAATAATATATCCAAAACAGAGTTTTAAACAATTGTCAACACAAAATATTATAATTAGAGTCTAACAATTGCAGCAGTTTAGAATGGTAAGTATGTGTGAAACATGTGGACTAAACGTTTCAAAATAATACTTATACATTATGAGTCACTAACCAAAATGTCAGCATGCAACATTTGGCTAAATATTCTAACAGATGTATGTGATACTAAATTTGTACTCTACTTGAAAAGTAGCTAACAGTAGCTGATATTAGTTAAAATATGCTAACTAGTGTTATTACTAATGTTCAAATTTGAACCGGTAGTTAACTTTGAAGCAAAAGCTAACTATATATATATATATATATATATATATATATATATATATATATATATAAAGAGAGAGAGAGAGAGAGAACTAGCCAACTTATATAACACTATCATTACATTGAAAGTCAGAGGAATTAAAACTTCTTCATGTCACCAAAAATTATGATGACAGAACTTTGAGTTGTGATTGTTACACTGTCGGCCTGCCATGACGCTGATAGATTTATCTCCTCTGTTTGTGTCTAAAATCTGAATATAAATTGGTCCCAGAATGAGTGTTTCCATAGCAAAATAAGTGGTTGTATAGACAATAATTGTAAGAAATCTACCATACATGCCAACTCAGGAAACTAAGAAAAATTTCTTATCAAATAAGAAATTATATTCTGAAAATAATAAGAAAATAAAGGATATTTTAAGAATAAACTCTTAGATTGTTGGAAAAATATTACCATCGATTTATGAAACAAAATAACAATGGGTTAGATTTACCGGTCTGCGGGAAAGTCGCCCACGAAGCACTGCCCTAAGAGTTTATTCGAGGTCAATGTGCAGACATCCTTTCGAATTATCCTAGTGGTAAAATCCCCTTACTACCGGTTTTCCGTCACCGCACACGGCTTCGGAAGAATGATCCAAACTTAGCTTTGCCCAGAGAAATGATTTGAACTGAGATATGTATTAAAGGAGGAGAGAAAACAAAGTTTTGAGGAGAGAGCGGTAGATATGTTTTTATAAAACCAATTGTGTCTCAACAAAGAAGAATTTGATCCTATATATATAGTAGGAAACCCAACCTAATATACCAATAATATTGCCTATTAAAAGGCCATTGGAACCGGTCAAGAAAGACTTGGTTTTTGCTACTACTATGTGTGTGAACAAAGCAACACACATCTAACATACAGTCCGGCGATGCACTAACAGTCCTAGAACATGTCTCTGTCTCAGCCCGGTGAGGCGCTAACGACTGAATGGTAATAGCCATGTCTAATATAACACCCCATCTCCTAAGGTACTATATGAAGTCAAGTCAAGCAAACATGAACTTGGTACACAGGTGAACATACAATAGAAGTAACACAAACAACAATAATAAGTGAGGCTACACATGCATAAGTAAATGAATCAAGAGGCGAGCCGGCATATGGAAGTACATAAGAAACATAATAAGGAACAATAACTGATGCATGTAAATAAACTGTATGTAGTTGGCAAGATATACTTGTCTGCAAAGTCGTCCAAATCCGTGTTGGGGCAAGAACTCGAAGGTCAGTCCTCAAGTCCTAGATAATTGTTCATGAGACCAAATACATTATTGAATAGTCTATTAATTAATTTACTAATATAATTACTTATACTATATACTGTTCATGTTTTCAAGTTAACATATTTGAATTCATGACTATGTACTTAAGTATATTATCTAACTAGTTTGGACCAAATAAATAAACAGTATATGGCCATCCTTTAATTAAAACAAATAGTTGTTTCTCTTTATATACTCTTAATCATAATGGATAAAAAGGCATGCAGGGTTTTATGCAAATTTGCCAAAACAAAAGAAATGAGGAAGTTCCTATATATAAAAGAAATAATAGGAAGGGTCTTTAAGCAAATAGTGCTAAGGAGAAGGGCTTATATGCAAAAATCAAATTCATTTGAACTCTTTTGAACGAGAGTAAGAGAAGGAGGGTCCCCCTTGTGAATAGTGCAAGTAATTAATGGGTTGGTTGCTAAAGTAAAATATGGAAGGGATTAAATGAAAATTTACCTATAAGCTTATGGCTGGGAATGAGACAAGGATTTGTTTCTTAGGAATCATTTAGTTAGACTAACCTATTAGACAATTAATCCTCTTTCTTAATGGGTCCAGACCACCTCTTATTTAAAGGCCATGTGTGCTACAATTACTCATATTTGTGAGTACCACCATTTGAGAGCAGGAAGTGAGTGCTCTTACCATCAAATAATATTTCTTCAAGCCAACAATTTTTATGTACACCCCCACGTGAAGAGTGGTTCACTGTGCTGCCGCTATTCCTATTCTTCTTCTCCATATAAAATGCATAGTTTGAAGTATCGGCCGATACCGATCCGATACGGCCGATATCGATACTGTTTGGCATGTCCTGATCCGATACCGACCGATACCTGATACTGAGTGGTACCGACATTAGAGATTTCTTTTCCGGTCAAATCGGCAAAAAAAATTGAATTAAAAAGACAAATTAGCAAGGGTGTAAAAGCATAATAAGGTTGTAAAAGCATATAAAAGAGAAAAACTTATCTATCGCATATAAATTAATCGACAAGGGTGACTACTATTTCATCAATTTTAAAAATACTAAGAAACAACACTGTAAATACTTTAAATTATGCATAAATGTATAAAATATATTTTCTAAAATGTTAATAATTTAAAAGGATGGAATCAAACGTATGAACGGTGGTGTAAATAATTTTTATTTTTTTAAAATATTTCCTATTGTTTGAAAAAGGGGTTTCACAGTCAATTAAATAGGAACTCGTTCTCGCTTGTCTATGATGACTGGCAAAATGGACAAGACCTAAGCCTTGAGGTAAATCGGTGCCAAAGATCTTATCAAGAACATGACTCCGATCCAGGACGTACCTTCGCAGTCGGGACACATGATAGACATCACGAGCCACGAGATACGAGGGTGAAAGAGTAGGACGAAAACTCATCTCTACTAAACGAAAGGATCGAGATGACTATTGTATTCCGAACATGTCGGAACACAAGATCGTTTGACAAGAACCCAAGAATAAGACAAGCTAAAGAGAGGTCAAAAATCTCACCCACAATCATAGCGTCTTCGGCTATCAACTGCTTTAGGTTGCCAAATACTTCGTCAGGCCAACGTCTAGGGGCTGCTGCTCTAAATTGCTGTTGATTATTCCTTGTTTACTGGACTTGCTGAACTTGCGCAAACTGATACGGACGTTGCTGCTAGAACTGTTGAGTCTTCGTCGGGAGTGGACACTGAGCTAGTGGTCGAACTGCTAATGCTCGTCCCCTCGGGCTTTCAATCGCTGCCTGAGGCAGAGCTGGCAACTGTCGGACTGAAGAAGCCTCAGGATAAAAAAGCGGGCATGAACCAATCATGTGGTCAGATGGCCCACATCTGAGATATTGTCCGTTGGACGTCCTACACTGATCTCTGGTGTGCCCTGGCTTGCCATAGTGGCAGCATCCTGCTGATACAGACTGTCTGGTAGATTGCACTGAGGTTACTGTGGAGGTTGGAGGTGCTGGCGGACGAGGTGTTCTGGCTGCTGGTGTTGGAGGTGATGACTGAATACTGATGCCTCTCAGGGATGAGTACGACCTCTTCTGGCCTTCGGTCCTTGCTACTAATATCTGGCCGGCAAGTTCTTGGGATCAAGCTGTCCTGAGTACTGCATCGTAGGTGGTATAATTATGGTCCACCGTAAACGGTTGAAGCTCAAGATGTAACCCTTGCTCATATCTCTTGGCTCGGTCTTCCTCGAAAGCTACCATATGAGGAAAAAATCGGCTAAGTCGACAAAAATTGGCCGCATACTGGTCGATCGATCTTGTGTTCTGGCGGATGTTGATGAACTGTTGCTGGAGCTAGAACTTGGCGGTGGTATAAAAATACTAATCCTGGAAACGCTCCTTGAACGTCCTCTAGTCAATGGGCTACTAAAGTGCCATTTCTTGTGCTGCCCATCAATCTCGGACAAGATCTGATAATTTTAGCTTTACCACTGCTACTTTCTCATCATCTGGGGTCTTGGTTGCATCCAGGATGGCCTCAAAGTCCTGGAGCTAAGAATCTGCTGAAACTGCATCTTCTGTGTCGAGGAACTTGGTTGGGCGCATGCGACTAACATTGTTTGCCGAGTTGTGAGTATAACGCCCGCTGTTCTCGAGTGATACTCTAACTGCCTGACAAAAAGTAGTGTTGGTCTGTTCTTGTCCTTACTGAAACTGCTGGCAGAGTTGGACCACTTGTTGCTGAAGCTGGAGTTGTTGCTGCTATTGTTCTTGTTGTATCATCATCATAGCTTGGATCATCTCTAACATGGATTGCGAGCCTGCTTGCCCTGGTTGTACTGGAAGAACTGGTGGTATCGTCTGGGTTGGCTAGGCTGGCATGAGCGGCGGAGCGGGCTGAACTGGTCGTCCTGGCAAGACTGGTGGAGCTAATTGTGCTGGTCGGATATGCGTGACTTGCGGAGCCGGCTGATAAAAAGCTACTGATGCTTGCCCTTGGTTCAATATCGGAATCTGGCCTTGATCTACTTCTGGATTTTTTGGAATTATTGGTGCAACGGAACCCTCAGAAGGAGGAGCAGGCGGGGTGTCCCTGAAGGATAAGGACACAAGGATATCAACAAGGGACGAGAATGGAACAATCATGTCAAACAAACTTGCAGTTCAAGGAGAGCGAGAAGTACATGTTACAAGTGGTGTTCAATTGAAATAAAAATAGAGGATTGAGATTCTAAAAAGATGCGTCCTCCCACAAGTCTAAAAAACAGACCTGCATGGGCCACAAATAAAACCTTGTCACGTCCCGCTCCCAGAATACTCAGTAAATACGAGGACTGACATGGCCATTCACATCTTGTAGAATACCGATGTAAGCTACAATGTTCTAAGATTTTATGAAGACAAATGGGTGGACTGTAGTATCACGCCCCAATCTCCCGCAGGCAAATCGGCTGTCCCCGCTAGGCGAGATTCACCGCGCCAGCGCTCCCACGGGACGATCGCTTCGGTCCATCTGGGTGTGATGCCGCACGAGCGTGAGCCGCGCCCGTGCAAGGCCGTGGTTCATTGGCTGGCGGTAAAAGGTCTAAGCCACAGGGTCACAGAGATTGTCTGAGTGCAGCGGAATTATAACGCTTAAGCAATTTGGTAACAAGTTCAATGAGTCAGCAATAGCGGAAGCATTGACTAACACAAGTTGAAGTAAAACAAACTCTTTATTGATATAAATAATTGTTACAGGCGGCGCTAGGCCAAGATTACAAGTCGCTCAAGCCTCTCTCTTAGAAATAGTAAAAGCGTGTCAAGTGGCTACATTGTGGAATGATACATAGGCGATGTTCCAATATTATGTCTTGTATATGTGCTTCAGTTTCGAATCGCGATGCTCTAAGGCTTCAGATTGGCTCCACGTCTTAGCACGCACGAAGGAGGCGTCCGCACCGAACGAGGTTCTCCCGCACCCTGCAAACAATCTGGTGGATTATCAGTACATGAATGCACTGGTGGGGAGGCTACTCGCCCGCTCGATAAATCCAAACACGAAATATAGGTTCCGTGCACTAACTATTATGTTATCTTTCTAGTTGCCTTAGGATCAGTTTCATGGCAAGGATTGAATAGCCTAACTCGTGTGGCAGTGTGCTGTGCGACATAAGAGAAAACACGACGAGACTTACCAACTTACCATTTGTCCTTCCCTGTCCAAGGCAAACCAAGTTAAATCCAGACACGAGCATGTATAAACATTCAAAGGCAATAGCATATGCAAATACTGTGTTTCTAGTGAGATTACGCTACGGGTGCACTAGTTACACTAATATCAGGTGGGTTGTATAAGATATTCAAGTGCTATTTATGCACAAGTATTGTTTTACCATGATCGTTCAGGTGTTCAGTTATTCTCGATGCAATGCAATGACTCACACGCGGATTGCCGCTAAGCGAGGATGACTTATCTATATGAACAGGAGTCGCTGGCATAGCCATAAAGAACCAATGATTCTTGTAGTCTCAATTGCGTAATGGGGTGCAACGCTATGTACAAGACAAACGTTCTTGGGCGAACGGTGATACCTGAGAGCCGTTGCACGCCATCCCGCCAGAACATGGAGACTATTGGGTAGACAGAGAGTCCAAGGTAGTATGCGTTTACCAAGGCTAAATACCTCGTGTATTGCTATCCGACAAAGACGGCTGGAGCATACTACGCCCCGTCTTTGCCCCATGCAATACACCATGCATTCTTCCTAGGCCGGTACGATGACGGTGCCCCGCTGATCGTCCGAGGAATGAAATACTTCGTGTACGAGTTGTCCGCGACATGCAAGTCTTGGGTCTTTCCAAATCCATAACACGAGTATAAGAGGTATTTTTTCTCTGAACGAGTATTGCTCTACGAGCTGTGATACTTGATTTACTTGGCATGATCCTCTTTCAGATGTAAACTTGACATGATTTTCACTCATTGATTCAACTTGCCTTGTTGCATGTCCCTGGTTCGGGGATTGCCTTGGTGACCTAACGGTCCCGGATACTTACAGGTTCAATTGTACAAAAGAACTATTGACAGTCTTCTGGATGACTCAATGCATGAATGATACAGATAGTGTTTACTTGATTGTGGCACGATTTCACGTGACAAGCATTGCAATTGTATAACATAAGCATTCACGTTTAGCTCGGGCCTGAAGATAAGCCGAGGAGTGAAACCGTAAAGGGACTTTCCGAGCGACATGATCTAGGGTCGTGTAGTGTCACAGTAAAGTAGTACACTCTGAAGAATATATGTATATCGTTCTTACTCAATGCAATAGTGGGGTCTAGTTGTACAAGGCAAAGGTAGCATGCAAGGGTCTGATTATAAGCAAATATTTTATTTTTATATTCTAGCACAAGCAATACAAGTTAGGATTATTCCCTTAGCTAGGTGTGTTGTATTTGTATTAGCATGCATGGGGTGATTCACCTAACGACTAGCATGAAACATTTATATTTTTAAGTGTGCTGGCTAAGCAAAGACATGTTCATCGTAGCCACCCACCTTAGCGATGATTCGCCTCGGTCGAACGATACTCCGAGCGAGCCTCTGAAAGCCTAAGCCGAACTCCTGTAGGGACAAGTCTGAAAATTCTCTTGCCTCAAATGAGTATTCTCGCTGAAACAAAGTAGGTCGGAACATTGCACTTTTACCGTTTGAATCGGCAGTCCGCTTGAGCGGAACGGGATATTACATTTAGCATGCTATGACGTCACTCCTAAGGCCGACAAATCCTCGTATCTCAATCCATCAACACAAGTACAAGAGTATATCATATATGAAAGTAAAAAGGAGTTCCAAATTATATACCACATATGATCATGAAGCTAGTGAATACAAAATGCTGCACTAGCAGAGTATAATTATACATGCTCAAATACAACAGCCATGGTCGAATATATACATAATGTTGACCGAAGTCGGAGAAGGGATCTCAAAATAAGGGGCTAACACTACCCTTTGCTAAAATACCATAAAATAAAATAATACTACGAGGGGTGGAGGAAGAAAATCCACTAGCGAGCTTCGGCCGCAGTCCTACGAGTGCGAGCCATCTTATTGGAAGTACGGTGGATCCTGGTTCTCCTCGAGGTGATCTGGCCATACAAAGCCATTGGGGTCAGAACCCCAAGCAATAAGTACTACATAGGATCTCAAGGTGATAGACCAAATGCATCATAATATACAAAAGAAAAGAGACATAAAATAAATACAGATCAAGACTTGTACGGTGCCAATGTACTTGTCTCAAAATATAACTGAGAGAACTGATAATATGTGCTATAAAAGAAAGTAAGGCGACGGACGGGAAGAGGGCATATAAACTACTCTAGATCGGGACCACAACTCTTAAACCAAATAAGGACCGGGGTTGTAGTCCATCACCCGAGCAGAACTTAGCAGTCTAACCATGCGCCGAAGGAAATAAAACTAGAAGAGCGAGCTATAAATTAAAGTAACATCATCCATTGCACAGCCAAACAACTGAGGGCTTGTTACAATTAACTAGCTAGGGTTTTCACATGTCTTAATTACTAAATACATATTTTAAAAATATTGCTACCGCCAGCACTGCAGTCTACCGGGATTGCCAAGGGTACGCTTGTCGAGTAACTTAATGCACATAACATCACAACAACATACTTGCTACTAGGTCATAAACAAAAATTTGTGTCACGCCCCAGTCCCAAAATACGTAGGACTAGGAATACGTAACACGCCCAGCCGTATGTATACGAACTCCAATATATGAAAATCATATACACACGTACTCTGTACATGAATATTCAATCCACCAGTGGTAATATACTGTCACAACAAGTCACACAGAATCTATATCTCATCTACAGCACAAATAATCAGTAGGAATAAAGAGCTGAATTATAACTTAATATCAAAGATGAGTATCAAAATCTGATAGTCGGATGGAAATAAATCCACTACAAAATGACTATACTGAAACAACGGTAATAAAATCACAGATACTCCGAAGGTAAGACCTCCTCAGTCTGGTAAGTCGTATCCGGTCCATGTCCGTACTCATACGGATACTCCTGCTCGTCCATATCTGGAAAGGGACCAGATCCTCAGAGGGACGCAACAAGATACATAATAATATTTCAATAAGTACTGAAAAGTAAACATCCAATGGGTCGCCAAATCGTCTAAGTGAATGCAGTTGAGAACAACTTTCCACCAAGTGGGCATCTGGCCATATAGTGGGATTGGGATGATTCTCTTGGAGAATCAGGGGCCTCAAAGCATGTCGTCTTTTGAACGACAGAGGCCGCCTGTAATATATATGGGGTCATCACCACCCGTCGCTCCGGCGGAGCATCCGGGCAAACAAAAAGGAAAGTGCAAAGGAGCCCAAATGTCTTACTTGTTGTTCTCCCCATCCCATGCTCTAAGCATGCCACATCCATGACACGATGACCTCTAAATAACTGTCAGGTCTACTAGCATACACAGTTTCTATCAGCAGTCATCCCTGTAAACCCCCTCGATTTATTCTGTAGATAGTTAGAGTGGATTTGGAAAAAATTTGGTAGGAGATGTCGAGGTTTAGAGTGGAGATAGTTTACCTGGTATTTAATTTAATTAATTTAAAACCCTTGGCGCGTCCTATCATTGTCTGATTATTCGGAGCCCAATATCAGCCCATAAATTTTATCGGACTATTGTACTTTTGTCTTGACTCGCCAAATTAGGCACTGGACTTTTTCGTCTTTTAAAATTAATTTTTATGTGCTCTAAATTAATTGCGCAACATTCTAAAAATCGTAACCCATATTTAATTTCGTGTCGGACACTTGTGTCGTTACCCTAAATTTTGAAATACCAACTTAACCCGTTGAGCCGGACCAACTAAAGGGTCCAAGACTGACTCCAAGTCCCCACCATTTTTGGCCTTTGCGTCATTTTTGAATTTTGACCCCAAGTGCCCCTAATTAATTAAAATTCGCAGGACACTTTATTTCTATTTAAATCGGGGATACCAACTTTGTAAATCCCATTTTTAATCCTAAATTAATCCCAATGCCTTGCTAATTTAACCCGTGCCTAACGCACAACACCCTCTCACCATGAAAATTGCTAAACATATTTTTCTCCGTAATTTTTGTGTCATTTTATGTGTTCATGCAATTTCCCGAATTTAAGGGGCTAAGTTGCAATGAATAAAATTATGTGTCATCACCCTATTGGCTATGAACAATGGAGAGGTCCCAAAATGGGGTCCCATTCTCACCCATCCATTTACCCCTTCATGAAGAAACCCACTTTCCCTCATGACAAATCTCCACCCTCCATTTTGAATAGGATGATCACCCCCCTCCATCCAATTGCCAATCCCCTATAAAACATCACCTCATCCCCACCCTCACACATTCCAACCGGCCCTAATCCCCATGTCTTGAAAAACCCCTACCTCTCTCTCTCTCTCGTCTCCCTCCTCCATTTATTCACCATACAAAATCCTTCTTCTTCCTTTAAATTTCTTTTTTTTCTTCCTTTATTCTTCTTCTTCTTTCTTCTTCCTGAAGAACTTCTCCGGCCGGCGACTGACTTCTCTCCGGCGTGTGACCCAGTCCGGCGGCTGACTTCCCAATCGGCCGACTGCTCCGGTCCAGCCGCTGTCAACTGTGCACCGACTGCTCCGGTCCAGCCGCTGTCCACTGTGCACCGACTGCTCCGGTCCAGCCGCTGTCGACTGTGCACCGACTGCTCCGGTCCAGCCACTGTCCACTGTGCACCGACTGCTCCGATCCAGCCGCTGTCGACTGTGCACCGACTGCTCCGGCCAGTGCTGCCTCGACGACTGTGCGATTGACCCGTTCCGACCTACTCCTCCCATTGCTCCGGCGGCTGTGCTACTACCCCACCCGACTCCCTGTCCAGCTTCCACCGCCAGCACCACCTTGCTCCGACTTTCTCATCCCCTCCCTGTCCGGTTACACCACCACCACCACCACAAGCTCCTTACATCACCCACTCGACCACCCTCCTCCGTTCCATTCGACCACCCTCAGCTCGTCCACCTCCAGCTTGCTCTCCGGCCATCACCCCTCCGGCCAGCTAGCCTCGACGAGGTATCGACTCCCTCCCCCTCTCTATGTTTAATTTTATATAGACTTGCATAGCTAGGGTTGTGTTTAATAAATGTTGGTATATGTATATGGTTAGTGTAGTGTAGTACTTGAACTATGTGATTAAGGTTAATATTGATTAAGGCTAATGATGATTAAAGTTAATGTTGATTTGAATGATTTGAGAATAGGGTTTAATATTGGATTAGGGTTTATGTTAGAATTGTTTAATTGCATCGGAGTTTAGAGCTTGATTTAACTAGATGTTATAAATATTACACATGGTTGGAAAAATGCTAGATCAATTAATTAAGGGTTATAAATGAGTGGTTAATTACATGGATTAAAATGATTTTTTAATATTTTACATTGAAGGTTTAGGTTTAGTGTTTGCAAATAAATTATAAAATGATAAAGGATTTCATTGAAGGTTTAGGTTTTGTTTTTTTATAAATGTTCGGGATATATTACATGGGGGGAAATGCTAAACAGATTAATGAGTATTAAATTGTGGAGGTGAGTTTAGGGATTGTTCTTCATAAGTTTATAGAATGCATTTGAATGATAGACCTTGAGATTTAGGGTTTAACATATTTATTTATGTGCATGGAAATCGGTATGGACGAACAGTGATTGTGGGTGAAATAATACTGAGGATTGAGGAAGACCTAATATTTAATAAGTAATTACTGTCGAGGAGTGAGCATACCTGAACTACTGAACCACGTGATGACTATGGCAAAATTGAGGATGGGGCCTGATGATATTATACAAGTGATTGATTGAGATACGTATTATATCGGATCAAGGATCAGAGATAGAGGACTGTGAAATTAGTAGTTAACTATTTGAGATTGAGCTTGAGTTTAGTTGTAGATGCGTGTCGCATCCCTGTCTGTCGTAGAATAGATTATTAATTCTGGTTTGTATCTTATCTCTAGGTACTGCGGGACCTGAGGACTTGGACGCGGTACCAGATCCCCGTCATCAACAGCCGCACGCAGGCAAGTGTACCTTGCCACCCTGTATTTTCAGTCTACAGATATTCATTATTTCATTATGTGCTTTGTGCACGTACTTATGTTGACGTTCGATACTTTGCGTCCGGTTCACAACCGGGCAAAGACGTACTTTGTAACGTCTTAGGAAGATTGTTGGATGATTCGTAGTTTCTCGACATGCGTACCTGAGTTTATCGACACCCCAGGACACACTCATACACTATGATCGTGCCAGATTCCTGTATCCTGATACCGACATCATGACCAGAGACTGGGACGACCTTAGGGTCGCGTCTGTTGAGTTATATCTGTGAGTCGAGACTGTAGTTAGAGGGTCAGGTTCAACGCACAATCGTTGACCGCTTGGGGAAGGAGAAGACAGTTACTAGACGTTTGGGCTACTCTGCACGCACTTATATATGTATATGTAGTGATCCTGTATTCTAGAGTAGTGTATCACCCGTGTGTCTCTGTGCTCGGAGCTACGGTACGCTCCGTGTGTCTCTGTGTTCGGAGCTACGGTTTTATTTTGGACAGCCCATGCGTCGAACATTGTCTTTAAACTGTGTCACACTAGTTGGTTATGATAGAGTACCCTGTCGTGCACTTGTACTTTCTGTTTACTTGGCATGTTGTATTTTTGTACCTTGTTACGTCCCTCTGAGGACTTGGTTCCCTACCAGTTTTGCAGCATAGACGATTACGGAGCACTTGGAGATACCGATGGAGTGGCATGTCTTGCGGGCACTGTACCAGGTACTCACACCTTATCTATCGGCATTATGTTTATTGTACATTGATTATTCATCTGCTGTTGTAGCCTAGTTTTTATAGACTCATACTTCTCCTCGAGTCTATTCGAGTTAGTGTGTTATTGGGCGGCCGACTTTAGCACATATAGCTCTTTCTTGTATACTTCTGTACATTGTGGATTGAGACATAGAGGTTTATATTTTTGGGATATCTAGATTTTGCCCTTTATATTACAGCTTATACGTATTCGAGTCAGACCAGAGTCTGGTCGAATGCGTAGCTGGCGTGTCACGTGTTCCTGGTCCATGTATTTTGGGACTGGGCGTGACAATCCCTAAGGCACGGCCCATGCGTACATGAGGCCAACCTGTCACGCAGTCCATGATCTATATGAGACTCACAACTCGTGTAACGACTGTGTCACGTCCAATGAACCTAATGATGCTCCATAATACTGGGGTGGTCTCATAAAGTAGGTCCAAAAATATACATACATAAACATCTATATAAGCAGAATTAAACATGCATGTATCAGCTGGAATGTAAATAATAGTACGATGGCAAGGTATACTTGCCGAGCAAGAGTCCTGTATAGTGTACGTCCAAACAGTGTTAAGTTTGTTGTAAGAAAAAGTGGTTTAGGGTTTGGAAGAGTTGTAATATACAGGGATAAGAGGCGGTGGAGGCTGTTGTTGTTTCTTTCTTTTCATTGGTTTTGGTTGCGGTTGAGGAGAGTTTAGTAATAATAGGTAAAGAGGCGGCGGAATGAGGCGGTGGTGTCTGTTTTATGCGCGGAGAAGAAAATTAAGCGGTGGGGTTCTGTTTTACGCGTGGGGTTGTTTTACGCGCGGAAAAGGGAAATAGCAAAGTTGGTTTTTGCTACTGCTACTGTTGATATTTTTCTAATGGGTTTGGGTTTGGGGTTAACGGATTTCGGGTTGAAATCCAATAGGAATCCAAACTCATTTTCTTTTATTTTCTTTTTCTTTTTTTTTCTAATAAATTATTTATATATATATATATATATATATATATATATATATATATATATATATATATATATATATATATATATACTTAGAAAATTCTAAAAATTATATTGGTGCATATGGTTAAGCTAGCAACTGTCCAAAGGGTCTCCTACATGGAATAAATTAGGAAAAATTTAACAAAGTAAATTCACACCTTGGTCAATGAATAGGTTCGGAAAACGTTAATGCATATCGTCTTCTCGTTCCCAAGTTGATTCTCCTGGCGTGCCATGCTTCTGTCACGACCCGCACCCGGGGAAAGGGTACTAGTCGGAAACAACGCCCAGCCTACGCCGCAGAATCGGCGGTAGAACGCTGTCTAGAAAGTCTATCTAATATAATGAACCACCAAAAGATAGTGTACTCAATCATAGAACTAAGATAGAATGAACACGGATCAGATAAGAATAGAATAGTCATCATACAACTCATGAGTTTAAAATAATACATCAATGAGTCTGAAGAGTAACAAATAAGCTGGAGACAAATCCAGTACAAAAGAATACTATCATACTACAAAGCTACACTCCAGGGTCAACTGTCTCAGTTGGGATAAGTCCCTCTTGAGCCAGGGTCTCCGAATCTAAACCCACAACATCCTGGGGTCCATAATAGGTAGGGTACTCCTCAGTGTCATCTGGAAAAATATATCCAGTCAGGAAAGGAGCAGAGTACATCTCTAACAGCAGTTCTAATCCATGATAAAAACTATATAACAGTAAATAGCTGTAGATGCACAATAGATATAAGAGATATATGTACAATAAGGAAATACTGGAAATAAATACAATAATGAACAATATGCCAATGAAACAATAATACTAATGTCTAAGTGTGTGAGTACTAGCTTAACATGTGATCGGCTTGGGCAAGATACAATGCGGCCTGGCTAATCATACGTGCGGTGCATGATCAACACTATTCGCTTACCAATACTTTATTCAATAGGGATTTGATCACATATCTATACTAATACTCCCCACCCCCAACTGGTATAATAGATCCAACCACGGTATGCTATGGCACTAGATTCCCCAAGAAGAGAGCGACTCCTCCCGAAAATCGGTGTCTGTACATGTACAAGATAACCAATAAAATAATACTTGCACCATATACACCATATACCAAGGAATAACATCTCATGACGAGATCCGGATATACCAATCCGTGTAACCATAGTGTCAAGAGAAATATGTATATCTACACTAGATACAACGAACATAGAGGATATCATAAATGAGAAACTATCAGAGAATGTACTCGCCTGAAGTCCAAAGAATAGTCTCACAGATGTCTGACTCGGTACCTCGAAGACCTAGATATAGAATACCACATTAATACAAGGTCCCGGAAAGAGAACAAGTCAAACTAGTCAACTTCTAGGTCAATAAATAAATTCTAAGTTAAAAGTCAACTATGGTCAACTCTAAAGTCAACTAAAGTCAAACATGGTCAAACCAAGGTCAACCTCAAGACATCTATATAAATAATATAGAAAATAAAATACAACAATTTAGGAATCAAAATTAGATCCCAATTGATACCCACACAAAGTATACTAATAATATAATATTATACACTCTAAATAATGTATATATACAAACCAATATTTATACAAATAAAATAATATATTATTATTAGTATTATACTACACAAAAGCACACATATATATATACATATATATATATACAATAATAATATATAATATATAAATTAATTCTGCCAAATCGTCACTGAAAACAGTGAGCTGAAAATACAATTTAAATAAAATAGTTTATAGTGACAGTCTCAACTGTCACAGAAAATCTGTCACAGAAACTCTATATATAAACCACTGCTGCTCAATTGGTGACAGTTAAACAACTGTCACAGAAAACTATCGCAAATACCGCTGTCTAAATCTCGCCCGCTGCTATTAATGACAGAACTCTCATTAATAGCTACAGCGGCTGCTGCTGCCCACGGTATATTAATGACAGAAACTGTCATTAAAAGCTGCTGTCGCCAAAAGAAATATATAATATATAACTATATATATATATAAATCAATATATATATATACATATATAAAACAATTAATAATATATATACTTATATATACATATACACATAACTTACACAATCAAATACTAATAGTTACAAAACACATTGCACATATTAATGTACATATTTTAACATGGCTAGAAGCACACACAAAAATACATTCATTAAATCCAAATAATTACATAATAATTATATTTAATATAATTACACATTTAAACACATAAATATATTTTATAAAATATTTATGTATAATTTATTTTATTAACAAGTAGTAACATATATAATTGTATGCAAGAAAGCTACATACATATATTTATACACCACTTTAGAACACATAGAAATATCTATAGATCTATACTACAATAAATACCATAATAAATACACTAAAATAATATATAATATCTATATATATTTACTAATTATAAATGAAGAATTTAAAGCATAAATAATTAGATCTACACATAAACACACTAAATTGGAGAGTATCACACCGTATCCCACTAGATCTAGGATACGCATGTGACACGAGTCCAACACACAACCAATTGTACCCCGAATGACACAAACATGTCACAAATAATATTTATGAATAAATTAAAGTATCAAAAGTAGATCTATGTGTCCGTGTCAAAATACGACATGTTCAAAGCCCCGTGTCGGAGAAAACCCCCAAAATGACACGTATCACCAAATAGTTGGGATACGAACCACATGTACCAAAATATGGACACGACACAAGCCCCAAACACATAAGCACATGCCCAATTGATCTATAGGATCAATTGACACACACAACAAAATATAAATTCGGAATTCCAACAAAATTGACACAAAAAGCACCATAACTTTCTCCATGGGTCTCCTATGAACATAAAACAAAGTCCTATGGATAGTACATACATATAGGTTAATTTTACATGATTAAATCTCAGATTTAGAAGCTATTTTAATGGGAAAAACTGAATTATACCTATTGGCAGATGGATTCCCAATGAAACCTCCAATTGAGATAAACTTGCTTCCAAATTGTAGATCCTTGTTCCTCTTTGTAGATCCTTACTTTCTCCTTCTAGATCCTTGCTTCTCAACTTTCTAATAGTGAATTGGAAAGAATTTGGGATAAATTTGGTGGAGAATTGGAATGGGAATGGAAAGAATTTGGGAGTGGAGAATTCTAGATCTAGATTTGGAATGAGAATGAGAGGAGAGAGAAATTCCCCCCCTCTTTTAATAGGCCGGCCTTGCCCCTCTCCCAAGGAATTGTAAAATGTCCAATGTACCCCTTGGGGCCTCTCATGAAGAAATAATTAAGGAAGGAAGCTTCTAGTCTAATCATTTAATTAATTTAATCCATCTCCTTAATTATGGGCTTTCTAAATGGGCCAAATCTAACTATTTAATTCATGTTGGTCCATGGGTCCAAACTAAACTAGTTGGGTCTACTAAAATAAGTCCAAAATAATTAAATAACATCCAACAATAATACAACAAAATTATTTACCATGCACAATATTTATTTAAATAGGAAATTACTAAAATACTATTTTTCCTAAAATGTGGTAGTGACAAGTCTACCCTCCTTAAAATAATTTCGTCCTCGAAATTTAAAGATAAAAACTACCCCCAGAAAAATCACAGAACAGAACTAAAGAATCACAATTAACTAATGAACAAAACATAACAATGAACAGAACATAGCTAGAGAATAACATACCTCAAGGTACAAACAAATATGGATAACGCTCTCGCATGTCATCCTCTCTCTCCCAGGTAGACTCCCCCGGAGAGTGATGCCTCCATGCGACGTGTACCAAAGGAATAGTCTGGTTTCTCAGCACCTTCTCTCTCCGATCCAGAATTTCAACTGGCTGCTCTGGATAGCTAAGAGTAGGGCCCACCTCTATCTCTGAGTGATCCAATACATGACTAGGATCTGCCACGTATCGTCT
Source organism: Iris macrosiphon (assembly GCA_036927795.1). Lineage (NCBI taxonomy): Eukaryota > Viridiplantae > Streptophyta > Magnoliopsida > Asparagales > Iridaceae > Iris > Iris macrosiphon. Next base: position 39,999,324 of record JAYESA010000019.1, on the reverse strand, counting down.
CAACTGCGACACATGAAATACGTTGTGCACTCCCTCCAATGCAGGTGGGAAGTCTAGTCTATAAGCAACTGCACCGACCCTCTCTAGAATAGTGAAAGGTCCGATGAATCGCGGACTAAGCTTTCCGCCTCCACCGAAGCGAATCGTGCCTCGTGTCGGAGAAATCCTCAGAAATACCAAACCACCCACCTAGAACAAAACACCATCTTAAGAACTTAATCTATAACAAACAAGAACAAGCACAAACAAAATCTAAACTATACCTCGAACTCCAAAGGTCTCCGATGGCTATCGGCCCAATGCCGCTGTCTGTCCTGCGCCACTCGAAGTCTGTCTCTGATCAACTGAACCTTCTCCGCTGCATCCACAACCATCTCTGGCCCAAGCAAAACTCTCTCTCCAACATCGTCCCAAGACAAAGGAGTACGACACCTCCGACCATATAGAGCTTCAAAAGGTGACATCTCTATACTAGCCTGGTAACTGTTGTTGTAAGCAAACTCTACCAAATGGAGATGGTTCTCCCAAGAACCCCCGAAATCTAGTACACAAGTGTGCAACATATCCTCGAGAGTCTGGATAGTTCTCTCTGACTGCCCATCTGTCTGGGGATGATATGCAGTACTGAACTTGAGCTGAGTGCCCAAACTCTCCTGCAAACTCCTCCAGAAATAAGAAGTGAAACGACTATCTCGATCTGAGACTATGCTGACGGAAACTCCATGTATCCTAACGATCTGCCTCACATACATCTCTGCCAGCTTCTCCGTAGACAAACCCACCTTGAAAGGCAAAAAGTGGGCCGACTTGGTCAACCTATCAACAATGACCCAAATCGCGTCTTTCCCTCCTGGAGATCGTGGAAGTCCGGACACAAAATCTATAGTAATGTGTTCCCACTTCCACTCTGGAATGGGTAATGGCTGAAGTAACCCTCCTGGCCTCTGCCTCTCGGCTTTCACCTGCTGGCACACTAAGCATCTGGATACAAACTATGCCACTTCCCTCTTCATGCCATACCACCACACACTCTCTCGCATATCCCGATACATCTTGTTAGCACCTGGATGTATGGAATACTGAGAGCGATGTGCTTCCTGCAATACCTCCTCTCGCAACTCTCCACTAGGCCCACACAATCTAACTCCATGCCTCAAAGATCCATCCTCTGCAATAGTGAAATCATCCTCCAATCCTGCTCTCACCTGAGCTCTGATACTCCTCAGAGATACATCATCATACTGTGCTGCCTTAATCCTGTCCATCAAATCTGAGTGTATCTGTAATCCCCACATCTGCATAGCACACCCAGGAACAATCACCTCAATGCCCAAGCTCTCCAAGTCCTCCAACAAATATCGATCCTGCGTTAAGAACATAGCTACCGGATACCTGCTCAAAGCATCGGCATCTACATTGGCTTTCCCAGGATGATATTGCAAAGAGATATCAAAATCCTTCATCAGTTCCAACTACCGACGCTGCCTCATGTTCAACTCCTTCTGCGTGAAAACGTACTTCAAGCTTTTGTGGTCTGTGAAGATCTCCACACGCTCTCCGTACAAATAATGTTTCCATAACTTCAGAGCGAAGATGACGGCTGCCAACTCCAAATCATGGGTAGGATAGTTCTTTTCATGAGGACGCAATTGCCTGGATGCATAGGCAATCACTTTCCCATGCTGCCGAAGAACACAACCCAAACCCTTTCCCGATGCATCACTATAAATAGTAAAACCTCCGGACCCTGATGGCAACGTCAAAATAGGAGCAGACGTCAACCTCTTCTTAAACTCTTCAAAAGCAACCTGGCAATCCTCCGTCCAAACAAACTCCACATCCTTCTTTGTGAGTCTGGTCATCGGCTCGGCAATCCTCGAAAAATCTTGCACAAACTTCCTGTAGTAGCCTGCCAATCCCAAGAAACTCCTGATCTCTGCTACCGAACTCGGAGTCTTCCAAGATTCCACTGCTGAAATCTTCTTCGGATCCACTGAAATACCATCACCAGTCACAACATGCCCCAAGAACTCCACCTTGTCCAGGAAAAACTCACACTTGGACAACTTCCTATAAAGCTTCTCCTTCCTCAGCACATCCAACACAATCCTCAAATGCTCCTCATGCTCCTCCGGTGTCCTCGAGTATATGAGTATGTCATCGATGAACACCACCACGAACTTGTCAAGGTACTGGTGGAACACCTTGTTCATCAAGTTCATAAATATCGCCGGTGCATTAGTCAAACCAAACGGCATCACCATAAACTCGTACTGACCATACCAATTTCTAAAAGCAGTCTTCGGTATGTCCTCCGGCTTCACCTTCACTTGATGGTAGCCTGATCTCAAATCTATCTTAGAAAATACCTTCGCACCACTCAACTGATCAAACAGATCATCAATCCGTGGCAAAGGATACTTATTCTTGATAGTGAGATTATTCAAAGCCCTGTAATCAATGCACATGCGCACCGATCCATCCTTCTTCGGTACAAACAATACCGGGGCTCCCTATGGTGAAGAACTCGATCTGATAAACCCCTTATCCTGCAATTCGTCCACCTGCTTCTTCAACTCGACCAGCTCGCTGTTGTTTACTCTATAGACATGCTGCGAAATTGGTTCTGTACCTGGCACCAAGTCTATAGAAAATTCAACATCTCGATCTGGTGGCAATCCTGGCAATTCCTCAGGAAACACATCCAAGAATTCTGCTATCAACGGATGCGGCAACTCCTTGTCTTCCACCAAAGCTCCACAAATAATGCCTTCCCCCTGCTCCGCAGCTCCTCTAGCAAACTTGAACTCTGGCTCTCCTGGCGGACCAAACAAAACTCTACCTCCTCTACAGTCTATGCTAGCACGGTGCCTACTCAACCAATCCATCCCAAGTACAATGTCGTAGCTCAGAAGTGGCATTACAAGTAGACACGCACTCAACTCCCGGCCTCCCAGAGTAACTCTCCGATCCTTGCAAATATCATTAACCAGGATAATGCCTCCCTCGGTCATGATCTTGCAAGTCCTAAGCAAAGACTCAGCTACCAAACCATGCTTCAGAGCAAAAGAAATAGATACAAAACTATGGGAAGCACCACTATCAAACAAAGCTAAAGCTGGAATGGAATCAAGAAGAATAGAACCTGCGATGACATCTCCGGTGGGTTCCTCTTCTTCGACGGTCATAGCAAACGCTCGTCCCTGTCGAGCACCTCCCTGCTGTTGATGCTGGACAAAACGCTGCTGCTGTGTCGGAAGTGGTCCCCTCGGCTGTGCTGCAGGTGGTCTCGTCTGTGTCCTCGTAGCTGGAGCTGCTCCCTGAACTGCACGACGAGGACACTCCCTCGATTAATGCCCTTCAGTACCACAATACAAACAAACCCCTAGCCTCCTCCTGCAAACTTCCCAGATGTGGCCAGGCTTCTTGCAGAAGTTGCATGGAGCTTGCTGAAACTGTCTCTGCTGCTGAGGTGCCTGGTGAAAAGGCGCTCTAGCTGGAGTCTGGTTCTGCTGTGGCTGCTGGAAAGGTCTGGACTGGAAATGAGAACGTTTGGCAGATACTGCACTGCCGTTGGCCCCCAGAAAAGAATCACGGTCTCTCTTGGTCTTCAAACCCAGATCCCGCTCAACCTTGCATGCCTCCGCAAGTATCTCCGAGTATGTCTCATAAAAAGACGGAATGAGGAATCAATATGGCACAAGATGTATGACATCAAGGAAAGGACAGTTTAAGGGATCAAGTATCAATGTCAAAGAAGAATAGTTAAATCAAAAGAATTTTCCTAGATGTGATTGAGTATCTCAGCCTATATCCTATATCCTATCGCAGGCTCGCAGTAGTACAACTAAGTTGTCGCACTACTACGACATCACATACTTGTGAAGCTAGACCTGCATGGGCCACCACCAAAAACGTGTCACGACCCGCACCCGGGGTAAAGGTACTAGTCAGAAACAACGCCCAGCCTACGCCGCAGAATCGGCGGTAGAACGCTGTCTAGAAATTCTATCTAATATAATGAACCACCAAAAGATAGTGTACTCAATCACAGAACTACGATAGAATGAACACGGATCAGATAAGAATATAATAGTCATCATACAACTCATGAGTTTAAAATAATACATCAATGAGTCTGAAGAGTAACAAATAAGCTGGAGACAAATCCAGTATAAAAGAATACTATCATACTACAAAGCTACACTCCAGGGTCAACTGTCTCAGTTGGGATAAGTCCCTCTTGAGCCAGGGTCTCCGAATCTAAACCCACAACATCCTGGGGTCCATAATAGGTAGGGTACTCCTCAGTGTCATCTGGAAAAATATATCCAATCAGGAAAGGAGCAGAGTACATCTCTAACAGCAGTTCTAATCCATGATAAAAATTATGTAACAGTAAATAGCTGTGGATGCACAATAGATATAAGAGATATATGTACAATAAGGAAATACTGGAAATAAATACAATAATGAACAATATGCCAATAAAACAATAATACTAATGTCTAAGTGTGTGAGTACTAGCTTAACATGTGATCGGCTTGGGCAAGATACAATGCGGCCTGGCTAATCATACGTGCGGTGCATGATCAACACTATTCGCTTACCAATACTTTATTCAATAGGGATTTAATCACATATCTATACTAATACTCCCCACCCCCAACTGGTATAATAGATCCAACCACGGTATGCTATGGCACTAGATTCCCCAAGAAGAGAGCGACTCCTCCCAAAAATCGGTGTCTGTATATGTACAAGATAACCAATAAAACAATACTTGCACCATATACACCATATACCAAGGAATAACATCTCATGACGAGATCCGGATATACCAATCCGTGTAACCATAGTGTCAAGAGAAACATGTATATCTACACTAGATACAACGAACATAGAGGATATCATAAATGAGAAACTATCAGAGAATGTTCTCGCCTGAAGTCCAAAGAATAGTCTCACAGATGTCTGACTCGGTACCTCGAAGACCTAGATATAGAATACCACATTAATACAAGGTCCCGGAAAGAGAACAAGTCAAACTAGTCAACTTCTAGGTCAATAAATAAATTCTAAGTTAAAAGTCAACTATGGTCAACTCTAAAGTCAACTAAAGTCAAACATGGTCAAACCAAGGTCAACCTCTCAAGACATCTATATAAATAATATAGAAAATAAAATACAACAATTTAGGAATCAAAATTAGATCCCAATTGATACCCACACAAAGTATACTAATAATACAATATTATACACTCTAAATAATGTATATATACAAACCAATATTTATACAAATAAAATAATATATTATTATTAGTATTATACTACACAAAAGCACACATATATATATACATATATATATATATACAATAATAATATATAATATATAAATTAATTCTGCCAAATCGTCACTGAAAATAGTGAGCTGAAAATACAATTTAAATAAAATAGTTTATAGTGACAGTCTCAACTGTCACAGAAAATCTGTCACAGAAACTCTATATATAAACCACTGCTGCTCAATTGGTGACAGTTAAACAACTGTCACAGAAAACTGTCGCAAATACCGCTGTCTAAATCCCGCCCGCTGCTATTAATGACAGAACTCTCATTAATAGCTACAGCGGCTGCTGCTGCCCACGGTATATTAATGACAGAAACTGTCATTAAAAGCTGCTGTCGCCAAAAGAAATATATAATATATAACTATATATATATATAAATCAATATATATATACATATATAAAACAATTAATAATATATATACTTATATATACATATACACATAACTTACACAATCAAATACTAATAGTTACAAAACACATTGCACATATTAATGTACATATTTTAACATGGCTAGAAGCACACACAAAAATACATTCATTAAATCCAAATAATTACATAATAATTATATTTAATATAATTACACATTTAAACAAATAAATATATTTTATAAAATATTTATGTATAATTTATTTTATTAACAAGTAGTAACATATATAATTGTATGCAAGAAAGCTACATACATATATTTATACACCACTTTAGAACACATAGAAATATCTATAGATCTATACTACAATAAATACCATAATAAATACACTAAAATAATATATAATATCTATATATATTTACTAATTATAAATGAAGAATTTAAAGCATAAATAATTAGATCTACACATAAACACACCAAATTGGAGAGTATCACACCGTATCCCACTAGATCTAGGATACGCATGTGACACGAGTCCAACACACAACCAATTGCACCCCGAAGGACACAAACATGTCACAAATAATATTTATGAACAAATCAAAGTGTCAAAAGTAGATCTATGTGTCCGTGTCAAAATACGACATGTTCAAAGCCCCGTGTCGGAGAAAACCCCCAAAATGACACGTATCACCAAATAGTTGGGATACGAACCACATGTACCCAAATATGGACACGACACAAGCCCCAAACACATAAGTACATGCCCAATTGATCTATAGGATTAATTGACACACACAACAAAATATAAATTCGGAATTCCAACAAAATTGACACAAAAAGCACCATAACTTTCTCCATGGGTCTCCTATGAACATAAAATAAAGTCCTATGGATAGTACATACATATGGGTTAATTTTACATGATTAAATCTCAGATTTAGAAGCTATTTTAATGGAAAAAACTGAATTATACCTATTGGGAGATGGATTCCCAATGAAACCTCCAATTGAGATGAACTTGTTTCCAAATTATAGATCCTTGTTCCTCTTTGTAGATCCTTGCTTCCTCCTTCTAGATCCTTGCTTCTCAACTTTTTAATGATGAATTGGGAAGAATTTGGGATGAATTTGGTGGAGAATTGGAATGGGAATGGAAAGAATTTGGGAGTGGAGAATTCTAGATCTAGATTTGGAATGAGAATGAGAGGAGAGAGAAATTCCTCCACTCTTTTAATAGGCCGGCCTTGCCCCTCTCCCAAGCAATTATAAAATGTCCAATGTACCCCTTGGGGCCTCTCATGAAGAAATAATTAAGGAAGGAAGCTTCTAGTCTAATCATTTAATTAATTTAATCCATCTCCTTAACTATGGGCTTTCTAAATGGGCCAAATCTAACTATTTAATTCATGTTGGTCCATGGGTCCAAACTAAACTAGTTGGGTCTACTAAAATAAGTCCAAAATAATTAAATAACATCCAACAACAATACAACAAAATTATTTACCATGCACAATATTTATTTAAATAGGAAATTACTAAAATACCATTTTTCCTAAAATGTGGTAGTGACAGCTTCCATGCCACGCGGACTAAGGGAATAGACTGGTTCCTCAATACTTTCTCTCGACGATCGAGGATTCTCACGGGTTGCTCTTGATATGACAAGCTCGGCCCAATGGTAATCTCCGAATGGTCGAGAACATGACTGCTGTCTGCCACATATTGCCTGAGCTGTGACACATAGAATACGTCATGTACTCCCTCAAGTGAAGGTGGTAGCTTAAGTCGATATGCCACTTCTCCTACTTTCTCTAGCACGTCAAATGGTCCAATATACCTTATACTCAACTTGCCGCGTCCTCCGAATCGAATGGTGCCTCTGGTAGGTGATATCCTCAAAAAGATATGATCGCCCACTTTAAATTCCAAGGGTCGACGATGAAGGTCTACCCACTGCTTTTGTCTGTCTTGTGCTGCTCGCAAGTGTTCTTGTATCTTCTTAACTGTCTCAACGGTGTTGACCACTAACTCTGGTCCCAGAATTTGACGTTCTCCCACGTCACTCCAGCATACAGGAGACCTACACTTCCTTCCATATATTGCTTCAAACGGAGCTATCTGGATGCTTGCCTGATAGCTATTGTTGTAAGAAAACTCCACAAGATGTAGGTGGTCCTCCCATGATCCTCCAAAGTCTATCATACAAGCCCTCAACATATCTTCCAATGTCTGGATAGTACGCTCTGACTGTCCATTGGTCTGCGGGTGATAAGATGTACTGAACTTCAGACGAGTTCCAAGACTCTCTTGCATGCTCCTCCAAAAATGCGATATAAATTACGAATCCCTGTCTGATACAATGCTGACTGGTATGCCATGCAATCTCACGATCTGCTTCATATATAGGTCAACCAAAGCTTCTGTAGATTGGCCAACTCTAAAAGGTAAGAAATGGGCCGACTTGGTGAGTCGATCTACTATTACCCATACTGCATCTTTACCACTTGGACTTTTGGGAAAACCCATGACGAAGTCCATAGTGATGTGTTCCCACTTCCATTCTGGAATCGAAAGTGGTTGCAATAACCCTGCTGTTCTCTGGTGCTCCGCCTTTACTTGTTGACATACCAAACATTTAGCTATAAATCGAGCTATTTCTCTTTTTATTCCATGCCACAAAAAGTGTTGTCGTAAATCACGATACATCTTGGTGCCTCTAGGATGAATAGAATATATCGAACTATGAGCTTCTGTCATCAGCTTCTGTCGAATCTCTCCACTTGGAACATAAAGGCGATCACCACATCGTAATGTTCCGTCATCGTGAATGTGCAGTCCTATCTGCTCTCCGGCCTCTGTCCTTTCCTTTAATCTTCTGAATCTGGCGTCTGTAGGCAAAGCTGCCTTGATCCTCTCTACTAGTGATGATTGTACTTACAAATTGGCTAGTATCCTGTCTGCTCCGGGTAATATCACTTCAATGCCAAGACATTGCAAGTCCTCTAATAATTCTCTCTGTGTCATCAAGAAATAAGCTACTGGCTTCCGGCTTAACGCGTCGGTACAACGTTAGCCTTGCCTGGGTGATAATGTAGCTCTATCTCGAAATCTTCCATAAATTCGAGCCATCGATGTTGTCTCATATTTAATTCCTTCTACGTGAAGACATACTTGAGACTTTTGTGGTCTGTATAGATTTCCACTCGTTCCACATATAAGTAATGTCTCCATAGCTTTAGAGCAAATACAACGGCTGCAAGTTCCAAGTCATGAGTTGGATAATTCTTCTTATGTACTCATAACTGTCTAGATTCATATGCAATCACCTTGCCATGCTGCATTAATACGCATCCCAAGCCTTTCCCTGATGCGTCACTGTAGATTATATTGTCACGTCCCAATCTCCCGCAAGCTCAATAGTCCCCGCTGAACGTGAATCACCACGTTACAGCTCTCCCGTAGGACAATCGTTCTATTCGGGACGTGATGCCGTAAGAGCCTGGAGTTGCGCTCGTACAAGGTGATATTGTTAAATACCAAAGTTATCATTGAAACAACCAAGTTTTAACGAAAGTCAAGTATTGTGTACCAAGTACACATCAGAGTATACGCAGCGAAGCTCTCGATAGGGTCCAAATGAAATGCCACGAAGGCGATGAAATACTCTTGCTATTTTTCTCTAGCCCACAAAGGTACTTACAGTTCGTACATCATGTCTCGTATATCCAAGTAGCGCCACTACGCCTGCGTACCTGAAATATTGCCCACAAACGTGGGTCAGTACATAGCCGTACTGGTGAGCGGGGTAACCCATTCGTCTAAGCCGACACTAAGTAAATAGTGAATACAAACAGTTATATGGTGATCTTTCTAGTTGAATCCTAGATTCATTTCTTGGCATAAGAATGACACGTTAAGGAAAGCTGTAAAGCAGTTTAAGCATGCAATCATTCAACTCAATCCATACGACAAGCAAAACATAACCAACTCGAAATATCCATCCTCAACCAAAGTTTACAATCCAATCTCGATGTGCACACTCTTGCCGAGGCAAGGTGGCCGCGCCTACACGAAGCACAAACCAACCAAAGTAAAGAAAACCAACTCTTATCTATATGAAGTCACTGGCCAAGCCATAAAGGACATTGATCGGACTAATCAATAGGCAGTCCTACCCGATCCAGCAATAGGCAGCTACCCCCTTCTGGTTTGTATCGAACTACCGGCTCCGCGCCCAAGACGCGTTACCCTTGTCTCCTCCATGGCCGAACGGTCCCGGTGCCCAGGTGCCAACCCGTTTGAGAAAACCAAACCCTGTGTAACACATGTTGTCCGTGACATGCAGACACCAAGTAGGTATGACGAGAGGATCGAACATTCTCATACCACCAAGCGATCCTAGACTCGTTCAACCAAATATCCAACCGATTATCCAACCAAAGATTCCATAACCATTCTTCCAACATATAGCCCAAGGCACCAAATATCAAGTTATGCCCATAGGCACAATGCCTCTTCTCAATACAGTATTTCAAATGGGCGCAACACTCCAACTCAGAACAAACCCATGGCACAATGCCCCAACAGTGGCACCACGCCCTCGTCGATGCAGTTGTTCGGTTTCGAACCCCAACTGCACGATTTGCAAGACAAAGCGCCCAAGTGATACTCATGCACGGATGCACGCTCGCTCGCCCGAATTTCCGATGTTCCCAATGCCTCAATATATCATTCCAACTGTCCAAGCATAATCCCAATTATTCAATCGACTGCCTCAAATGTATAATCTAACTCTAGATCCAACTATCCATATGCGCAAATTAATTCAAGCCACAATCATATCCAAGCAAATGATGTACACTCTATGCACGCCTCAGTGTAGTAATTCCCAAGTTTCAGCCTAAGTGTTCAAGCCTTTACGTATTTTTCCATATTATTAGGCATGAAGGAGTAGAGGAGAAGGGAAAGAGCCCACTCACATTATTTGATCCCGTTAAGCATCCTGTCCTGCCGATACGGCCAATCCCCTGAACCCGTGGTCCGATGCAAAGCGCGATCTACTCAACTGGTATGACCGTGCGAGCAGGTCGTGCTCTTCAAATCATCCGACCGATCGGACTAAGAAAGATGGTATTATCGCTCCCATCCAGCTATCTCAGTACTGTTCTGAACGAACACCTGATTCCCATCGAACTCCGCTAGCCATCTGCACATGAAACCAACACAATCAATCCTTCTTCCCAAAATCCAATAAATCAAATGTAACCAGCATTTGTTTTATGCAATCCGAGTCAGCGTAACGCACCGTACGGATGCGGGGCGTTACATAATATACCACTTAAAATTATGTTCGTCCACGAACTGTGCTGGTACTCATTCCTATCATATGCCGCTTGTCCAATTCATAACTCTGCTCTGTGCAACTCTCATACTCACGATTCTGACTCAGCATCTCGTTCTGCTGAACGCTCGTACAAATTTTACGAATTTCCATATCCTCCTTGCAGCTCAATAAGAATTTCTCGTATCGCTTAGTTTTGGATCGTACACATATTTAAGGCGTCCCTAAAATACATGCATTTCAGCCGAGCTTTATGATAGCAAATTTGAACATATTACAAGGGTATCTTTATGTCCGAGGCATTCATTTGCTTCACTTCCAATTGAACCAAATCATGATTTCTATTCCAACATATTCGATTGAGCACTATTCTCAAATATGATGATTTTCTACTGACTCAATCCGTTCGTGTTCCAACTCAATCCAAGGAAACTTCTTACCTCTGCTGCTGATTTAGGAACATGTCATGTCTCGACTGCCGAGATCTTTTCTGGATCAATAGAAATACCATCTCCTGTAACAACATGCCCAAGAAATGAACTCTGTCCAAGAAGAACTCACATTTACTGAGCTTCGCATATAGCTGCTCTCTCCTCAAGGTCTCTAGAACAATCCGCAGGTGCTTTTTGTGCTCCTCGTGGCTCTTTGAATAGACAAGTATATCATCTATGAAGACGACCACGAACTGGTCCAAATACTGATGGAAGACTCGATTCATTAAGTCCATAAAGATAGCTGGAGCATTGGTTAATCCAAACGGCATGACTAGAAACTCGTAGTGCCCATATCTTGTTCGAAATGGGGTATTCGGAATGTCCTCCTTCCGTACCTTCACCTGGTGATATCCCGATCTCAAATCTACCTTTGAGAATATCTTGGTTCTACTAAGCTGATCAAATAAGTCATCAATGCGTAGCAATGGATATTTATTCTTTACTGTCACTGCATTCAAGGCTATATAGTCAATGCACATACGCACTGACCCATCCTTCTTTGGTACAAACAATACTGGTGCTCCCCAGGGTAATGCACTTGGTTGGATGAAACATTTCTTTTCTAGTTCTTTCAACTGTGTCTTCAGTTCCTCCATCTCCTTCTTCGCCAGTCTATAAACATGTGATGCTATGGGTGCTGCTCCCGGTGTCAATTCAATTGAGAATTCTACGTCTCTATCTGGGGTAGGCCTGACAATTCTTCTGGAAAGACATCTTGAAATTCTAAAATAATGGGATGATAGACAACCTCGTCCATTTTGAGCTGCATACCATCAAGGATTTCTGTGGATCCTCGTGCAAACTCAAGTTCATGATGGCCGGGTACCTTAAAAAGAATGCTTCCTCCAAAATAATTGAAGAAAGCGTGGTACTTGCTCAGCCAGTCCATTCCAAGAACAATATCAAAAGTTGGCATATGAAGGACTAAGAGTTGGGCATTCATCTCTCTGCCATGTATCACTATAGTACACGATCTAAAAATTCTACTAACAGGTACAACTCCTCCTCCGGTAAGAATTCTAACACAACTAGGTAAAGGTGTAGAGATAATATTGTGTTTTGCAATAAATCTAGATGATATGAATGAGTGGGTGGCTCCCGTATCAAATAATGTCACAGCAAGAAAAGTAAAAATAAGAGTGATACCTGCTATGACATCAATCTCTTGATTCATGTCATCTACTTCCATTGTAAAAGCTTGTCCATTCATCTGCGGCTGTCCATGACTAGCCCTAATGTACTGATCCTCCTGGTTGGGTAGCGGTGGTCCTTGCTGAAATCCCCCTGCTATGCTGTTGGAGGTCGAGGTGCTCCTGGTCTAGCCATCTGTTGAGCTGGCTTTGGTGCTGGAAGTGCTAGTCTCTGTGCTGGCGGTGGAAGTGTCTGCTGCATTGGACAATTTCGCGCCAGGTGCTGTCCGGAATCATATCTCATACACTGTCCCAAACGGATCTGATAGTCTTTTGTGATGTGCCCGCGTCTCCCACAATAATTACATTGGGGCTTATCTGGAATTTGATGCGGTCCTGCTTTGTGTTGATACTGTTGTTTCTGAGCTAAAGGACGTCTAATAGGTCCCCCTTGTTGTGTCCTTGCCGGTCCTTGTTGTGTCCTCAGCTGAACTCCCATTCCTCTGCTGATGGTTTCTTGCAATCTGGCTTTCGTCAGTAACTCGGCATAAGAGATCCGGGACTGTGAGCTGGTATAATGTTGGAGCTCCTAAGTTAGTCAGCAATGAAACCTCTTAGCCTTGGCCAAGTCATCTGGTATCAGGACAGTGCCATATTTACTAAGGCGACTAAACTCGACATCGTACTCGTCAACTATTCTGTTCCCTTGCTCCAGGTGAAAAAACTGATCGTACAATGCATCTCTGACGGTGTCCGGGAAGTACTTCCTTTTAAAGCACTCCAGGAACTGCTTCCATGTCTGGTATGTACCCAGCTAGTGCTCCATGGATTCCCACCAGTGATGAGCATTACCATCTAGAAGCGTCCTTACACCCGTCATCCACAGCTCCGTAGGTAGCTGCGATGCTTCTAATAACTTTCGAGTGTGAGTAATCAAGTTGGTAGTTTCCTCTGGACTCTTAATGCCTTTGTACGGCCTCGGACCCATCTGTACAAAGTCCTTTACTGAACCAACTCTAGCTCGAGGTTCTGGAGCTAGTGCTTGAGCTGGTACAGTAGCCTGTGCAGCCATCCTTTCAAGTGCTGCAAGAAATTCTTGCCTCTGCTCGGCTGCCTGTTGCCTCTGTTCCTGCATCATCATCTGGAAGAATTGGAACAGTTGTGCCTGGCCATCCCGCGGTGTCGATGAGACTGGAAGGGTCCCATTAGGTGGAACGGGAAGATCAGATGGAACTGGATTGTGAATCTGTCCATCTGGTCCTGGAAGTCTAGGAATTATTGAGGTCCCTCCTTGAGTCTGACCATTGACTCCAGGAGTTGTGTTGCCATCAGCGACAGTACATCCTTTATGCATATCCATCTCTCTGCAGGCGATGTACACAACGTTTAGGCGAAGTACAGGAATCAAACAGGGTTCAAGTATTAAATATGATGTAGAAGCATGAATCATGCTGGAAAATTGTCCGCATATTTTATAATCAAACCCCCTAATATACATGTAGTCTCTCCTGCGTAAAACATGGACTCAAGGTAGTTGCGTAAAACAGAGATTCAAGAAAGTTTGGCGTAAATTAGACTTCAGAACTGTCGGCTTAATATATGGCTTCAGAGCTGTCCGCGTAAAAGTTTGTGTAAAAAGTCTGTGCGTAAAAGCTGCGTAAAATATGTGTGTAAAAGATCTGCGTGTAAGATCTGTCCGCTTAAAAGGTTACTATTCTTCCCGCGTAGAGTTTGCATAAAAGTTTGCTATTCTTCTGGCGTAAAATCTGAAATACGTTGCAGCGTAAAGTTGTACGAGGAACTCTTTGTATTTCCTCGGATAAATTTGTCAGATAATTCAGTGAACCTGACATCTGACAAAAGTACTGCATGATGATCGAGAGGACGGCTGTGATGATGATTTTGCACAGAGATCCAGGTTGTCACTTAGTGACATATTTGATACGAGTCATTTTTACGCATGGAGTCTTCTGAATACGCTGCCTACAGAAATGAGTTTTACGCTCAAAATAAGACAAAATCAGACGTCACGTCAAAAGCTGTTTCTACACAGGGCTCGAGGCATATCTCTGCATTTAATGCACGAGATTTGTTCTTGACTGGGAAAGCTAAAGTTGTGCCAAATACGCTCATATCACCATCTTTACATTTTACGCCTAATCGGGCTATTCTACGTCGATTATCTATTATTCATGAATCATCAAGTTTACGCAGGGGCAATTACCTACGTGGCTTGCATGCCATGATCTTATAAAGGGACACGTGTCAAACGCGAATTGAACGTGGGTAGCAGTTGTCATAACCGCAGCGTAAAGTAGGCAATCATAGTTTGCCCTTTTACGCCAACAAGACAGTTATTTGGCTTTTACGCCAGCTATGCAATCATTTGGCTTTTACGCCAACAAGGGTAAAGGGTCTGGTCACAGGAAAAAAGGATTTTTGACGTAAAACTTTATTTTATCCAACAGAGGATAATTGAAAGGAAGAATGATGTTTTAGTCAAGTGTGGATGAGATCCTTATATTTTATTCCAATACGCAGGCTTGTTTGGTACAGTTACGTAACCAATACAATATATTCTCGACCTGCATGGGCCACTACCAAAAATATGTCACGCCCTAGTCCCAAAATACGTAGGACTAGGAATACGTAACACGCCCAGCCGTATGTATACGAACTCTAATATATGGAAACCATATACACACGTAAGCTGTACATGAATATTCAATCCACCAGTAGTATTATACTATCACAACAAGTCACACAAAATCTATATATCATCCACATCACAAATAATCAGTAGGAATAAAGAGATGAATAATAACTTAATATCAAAGATGAGTATCAAAATCTGATAGTCGGAGGGAAACAAATCCACTACAAAATGACTATACTGAAACAGCGGTAATAAAATCACAGATACTCCAAAGGTAAGACCTCCTTAGTCTGGTAAGTAGTATCCGGTCCAGGTCCGTACTCCTGCGGATACTCCTGCTCTTCCATATCTGGAAAGGGACCAGGTCCCCAGAGGGACGCAACAAGATACATAATAACATGCCAATAAGTATTGAAAAGTAAAATCCAATGGGTCGCCTAACCGTCTAAGTGAATGCAGTTGAGAACAACTTTCCATCAAGTGGGCTATCTGGCCATATAGTGGGATTGGCATGATTCTCTCGGAGAATCAGGGGCCTCAAAGCATGTCATATTTTGAACGACAGAGGCCGCCTGTAATATATATATGGGGTCATCACCACCCGTCGCTCCGACGGAGCGTCCGGACGAACAAAAAGGAAAGTGCAAAGGAGCCCAAATGTCTTACTTGTTGTTCTCCCCATCCCATCCTCTAAGCATGCCACATCCATGACACGATAACCTCTAAATAACTGCCAGGTCTACTAGCATACAAAGTTTTTATCAGCAGTCATCCCTAACGCACGGCCCATGCGTATAGGAGGCCAACCTGTCACGCAGTCCGTGATCTATATGAGACTCACAACTCGTGTAACGACTGTGTCACGTCCAATGAACCTAATGATGCTCCATAATACTGGAGTGGTCTCATAAAGTAGGTCCAAAAATATACATACATAAACATCTATATAAGCAGAATTAAACATGCATGTATCAGCTGAAATGTAAATAATAGTACGATAGCAAGGTATACTTCCGAGCAAGAGTCCTGTATAGTGTACGTCCAAACAGTGTTAAGTTTGTTGTTTGAAAAAGTGGGTTAGGGTTTGGAAGATTTGTAATATATAGGGATAAGAGGCGGTGGATGCTATTGCTGTTTCTTTCTTTTCATTGGTTTTGGTTGCGGTTGAGGAGAGTTGTAATAATAGATAAAGAGGCGGTGGAATGAGGCGGTGGTGTCTGTTTTACGCGTGGAGAAGGAAATTAAGCGGTGGGGTTCTGTTTTACGCGTGGGGTTATTTTACGCACGAAAAAAGGAAATAACAAAGTTGGTTTTTGCTACTATTACTGTTGATATTTTTCTAATGGGTTTGGGTTTGGGGTTAACGGGTTTCGGGTTAAAATCCAATAGGAATCCAAACCCATTTTATTTTATTTTATTTTTCTTTCTTTTTATAATAAACTATTTATATATATATATATATATATATACTTAGAAAATTCTAGAAATTATATTGGTGTATATGGTTAAGCTAGCAACTGTCCAAAGGGTCTCCTACATGGAATAAATTAGGAAAAATTTATAATGGCCCCATAAATCCTTTAATTACAAAAACTCCTCAAATAAAAATTAATAAAAATTTATTCCTTCTATTTAGCTCGTAATTACTAAATAAATTAAATAATTAATACGGTTTTCAGAACTATGGGTCTTATAATATGAACTTGTAAGCATAAACTTAAACTTGTGATAAAAACTTGCTTTATAAACATAAACTTGTCTTGTAAGTGTCGCAGCACGCGTAAACTTGGTCAGTGATGGAGCCCTTGCCTAGCAGGGTTGTTCCATGCTGCATGTGGCCCTTAGAGACCGGGGTAGTCGGTACCGCAATATTCTTTCCTCCCAATGATCTAGGTAAATCTTATCTTATTTAATCATTACTAAATTATTTCAAGTTCTCGAGTCCTGGACACTTGAGAACACCCTAGAATGATGAGTCACGAGTACGAGCTTTTCACGAGTTATCGTATTCGCGACACGCGATACATTGGACGATACTCACACTCGATTGTCCGATACCAAATGTAATATATTTTTATACACAAATATTTCCACGGTGTCGTGAGGATTATGTACTTATACATAAACTTATCTCGTGAACTACATGCAAACCTTGTTTAGTAATGTAAACTTGTAACGTCATAAGAAAGCACACAACAATAATCACTAAAAGGAGTTATTAATAGGATATAATTAAAAGAAACCCAAAATACACACAAAAAATTCTGGCCACATGTGCCCACTGGCCGCATGGACTCACTGGCCGCATGCTCCACTGGCCGCATGGACTCACTGGCCGCATGCTCCACTGGCCGCATGGACTCACTAGCCGCATGCTCCACTGACAGTATGGTCAGGGTTAAAGTCTACTCCTTGGGGCATGCATTTGAAGTGATGGCCAATAAACGAAGTGTCAGTGAAGTGACATAAAGTGATTGATGTGACTGATCTGACAAGGCAATAAAGTATGTCAGAGAGAAAAGACAAAAAAATTATAAAAATATGTGCCACGGTTCAAAGTCATGCGTCCAAGAAAATGGTGGCCGCATACGCTCCAGGCCGCATAAGTGTCGGTGCCGCATACTCTCCAGTGCCCCATAGGGGTCCTTGCCGCATGGAGGTCCTTAGGACTTATCGAATTTCTCATTCGTTCAGCGAGTGAAAACACAAAGAGTTCAAGGATTAGCTCCAGAACACTTGTGTGATGGCAGTCATGCATCCAACAAGATGGACGCATGCTAGTCAATATGCGGTGAAAGCTCAGGTCGCATAGCGTTCTCGGCCGTATATCTTGCTGGCCGCTTGAAGACTTGTCTTCTACAAACAGCAGGTTCGGCCATGGCAAAAACTCCAAAAACTCCAAAAATGATTTTCTTCATACAAACTTTATTTTAACTCCGAATTAAGTGAATCAAAAGCCAAAATGCTCGAAATGAAATGCTTTATCCTAAAGAACAACTAGCTTTCGAAAACACTAAGTTTTAATAGATCAAAACCAAGAAAAACTCATGGAACAAAAAACTTTGAATTCAGATATACTAAATATACTCATCAAATTCCAAAACTCCAAGAACTAAATATGATTAGCAACTAAATGAGAACATTTTCCATCAAATACATTTTTAAAACAACATATATATAATAAAAAAAATAAAAAATCAAGGTTTTATCATAGAGCAAGATGTACTTGCCTCGGGTGGCTCCTAGCCTCTACCTTTCACGGTCTAAGTCACAGCAACTTCTCCCTAGGGTTAGGGTTTGGCTAGAGGAAGTTTGAGGCAGAGGAGGAAGAATGAAGCAAGAAGAATGAAATGAGGGTATTAGTGAGGAGAGAGAAAATACTCATATATATACTAAGAGAAGAGGAAGATGGTTTAGTCATGGGTTCAATGAAATAAACCGAATCAAGTGTCAATTCTATATGCGGGTCCTAAACAAGGTCTATGGTAATGCCAATGGGTATTCTACTGGTCTCGGGTAGTCTCTCTCAACAACAAGAAAAAAATAACAAATACAATGACAGGAACCAACATGAGAAATACAACAAGAATACATGATCGAAAAAATTTAAATTCTAGAAATTCAAGAAATACCAAATCTGGAATCGGATGTGACACGGACGATGGGGAAATGGTGGGAGGAGGGTCTCTCGAAGGGGTAGGACGGCCGAAGAGGGAGGGTGCTGCCGGAGAAGGGCGGGGGGGTGAGGGCAGGGGTGTGGGTTGGGAAAGGAGAAATATTTTAGTCTTTTTTAAAATTTTGGATATTAACATGAAAATTGTTATATTGTTGAGGGTATCAAGTTAGCACCTAACAAAGTTGAGAGTATCAAGTTGAACATTTTGAATAATTGAGAGTATCAAATTATAATTTAGCCAAAAAAATATTATAAATATTGTTGTTCCGTAAAATCGAATCCATCCAATCGAGAAGAACGTTTTCCATCTTAATCATATGAATTAGAAATATTTAACTATAATTATATAATATTAGATAATTAAATAATTAATTATTTTTGTAATATTTAATTACGTAATGATATACATACAACTTTAACTGTTTTATTTATTTATTTATAAACTGTAGATAAGAGTGCTCTCGCTGTGCTCCCAAAAAAACAAATGTCTTTTTTTTTTTTTTTATCTATTTTTTTTTTTTTAGCTTTGCACTGGACTTAAACAGTGCTCGGTGTGCACTGTGGAGAGTGTCCTCATTCGCTGCTCTAGGACTAGATCTGAATGGAGTCGCAGATTCAACGCCATGCCGCTAGCTATAATGGTTCTTGACTTGGGAACATAGCAATGATTAATTTACACAAATAAAATATTACATTTTGACTGTATGTATAGTAACCAAGTATTATTGATGTCAAGTGATGATTGCAAAATTTCCATGTTCTATATAATGCAATTATACATTTCAAAGTGTACGTATCTGGAGAATCAATGGCAAATAGGATATAATAGGTTTTCTTAAGTTCGACATCTGTACCATACCTCTAAGGAGTACTGACAAACGAAAATTAGTAATGGTTATATATTTATATTATATATATATATATATATATATATATATATATATATATATTAGTTTGAAAGAAATATGTATTTAGACTAAATTACTATTTGACAACTATTGTATTTTTTTAACTTGATATTTTAAACTTTGATAAATATTAACTTTTTCCTCCAACTATTATCTTCCTACATGAGTGAACGAAAAATTGAAAATGACAAAAAGTATTTGACAATTCTCTACTTCTCCTCCTCTCTCTCCTGTAGCCCGCCTCTCTCTTTGACAGTTGTTCTCTCTCTCTACTAGCCCTTTCCTCTCTCTCCGACCCCGGCAGCAGTGCGCGGAAGGGGACAACGACAACAATGACAGAAACAACGTGTGGGCAGCGACAGGGAGGAGTTGCATGCAGATAGCGGTAGCGGAGGCGGGGACGCGTGCGGGCAGCAGCGGGACAGGAGTTCGTGCGGCAGCGACGACATGGTCGCGTGCGGCGGTGGGAGACGGGACGAGGGGGGGGGGGTGGCGTAGTGGGTTGGGGTGGGAGAGGGAGGAGTATTTTAAGTTTTTTAAATGGTATACTTAATCCTAACTGACGGGGAGTATCAACATAAAAAATTTCAATAATTGATAATAGATATCAAAATTTCGGATATCTAGTTAAAGTTTTTGAATAGTTGAGGATATCAAATTACAATTTAGCCGAAAATCTAACTTAGACTACACAAATCATGAAAACAAAATTGAATGTTCAAAAGACCATTTAGGAGTTTATATGCATGGAACTCAGGCTTGTATTAGACAGACTGATTCTAGTCACATGGAGTATGTTTGAAGCATAAGAGGCAAAGACAGACCCATAGAAGATTTACTAACAATAGTCGACCCAATTAATTGAACGATGTTAGTGATGTATAATATGGTATAGCATGCATATACAATTGCACACGATTGACTAAATTTCGGTGATATTGAACCCTAGGATGCATAATGCCTAGAGAAGTATATACGATGTATACGTGTCGCACACTAAATACTTTTTATGACACCATTCCGAACTTACAAGAAATTTAGAATTCCCTTGATAAACAATGAATAAAATAAAAACACAACAACAATTACAAGAAAACAATAATATAATGTGGTTCTGCCAATAGATTGAACTATGTCCACACGATAAGAAAAGAATATCTTTGTTAAATAGTAGAGAGAGATTAACAAGAATTCATACTATCGGATATACGGAATCTCCAACAAGAATTACCTACTTTATCTCTATAATTCCTTAGATTTTTCTTTTGTTTGGCGCATCAATTTCGGTTTGAAATCCCCCTAAAATAGCTATCCCAAACATTTCCAAAGTAAGGAACAAATCCGAACTAAGAATTACCAAAATCTCACTTGTATATCGAAAACTGCTCGAACGAGTATATACTAGTTTGGGGACCGGTATGCTAGTTCCTAGTGAGCATTTATGCTCTCTAGCTGCTTAAAAAAGAGAGAGCGATTGATAAAACAGGTATACCGGTTAATATAATACTAGAAGTTTTGGCTCTTATTTTGAGCCCATATGTTGTCTTGGACTCCTCCCTAGCTTCTCTGATCACCAGAAGCCACTCGTTGCTTTCCATAGTTGAACAAGATCTACCACTACATCAATTTCCACTTTTGCTTGAGTTCCACAAGTCACCTAAAATTTTTAGTAATTGCCTCCGCGCTAGTTTCATCTTTAGTTTTTCTTTTATTTTCCACTTTGTCCACTAACACGATCTTAATTTGTCTAGAACTACGAGACCGAAATCTAACACAATATTTGACTATAATTGTGAAACGGTCACGATTCTCCTACATAGTTATAAGCCTTCCTAATACATTAGTACCTGAATAGAAATTTGTCGACTTGAACTTCTCTATAGGAATCACATCTATTAGTATGTCCGCCAAATTGATCAAAGTATCGATATTAATAAGAAAATTTTCTAACAGCTAAATTTCCTTATCTTATGAAACAGTAAATCGATTTGTTTACTCCGACTATTGTATACATGATTCATCGCTAGATGAGTAAGTTTTTGATTGTCAAAAAATAAAGGAACTTATACCATATCAAATCTAAACTAGGCATAATAAAATCTTTTAACCACATGGCTTCTTTCGATGCTTAAATTACTGCCATATATTTAGACTCCATAGTTGATAGTGCCATAGTATCTTGTATAATGCCTCGCTCCGTGCAATGCATTGGGCATGTTTATTGTCTCGGAAGGCCTAGTTGAACTTGGTTTCATGTTTATTCCGGAATCATGCAGAGATTTATGTGATCGATGTAATGTCCCGCTGTAGGCAGAGACATTGTATTGACCTCGTACATTGAATATGCAAGTTGTTATTTTTTTTTTGAGCTGTGCAATGTGCAAGAAATCGCAAGATTTGAACGGTGATGCAAACTTGCTTAACTTGGTTGTATTAGATGGTTTATGGAGAGGAATCACTTGTATGGTTATACCAATTAAGAAGTCGTGCATCACATCAAATCCTCTTTTAAAGGAATCGTTCAGAATCTCCTCGGATTGGAAGAAATCGATTCGTCATATGGTGGGTGGAGTGGGTAGTTTTGATCCTTCTCTTTTTTACCTTCACACTTAATAAAAATATATTTTCTTAGTATGTGTTTTTATATTCCATATGACTATTAAAGCTAAGTAATGGAACAAATATAAAAGAGAATAATTTTATTATTGTTAATATGTTGTACAAAAATATGGATATTAAACTATGGTTATAGAAATAAGGAATGTAGTATTGTTGTAATAGATTGGTATAATATAGTGTTATTGTTATGTCATTATGTGGAATATCGCATATTGCTATTACCGACAATGGAATTTTCTTATGAGATAAGCTCCGAAGGGGTATAACGACTAAGACTCGGACTCGGGCGAATGACGCAAATTAAGTGGCGCTTTGATGACCACTTTGCACTTCGCATGTACGCATCGAAAGTGAGATAAAACTTTTGTGCTGAATTGCGTCGTTTAATTTGCGCTTATTTTCGTACGAGCTGCCGCACAACATTACGCGTAGGCATTTACGCGTAGCGTTACACGAGGGTTCTACACGGTGGCATTACGCAAGGCGTAGCTGTTACGTGGTGTCGTTTATGCACAGGCGTTACGCGTTATGTTGCACATAATGCCTTACATGAGAGCGCTCCGCACGAATGCTACGCGTGGATGCTGAGAACGTAAAAGTTGTTGTGTTGTACGTAATTGGTTGTTCATTTCTCCTGGAGTGTAATTTCCATTTAGTGGTGGTTACGATTGTAACTGTCCACTTAATGGAGAGTTAATCCCCAAATTTGTTGTAAACCCCCTGAATTTTCAAAAATTATTAAACTTGGATTTTTCCCAATTTTTTGGAATTTTCTGGGAATTTTTTGTAATTAAAATCAAAATTTTAATTATTAAATAATTTTTAATTGTTAATAATATAATATTAAAATATCATAAAAATAATATTTTTGGGTGTAAAATGGAAAATTGGACTTAGGGTAATTTTTCTGGATTTTTCTGGACCTCAGAACTATTTTTAAATGCCTAAAAACAAATTTTTATTAATTAATTAACTGTTTTTAAATATTTTTTTTTTTATTATTTTAATTCTCTCAGCCCAGCCCGCCCTGGCCCATTGGGCCGCGGCCAAGCCCGCTCCCTCAGCCCAGACCCAACCCTATCGGGTCGGGTCGGGTTCAGCCGAACCCGACCCGCCGTCAGCCCGACCCGCCAGCCCGTAGCGACCCAGCCCCCCACGACTCCGGCTTTCCCGCCGCCCTCCGCGCGCAGCGCCGCCCTCCGCGCGCAGCGCCGCTCCCCCGGCCACGTTCCCCCACGTCCACCGCCAATCTCGGCCACCCCCCCGGCGCCCCAGCCCTATAAATCCCCGCTCCTCCTCCTTCATTTTCCCCACCGCCAGCCCTAGCCACCGCACGCCGCCCAGCTCTCCGCCGTCGCCCTCGCCACTGCGCCGCCCACCGCTGCGACGCCGCCACCGCACCACCTTGCCCAGCCCAGCCCCCCTCTCTCCTCCTCTCGACGACGTCGACCACCGCAGCGCAACCGCAGCAGCAGCACGAGCAGCTCCCCGCGCCGCCTCCGGCCGCCGGGGAGTCCCCAGCCACCACGCCGTCAGCCGCCGCGCTACCCCGGTCCCCTCCGACGTGACTCCACCAGAACCCTAACCCTAACCCTAATTTGGATTCGCGTGTCCGACACGAGTCGGACACGACTCGACCCTGATTTTTGGGTCCCCTTCAGGTGCGTGTAACTTTTGCCTCGTAGCTCCGTTTTTAATTCTGCAAATTACGTTGTGAAGCCTGTATGACCCTCTCGGTGTCCGGATAAACTGTTCGGGGCATCGCGTCCTGTGGTGATCGCACACCCCGATCCAAAAACAGGAAAAACCAGACCATGTTTCACCCCGGAACTGAGTGCGCCCCGCCAAACGGGATGACTTGGTCACGTGCGGTCTTCACAGATACGTGCGCGTCATCGAAACGGACGTGTGAGATTTTGTGGAAGCTGATTCGGGTGTGCGTGCACACCGGAATCAACGCGTATCCGCGGACATCGCCCCGTATCCGATTTTTCGGCAATTTGCCCTAACTTCTTGTACACTCGTCAGATCGAGACGAAACTTACGCCATTGGACTCGTAGCGATACGCTGGTCCTGTGGGTCAAGTTTGGTTCAATTCTGAGAACGTTGACAAAATCGCGTGTCGTGGGCCCTACAGGCCCCGCTCGACGGGCGATTTTGTGTTCGGCTCATCGGAATCCAAATCTGAAAGTTCCGTTGTGTTCGTATCAGCGTTCCTGACCTATTGACACTAAGTTTGGTGAATTTGGAGACCTTTGACCTGGACACGTTTTTCGGTGCAAAACGGGCCCACCGGCGGACCCCGTTTTGACCTGAAACTGCCGTTTTTGCCCTTGTCTCCAATTTGGACCCAAGGACAGGCGTTTCTAACTATTTGACATCTTCTGAGCGTGATGGTAATGTCTATTTCAGCTTTTGGACTCATCTCTGGAATTTTCCCCCGAGAACCAAATTAATCAGATCCAAACAACAGGCAAGTACCTGCACTTCAAGTTAATCTTTATATATTGTGATAATTAATTCCCTGCCTTACATGTACCCTTGATGATTACACCTAGTGTTAGAAATGCTGGATTTCATGTCTTGAATATTGGAGTTCCTGTCTTGTTTTTATGTCGGTGGGAGAATACCTAGAAGGCATGTAGTTTACCCTTCCCCTTGTCATGTTTAATAGCTGTTGGTACACGACTGTACCTCAGCCGGATCTCGATTTCCCCTGTTTAATAGCCGTTTATGACGGCCGGATTAGCCTTATAAACCCCTACATGCCAACTATGTATTCTAAAAACAAACACAAGTTCACACAGATAGTTTCTGGTCTCGTTACATATATCTTGCTGACTGTTGTAGTTTCATTTTCTGTCTCATTTATTTCTGCTTTCTTATATCCCTGTTTACAGCTTTAACTTTAAGATAATGATGTTCCGTTATACA
This sequence comes from Iris macrosiphon, assembly GCA_036927795.1. Classification (NCBI taxonomy): domain Eukaryota; kingdom Viridiplantae; phylum Streptophyta; class Magnoliopsida; order Asparagales; family Iridaceae; genus Iris; species Iris macrosiphon. Next base: position 39,973,843 of record JAYESA010000019.1, on the reverse strand, counting down.
GTTTCTCAACCTGATATTCAATATTTAATTGTCATAAATATTTAGTTTAACCTTGTTGTGCACTGTGTACTTTGCTCCTTTCCTGACTGGATCTGTTGATTTAGGCGATGATGAGGATCTTGCCCCTACTTATTATGGTCCCTATGAGTGGACTGATGATACCTATGAGGAGCCAGATCCCACCCAGGAGACCCCTGCTGCAGAGTAGCTAGTAGTAGCTATCTTTTATTTCTGTTTCTTATCCTATTAATCGGATTTGTCCCCGATTTCATTCTGATTTTCTGTACTAAATATTTGAATCTGTTGTCACATTTATTTTAATTGCAAATCTTAAGTTTCTGTTCTCATTATTATCTTGCCTATGTTAATTGTGAATGAGCTAGTTTAGTAAATATGGATTTGACCTAGACAGCGTACTACCGCCGACTCTGCGGCGTAGGCTGGACGTACCCACGTACTCGTGCCCGAATTTCCGGGTGCGGGTCATGACACGTTTTTATAGTGGCCCATGCAGGTCGAATATCCTTAAATAGGGTAATACCCTAGGACAGGGTATGGAATAAGATTGAGGATTCTAGGAAAAGCTCATTCACAGAATAGGATCTTCATTTCAATTCTTGATATCATTCCTAATCAATTTTTCTATCGCCCTTGATTTCCAAGTAATCTATTCTAATCTTCCTATCCCTTAATCTTTCAGAATGGTCCAGACAAGGAACACAGTAGGAGGCACATCAGAACCAGCTGAGCAGAATGTGCCCGAGACTCTTGCACTCCCGCCGCCTCCATCTGTTCCGGCAGTTACTCTGGATGGGGCACAGCTACTTGGAGTATTCCGGGGATTGGTGAAATCCCAGAAAGAACAGACTGCACTTCTGCGGACCAGCCTCTCAGAAGCTCTTAAGTCCCAGGAGTCGTCACTCAAAAGGTCAGGGAGTGCTAAAGACTTCAAGAATCTTAGGCCCCTGGAATTTTACGGAACTAAGGGCATTCTCTATGCCGATGAGTGGATATAGAATGTCGAGAGACTCCTGAAGACTGCTCGGGTCCCTGATGACCTCAAGGTGGAGTCCGTAAGCCTACAACTGTTCGACATTGCTCGAACCTGGTTCAGAGATGAACCCCAACTATCTGCTCCTGACATCACCTGGGAGGACTTCAAGAGACTATTCAAGGAGAAACTCTACCCCGAAGTGGCTCGGGAAGCTCTCGAAAGCCAATTCGAGAGACTGGAACAAGGTAACCTGTCTGTTGATGAATATACTGCTGAATTTAGCAGGTTAAGCCACTTTGCGGAGTACATAGTTCGTACCCCGGAGGACAGAGCCCGTAGATTCAAGAAGGGGCTGTCTCCGGATATTCGTCTTGCTGTCACCACCAGTCGAGCTCGCACCTATGAAGAAATTCTGAGCGTGGCACAAGGCGTTGAGAGAGATATGGGGCATAAACTGAAACGGGAGAGAGATACCGGAAATACGGGACCCAACAAACGCCCTTTTCAACAACAACAACAACAACAGCAGAGGGCCCCGCAGCAAACTCAGCGTCCTCTCCCTAGAGCTCCAGCACCTTAACACCAGGCTCAGGGACAGAACCAACAAGCTGCTGCTTGTAACTTTTACCAAAAACTAGGTCATACTTGGCAAGTCTGCAGGAAGAGGCTAGGTGCCTGCCTCTACTGCGGCTCAGCAGCGCATCAAATGTGGGACTGTCCAGCTGCTCAAGGACGCACCGCTGCACCCAAGGCTCCCGTCCAGGCCAGGGCCCCAGCAGTACAACAGAGGGGACCTCCGTTTCCAACACAACAACAACGCTTTGCTCAGCACCAACAACAGCAACAGAGGGGTGCACCGCAGCAAGGCCGTGCTTATGCAATGACTCTGGAAGAAGCTGAGGCCACAGCAGACGTGATCACAGGTTCTGTGCTTATAAATTCAATACCAGCTATTACTTTATTTGACTCTGGAGCTTCACATTCATTCATGTCAGTAGATTTCCTTATGAAGCATAGCTTAATCACTAAACCCCTTAGGAATTGTTATAAGATCATTACCGGTGGAGGAATTATCCCGGTTAGTGATGCCTGTAACAATTATCCTATTACATTGTGTGGAAGAGAACTGTATGCTAGACTACTTGTAATGCCCGTTCCCAGTTTTGATATTATACTGGGTATGGATTGGTTAAGTCAACATCATGCCACTATAGACTGCCACAGAGGTAGTGTAATCTTCAGGCCCCCTGACAAGCCAGAATTTGAATTTGCTAGAGGTTCTAGAGAAATGGGTAATAACAAAATTTGTGGAGCCCTAGTAACAGAAGAATTGCCACTACCTATCATCTCTGAATACCTTGATGTCTTCCCTGAGGATCTCCCAGGCTTACCCCCAGACCGAGAAGTTGAATTCTCCATTGACTTAGTGCCAGGAGCAGCACCAGTATCTCAAAATCCCTACAGAATCAACAAGAAGGAGATAATAGAACTAAATGAGCAAATCAAAGAACTAGAAGACAAATGTTTCATTAGGTCTAGTGTCTCACCCTGGGGAGCTCCAGTATTATTTGTGCCCAAGAAGGACGGAACATCCCGAATGTGTATTGACTATAGGGCATTGAATGCCTTAACAATTAAGAATAAGTATCCCCTGCCCAGGATAGATGACCTATTTGATCAGTTGAGTGGAGCCCGGGTATTTTCAAAGATTGATTTGAGGTCCGGTTACCACCAAGTAAGGGTGAGAAAGGAAGACATCCCTAAAACTGCTTTCAATACCCGGAACGGACACTACGAATTCTTAGTAATGCCGTTCGGGTTGACGAATGCTCCAGCAGTTTTTATGAACTTAATGAACAGAGTTTTCCAGCCATACCTAGACAAATTTGTAGTGGTCTTCATTGATGATATTTTGATCTACTCCAAGACCCCCGAAGAACATGAAGAACATTTGAGATTAGCATTGGAGACTTTGAGGAAGGAAAAACTTTATGAAAAATTATCTAAATGTGCTTTCTTCATAGACAAAGTAGAATTCTTGGGACATGTTGTGACTGGAGATGGAATAGCAGTAGATCCTAAGAAGATAGCTGCAGTAGAATCCTGGCCCACTCCAGACTCTGTAGCAGAGATTAGAAGCTTCCTGGGACTAGCTGGCTACTATCGGAAGTTTGTGAAGGACTTTGCTAGAATTGCGGAGCCCATGACAAAATTAACAAGAAAGGATGAAGAGTTCACCTGGACTGATGAATGTCAGCATGCTTTTGAGGAATTGAAGAAAAGGCTGACTACTGCCCCTATTCTGACCTTACCTTCTGGAACCGGAGGATTCGCTATATATAGTGATGCTTCTGGAAAAGGTCTAGGTTGTGTATTGGAGCAGAACAAGAAGGTAATAGCATATGCCTCTCGACAGCTTCGACCTCATGAAAAGAACTATCCAACTCATGATTTAGAATTGGCAGCTGTTATCTTTGCTCTTAAGCTATGGAAGCATTATCTTTATGGAGAAAAGGTGAAAATATTTACAGACCATAAAAGTCTAAAATATATCTTCACTCAGAAAGAGCTGAACATGAGGCAAAGAAGGTGGCTGGAGCTAATAAAAGATTTTGATATCACCCTTCAATATCATCCTGGGAAGGCCAATGTAGTTGCTGATGCTCTAAGCAGATATCCTATGGCGATGCACTTGACTATGGACCGACACTTGCTCGAGGATTTGGAAAGTTTAGGTATTGAGGTAATTATCCCAGGAAAAGAAGGCCAAATGATGAACTTGCAGATTCAGTCTACTTTAATAGACAAGATCAAGGAGACTCAGTTTCAAGACGAAGGCCTGCGAAGCCTTCGAGGTCAAGCGCAAGCTGGATTAGTGGAAGATTTCAGAATTCATGAAGATGGATCACTGAGGTATGGCGATAGATTATGCGTACCTCAAGGAGACATAAGAGAAGAAATTATGCAAGAGGCGCACAGATCGCAATACTCTATACATCCAGGAGCCAACAAGATGTACAAGGACCTGAGGACGCATGTTTGGTGGCATGGCATGAAAAGAGAAGTAGCCAGGTTCGTATCTCGTTGTTTAGTGTGCCAGCAAGTCAAGGCAGAAAGACAAAGACCTGGAGGATTGCTTCAACCACTACCCATTCCGGAGTGGAAGTGGGAACATATCACAATGGATTTTGTTTCCGGCCTTCCAAGGACACCTAGTGGAAAGGATGCAATCTGGATGATAGTAGATAGACTGACCAAGTCTGCACATTTTTTACCCTTCAAAGTAGGGCTATCCACAGAGAAGCTGGCAGATTTATATATCAGACACATTGTCCGGCTGCATGGAGTTCCAGTAAGTATTGTCTCCGACCGGGATTCAAGATTCACCTCTCACTTCTGGAAGAGCTTACAAGCCATCTTGGGGACTCAACTCAAATTCAGCACAGCTTATCATCCCCAAACCGATGGACAATCGGAACGCACAATCCAGACACTTGAAGATATGCTCCGTACATGTGTTCTGGATTTTGGAGGATCCTGGGAAGACTATCTACATCTGGTGGAGTTCTCTTATAATAACAGTTACCAAGCAAGTATTGAGATGACTCCATTTGAAGCTCTGTATGGACGAAGATGTCGTACCCCGCTATCATGGGACGACGTTGGAGAAAGAGCCCTGCTGGGACCAGAGATGGTGATCGATTCAGCTGAAAAGGTAAAGCAAATAAGGGACAGACTTCGAGTGGCTCAAGACCGGCAACGACTTTGGGCAAATAGCCACCGAAGGCCCTTGGAATTTGAGTTAATTAAATTTATAAAATTTAAGTCAATTTAAATATTTTGATTATGGAACTAAGACTTGATTATGACTTTGTTAAATGTTGGAGAACTGGTATTCTTGAAGATTTCCCCGACACGTGGCACCATTAGGTTCGGAAGGAGTGGAAAACTCAGCCCAAGATTTATTGGACCTTTTGGCATACAGAAGAAAATCGGAGAAGTGGCATACCGTCTGGCATTGCCACCCTCTCTGGATGGAGTCCATAACGTCTTCCACGTGTCGCAGCTGAGGAAGTACGTGTCAGACCCCAGCCACATTTTGGATCACTCAGAGCTCGAAGTAGGCCCAAGTCTGACTTACCAAGAGCAACCCGTGGAGATACTGGATCGATCGGAGAAAGTTCTACGGAACCAGGTCATTTCCCTGGTTCGCGTAGCTTGGAAGCACCATTCTCCCGGCGAATCCACCTGGGAGCGAGAAGACGAGATTAGAGAACGCTACCCTTATCTTTTTGAACCCTGAGGTATATTTTAACTCTCGGCCCTTCTTTTCGTGCCATTGTTATTTTTAAATTTTGAGGACAAATTTTTTTTAAGTTGGGTAGATTGTAAACCCCCTGAATTTTCAAATATTATTAAACTTGGATTTTTTCCAATTTTCTGGAATTTTTTGGGAATTTTCTGTAATTAAAATCAAGATTTTAATTATTAAATAATTTTTAATTTTTAATAACATAATATTAAAATATCATAAAAATAATATTTTTGGGTGTAAAATGGAAAATTGGACTTAGGGTAAATTTTCTGGATTTTTCTGGACCTCAGAACTATTTTTAAATGCCTAAAAACAAATTTTTATTAATTAATTAACTATTTTTAATTATTATTATTATTATTATTATTTTAATTCTCTCAGCCCAGCCCGCCCTGGCCCATTGGGCCACGGCCCAGCCCGCTCCCTCAGCCCATGTCACGACCCAATTCCGTAGAATCAAATGAGGCGTCCCCCGAATCGTGACCACCGTGCGGGCCTGGAGTTGCGCCCGCACAAGGTTTTAATGATTTGCATAGCAAGCACATATTCAGAGTACGAAGATAAATTGAAACACAGATTTGAAACATAGAAAAGTTCTCTTTATTGATAATGAACATCTATTACAAACTCCTGAACGAGTCAGCTAATATGCCGAACGGCTTACAAAAGGGTTGACTCAAAATGAGATAGCAGTCCTGTACATTACATCCCTTTATAACTCAAAATGATAAAGACCTCCTGGCTGGAGGATAACTTTGCCACGGAGCTGCATTTGTGTATGAAGAGTTGCAGCTCCTGTTTTCAAAATGCTTCGAGGGCGCGGTGAAGATGTGCCAACAGCTGGACTGGATCGGGAAGACGACTTCGGCTCCTCGCTCGGTTCGCCTTAGTGCGGAAAACCTGTTTCAACGAGGGTCAGCATATCGAAACATGCTGGTAAAGGCGAGCTAGCCGAACTATACCAATCAACACGTTGTTTAGTGAAGCATGCATATTTTGTGGGTTTCTATCTTGCCTTAGTTCATTTACAAGTAAACAGCATATAGAATTTACTGAAATGAACTAGCCACCGTTCGGTGGATTCTTACCTGCCCGTCTGAATGACCTGCACAATACTTACCTTGCCTTCCCTGCCACGAAGACACAAGTTAGTTGCAACAGGTTTAAATATACACGTTGGGATCACTGAATAGGAGCCATAATAGACCGTTTAGTCTTTGAACGAAGATGGTGTGCAACGAAGCACGTGAGGCGCTGCACGCCATCTCGTTCGCACGTGAGACTATCGTAAAGTTCCGCCCGGACCGGATCGGTGCCAGTGCCCCAGCGACCGTCCGCGGAACCCGTTACCTTGTGCACAAGTTGTCCGTGATCAATCGTTCGTGGCACGTTAACGTTGATGCAGTTGAGGCACGTGAACAAGATAAGCAACATTGCATGATTCGTTTATATTGCAACTACGTTAATTTTCATGCATCAGGATATACATTTAAACTTGTATCTATGCATTTGATGAACATTACGAACGAACAAGCATGCAAAGATGTAACCGTTCACAAGTTTATTGACAAGCATAATGAACCCAGTCTATTCTCTTTTATCTTGGTTTCTTTTATTATTACTTGGTATCGTTTGATCGGGGCGAAGGAGTGAAGCTTGGAAGCAAGGCTAGCTAATCGGGTTGGTAGCCACTCACTTAGATTTTGGAAAGAAGAAGGAAAGAGGCGCTTCACGACTCCGCTCGCAAGCCGCCTACTGCTCGTTCACCTACACACGAACAGCTCGATTAATACTTCTTCCTCTCTTTCCAATCTCGGAATAGAAGTGCAAGTCAATGAACAAAAATAATGAAAACCATCGAAACCGTTCATGAAAAACAAGCAAATCCCAAAACCAACTCAAAGCACGAAAGTAACAAGCGACATCGAAAACCGAGGCAATAAAAGATAGCAGCGGAGAGGTCCCTCCTGACTCTGCCGCTAAGCCGATCCTTGGGGCGCAGTCCACTGAATATGGGAATCGATTCCGAAGAAACAAATCCATAACGAGGACGAGTTCTTAATTCAATCTATCCCGATCGAACGATACCGTTTGTGTTTCTTAGCCGCGCTCCCCGCACCGGGGGAACGGGGCGCTACATCCTCCCCAACCAATTGGAAGTTTTGTCCCGAAACTTAAGAACAATGCTTACCGTTAAGGGTGATGAACAGAATAGTTTGGGCAATCACGGATTCGGTGGGTGGAGTCACCGCAAATGAGACATTGCCCGAGTTTCTTGCGGCACTTATCGGACGTGTGCCCTTGTTTCTTACAGAAATTGCACGAAGGCCCTGGGTTTGCTCGTTGTGGACCGCCGTGGTTAGGGCACTTTGCAGCGGTGTTTCCTCTATCGTTGCCTTGGCGTTTGTGATTGTAGGTATGCACAGCGCCGGTTGAAACGTGAGGATACTGCGGTTCCAGAGATAGGACGTGATTCATGACTTCACGTATCGTTCCATACTGATTATTGACTACGTGCCCATGAATGGCAGGGCGCAGACCGCCTTCAAACCTTCTGGCTCGACTCGCTGCATCAGGTAAATAGGCCTTAGCGAATTTTGAGAGTCGGTTGAATTCGGCGGAGTACTGCTTCACCGTCATACTGCCCTGCCTCAGTTGCACGAAATCATTTTTCATTTGACGTTGCACTGGAGGAGGTATAAACTCCTCTTCGAACGCGGCACGAAAGGTCGTCCACGAGATCGCCTCCTCTCCGTGATCAAATTGGAGAGATCGTCGATGCACGTCCCACCAATCGTGTGCGTTGAGGGGGAGCTGTAGTTGCGCGCAGGAGACGCGCTTCTCTTCGGGGACCTCTAGCAGAGCGAAGTGATCTTCAAGTTCGGCCAACCAATCTAGAGCTACGACTGGGTCCTCAGTCCCGTTGAATGGGGTGTTGCAGACTTTCTTGAAGTGGCCAAAGTCGAAGGCAGTCACGTCCCTCGTCCTTGGTATTTGCGGCGTCTCTACTTCAAGCACGGGCTGTTCCACCGGAGTCGCTGGCGTTGCCACGGACTGGTTGGATGCCAAAGTCTGAACGATCTGCTGTAGGGTATCTACCTGCTTCTGTTGGACTGAGAATCGTGCTTCTATATTGCCTTGAAACTTGAGCTGACTCTCTTCCGCCCGCTTCTCGGCCCGTTCATAGCGAGCCTCGTCCCTTTGTTGGTTTGCCTCCAACATCTGCAACATTCGTTGGACGGAATCGATGCTTGGCACGGCTCGCTGGCTCTTTGAACTTCCCGAAGTATCCGAACTACTTTCTTGGCCTTGCGTTTCGTCCGGGGTTTGCGCTGCAGATTGCGCTGGAGCCATTCCTTCAAAAGAAGGTAAATTACATTAGGATCATAATGTATTATGGACTTATTGCATGAACGTATCTCATTTTGTCCTAGCGAGTTCAAGAGTTCGCACAGGAATTTGATCGTTATAGGAACTTTTCCAGCACGAAGTCTAAGGAACTTGAATCTGTGCTCTGATACCACTATGTCACGACCCAATTCCGTAGAATCAAATGAGGCGTCCCCCGAATCATGACCGCCGTGCGGGCCTGGAGTTGCGCCCGCACAAGGTTTTAATGATTTGCATAGCAAGCACATATTCAGAGTACGCAGATAAATTGAAACACAGATTTGAAACATAGAAAAGTTCTCTTTATTGATAATGAACATCTATTACAAACTCCTGAACGAGTCAGCTAATATGCCGAACGGCTTACAAAAGGGTTGACTCAAAATGAGATAGCAGTCCTGTACATTACATCCCTTTATAACTCAAAATGATAAAGACCTCCTGGCTGGAGGATAACTTTGCCACGGAGCTGCATTTGTGTATGAAGAGTTGCAGCTCCTGTTTTCAAAATGCTTCGAGGGCGCGGTGAAGATGTGCCAACAGCTGGACTGGATCGGGAAGACGACTTCGGCTCCTCGCTCGGTTTGCCTTAGTGCAGAGAACCTGTTTCAACGAGGGTCAGCATATCAAAACATGCTGGTGAAGGCGAGCTAGCCGAACTATACCAATCAACACGTTGTTTAGTGAAGCATGTATATTTTGTGGGTTTCTATCTTGCCTTAGTTCATTTACAAGTAAACAGCATATAGAATTTACTGAAATGAACTAGCCACCGTTCGGTGGATTCTTACCTGCCCGTCTGAATGACCTGCACAATACTTATCTTGCCTTCCCTGCCACGAAGACACAAGTTAGTTGCAACAGGTTTAAATATACACGTTGGGATCACTGGCTAGGAGCCATAATGGACCGTTTAGTCTTTGAACGAAGATGGTGTGCAACGAAGCACGTGAGGCGCTGCATGCCATCCCGTTCGCACGTGAGACTATCGTGAAGTTCCGCCCGGACCGGATCGGTGCCAGTGCCCCAGCGACCGTCCGCAGAACCCGTTACCTTGTGCACAAGTTGTCCGTGATCAATCGCTCGTGGTACGTTAACGTTGATGCAGTTGAGGCACGTGAACAAGATAAGCAATATTGCATGATTCGTTTATATTGCAACTACGTTAATTTTCATGCATCAGGATATACGTTTAAACTTGTATCTATGCATTTGATGAACATTACGAACGAACAAGCATGCAAAGATATAACCGTTCACAAGTTTATTGACAAGCATAATGAACCCAGTCTATTCTCTTTTATCTTGGTTTCTTTTATTATTACTTGGTATCGTTTGATCGGGGCGAAGGAGTGAAGCTTGGAAGCAAGGGTAGCTAATCGGGTTGGTAGCCACTCACTTAGATTTTGGAAAGAAGAAGGAAAGAGGCGCTTCACGACTCCGCTCGCAAGCCGTCTACTGCTCGTTCACCTGCACACGAACAGCTCGATTAATACTTCTTCCTCTCTTTCCAATCTCGGAATAGAAGTGCAAGTCAATGAACGAAAACAATGAAAACCATCGAAACCGTTCATGGAAAACAAGCAAATCCCAAAACCAACTCAAAGCACGAAAGCAACAAGCGACATCGAAAACCGAGGCAATAAAAGATAGCAGCGGAGAGGTCCCTCCTGACTCTGCCGCTAAGCCGATCCTTGGGGCGCAGTCCACTGAATATGGGAATCGATTTCGAAGAAACAAATCCATAACGAGGACGAGTTCTTAATTCAATCTATCCCGATCGAACGATACCGTTTGAGTTTCTTAGCCGCGCTCCCCGCACCGGGGGAACGGGGCACTACATCCCAGACCCAACCCTATCGGGTCGGGTCGGGTTCAGCCGAACCCGACCCGCCGTCAGCCCGACCCCCCAGCCCGCAGCGACCCAGCCCCCCACGACTCCGGCTTCCCCAACGCCCTTCGCGCGCAGCGCCGCCCTCCGCGCGCAGCGCCGCTCCCCGCGGCCACGTTCTCCCACGTCCACCGCCCATCTCGGCCACCCCCCCGGCGCCCCAGCCCTATAAATCCCCGCTCCTCCTCCTTCGTTTCCCCCACCGCCAGCCCTAGCCACCGCACGCCGCCCAGCTCTCCGTCGTCACCCTCGCCACTGCGCCGTCCACCACTGCGATGCCGCCACCGCACCACCTTGCCCAGCCCAGCCTCCCTCTCTCCTCCTCTCGACGACGTCGACCACCGCAGCGCAACCGCAGCAGCAGCACGAGTAGCTCCCCGCGCCGCCTCCGGCCGCCGGCGAGTCCCCAGCCACCGCGCCGTCAGCCGCCGCGCTGCCCCGGTCCCCTCCGTCGCGACTCCACCAGAACCCTAACCCTAACCCTAATTTGGATTCGCGTGTCCGACACGAGTCGGACACGACTCGACCCTAATTTTCGGGTCCCCTTCAAGTGCGTGTAACTTTCGCCTCGTAGCTCCGTTTTCAATTTCGTAAATTACGTTGTGAAGCCTGTATGACCCTCTCGATGTCCGGACAAACTGTTCGGGACATCGTGTCCTGTGGTGATCGCACACCCCGATCCAAAAACAGAAAAAACCAGACCCTGTTTCTCCCCGGAACTGAGTGCGCCCCGCCAAACGGGACGACTTGGAGGCGTGCGGTCTTCACAGATACGTGCGGGTCGTCGATATGGACGTGTGAGATTTCGTGGAAGCTGATTCGGGTGTGCGCGCACACCGGAATCAACGCGTATCCGCGGACATCGCCCCGTATTCGACTTTTCGGCAATTCGCCCTAACTTCTTGTACACTCGTCAGATCGAGACGAAACTTGCGCCATCGGACTCATAGCGATACGCTGGTCCTGTGGGTCAAGTTTGGTTCAATTCTGAGAACGTTGACAAAATCGCGTGTCGTGGGCCCCACAGGCCCCGCTCGACGGGCGATTTTGTGTTCGGCTCATCGGAATCCAAATCTGGAAGTTCCGTTGTGTTCGTATCAGCGTTCCTGACCTGTTGACACTAAGTTTGATAAATTTGGAGACCTTTGACCCGGACACGTTTTTCGGTGCAAAGCGGGCCCACCAGCGGACCCCGTTTTGACCCGAAACTGCCGTTTTTGTCCTTGTCTCCAATTTGGACCCAAGGACAGGCGTTTCTAACTATTTGACATCTTCTGAGCGTGATGGTAATGTCTATTTTACCTTTTGGACTCATCTCTGGAATTTTCCCCCGAGAACCAAATTAATCAGATCCAAACAACAGGCAAGTACCTGCACTTCAAGTTAATCTTTATATATTGTGATAATTAATTCCCTGCCTTACATGTACCCTTGATGATTTCACCTAGTGTTAGAAATGCTGAATTTTATGTCTTGAATATTGGAGTTCCTGTCTTGTTTCCATGTCGGGTGGGAGAATACCTAGAAGGCATGTAGTTTACCCTTCCCCTTGTCATGTTTAATAGCTGTTGGTACACGACTGTACCTCAGCCGGATCTCAATTTCCCCTGTTTAATAGCCGTTTATGACGGCCGGATTAGCCTTATAAACCCCTACATGCCAACTATGTATTCTAAAAACAAACACAAGTTCACACAGATAGTTTCTGGTCTCGTTACATATATCTTGCTGACTGTTGTAGTTTTATTTCCTGTCTCATTTATTTTTGCTTTCTCATATCCCTGTTTACAGCTTTAACTTTGAGATAATGATGTTCTGTTATGCAGTTTCTCAACCTGATATTCAATATTTAATTGTCATAAATATTTAGTTTAACCTTGTTGTGCACTGTGTACTTTGCTCCTTTCCTGACTGGATCTGTTGATTTAGGCGATGATGAGGATCTTGCCCCTACTTATTATGGTCCCTATGAGGGAACTGATGATACCTATGAGGAGCCAGATCCCACCCAGGAGACCCCTGCTGCAGAGTAGCTAGTAGTAGCTATCTTTTATTTCTGTTTCTTATCCTATTAATCGGGTTTGTCCCCGATTTTATTCTGATTTTCTGTACTAAACATTTGAATCTGTTGTCACATTTATTTCAATTACATATCTTAAGTTTCTGTTCTCATTATTATCTTGCCTATGTTAATTGTGAATGAGCTAGTTTAGTAAATATGGATTTGACCTAGACAGCGTACTACCGCCGACTCTGCGGCGTAGGCTGGACGTACCCACGTACTCGTGCCCGAATTTCCGGGTGCGGGTCGTGACATTTGTCGCCAATGGGAGTTGGTTCTTCCTATATATTCAGAAGTTCTTTACTTTTGCAAGATAGAACAAGAGGAATATATACTACGTGAGAGTTAGCAGTTACTGTGTTTTGAGCAATAAAGTGATGTCCATCCGAGGAGTCCTAGTACTGTTCATTCAGGAGTAATAAAGTGACATTTTGGAAGTTCATGATTCAGAACTTGCTGGTTCCGAGGAGCAGATCGACGAATAATGTCGAATCTTGCTTTGGATAACGGTGATTTTGATCACCCCAGTGAGATATTTTTATATTCAAAGTTATTCTTCTCTTCTTTTTGTAGCAACACAGTTACATAAGCATCATGTATTGCAAATAAGTTTTAATCCTCTTTTCTGTCTTTGCAAGAGTCGCTGTAATTCTTGTATTTTTTGATTTTTTTTCCATACATTGTACGTTCTTTGTAGCTGTGAAAATAACAATCTTTCTCCTTCAACCTTCTCCTTCTCCTCTCATGAACTTCTGCTTGATTTCTCTCGTCTATCTCAACTTTATCATCTCCCTCTATCCCTTTTTTTTAGTTGAACATCCACATGATATCTCATATTTTATTCCTTCTCAAATCCACAATCTGACTCATTTAACTCGCATTTATCATTAATTAGTTCAATATTAAAAAATATTTAATTTTTACCTCTCCAGCTAAAATATATCGATTGTAATCATTTAGAATTATTTGACCACTTATAACTAACTATAACCAATCATATATTCTTTTAATCATCGGTAGTAATTATAACCAACTAACAATTTTTTTCACAATTCAATAGTTTTTTCACGTATTGTTATAATTGCATTCTATTGATTATAATTAATTTTAAATAGTTAAAATATTTCAATGTTTTATAGGCGATCTGTTTTAGTTGGAAATAAAAATTAAATATTTAATTTTTTAAATATATTTAGTCAAATAATTTGATCATAGAAAATTGTGCTCTAGAATGTGTGAGAGGACAAAAGAGAGTGATTCAACAAAGAGAAAATTGATGCATCTCGAATCCTAGTTCGAAAATCGCGACTATACAATGTTGTCTGTGCTTCTCATGATATTTTCACTAAAAAGTGGTCCACAAGTCTAGTCTAGCGGTTAAGACCGATGCATTACTTCCATGTGGTTGCGGATTCGAACTCTGGAGGAGTCAATTGTGACGGATGGTGGTTGGGTGTAGTGTATGTGAGTGATACGGTGCGATCCGGACGGTACATCTACGACAGCGTGAGACTTTCGGGCCGGATGGACCCAACCACCACCATGAGTCGAACCTGCAACCTCCTAGGGAGAGTGTATCGGTGTCTTAATCGCTAGCCTAGACTTTATTTGTAATATATATATATATATATATATATATATATATATATATATATATATATATATATATATAGGTAAACGGGATATGAGCTATATGCTCATATTCTTATATGAGTCATGTACATGTGGACCAATAGAAATGGATTCCTACATCCCATGTGCACTAGTACACTCCATTCATATCGGTCCACATGTGCATTGACTCATGTAGGAATATGAGCCTAGCTCGTATCCATATATATATATATGGTCCTTCTACAATACAAACATTGTATCGATACATCTAATACAATTGCATTGTAAAATTATGAAAGTACAATAAAGTCCTTCTAATCTGAATCATTGGATTAACAATCAATGGTTCAGATTTTGCTTGTATCGATACAAAATTTGTATTTAAGAATTATATATATATATATATATATATATATATATATATATATATATATATATAGGTAAACGGTATATGAGCTATAGGTTCATATTTTTATACGAGTCATACATGTGTATGGCTCATATAGGAACATGAGCCTATGGCTCATATCCTTTTTTTCATACATATATATATATATATATATATATATATATATATATATATATATATATATATATATATATGAGAAGTGATCCACATTTTTGATTTTTTGTATTCCATGATATCAATCGTTAGATCTTGTTAAAGTCATCCAATCTTAACCGTTGATAAATCAACGGTTAAGATTAGATGACTTAAACAAGATCCAAAAATTTAATAACATTATATATATATATATATATATATATATGGAAATGGTAGTTAGCTAGGAATTTGGCTAAGGATTTCCTTCCATAAAAATTCTTATGTATCCATCCTCTACCATTTATTAAAAAAAAAAACTACTATAAAATAACTAACTCTTTAGTCTTTGGCACAAATATACATATTTAAAAGCCAAATTTAAAAGTATTTTAAAATAAATTTAAATGACAAAACTGTCAGAAATATTTAAATTGTTTAATAAATTTAAATTTAAATATATTTAAACTATTTTTTTTAATAATTTTATTAAAATATTTATTTTATGTGTAGGAGAATTTACTAGTCTAATAGAAAATTGTTAATTGGGATATTGGTGAACCATGTACTCTTGGTTAGTTTGTTGCTTAGAGACCATGTAGCACGTTAATCATTAGATTGCTCGTGCTCCATCCAAAAGTTGGTTGTCACACCCTGTACTTGATTTCTTTCCCTTCTGGTCATTCAATACAATAAAATTCCCACCATTACATATGTAGGTGTTAAGCTCTACACCTAGGACTATGTCAGGCTCATGTTTGCACTAAATTGTTGATTTAGTCAGCTCGCAAACACAGCTATGATTAGCGTATAACTGTCCATGGAAATCTTTTAACAACGAACACATTATTGCACATGGAATGTTATCTACTCCAAAGTATGGGCAAACCTTAATGATTCTGTTCTTGGAAATAAGGAGAGAGAGAGAGAGAGAGAGAGAGAGAGAGACTTGTGCTTAGAGCATATGTCCATCCCACATTTTAGATTCTAGATTTAAAATATTGGAGCTTATATTTCTAGAATAATAAGTTCCTTTCTTAGAGATCTCCAACCAGTGATGAGCATTACCCAGCTAGTGCTCCATGGATTCCCACCAGTGATGAGCATTACCATCTAGAAGCGTCCTTACACCCGTCATCCACAGCTTCGTAGGTAGCTGCGATGCTTCTAATAACTTCCGAGTGTGAGTAATCAAGTTGGTAGTTTCCTCTGGACTCTTAATGCCTTTGTACGGCCTCGGACCCATCTGTATAAAGTCCTTTACTGAACCAACTCTAGCCCGAGGTTCTGGAGCTAGTGCTTGAGCTGGTACAGTAGCCTGTGCAGCCATCCTTTCAAGTGCTGCAAGAAATTCTTGTCTCTGCTCGGCTGCATGTTGCCTCTGTTCCTGCATCATCATCTGGAAGAATTGGAACAGTTGTGCCTGGCCATCCCGCGGTGTCGATAAGACTGGAAGGGTCCCATTAGGTGGAACGGAAAGATCAGATGGAACTGGATTGTGAATCTGTCCATCTGGTCCTGGAAGTCTAGAAATTATTGAGGTCCCTCCTTGAGTCTGACCATTGACTCCAGGAGTTGTGTTGCCATCAGCGACAGTACATCCTTTATGCATATCCATCTCTCTGCAGGCGATGTACACAACGTTTAGGCGAAGTACAGGAATCAAACATGGTGCAAGTATTAAATATGATGTAGAAGCATGAATCATGCTGGAAAATTGTCCGCGTATTTTACAATCAAACCCCCCTATATACATGTAGTCTCTCCTGCGTAAAACATGGACTCAAGGTAGTTGCGTAAAACAGAGATTCAAGGAAGTTTGGCGTAAATTAGACTTCAGAACTGTCGGCGTAATATATGGCTTCAGAGCTGTCCGCGTAAAAGTTTGTGTAAAAAGTCTGTGCGTAAAAGCTGCATAAAATATGTGTGTAAAAGATCTGCGTGTAAGATCTGTCCGCGTAAAAGGTTACTATTCTTCCCGCGTAGAGTTTGCGTAAAAGTTTGCTATTCTTCTGGCGTAAAATCTGAAATACGTTGCAGCGTAAAGTTGTACGAGAAACTCTTTGTATTTCCTCGGATAAATTTGTCAGATAATTCAGTGAACCTGACATCTGACAAAAGTACTGCACGATGATCGAGAGGACGGCTGTGATGATGATTTTGCACAGAGACCCAGGTTGTCACTTAGTGACATATTTGATACGAGTCATTTTTACGCATGGAGTCTTCTGAATACGCTGCATACAGAAATGAGTTTTACGCTCAAAATAAGACAAAATCAGACGTCACGTCAAAAGCTGTTTCTACACAGGGCTTGAGGCATATCTCTGCATTTAATGTACGAGATTTGTTCTTGACTGGGAAAGCTAAAGTTGTGCCAAATACGCTCATATCACCATCTTTATATTTTACGCCTAATCGGGCTATTCTACGCCGGTTATCTATTATTCATGAATCATCAAGTTTACGCAGGGGCAATTACCTACGTGGCTTGCATGCCATGATCTTATAAAGGGACACGTGTCATACGCGAATTGAACGTAGGTAGCAGTTGTCATAACCGCAGCGTAAAGGAGGCAATCATAGTTTGCCCTTTTACGCCAACAAGACAGTTATTTGGCTTTTACGCCAGCTATGCAATCATTTGGCTTTTACGCCAACAAGGGTAAAGAGTCTGGTCACAGGAAAAAAGAGTTTTTGACGTAAAACTTTATTTTATCCAACAGAGGATAATTGAAAGGAAGAATGAGATTTTAGTCAAGTGTGGATGAGATCCTTATATTTTATTCCAATACGCAGGCTTGTTTGGTACAGTTACGTAACCAAGACAATATATTCTCAACCTGCATGGGCCACCACCAAAAATATGTCACGTCCTAGTCCCAAAATACGTAGGACTAGGAATACGTAACACGCCCAGCCGTATGTATACGAACTCCAATATATGGAAACCATATACACACGTAAGCTGTACATGAATATTCAATCCACCAGTAGTATTATACTGTCACAACAAGTCACACAAAATCTATATATCATCCATAGCACAAATAATCAGTAGGAATAAAGAGATGAATAATAACTTAATATCAAAGATGAGTATCAAAATTTGATAGTCGGATGGAAACAAATCCACTACAAAACGACTATACTGAAACAGCGGTAATAAAATCACAGATACTCCAAAGGTAAGACCTCCTTAGTCTGGTAAGTAGTATCCGGTCCAGGTCCGTACTCCTGCGGATACTCCTGCTCTTCCATATCTGGAAAGGGACCAGGTCCCCAGAGGGACGCAACAAGATACATAATAACATGCCAATAAGTACTGAAAAGTAAAATCCAATGGGTCGCCTAACCGTCTAAGTGAATGCAGTTGAGAACAACTTTCCATCAAGTGGGCTATCTGGCCATATAGTGGGATTGGCATGATTCTCTCGGAGAATCAGGGGCCTCAAAGCATGTCATATTTTGAACGACAGAGGCCGCCTGTAATATATATGGGGTCATCACCACCCGTCGCTCCGGCGGAGCGTCCGGACGAACAAAAAGGAAAGTAAAAAGGAGCCCAAATGTCTTACTTGTTATTCTTCCCATCCCATGCTCTAAGCATGCCACATCCATGACACGATAACCTCTAAATAACTGCCAGATCTACTAGCATAAAAAGTTTCTATCAGCAGTCATCCCTAACGCACGGCCCATGCGTATAGGAGGCCAACCTGTCACGCAGTCCGTGATCTATATGAGACTCACAACTCGTGTAACGACTGTGTCACGTCCAATGAACCTAATGATGCTCCATAATACTGGAGTGGTCTCATAAAGTAGGTCCAAAAATATACATACATAAACATCTATATAAACAGAATTAAACATGCATGTATCAGCTGGAATATAAATAATAGTACGATGGCAAGGTATACTTCCGAGCAAGAGTCCTGTATAGTGTACGTCCAAACATTGTTAAGTTTGTTGTTAGAAAAAGTGGGTTAGGGTTTGGAAGAGTTGTAATATATAGGGATAAGAGGTGGTGGAGGCTATTGCTGCTTCTTTCTTTTCATTGGTTTTGGTTGCGGTTGAGGAGAGTTGGAATAATAGGTAAAGAGGCAGTGGAATGAGGCGGTGGTGTCTGTTTTACACGTGGAGAAGGAAATTAAGCGGTGGGGTTCTATTTTACGCGTGGGGTTGTTTTACGCACGAAAAAAGGAAATAACAAAGTTGGTTTTTGCTACTATTACTGTTGATATTTTCCTAATGGGTTTGGGTTTGGGGTTAACGGGTTTCGGGTTAAAATCCAATAGGAATCCAAACCCATTTTCTTTTCTTTTATTTTTCTTTCTTTTTATAATAAACTATTTATATATATATATATACTTAGAAAATTCTAGAAATTATATTGGTGTATATGGTTAAGCTAGCAACTGTCCAAAGGGTCTCCTACATGGAATAAATTAGGAAAAATTTATAATGGCCCCATAAATCCTTTAATTACAAAAACTTCTTAAATAAAAATTTATAAAAATTTATTCCTTCTATTTAGCTCGTAATTACTAAATAAATTAAACAGTTAATATGGTTTTCAGAACTATGGGTCTTATAATTTGAACTTGTAAGCATAAACTTAAACTTGTGATAAAAAAACTTGCTTTATAAACATAAACTTGTCTTGTAAGTGTCGCAGCACGCGTAAACTTGGTCAGTGATGGAGCCCTTGCCTAGCAGGGTTGTTCCATGCTGCATGTGGCCCTTAGAGACCGGGGTAGTCGGTACCGCAATATTCTTTCCTCCCAATGATCTAGGTAAATCTTATCTTATTTAATCATTACTAAATTATTTCAAGTTCTCGAGTCCTGGACACTTGAGAACACACTAGAATGATGAGTCACGAGTACGAGCTTTTCACGAGTTATCGTATTCGCGACACACGATACATTGGACGATACTCACACTCGATTGTCCGATACCAAATGTAATATATTTTTATACACAAATATTTCCACGGTGTCGTGAGGATTATGTACTTATACATAAACTTATCTCGTGAACTACATGCAAACCTTGTTTAGTAATATAAACTTGTAACGTCATAAGAAAGCACACAACAATAATCACTAAAAGGAGTTATTAATAGGATATAATTAAAAGGAACCCAAAATACACACAAAAAATTCTGGCCACATGTGCCCACTGGCCGCATGGACTCACTGGCCGCATGCTCCACTGGCCGCATGGACTCACTAGCCGCATGCTCCACTGACAGTATGGTCAGGGTTAAAGTCTACTTCTTGGGGCATGCGTTTAAAGTGATGGCCAATAAACGAAGTGTTAGTGAAGTGACATAAAGTGATTGATGTGACTGATCTGACAAGGCAATAAAGTATGTTAGAGAGAAAAGACAAAAAAAATTATAAAAATATGTGCCACGGTTCAAAGTCATGCGTCCAAGAAAATGGTGGCCGCATACGCTCCAGGTCGCATAAGTGTCGGTGCCGCATACTCTCCAGTGCCCCATAGGGGTCCTTGCCGCATGGAGGTCCTTAGGACTTATCGAATTTTTCATTCGTTCAGCGAGTGAAAACACAAAGAGTTCAAGGATTAGTTCCAGAACACTTGTGTGATGGCAGTCATGCATCCAACAAGATGGACGCATGCTAGTCAATATGCGGTGAAAGCTCAGGCCGCATAGCGTTCTCGGCCGTATATCTTGCTGTCCGCTTGAAGACTTGTCTTCTGCAAACAGCAGGTTCGGCCATGACGAAAACTCCAAAAACTCCAAAAATAATTTTTTTCATACAAACTTTATTTTAACTCCGAATTAAGTGAATCAAAAGCCAAAATGCTCGAAATAAAATGCTTTATCCTAAAGAACAACTAGCTTTCGAAAACACTAAGTTTTAATAGATCAAAACAAAAAAAAACTCATGGAACAAAAAACTTTGAATTCAGATCTACTCAAATATACTCATCAAATTCCAAAACTCCAAGAACTAAATATGATTAGCAACTAAATGAGAATATTTTCCATCAAATACATTTTTAAAATAACATATATATAAAAAAAATCAAAAATCAAGGTTTTATCATAGAGCAAGATGTACTTGCCTCGGGTGGCTCCTAGCCTCTACCTTTCACGGTCCAAGTCACAGCAACTTCTCCCTAGGGTTAGGGTTTGGCTAGAGGAAGTTTGAGGCAGAGGAGGAAGAATGAAGCAAGAAGAATGAAATGAGGGTATTAGTGAGGAGAGAGAAAATACTCATATATATACTAAGAGAAGAGGAAGATGGTTTAGTCATGGGTTCAATGGAATGAAACGAATCAAGTGTCAATTCTATATGCGAGTCCTAAACAAGGTCAATGGTAATGCCAATGGGTATTCTACTGGTCTCGGGTAGTCTCTCTCAACAACAAGAAAAAAAATAACAAATACAATGACAGGAACCAACATGAGAAATACAACAAGAATACATGATCGAAAAAATTTAAATTCTAGAAATTCAAGAAATACCAAATCTGGAATCGGATGTGACACGGACGATGGAAAAATGGTGGGAGGAGGGTCTCTCGAAGGGGTAGGACGGCCGAAGAGGGAGGGCAGGGGTGTGGGTTGGGAAAGGAGAAATATTTTAGTCTTTTTTAAAATTTTGGATATTAACATGAAAATTGTTATATTGTTGAGGGTATCAAGTTAGCACCTAACAAAGTTGAGAGTTTCAAGTTGAACATTTTGAATAATTGAGAGTATCAAATTATAATTTAGCCAAAAAATTATTATAAATATTGTTGTTCCGTAAAATCGAATCCATCAAATCGAGAAGAACGCTTTCCATCTTAATCATATGAATTAGAAATATTTAACTATAATTATATAATATTAGATAATTAAATAATTAATTATTTTTGTAATATTTAATTACGGTATGATATACATACAACTTTAATAATTTTATTTATTTATTTATAAACTGTAGATAAGAGTGCTCTCGCTGTGCTCCCAAAAAAACAAATGTTCTTTTTTTTTCTATTTTTTATTTTTTATTTTTTTGGCTTTGCACTGGACTTAAACAGTGCTCGGTGTGCACTGTGGAGAGTGTCCTCATTCGCTGCTCTAGGACTAGATCTGAATGGAGTCGCAGATTCAACGCCATGCCGCTAGCTATAATGGTTCTTGACTTGGGAACATAGCAATGATTAATTTACACAAATAAAATATTACATTTTGACTGTATGTATAGTAACCAAGTATTATTGATGTCAAGTGATGATTGCAAAATTTCCATGTTCTATATAATGCAATTATACATTTCAAAGTGTGCGTATCTGGAGAATCAATGGCAAATAGGATATAATAGGTTTTCTTAAGTTCGACATCTGTACCATACCTCTAAGGAGTACTGACAAACGAAAATTAGTGATGGTTATATATATATATATATATATATATATATATATATATATATATATATATTAATTTGTAAGAAATATATATTTAGGCTAAATTATTATTTGACAACTATTAAATTTTTTTAACTTGATATTCTAAACTTTGATAAATATTAACTTTTTCCTTCATCTATTATCTTCCTAAACGTGTGAACCGAAAATTAAAAATGGCAAAAAATATTTGACAATTCTCTCCTTCTCCTTCTCTCTCTCCGGTAGCCCTCCTCTCTCTTTGAGAGTCCGTCTCTCTCTCTCTCTACTAGTCCTTTCCTCTCTCTCCGGCGTCAGCAGCAGTGCGCAGAAGGGGACAACGGCAACAATGACAACAACAACGTGTGGGCAGCGGCAGGGAGGAGTTGCATGCAGATAGCGGAGGCGGGGACGCGTGCGGGCAGCAGCGGGGCAGGGGTTCGTGCGGCAGCGACGACATGGTCGCGTGCGGCGGCGGGAGACAGGGACGATGGGGTGGGGGGGGGGGTGGGGGGGGGGTGGAGGTGGCGTAGTGGGTTGGGATGGGAGAGGAAGTAGTATTTTAAATTTTTTAAACGGTATATTTAATCCTAACTGACGGAGGGTATCAACATAAAAATTTTCAATAGTTGATAATACATATCAAAATTTCGGATATCTAGTTAAAGTTTTTGAATAGTTGAGGATATCAAATTACATAAAAAATTTCAATAGTTGATAATACATATCAAAATTTCGGATATCTAAGTTAAAGTTTTTGAATAGTTGAAGATATCAAATTACAATTTAGCCGAAAATCTAACTTAGACTACACAAATCATGAAAAAAAAATTGAATGGTCAAAAGACCATTTAGGAGTTTATATGCATGTAACTCAGGCTTGTATTAGACCAATATATATATATATATATATATATATATATATATATATATATATATATATATATATATATATATATTTTGGTAAACGGGATATGAGCTATATGCTCATATTTTTATATGAGTCATGTACATGTGGACCAATAGAAATGGATTTCTATATCCCATGTGCACTAGTACACTCCATTCATATCGGTCCACATGTGCATTGACTCATGTAGTAATATGAGCCTGGCTCATATCCATATATATATATATGGTCCTTCTACAATACAAATATTGTATCAATACATCTCATATAATTGCATTGTAAAATTGTGAAAGTACAATAAAGTCCTTCTAATCTGAATAATTGGATTAACAATCAATGGTTCAGATTTTGCTTGTATCGATACAAAATTTGTATTTAAGAATTTTTCATATATATATATATATATATATATATATATATATATATAAACGGGATATGAGTCATATGTTCATATTTTTATATGAGTCATACATGTGCATATGCTCATATAGGAATATGAGCCTATGGCTCATATAGGAATATGAGCCTACGACTCATATCCTTTTTTTCATATATATATATATATATATATATATATAGAAAAAAAAGGGATATTAGCCATAGGCTCATATTCCTACATGAGCCAATGCACACGTGGACCAATAGGAATGGAGTGTATTAGTGCACATGGGATGTAGGAATCAATTCCTATTGGTCCACGTGTGTATGGCTCATGTAGGAATATGAACCTATGGCTCATATCCATATATATATATATATATGAGAAGTGATCCACATTTTTAATTTTTTGTATTCCATGTTATCAATCGTTAGATCTTGTTTAAAGTTAAGATTGGATGACTTAAACAAGATCCAAAAATTTGATAACATAATACATAATAATAATAATGGATATATATATATATATATATATATATATATATATATATATATATATATATGGAAATGGTAGTTAGCTAGGAATTTGGCTAAGGATTTCCTTCCATAAAAATTCTTACGTAAAATTCTTACGTATCCGTCCTCTACCATTTATTAAAAAAAAAAAAGTACTATAAAATAACTAACTCTTTAGTCTTTGGCACAAATATACATATTTAAAAATGTCAGAAATATTTAAATTGTTTAATAAATTTTAATTTAAATATATTTAAACTATTTTTTTTAATAATTTTTTTAAAATATTTATTTTATGTGTAGGAGAATTTACTAGTCTAATAGAAAATTGTTAATTGAGATATTGGTGAACCATGTACTCTTGGTTAGTTTGTTGCTTAGAGACAATGTAGCACGCTAATCATTAGATTGCTCGTGCTCCATCCAAAAGTTGGTTGTCACACCCTGTACTTGATTTCTTTCCCTTCTGGTCATTCAATACAATAAAATTCCCATCATTATATATGTAGGTGTTAAGCTCTACACCTAGGACTATGTCAGGCTCATGTTTGCACTAAATTGTTGCTTTAGTCAGCTCGCAAACACAGCTATGATTAGCGTATAACTGTCCTTGGAAATCTTTTAAGAACGAACGCATTATTGCACATGGAATGTTATCTACTCCAATTTGTGGGCAAACCTTAAAGATTCTGTTCTTGGAAATAAGGAGAGAGAGAGAGAGAGAGAGAGAGAGACTTGTGCTTAGAGCATCAGTCCATCCCACATTTTAGATTCTAGATTTAAAATATTGGAGCTTATATTTCTAGAATAATAAGTTCCTTTCTTAGAGATCTCCAATCCTGTTGTGAGTTTGAAAAAAAATAGTTGTCACATAGGATTCACGATTTATTATTTCAAAAATTCTTCTCTATTGGAAATGTGAAGTTAGTTATGAAGTTGACATGGCAATGACATGACAAAGACAATGTGAAGTTGGTTGTTTAGATCTAGACAATGGACTTTCCAATGACTTTATTTCACCTCATCAATTATGAATAAAAATATTTATAACTTGGAAGTTGGAAAAAAAGAGTAGTTTTTATTGTCTTCTCAATACTTTTGTATTGGAGAACACTTTTCTATCTCATCTATCTCATTGTCTTGTGTGAATTTAATCTTCCACATAGGACAGACATTGTCTTGTGTCTAATGCCACATAGGAATCACAACACAAAACAAAATAATAGGGTTGGAGATGCTCTTAATTTCAATTTCTAGATTTTCGGTCTCAATCCACCCATAGGTGCTAAGGGTTGGGCCTTCCAATTTCTAGATTCTAGATTGTAGAAACTCATTTTGTAGAATAGTAAGTCCCAATTTGGAATCCAACTTTCTAGATTCTAGCTTTTAGATATTTTTTTTCCACATCAATTTTTGACCACACAATTTTTGGGAACGGAGCTTACTTTATCATTTTCTAATTTTTTTTTTCCATACAAATCTAACCCATTTTACATTTATTTTTTTTTTTTTTTTTTTTGGGCCATAAATTACATTTGAGAGTCCTATAACTACTAATGATGCTCTTAGGCTTATGTTCTTAAATATTGTGTCTAGATCCTCGTTAAATTCATTAAATGTACGATTAGAAATCTTGTTAGAGTAGAGATAACACAATGGAATGTTGAATAGCCTTCAATAATGTCTAGAAACTAAGCTAAAGAGAGGCAATATGCTTTTTTTGACATGTAAACCTACACGTAACTGCAAATTGGGATCCTAGTTATGCAATATTAAGTAGCACATAGGAATTTTAGTAGTGCAATTGACATATTATTAAACTATATATTCGACATTCCACTGTTTTTCTCTCATATATGATAGTTGGGGCTAAGGGTTCGTTTCTTTCGCGGAAAGGATAGGAAGTTAATTTCTTGTTTTTTTTTTAAAATTATAATTTTTAGCCCCAACAATGATAACGATACCGACGAAAGTTGAACAAATATTAGCGACATAATATTCTAGAAACAGTTTAAAGTTATCATGATTTTTTTTTTTCGATATAATATTAGCGAAATATTTTAATTTAGAATATTTTATAGTAAAGATAAAAATGTAAGTTGATGTCTAATTTGACATTGTAAAATAAACATATAACCAGTAATTAATTAGTAAAAAAAAATCAATATGCAGCTTCTAGGATTTAATTAGTGACATGGGAGTCGCCCTCTGATTAACACCACACCTCTAATTAATGGAAGAAAAAAACAAACAGGCCTTAGTGTCGGTTGATTTATGAAAAGGAAAAGAAAAGATTGATGATTGTTGCTTGAAAGCAGAGAAATGTGTGATGTGTTATTAGCTTGCTTAGTCTATTAACCATTAATTAGAAGAAAGATATGTTTTGACTTCATTAGCTTATAGCTGTTGCTTAATTAGTGCATTAGCATTAGCATTAGCATAGGCTAAAGTAAAGGAGAGGAGGGTTAGGTAATCAATCAAACCCATCATCGGACTGTGACTGTTCGTTGATCGATAATCTCTCTGGTGGTTGTTCAGTCTGGATTCTGATGGAGCACGAAGAGTGTGAGGGACATTTTAGATGATGGTGATCATTTGAGTACGTACTGCAGACCAATGAAGTTCTTGCTGCAGGATGTTCTGATGAGGTGTCAACTTAATTATAGCATTAGATGATACAACCTCTCTCTAAAATTCATGAAAATTTTCAAAAACTTGTGAGAGTTGAATGACTGACTTATCTTTATCTGTACTATTATAATGCGCTTGTAAACGGCTAAAAAATTGAGCTATCCTGTTCATGGACGGATTCAAAAATATAAACTGGAATGAACTAGACTGAGTTATGATAGACTAGATATGAACTAAATCCTACAAAAAAAAAAAAAAAAAAAGTAAAAAAATATTTTATGGAAAAAAGAAAACAATTTGGTGGGCTCAAGCCCGCCGGAGACTCCAATTGGATCCGCCCCTGGTCCTATTGGTAGATTCTCCATCAATTAATATTTATTTTTTAGTTTTCTAACTACCGCCTTGTTTATATAATTAATAAAAAAATTTAAAATTCTTATACCTTCTTCTAAAGTCCCATAAAACATTTATATAACAAATCAAAAATTAAGATCAATAGAAATGGATTCCTACATCCCATATGCACCTATGTGCACTAGTAAACTCTATTCCTATTGGTCCACATGTGCATGGCTCATTTAGAAAAATGAACACTATATCTCATATACTGTTTATATATATATATATATATATATATATATTTAGGTTCCGATCGGTTCCAAAATTGAAAATCAAACAAAAAAAATTGAATTTTCAGTTTATCATAACCAAAAACAAAAATGTGCAAAGTGAAATATGGTAGAACTCAAGACGGGGAGCTAGAATTTTAGTTTACCCGAACTTAACTTAAAATATCCTAATTTTTTTAAAATTAAATAATAGGAGATATGAGAAAAATAAATCTTAAAACCAACTTTCTTAACATATAATAGGTACTAGCAAATTCTGTGTTTCTAATGCAAGCTTTCAAAGAATACATGAATATTTGAATCTAATGCAAGTTTTCGGAAAAAAAAAAATTGAACAAAATAAATCATTCATAAACTAGTCCATGGTAGATTTGTGAATATCATTGTCCATCAGTGCCCAGTTACTAGTTGATCGGCCCCTGGAAGAAGTGATGGAGCTTCTATTAGTTTTATCATTCTTCCTTTAATGGTGGGCTCTTTTGCCACAAATACAATTACTGTCAGTTGGAGTTTAGTTGGGCCAACTGCCAAAAGTCTTTGCAGGCCCAAACTTGCTATATCGTTTTCATAAAAATTATATTTCGAATTTAATCTTTTTATGCTCATCAATTCAAGTGAGACTCAACTCAGAGAAAATTTTACTAGAATTAAGAAAACATGCATTTCTTTATGATAGGTTCTAAGTCTAATAATTACGACTTTACTGGATTATATTTTTTACAACAAGTCAAATTATTTATTATAGGTTTAGGAGTGTTATGGCAGAGCGACTCAAGCTTGTTCTGCTAAAAATCTCATGAGCCGGCTTTTTCGAAGTCGAGAGAACCTATGAATAACTATTTTAATAAAAGAATCACGAATTAGCTGCTTTAAAAAAATTATATCAAGGATGTTCATAGAGTATAGTTTCACATAGACTTAGTCCAACATCCACAAAACTAACTTATCCAATAAAATGAGTTTTGCAATTTAAGCAGAATGAAATGCTATGTGGGACTACAAAATCACTCTACATTGAATCACATGAGCAATCAGTTGTATTCAAATAATGGGTCATGGATTCATTCAAATAATGGGCTTAAGAAAGATGGAAAGAAAAGGGAAAGGGCAACCTCAGGCTTTGGGCTTTGGAATTAAGCTTATAGAAATGAAGAGTTGGCTGGGAATGGTTTAGCAATTTTGGGCTCAGGTTATGCAACAAAGGAAAGAGGAAATAGATAAATAAAAATAGTGTGAGGTTAGGCCTACTTGGGAGGTTAAGGCCCAAATATATTTCATGGGTTTTAAGGCTCACTTCCTAACAAATATTAACTATGGGTTTAGAGCCCAACCAAAAATTATATATAATCAATAAATTCATATATGGGCTTTGGATCTAATATAAATATATATCAATATATATGGCCTTAGGTCCCAAGACATTTATACCTACTATCCATATGGCTTTTAGATCATTGAATATTAATAATAATACTATCACCGAGTCAAATCTTATTTAGGAAAAAACTGTGCTTGAAAATATTTTAGTCACTGAAATAACAATATCTAAATATTGTGCAAATAAATGGGCAAAATTTTAGTTAAATATATAAATATAAAATTTTGGAAGGGGTCTTACAACAGTTTTTTTTTTTAGTTCGGGGAGAATGCAATAGTAGCTTGCAGGTCGATGCGTGACCCCTTCTCCTCGTTGATAGTCTGATACTAACGTTACTACTAGCAGGCAAGGGCACAAAGAGCACCGTGTTCAATGTAGGTTGAACATAAAACCCTCTCTTTTTGGAACTCAAGCTCTTAGTTGGTCATGCTTTTAATATATTTTTGTCAACCTTTATAGATAAGCCATTGAGATAGATATTGGAGATGTGTAGGCAACTCTAGAGGGATGGGTGAATAAAGTAAAACAATAATATCCAATCAAACCAATGCAATATTACAAACTAAAACTAGGGTTATAAAATGGATAGAACAGTCCGTTGTTCGTACGAGTCTGACTCGGTAATTGGTGCGACCGTGGGTCGTCCGATCCAATTAACGAATATAGCCTGAATATTTTTCTTGGTCCGTTTAGAAACCAGACTCGAGCTCGGTCATATCCTGTCCGATCCGAAAAGGTCCGTGAACATCTAGTTGACTTAAGAGTTTTACAATAAATTCCCTTATTTTTAGGTTATATTGATGTGGTTTGCTACCAGCATATTCACACATCCACCATTACTTCTTTCCAAAATTTAATTTTCCATACAAGGCAAATACAACCACCATTACTTCTATACAAATTCCAATTTTCCATACAAGACAAATACGGCCACAATGACTTCTTTCCAAATTCAAATTCTCCATATAAGATAAATACAACCACAATCACTACCAAACTAATACATATTAACGACGCCTAAAAACGTCGCTAATAGGTAAAAAAAATGCTAAAATAAATTAGCGACGTTTAGGTGTTGTCGCATATTTCATGGTCGCTGACGACAAATTCGTCGCTGTAGCGACGCATATTTGCGACGTGCTGACGTCACAAATTATTTTGATGTTAGCGACGTCTCGCGACGGGACGTTGGTAAAGTAGCGACATAAAAGTTCATTGCTAAACGTCGCCATATTAGCGACATTATGAACGACGTTTTGCTACAACAATGCTGACATGGCAACATGTAGCGACGTACTAGCGACGTCCATGGTACAAGTTAGCGACATTTCGATATATGTTAGTGACGTAACGTTACGTCGCTACACGTCGAAGAACGTCGCTAAATTGTAAATTAAAAAAAAAACCAGAGTAGACGGCCGTTCGATAACTAGTTCACCAAGTCGATATAGCGGAAGCATAGAATAAACATAAATATGATATATAAACAAGTCTTTATTGATAATGAATAAGGTTACAAGCGGCGCTAGGCCGGGATTATAAGTCGTTCAAGCTTTCTTTCTCTCTCTCTCTCTCTGTCTTGAAACAATACAAGGGTGCCAAGCGGCTTACAACATTGGATAATACATATGTGATATTCCAACATTATGTCCTGTATATGTGCTTCAGCACCGGATGCAACACACCAAGGCTCCAGAGCGAACTCCACACCTTAGCGCGCACGAGGGGATACTCCGCACCGAACGAGATTCTCCCGCACCCTGCAAGCAATCTGGTGGATTATTAGTACATGAATGCACTGGTGGGGAGACTTCTTACCCGCTTGACAAATCCAAACACGTTAAATTAATTTCGTGCACCATCTATTAAGTTGTCTTTCTAGTCTTGCCTTAGGATCAGTTTTATAGCATATGATACAAAGCCTAACTCGTGTGGCAGTGCGCCATATGATATAGGATAAAATATAACAAAACTTACCCTCTTAACCTTCGTCCTTCCCTGACCAATGATTTTACCAAGTTAGCCAAGCATGAATATATATAATGAAATCAAGGAATCGCATAGTAACACAAGTGTTAAAGCATGTTTCTGATTCAGTTGCACGAGTTACTCATATTTACCAGATCGTGCTACTCAGGTGGTTCAGACAAGTTATACACAGATTCGGGTTAATTCAGACATGTTACTCATATTCAGATTCATTAGGCTCAATGCAATGACTCGCACGCGGATTGCCGCAATCGAGCCAAACTTAGTCTATATGAATGATAACTGGCGCTACAAGCCATTTTGGACGATAGTCGGGTATACGGCGACGGTAGTAGACGAAGGTAGCGAACCCGCTACAAGCCCTCCCGCTATACCCTTGTTAGACTATTAGTGTGACCATACATAATGTTTCGTACAGATCAGATCAGCCCTAGTGCGACAGTGTAGAGTCCGCAGGAACTGTCACGCCCCAATCCCAAAATACGTAGGACTAGGAACACGTAAGCATGCCAGCCATATGTATATGGCAACTCCAATATATGGATACCATAATACACACGTACGCTGTAATATGAATATAAACTCACATGTGGTATATATAGTGTCACAAGTCACAGATATGCTAATCTCATCCACACAACAAGTCATAGAAAAGAAATACTAAACTAGAATAATGAGTCTGAAATATCCAAAATAATAGTCGGGTGGAGACAAATCCACTACCAAAGACTATATCCAAAACTAAAATGAGAGAGGAGTATAAAATCTCCAATATAAAAATAAGGTGATGGCAGAAGTGTATCAGCTAAAAAGATCCATCGCTAGATATAATCAAAGATGCTCAGTAGGTAAGACCTCCTCGGCAGAAAGTAACGCGTCAGGTCCAGGTCCGTACTCCTGCTGATACTCCTGGTCGTCTATACTTGGCAAGGGATCAGGTCCTCAGAGGGACATAACAAGATACATAGAAGCAAGCCAATTGAATACAGTGAACATGCATAATGTTTGAAAATATATAAGCACGATGTACAAGACAATCTATATGAATGCAAATGAGGACAACTTTTTGACGTATGGGCAAGGGTAGGCTACTCGATCTAAGCCTCACAGCTCACACACCCGTCAGGGGACATCAAAAATTGTCATACCTCGGGGGTAGCGACCAGCGCGACTCTACAAAAATCGACATACCTCCGGGGTAGCGACCAGCGCGACACACACCCGTAGTGCGAGCTATATACTACGGTTTACCAGAGTGGTTAAAAGCCCATACGCCTAATGATTGTTCTCTCATGATACTAGGTGTCAAGTGTGTGTCAACATATCTAATATATATAGTAATGACTGAACGAACTACACATGCAATGAATATAACTGAACAAAACTACACAGGCAATGAATAAACAGAAATATAAATAGCATGCAAAGTACTATAAATAATTTGGCAAGGTATACTTGCAAGGCAAGAGAGCTGCAAAGTGTAACGTCCAGGAGTCAAGCACACATGATCGGAAGCTACGGCCTCAGAATGAACGTTTCTGGATGCTGAAATAAACATCACCAACGTTCCCAAAATAAGCGAGATATCTAGAAAATACTACCCTTTCGTCCAATTTGGACATAGGGACAAAACGG
The DNA here is from genome assembly GCA_036927795.1 of Iris macrosiphon. NCBI lineage: Eukaryota > Viridiplantae > Streptophyta > Magnoliopsida > Asparagales > Iridaceae > Iris > Iris macrosiphon. The sequence continues at coordinate 39,941,560 of JAYESA010000019.1, read as the reverse complement.
TAATTTTGGATCAAACTGGGGTCCACATGTGACCCACTTTGCACCAAAAAGCGTGCCAGGGGTAAAGGTCTCTAAAAGGGACAAATTATAGGTCAAACCAATTCTAAATGTCAATACGAACTCAACGGTATGTCCAATTTTGGATTCCGGTGAGCTGAACACAATTTCGTCCAAAAAGACAACCGTGGGGCCCGCAAATAGGCGGCTTGGTCAACTGTCTCAAAATCGTATGAAATTTGGATCACAGGACCAGCGCGATACCACGAGTCCAATGGCGCAAGTTTCGTCGCGTTCTGATGAGCGTACACTAAATGTCACGATATTTTGCAAAAGTCGCGACACGGGGACTTGTCGCGGATAGGGTTGATTCTGACGTGCACACGCGTCCGAATCAGTTTTCATTAAAGTCCATACATCTGGGTATACCGTGCGCACCTTTTGGTGCACTTGGTACACGACAGGCGGTCCCGTTTGGCGGGGCGCGCTCCATATCACAAGTTTTAGAAGTTGGAAAAACGGGTTTTTCGTGATTTTTAACCTATTTTAATTTTGTATATAATGCCTAATAAAATAATATAATTGACTGAGAATAATCTCGGTCAGGTGGTCTTTCCATAGCAAATTTTTTTTCTTGGTTTGGATCCCTGTGGTGGGAGATACGAGTCCGTGAACATGGATCATCGTAACAGATTTCTGCAGTATAAAAGTTATAGTTTTTCCTAAAGTTGGCGTCGATTTTTACCTAGTTTTGTGCGCTGCACGATGGAAACTAATTTACGGGATTTAAAGAGGGATAGGTCATGAACATACCGGTGAAGACGGATTGGAATTCGGTCACGAGATGAAACGGGAATCAGCGCTAGAAATCGGGGTCGTCGCTGTCTATTTCTGTGTGGTGTGCTCGCGGGAAAACGCGGACGACGACGCGAATTCTGGTCGATGGCGCAGTCTGGGCTCCAGTGGTCGGCGGCGGTTTGGGTCGTGGGAGGAGATTAGAGCTAGGGTTAGGGTTTATGGTTTATAATTTTATATATATATAGAGAGAGAGAGAGCAAGGAGCGGGTGAAGAGTCGCGGGTGCAGACTTGCTGCGGGCGGGCTTGCTAGCCTAGGGTTGCTGTTTTTTTTAAAGCCACCATCGTGGGACTGGCAGCAGCACAATAGAAAGCTAAAGTCTTTTTTTTTCTTTTTTTTTCTTTTCTAATTCTTTTCTTTCTTTTTCTTTTTTTTTCTTTTTGTTTTTTATTTCTTATTCTTTTTCTATTCTTTTCTTTTAATAAACTATATATATATATATATATATATATATATATATATATATATATATATATATATATATATATATATATATAACTCGAGGAATTTATTTTAGTGCATACAATTAATCTATCAACCGTCCACAAGGTCTCCTACATAAAAATAATTAAGGTAAAATAATAATTGTTCCATAAATCTCTATGTGCAGAATTACCTAGAAATAAAAATTCCATAAATTTTATTTCTTCTAATTAGCTACTAAATACTATAAATAAATTAAATAATTAATTAAATAATAACTTCGGTTTTTTTAATTTTAAAATTAGGGGTTTTACAGGAACCCTACCGTGTGCACAATTTGTCCATGACTATGCGAGTCTCTTATCTTATCTTTTGATCTATTATCTTATCTTTTGATCTGCATGAGCGGGATGGTTGTAGACACATGATCGAACCCACTACAATCCATCTCGAATAAACGACGACGATTGTAGACGCAGGAACGTATCCTGCTATAAGTCACCATGAACCATGATTCTTGTTCTCTTTACTTATCAGTACAGTTCAGTTCTTTTTACTTGATACTTCCATCACTTTCTTATAATTTTTTCAAATCTTTATTATGTCATTCCCGATATGGGAAACCGTCTTGGCGACCTTATGGTTCCGAAGCCTTTCGATATTTTTCATTACTTGGCTTGGAACGACTATTTTGATAGTCTTTCTGCCTCAGGTATGTGAAACATGTTATGTGTTTTGCTTCCATACCGTGGCATTATCCCTGTGACAAGCATTGCATACTTAATAGACAGCATAAAGATATCAACTCGACCAGTTCTAGACAATAAAGCGAAGTCTACTTGCACGGAACTAAGGTAGCATGTGAGGGTCCAACTATAAGCCAAGTTTTATTTTTATGTTCTAACACAAGCAATACAAGATAGGATTATTCCCTTATCTAGGTGCATTATATTCTTATTAGCATGCAATGGGTGATTCGTCTAGCGACTAGCATGTATCGTCCGTATTTTTTAAGTGTGCAGGCTAAGCAAAGATAGGTTCATCGAAGCCACCCACCTTAGGGATATTTTGCCTCGGCTGAGCGATACTCCGAGAGTGCATTTGAAAGTCTAAATTTGAACTCCTGAAGGGCTAAGTCTAAATTCTTTACCTCAAGCGAGTCTTCTCGCAGAGCAAGGCGGGCCAGGTAGTCGCACTTGTACCGTTTGAATCGACTATTCGCATTGATAAGGAACGGGTCGTTAAAGTTTGTGCTACGCATGATGTGCATTTTTTATGGTAGGAAGAGAGACGGAAAGCGGATGCTGCATAGTTGGGCGAGGCGTAGCGGCCTTGGCTACCCATGTCCTGCGGATCTTCTTAGGCTTTGTCGGTCTTGGCGAAGCGCTGCTCTTAGAAAGCATTTTCTCAAAGGCTTGCTAGTCGAAGAGCTAAAACCAGCATCTTCTGGGTCGAACCCAGCTTCGACGCGTTGGACTGCATCACGACCTTCTTATCAGAGAAGAAGGATATCGCTAGCAGAGTCACCATCTTGTTTGCCATTAATGTGTAAGTTTGAAAAACTTTTGTTTAACAACAAAAAAGGTACAAAGAAATCCTAGACAGAAAATCTAAGTACATTTTTTTTGATCTGGTAAATGTGACGATGGAGATCGAGTACTGCAGCGGCTCCTTTACTCCGTTGACGGTCCGGCGAGGCAATGGGATGCTCTCTTCACTTTCTCTTGAGCCTGTGTGCACATACATGGCCAGCCAGGTTTATGGGGTATGTTACCCTTGCTATTTATAGCCATCCTGATGATGGGCTATAGGTGTCGCATATGCCTCTGTTTGCTCACCTCATAGGGCTCCTTAAACAGAATACGGTTGCAACGGTAGCCGCATACAACATGCATATTGTCATGTGTCATCAGTTGAGATATGATATTGATAAGATCTTGGGATCATTTTCAACTCCGTTGTGTGCGTGACTCGGTCAGCTGGACACGTGATTTGCACTAAGTGTGTAAGGATCCCTTCGGTTGCAATATAAAGATTTTACATAATATCTTGGTTGCATATGTGCTCTCTTTTGGCCTTGGTTTTATGGAAACTTCGACCGCATGGCATTGTGGCCGCATGCGAGCTCTCGTCTGGCCTTTGTCGGATGGACACTTTGGCCGCATGATGACAAGGCTGCATAGGACCGTAGCCGCATATGAGAAAACACGTGGCATGGCACATATGACAAAGTCATTAATGCACTGATGTGAATTTTCATCTTTTTATGAGCTGCTGTCTCTCTAACGATTCTCGAAGCGCTCTGGGTGATGAGTGGTGTGTTAGGATTTCTGACATGCTTTGAATGTCGTATCGGGGGATCTTATGTGACCCCTTACTTCATGGTTGTTCAGGCCGCATGGATTCTTCTTACGTGGCTTCCAACACTTTGAGGGGACATGGACGTTATGCGGCCTGCATGGCTTTCATATTTTCTATGCTTCTACAATAGCAGCTGTGACTTATGGTTGCTCTACACTAAGACATGCTCAAATTAGCAACCGGGACTCACGGTTCAGCTCTTCACTAATAGCCATTGTCAGACCGATACAATGCATGTTACTCTATCAGATAAACTCTATGATGCACAATCTCCTGAACAAGCCTACTTCTCTAACTCTTTTCTTCTTATTAAAAGCACTTCCTCCTTCTAATAGCCACACCCTCAGGGCGCAGTATTTGTCTCCTCTCTTTATTAGCCTCCATCCACCGTTCTAATAGCTACACCCCCAAGATCCTGAAGGACCAATACCTCAGGGCACACTATTAGTCTCACATCTCTTCGATAACAAGCCATTAACTCTTCGTAACAATACAAGCATTTCATTCAATCTATCTTTACACAATAACAAGGAAACGTGTAATCGATCTTCTATTTAACAAGCATGATGATAGTTCTTCTTTTATCTTATAACAAGCATGTAGTTCTTCTCTATGTTTAGCATACAAGGAACAAGCTCAAGCGTTTGTTTTACTCTTCTTATCAGCATGGCAAGAGTTCGTTAGATAGCCGTGTCAGTGTGACCTAGCATGCTACATTATATTTCTTTTACTTAGCATGTCAAAGGTTCTATCTATTTAGACAAACATATGAGTTCTCTAGTTAAGCAGACTCTATCATTCATGCAAAGGAAACATTAATCTTTTTAACAACTTAGCATTATAAAACTCAGATTCATTATTAAGGCATGAAAGAATCAGAGAATAAAGTTCTGCCCACTCACCTAGATTAATCGTTTTCTGGTTCAACAAGGAGCTCTTCAAGAATATTTCCTTTTTGAGCCAGCAAACCGATATCTCTTGTACATAGTGCCAACGCTGAGCGGGGCACTACACGTGTTTCACGTCCTGAAGCGTCAGCGACTTCCCCGAAGTCAAATTCAGTAACACCGTTCCAATCCCAAGTACTTCAGCTTGTGCCTGGTTTGCCACATTGACCTTCTCAGATGTAGGCTTATAGGTTGTAAACAAGGTTGATCTCCATTTTTTTTAGTGCATGTTCGAGATAAAGTTGCTCCATCCAGGTGGGAGCTTGGCAACAATACTTCCCATGACTAAAGCGTCGACCATGGGCATGCAAACATCCTCAAGTTTTTGATGAAGCTTAAGAAATTTCTTGACTTGAGGCAACATCGTCCTGTAGTCCTCAAATCACATCTTCCAGACCTTTTCGGTCATATGGATCTTGTTGCGGTTCTCATCCGTATTGTAATGCTTTTCCTGTGACTCCCATATGACATTTGCATGGTCTGTCTTACTGTATGATTCCGCCAGAGTATCTTCAATGGAGATCAGAATCAACAGCTTGCAGAGACTGTTGTCTCTCCTCCACTTTTTTCGTGCTGTAGTTTCAGTAGCAATTGTCCGAATAGTAGCATTATCACCCTCCGGAATAATAGGCTCAGGATCCGTCAACACGTAATCCACATTTACGAGTTGAAGATTATGGCTGACCTTTCTCTTCCAGACGTTGTAATGCTCCCCGTCAAACTTCTCAAGTTTGTTCAAACTTGTATCGAAAAAGTTTGTTGCGGTTATTCTCCATCTTACTCGGATCTTGTTTTGAGATTGTTAGTCCCGAGGCTTAATCATAAGATGGTAGAACGAGCTAGGAACAGAGGTTCAAGCAAACTTTACAGTCTACCGTCTGTTTGATCCTTAAGTTGTAGTCGAGACTTAGAAATTCCAGCAAACAATTATATTTCCCTCTGAAGAACTCGATTCCAACGAACAATTATATCCAATATATTTCTGATTACAACTTGATTACAAGATAACAACAATCAGAAAACAATATCCGTTTTTCTTGCAAACACAGTTTAAATTGAGATAAAATGATTTACAAAGAGAGAAGAGGAAAGAGCTGGATCACTTCTTGCTGGGGTGATGAAGATTACCGTTGCTCAAAGTAAGATTCATCCCACACGATCTGCTCCCAGAACTAGCAAGTTCTCGAAGAACTTCTGGAACGCTCGCATCATCCCCTTTCTGGACTCGCACGAACTCCTCTGGACTTCAATGATGGCAGCAACAACAACTCTTTTCGTCTCTCGATTTTTGAAGTAAATTCTTAAAGAGGTTAAGAAGAGAGTATTTATAGAGGAGGGCGAAAACCCTAACCCTGATCCTGACCGCTAACTGTCTACGAAAAGTTAGGAATGCATTAAATTCAAATCCCACAAAAATCGAATCTGAAATAACAGCCTAATCTTTTCATAATAGTTTAAATCTCTCAATCAGTTGGTTCATGCGCTCATGTACCGATGCTGACGTGTTAAGAGTGCGAGTCGCCGAGACTTAGCTCATAAGAATTTTTTTCCAAAAAAATAAAAAAAAAAATATAAATATTTTTTTTGTGGAGTTAATCATTTTTTCTCCTAACAAAATAGTCCCATAAGACATCCACATGTGTCAAATCATATCCCAAGTTAACACCTCAACAAAAAAAAAAAATAATAATAATAATAATATTATATTATATTGAGATACTTCCTTGAACAAAAACGCCAACATCATGGTCCATGTAAGAATGGACTATCCGCTCTTCTAGATATTTATTGTCCGACCCGGAAAAGTCCGTCGCAGACGTCACAATGCCTTGCTTAGCAAGGATCCTCAGATCATTACAAATTGGTCAACCCCAATCGTCCTCCACGCATTCTGTGTCTCATGAAACTAAAGACGTTCCGATTAGGCTAAAGTCCTCGACACGAGAGCTTACACGCATCCAACATGGAAATATGGTTGGTTGCTCTCTTCACCCTCCTCTTCACTGCATCCATTCATTTCCTCACCAGGAAGAAGAGTAGGCTGCCGCCGGGGCCCCTCGCGGTCCCCTTCCTCGGCAACCTCATGTGGCTTCGGTATTCGATAAGCGACATTGAGTCGATCCTCCGGGGCCTCCACCGCAAGCACGGCCCCATCGTCACCCTCCGCATCGGCTCCCGTCCCGTAATATTCGTCTCCGACCGCGGTATCACCCACAAGGTCCTCGTCGAGCACGGGGCCGCCTTCTCAGACCGCCCGGCTCCACACCCTGCGACGAGGTTCTTCACCAGCAACCAGCTCAGCATCTCCTCGAGTGCCTACGGACCTCTATGGCGCCTCCTCCGTCGTAACCTCATGTCGGAGATCCTCCACTCCTCTCGCGTCAAGCTCTATGGACACGGCCGCGACTGGGTGCTTGGTGTTCTGACTAGCCATCTCCACAGCCAGTCGCAATCTTCGGAACACGGCTTGGTGGTCGCCAAGGACAGCTTCCAGTTCGCCATGTTCTGCCTGCTGGTTCTCGTGTGTTTCGGCGAGAAGCTCGACGAGAAGGCCATTAGGGAGATCGAGACCGCGCAGCGCAGCCTTCTTCTCTACTCGAGGAGGCTCAGCGTCCTGATGTTCTGTCCGTCCGTAACGAAGCACGTCTACCGGAACCGTTGCAGGACGGCGCTCGACATGCGAAGAAGGAAGACAGAGATATTCCTTCCACTGATAGAAGCGCGAAAAGAGCACAAGAAGAGGCAGCAGCAGCAGCAGCAAGACACGGAAGAGAGGTTCGTCTACTCCTACTTGGACTCGCTCCTTGACATCAAGCTCCCCGAGGAAGGAGGGAGGGGCCTGACCGAGGAAGAGATGGTCAGCCTCTGCTCCGAGTTTCTGAATGCGGGGACAGACACGACGTCGACCGCGCTGCAGTGGATCATGGCGGAGCTGGTCAAGAATCAAGACGTACAGAACAAGCTGTTCGACGAGATTGATAGCGCGACATCGACCAAAGGTGGAGCGGTGAAAGAAGAGGAACTGCACAAGATGGCGTACCTAAAGGCAGTGGTGCTGGAAGGGCTGCGCAGGCATCCACCGGGGCATTTCGTGCTGTCGCACGCTGTGACGGAGGAAGTGGAGATCGAAGGGTACGTCGTACCGAAGAATGCGTCGATCAATTTCATGGTGGCGGAGATGGGATGGGACGAGAAGGTGTGGGAGGAGCCGATGGAGTTCAAGCCCGAGAGGTTCTTGGTCGGCGGTGGCGGAGAGGGGGTTGACTTAACGGGGAGTAGGGAGATCAAGATGATGCCGTTCGGAGTGGGAAGGAGGATGTGTCCGGGGCTCGGGCTGGCAATGCTGCATTTGGAGTACTTTGTGGCAAATTTGGTGAGGGAGTTCGAATGGAAAGGTGTGGAGGGAGAGGAAGTTGATCTGTCGGAGAAGGATGAGTTTACTAATGTGATGAAGTATCCTCTTCGTGCTAGATTGATTCCGAGGAGAATTAGCTAGAAAATATTTTTTTGTCGTGCTTTCCTTCTTTGTTATCAGTATGATTCTGTATTTACAGCAAGTTGATGTTCCCGTATCTATGATGTTTAATTTTGCTTGTATGGAATAATCTGATTCTGTAGTAGCGCGTAATAAACTTATCCATGTCTACCTATAATTCTGAAAATTTCCAATATGAATAAATGTGTACCAAATATCTATAACACTCCAGTCTATGAAATTTCTTTGAAGGAGAAAATTTTCCATCCAGACTTAATTACTTTCAAAGATAAATTTTGAAAATTCTTGGATCATAGTATGAGTATGAAATACCTGATTTTCCAGTTAAAGGTCCAGTACGTTCAACATTTATCCGACATATGCAGGGACATTTTAAAACATATCAAAATAGAATTCGAATTTGTATCTCTGTGTCTGAAAAGTGTCCGTGACTAAAACAGGTCCGAGAAACATCACGCACATGAAAGTACATTGATTGTTGGAGTAACCAGTTTAGTATCACTAAAATTAAATATGTATTTCTTCTTGGAATTAAACTAGCACGAAGAGGATTCTTCATCACAACCGTAAACTCCAACTTCTCCTTCAGATTGACACCTTCTACCTCCACACCTTTCCATTCGAACTCCCTCGCCAAATTGGCCACAAAGTGTTAGTTCCGAAGTCAGATCAAATTAGAGGAGGTCCATAAAGTAGAGACTCATACAAGAGTTCGTCCCTACAAAAGTTGGTGCACTGAGATTCACACAAGAGTTCATCTACAGTGACACACAACTCCACATAAGCACATCACCAGAAACATGTTACAAACTAACTGAACAAGAAAAAGAAAATACAACAACAAAGGAAAAAACGTTCTTCTCTTTACGTTCGCAGAGGCTACAATGAGAAAGAACGGTCAGAAGAAGAGAAATTCAGAAAAAGGAACTCCTTGCTGGGGTGATCAAAACCACCGGTGCTCAAGTCAAGATGCTCCCAGGATCCATCAAGTTCACACGAGAACTTTTAGAACGCTCTAAGTCACCTTCGAATCACTCGAAAAAACTATTTGATAGGGGAGCTCTCTGGGCCGCATATGCACTGGTGCTCTCATTTTTTCCAACATCTCAAATGAAAGAGAAGCTCCTCTATATAGAGAAAAAATTGGCACATTTGCGGCATGAGAAAAGCCCATGCCGCATATGCGCCATCCGACCAGACACCAAGCTGCATGCGTAGCCATAGTTGCATGCATCGCCGGTCATGCAGTACATAGCGCCGCCAAACACCGAAAGCAGCTGCCACTGTGCACAGACACACGCGTGCCGCATACGCCGCATGTTTCGGAAGGCACGGATAACCATGCGCCGCATGTGCCATCAACAACGTATCATTTCTCCTACACACTCGACTCACTCATGCTAACTTGTTGGCCGCATAACGCATGGCTGCATAGCGCCTAGCCGCATAGCTCCAGGCTGCATAGCCCCAGGACGCATAGCCCCTGAACGCATAGACCCCGGCCGCATAGCCCCCAGTCGCATAACACCTCGCCGCATGCACCACGAAGCATGCGCCCAAGCCAGCAACCGAGCCAGCAACCATGCATGCAACTCGTGCATAAAATGAGCGCATGAGCTCCATATGCGATGATGCTTATGCGGCCCCAGGACGCATAACCCCCGGCCACATAGCACCTTGTCGCATGCACCACGAAGTATGCGCCTGAGCCAACAACCGAGCCAGCAACTGTGCATGCAACTCACGCATAAAATAAGGACATGAGCTCCATGCGATGATGTTGACGTGCTAAGTGCAAAGTGAGCCAACAAAGCGCTACTTGGCACCTTTGAGCCCGAGTCTGAGTCGCTAAGTCCCTTCGGGAGTTAGCTCCTAAGGGAAACATCCCAAAGGTGGTGACAAAATAAAGGTTGTCATAAAGGTGTTCACACTCAATCCCTCTAGGAAAGTCAACCCACATGGGCCACTACCCCATGTGCATATACCAATACTAGGCAAAGCTATATATTGAGATATACACATTGGTGGTTTTCCAATGTGGGACTAAAACTTCCAAAGCAAAGTGGAAAACACTAACAATCTCCCATATATATCACAATATATGGTCGAGCGTTCCTCACAATGACTGTCCACCATGCATTAGGATAGATGTTGCTTACGACTTGAATCTTTTCGCATAGGTCAAACAACAGTACGATACTAGAATGGACTACGCATTAAATTCTGAACCATATATGTGTTCTTCCCACTCGCACAATGATATCAGCTGTGTCTCCGGTCGCACATTAAAGGTCCTGTGTGTGACCTGGTTTCGGTATATATATGTGTCACGCTCCAGTCCCAAAATACCGAGGGACTAGCCACGTGGCACTAGCCAACGGCACACACCAATGGACAAACCCAATTTAATGGACCCATTAGAGTGTACTTAAGCTGTAAAACAACAGTAAGGGTCTAATATACTAATCTCATCCACAGAAATGAATACAATCAATATCAGAAATATAAAGCAATATCAAGTCTCAATAAACATAACTCGGGGAACAACCCGATAATGAGTTTGATACAATGGTTCAACAGACCAGAAATGAAAGAGTATAACAATAACATATACTGAGTATAGATTAAGCAATACTCAGGAAAAATTCTCTATATTATGAGATACGGCTATGATAATATGCATTTTGATCTATTTAAAAAAAATATAATTAAGATCATGGTATTAAGTACTTTTGAAACAAGATTAAATAATATTTTTAATTCGAAATGATTGTTTTAAGCGTTTCTTAAATTGATGTTGTACCTGGATCATAATCTTTTGAAATTGAGCAGTATTTTAGTATTACTTTTTATAACGCTTTGAAAAATGATTTATATGTGTGCAATAACAGCTTGAAAATAAGTGTTATATATAAAGCTTTGAAAATAAGTGTTATATACATATTAATGTTATTTATAAAACTTTGATAAACAAATGTTATATATGTTTGTCTTATTTATAACGTTTTTAGGAGAAAAAAAATGTTATATATATTCATAACATTTATGATATTTTTAGAAATATTTATAATACTAATTTTTATAACATCTAAGGGTTTTAAAAAAAACGTTATAAAATATTATTTATGACGCTTTTTAACCGTCATAAAAAGCTATTTTTTTTGTAGTGAGTTCTATCGTCATCCACTAATCCACATCATTTTCATTGTAGTCTTTTTTGAAACCAACATAGCTAAAGACGGAAATAAAAAAAATGTAGAGTAAAAAAGGTGATCTAAATATTGAAAAGTATTACATTATACTTGGACTACACTTTTCTGGATCACTTGCAACAAATGAGACCTCTCCTATTATACCGTCTAAAAAGTTTTACATGAATTGTGATTATATCACGTGTCTATTAGACTATCTAGGACGAATTTACAATATTACAAATAAAAAATTTATTTACAGCCTAAAAATAAATCTAGCCTTTTAGAAATAATAGAAATTCTAATGAAGCTTGTATATATAAGAAATATTTCAAGAATCTTTCAAACAATATCGTGAGACTTATCAAAGAGTCCATGCAACTTTAGAGTATTTCGGAGGCTTCCTTCAATAACACCTTGATTTGGTAGGTTATGCAAAGCTATCTCAGTGGAACGAAAATATTTGTTCGTAACATTCTACCCCACATATTTCGTTGACGTCCACATCGATGGGTTCTATGCTTCCACTCCTTTATCGCTCTATGCAGTCATGTCGCCGAATATCGAATCATCTTTATTCTTTCTTGTGCGGTTCTTTCCAGACCTATCCATCTTCTCCTCAAGATCGAAAGCAAACTAATTAAGTACAACTTTTTTATGTGGTTCGTAACCTCCTTATCATGGAACAAAGTCTTCGCAGACTAATTCATCTTCTCCTCATTGAGAACATTTTTTGACAAATTATACAAAATTTTCTCAGACTTATCCATAATCTCCTCTAGTCTCATATTGCTTCACTCCACGGAGCCCATTTGCACCTCCATATCATTCGAACCGTCTCCAAGATCTCGATGCATACTACAATATTGACAAGGGTATGCTCCTTCTAAGGCTACTTGCTCTTCATGTCCTTCATGTTCTTGGTTTTGATATGGGCCTCTTCCTAGATGTTTTCAGATGTCAACATGGCACCAATCGATCTTTGCTCTGACATCATTTATCACGGTCTTAGTACTTTTGTCTATACTTCATCCGTACAGTACACATATTTTCTCCAAGAATATATGTACAAGTCTTTTCCGAATGACTTAGCTAAACTAAAACGAGAATGACAAATGTGGAGAGAGAAAGAGAGAGCGCGAGCGAGAGAGATCAGAATGTTAAAAGTTCCATTATACTAAAAAGAGTTCACAATTTGGGTGGTGAGGTACAAATGAGATCTCCTCTCTGTATAGTCTTAAGGAGACTACATAAATGGTCATAAAATTTCACACGTGTCAACCATCTAACGGTTGGAGCCATTTAAAATCTTGATTTACCTTGCACCAAAAAATATTTCTAGATGTAAAAACATATTCTAATTTTGGCGCACAGTAGCCTGCAGAAACTTTCCAGAATCAGACTTTTTTCAGAACCCATAAGGTTGAACTTTTCAGAACAAATTTTAGTTTTTCTTTGACGTCTTTTAATGTAGATCGGAACTTACTGCTATGCCGGTTCTGATTGTGATTTATTTTGTTGAATTGAATCCTCTCTCAACTTTGGTTATAGAAGGAAGGAATGGGTCAGATCCACTGTCTACATATTATCAAAAGAACGCTTTGTTTTTATAATTGTTAGAGTCGATTTCATGATTATATATAAGGTAATAATTTATTGTGGATATTGTTGTACTATTTTGTCAAAAGGAGGAGAAGATTGATATGTGGTGGAGGAACTACCGGGTTCATTTTGCAGACGCATAGGCTGACATCACTGTTGCTATTATTAACTTATCCATATTTTCCAATCTGATCAAATGTGTACCAAATATCTATCGGGTAATGCATTGCCTTACAAACCCCGTAGAGCATCCAGAGTACTCAAAATATATACTCTAAAGTATTGAAAATTATATAAATTATTAATTTTAGAATATTTGTTCAGAAAATTTACTGTAGCGAAATAAATTTATATTAAATTATTATAAACGAAACAAGTTTGGAAAATTTGTAAAAAAAGTCATCGTCCGCCAACAGTGTTGGCGGAAAACACAATTGCTGTACACGTAAGCAGCAAAAAAATTAAAAAAAATTAAAATGTGGGCCCCACGGCCAATTTCCGCCAACAGAGTTGGCTGAAATTGGGGGGGGCCAATTTCAGCCAACTCTGTTGGCGGAAATTGGCCCCGTGGGGCCCACATTTTTTTTTTTGGGTTTGGTTTGGTTTGGTTTGGTTTGGTTTGATTGGTTTTTTTCGTTGGTTTATTTTAATTAGTTATATTTCTGTTTTATTTATTTAGTTTTAGTTTAGTTTACTTTTGTAATTAGATTTAAGTAAAATTATTTTAACGAAATAAAATTAAAATAAATTAATTGGAAAATTAAAATTTAGAAATATTTTTTTTCGAAACTTTGTTTTCAAAGCATCAAAATTTGTATATCGAAACATAAATTTATTTCAAAATTTTAAACAAACATAAATTAATTTAAATATTTCTAAAAAAATTTTGTAGATCGAAACATCATTTAAATCCGTGGGCCCCCACATCCAATATAAATTTATTTCCCTACAGTAAATTTTAAATATTCAAAAATAAGATTACCCGAAAGTCAAATTTGGAGATCGAAACATCGTTTTTTGACGATTCTAAAATTTTTCGAAGTCCGTCAAACGGTGAAACTGTTTATCCCGAAGTACTTTTCCATACGATCATTTTGGCACAAACTGGAGCTTGTTTCGATCTCCCAGTCAAAAGTTATGATACTTTAAAGTTTTAAAATTTATATTTTTGCCTGTAACATATGCATCTTGTTTCGGATAAATTTTTTTTCTACATGATTTGTGTTACTCTCGTCGAAAACATACAAATCGACTTATTATTTGACAAAAAACGATTTCAAAACAAGTACTTATGGCCGCTCGAAGTCTGCTCGACGGCAGACGTAATAGTCTTACGACAGATTTTTTTTATTATTATTTTTTTAACGTCTGTTAACGATGAAAAAATTTGCGATAAAAATATAATATTTATAAATATAAACGTCCAATTCATATTGATATTTTTTTTCTAATTTTTTAAACTTTTATACTTTAGATGGAATTTATACAAATTTTGATGCTTGGAAAACAAAGTTCCGAAAAAAATATTTCTAAATATTTCTTTCCAATTAATTCATTTTAATTTCATTTCGTTAAAATAATTTTACTTAAATATAATTACAAAAGTAAACTAAACTAAAACTAAATAAATAAAACAGAAATATAACTAATTAAAATAAACCAACGAAAAAAACCAATCAAACCAAACCAAACCAAACCAAACCCAAAAAAAAAATTGTGGGCCCCACGGGGCCAATTTCCGCCAACAGAGTTGGCTGAAATTGGCCCCCCCCAATTTCAGCCAACTCAGTTGGCGGAAATTGGCCGTGGGGCCCACATTTTAATTTTTTTTAATTTTTTTGCTGCTTACGTGTACAGCAATTGTGTTTTCCGCCAACACTGTTGGCGGACGATGACTTTTTTTATAAATTTCTCAAACTTGTTTCGTTTATAATAATTTAATATAAATTTATTTCGCTACAGTAAATTTTCTGATATTTGTTTGATACTGGTCAAATTAAATTTTTTTTTTCTTTTTTTTTTCTTTCTATTTTGTAATATTTTCTCTCCCTCTTTTCTTTTTAATTTTTATTTGCTTTTGGTGAACTCATAAATTAATGTAGCGAAGCTATGATATGCTCCAAATCTGTAGTATCTCTTAGCTTTCTAGTAATTTTGAAGTATCAACAAGTATCCGCTGCAGCCTTCAAGTACTACAAAATTTAACTAAAGTCAAAATATAGCACTTAAAACATCTCCCACTGTGAATATTCTTAGAGCATCCATAGTGGGGACACTCAAAACACATACTCCAAATTGTTAAAAATTGTGTAAATTATTACTTTTGGTATATCCCAATGATATTGGCACACACACTCAAAATAAATATTTCAAATTAATCAACCCTCTTTTCACACTATTTTTTCTTTTTATTTTATTTTCCTATCCTCTCATTTTTCTCTTTATTTTTCTTTTCTGTTTGGCTACTTTTGGTGGGCCAATCAATTAATATAGATGAGCTATAACACGTTCCAAATCTGGAATGCCACGTAGCTTTTTAGTAATTTTTAAGTATGCACAAGTGTCCACTACAACTTTCAAGTGCTACAAAATTCGACTAAAATTAATATATAACACCTGAAACCTCTTCTATTGTAGGTGTTCTTACAACCATGGGATTACAACCGTCAAGTGGCTGGCCTCTATTGGGGGAGGGGTGGGAGAGGGAGAGGGAGAGGTGGGACCAGATATGACCCATACTGCAGTAGAATGAGAGAGGAGGTGGAACCGTATGGGACGTATATGTCAGAGGAAGAGAGAGAGAAAGGTTGTAAACATTTGGTAGTAAACTTAGCATTATCCATATCTATAACACTCCAGTCTATGAAATTTCTTTGAAGCAGCAAATTTTCTATCCAGACTAAGAACATTTATTTAAACATAAAATTTGAAAATTCTTGGATCGTATGATGAGACGATGAGTATGAAATACCTGATTTTTCAGTTAAAGGTCGAATACGTGCAACATGTATCCGACACGCACGGACATTTTAAAACACTATAAAACATATCAAAATGGAATTCGAATTTGTTTTGCTGTGTCCAAAAAGTGTACGTGTTGAAATCGGGTCCGAGAAACATCACACCCATGAAAGTAGAAAGATTGTTGGAGTAACCAGTTTAGTATCACTAAAATTTACTATGTATTTCTCCTTGGAATTAAACGAGCACGAAGGGGATTCTTCATCACAACCGTGAACTCCAGCTTCTCCGTCAGATCGACATCTTCTTCGTCGACCGCCTTCCATTGGAACTCCCTTACCAAATTGGCCACAAAGTATTCCAAGTGCAGCATGGCAAGCCCGAGACCCGGACAGATCCTCCTCCCCACTCCGAACGGCATCATCTTGATCTCTCTGCTCCCCGTTATGTCCACCCCCTCCCCTCGACCGCCGACCAAGAACCTCTCTGGCTTGAAATCCATGGGCTCCTCCCACACCTTCTCGTCCCACCCCATCTCCGCAACCGTGAAATTGATCGACGCGTTCTTCGGGATAACGTACCCTCCGACCTCGACCTCTTCGGTCACCGCATGCGGCAGCACGAAATGGCCCGGCGGGTGCCGACGTAGCCCTTCCAAGACCACAGCCTTCAGATAAGGCATGCTCTGCAGATCTTCCTCCTCGATGATCTGTGCACGCTTATCGACTACGCTATCGATCTCCTCCGCCAGCCTCTTCTGCATCTCCGGATTCTTCACCAGCTCCGCCATGATCCATTGCAGCGCGGTCGACGTGGTGTCCGTGCCCGCGTTGAGAAACTCCGAGCACAGTTCGACCATCTCGTCCTCGCTCAGCCCTCTCCCCCCTTCCTCCGGAAGTTTTATATCGAGAAGAGAGTCTACATACGAATATACGAACCTCTCGTCGTCGTCGGTTGACTCTTGCTTCTTCTCCTCCTGCTTGTGCCGTCTCCGCGATTCGAACAAGGGAGTGAACAGCTCCTTCTGCTTCCTCCTCAGCTCCACCGCAGTATTCAACCGGCTCCGGAAGACTACCACCGTCAACCGCGGAAGGAAGGCGAAGATATTGAGTTTCCCGAGATAGAGAAGCAACTTCCGGTTCGCAGTCTCTATCGCTTTGATATCCTTCTCGTCGAGCTTCTCGCCAAAGCACATGAGGATGAGCAAGCCGAACATCGCAAACTGGAAACTATCGACGGCGACGACTGCACCGGAACTCTCGGACTGCTTGGTGAGGTGGCTGAGCAGGACGCCGAGGACCCAGCGTCGGCCGTGCGCGTAGAGCCTGACGCGCGACGGGTGGAGGATCTCGGACGTGAGGTTGCGCCGCAGGAGGCGCCAGAGGGGGCCGTAGGCGGCGGAGGTGATGTTGTGTTGGTTGCAGCTGAGGAAGCGGGTGGCAGGGCGGGGCTGCGGGCGGGAGGAGAAGGAGGAGCCGTGCTCGACGAGGGCGGCGTGGGCGATGGCGCGGTCGGAGATGAAGATGGAGGGAGTGGAGCCGATGCGGAGGGTGAGAATGGGGCCGTAGCTAGTGCGAAGGTCGCGGAGGATCGATTCGACGTTTCGGAGGGAGTTGCGGATCCAGAGGAGGTTGCCGATTCCCGGGACGGAGGGAGGGCCCGGTGGGAGCCTAGAGCTCGGCTTGAGGAGGAAGGAGGAGATGGCTATGGAGAGTAAGAGAGTGAGGAGGAGGAGGAGGATGTAGAAGAAGAAGGAATCGCCCATGTTTGCTTTGCTTTGCTTTGCTGAAGCGAAGTCAAATTTGGAATGCACATTATTTCCTTCTTTAAACAGATATTTATGCTAAGAATAACCAAATTTAAACAAAATTATGTCGAAATATCATAGTTTGAAAAATACAAGACCGTATTGGTGTATACACTCGTACCACCGTTATCAAATATATATATTATATTTGTTTATTTCTGGCTCCTATCATGTTTTTGTCTCTCCTTGCAATTTACAAACTTTGATATTTTCTAAGAAATTTTTTCAAACTACGTTATTCTGAACATAAATTTTTGCTTCTTTAAAATCAACAGATTTTTTCATATAAAAAAAAAATTCTAAATATTTTCATAAAAAAGATTTTTTTTGACAAAATTAGAAAGAAGATAATAAAACATCAAAGAGATTGACGAATTGGCCGCGGGATATGTGGAAAGCCAAAATATTTGACGTTGAATTTAAGTGGGACCCGTGGGATACGGTCATATTATTTGGAGTGAGATTTAATGAGTCTGCGAGGAGGAGAAAAATATTCTTGCGGCTTTTTCTCCCGTGGAGATTTAATTTGATTTAATTTAATCTTTTATTTGATTTCTTTCTTTAATTTGGTTTAATTTATTAGTTAATTTGTTATTATCTATAATAATATAGATGGTAACTAAATCTATTACTTAATAGTTATTATAAGTTTTGTTACCATCTATATTATTATAGATAATAACAAATTAACTAACAAATTAAACTAGATTAAAGAAAGAAATCAAATTAAAAGATCAAATTAAACCAAATTAAATTTCCACGAGAGAAAGAGTCGCCTCAGCACGTCAATAATATTGACGGGTTGCTCTGTAGAAGCATAAAAAATATGGATCCATGCGTCCAACAACCATGTGTCCCAAAGTAAAGCTCAAAAGAGATCATGCCACAAAGTCACTTTGCGACCGAGAAAGGCAACATCCATGCGTTCCAGAAAGGCAACATCCATGCGTCCCAATCAGCCAACAAATTTGGCCGTAGATGGACTTGACGTGACATATAAACCCCCTGAATTTTCAAAATTTTAAAAACTGGATTTTTCACAATTTTCTGAAATTTTCTGGGAATTTTCTGTAAATTAAAAACAGGGTTTTAATATTTAAATAATTTTTAAAATGATAATAAACAATATTAAAATATTATGAAAATAATATTTTTGGGTGTAAAATGAAAAACTGGACTTAGGGTAATTTTTCTGGAATTTATCGGGCCCCGGACCTATTTTTAAATACCTAAAAACTATTTTAAATTAATTATAAATTAATTAATTGTATTTATTATTATTATTATTATTATTATTATTATTATTATTTAAAGCCCAGCCCAGCCCAGCCCGCAAACCCGGCCCATCCCAACAGCCCTTGGGCTAACGGGTCGGGTCGGTCAGACCCGAACCCGCAGCCCCCAAACCCGCTCAGCTTGTCGGGTCGGGTCGGGCCCGCCCGACCGAACCCGACCCGAACCCGCCCCGTTTCCCCATCACCCACGACTCGGCTGCCCGACTTTTCCGCCGCCCCGCCCGGCCGCGCGCCGCTCGCCCGCGCCCACGTCCACCCCACGCCCCCGCGAGCCCCGCCTCCCCCGCCACGTCGTCCGCCTCCCTCGGCTCGACCCCCGGCCGCCCGCTGTGTATAAACCCCCCCTCCTCCTCCTCCGATTCCCCCTGCCACGACCACCGCCACCGCCTCTGCGCCTCGCCCAGCCTCGCCGAGAGCCGCCGCCGTGCAGACCCCCGCGCAGCCGTCCTCCTCCGCGCCCAGCCCCTCCTTCTCCTCCCCTCCCCTTCGTCTCCGGCGACGGCCAGCTCGTCAGCAGCAGCAACAGCTAGGGCAGCTGCTCCCCGCGCCTCCGGCCGCCGTGCTCGCCGCCGCCGCCTCCACTCGAGCGCCGCGCCGCCTCACCGCGCTGCCCCCGGCCGGCCAGCCGCCGTCTCCGCCGTCCCCGCCCTGAGCGGCACCCCAAACCCTAACCCTAACCCTAATTTCAGAGTCCCTGTGTCCGACACGAGTCGGACACGTGTCGGACACGATTTTGACCCCGATTTCTCGGGTCCCTTCAGGTGCGTGTAACTTTTTGCTCGTAGCTCCGTTTTCGTTTCCGTAAATTGCGTTGCGAAGCCTGTATGACCCTCTCGGTGTCCGGACAAACTGTTCGGGGCATCGCGTCCTGTGGTGATCGCACACCGCGATCCAAAAACAGGAAAAACCCAGACCCTGTTTCACCCCGGAACTGAGTTCGCCCCGCCAAACGGGACAACTTGGTCGCGCGCGGTCTTCACAGATACGTGCGCCTCGTCGATACGGACGTGTGAGATTTCACGGAAGCTGATTCGGGTGTGCGTGCACACCGGAATCAACGCGTATCCGCGGACATCGCCCCGTATCCGCCTTTTCTGCAATTCACCCTAACTTTGTGTACACACGTCGGATCGAGACGAAACTTGCGCCATCGGACTCGTAGCAATACGCTGGTCCTGTGGGTCAAGTTTGGTTCGATTCTGAGAACGTTGACGAAATCGCGTGTCGTGGGCCCACAGGCCCCGCTCGACGGGCAATTTTGTGAACGGCTCATCGGAATTCAATTCTGAAAGTTCCGTTGGGTTCGTATCAGCGTTTCTGACCTGTTGACCCTAAGTTTGGTGAATTTGGAGACCTTTGACCCAGACGCATTTTCGGTGCAAAGCGGGCCCACCGGTGGACCCCGTTTTGGCCCGAAACTGCCGTTTCTGCCCTTGTCTCCAAATTGGACCCAAGGACAGGCGTTTCTAGCTGATTGATATTTTCTGGATCTGATGGTGATATTTGTTGCAGCAACCGGAGTACCGCCTGCAATTCCCGCCGAAGTCAGAACTGCAAACATAGCCGGAACCACAGGCAAGTGTACCTTGCCAAACCCTGCAGCTTGCTAATTATTTTCTGGACTTAATCATGCAATAATGGACAGATAAAGCCTGCCAAATCTCCGTAATTCTTGACATAGTACTTTACTTGATTTCTTGTGAATTAAATATAAACATGTTTTAACTGCTTGACCTAGGAGACGTGTGATGTACTTAGTGTCCGATCATAGTCGGGTGCCAACTCCGTACGCGGGGTTGTGTAACGTCACATAGACATGGATAACGAGACCCGATAATTCTCGTACTTGTCCTATCAAGTACACCAGAACCCAGGACACTTGACACTATTTCATGAGACAGAGTCTTCCTGAGACATTCATGGTGATTCTGTATAGGATGCATGTTTTATGACATAGACTTTACATTCTTAGACATTGGTTCATAGCTATCAGACTTGCTGCATTAGTTATAATCGTGCGTGACATGGACATGAGGCATCGTGGACATGAGACGTGGGATTACATTGGGTGGGGAGAGACACACAGACTACAGGCTGATATTATATATAAACATAGTATATAACATAGTGTAGTTCATAGTTATTGCCGCTACCGGCTCCCCGACACAGAGCTTGTAGTGGCTTCAGCCTGAGTTCTAGTGCTGCTCTCATATTGCATATCACTTAGCTGGTTACATAGTTTACCCTGCTATTTCATTTAATTTGCTGCACTGCTTATATTTTGGCTTGTTTTATCTGTACCTTGTTATGTCCCCTGAGGACCTGGATCCGGATTATGTCCCCAGGTACATCTGAAGAGAACTACTCAGAGGTGTACGGTACTGGAGCACTCCTTGGAGCAGAACAAGGAACAGAGGACGAAGTAGTGGCCGAAGATTTCTCCTGAGCACCGGCTTCAACTACACAGTATTTTCATTTTCAGCATTTCTATTCCTGTCTATTTTTCCTTAATTGTAACAGAATAATTCTCGGATTTGTTTCCCGGGACAACCTTATTTGTTATTGCATATTTATTCCCTTGCATTATTTCTGGCAAATAATCTGTGTTAATCTGTGGATGAGAATAGATATACCTGAGACTTGTACTTAATACTGCTAGACTACAGCTTAAGCATGCCCTGATGGATCCATTAAATTGGGTTGTCCATCGGTGCGTGCTGCTGGCCATTGCGCACGTGCTCAGTTCCTCGTCATTTTGGGACTGGGACGTGACATGACATCCTGATAACAGTATCATCTCTGACACAGAATCTTGACAAAAATAATTTTCTGAACGCCTAGAAGGACGTGAACACGCTAAACTCATAAACTTTACTCTTGATGGGTGTGCAGCACCACGTGTACAACACAACAAAGATCCCATGCGTCTCTGGCCCCATGCGTCCCATACTCCATGCGTTCCATGAATCTCTGGTCCATGTGTCTCAGACTCCCATACTCCATGCGTTTCATGCATCTTTGGCCCCATGCGTCCCAAACTCCATGCATCTCAAATTTGGAATGCACATCTTTTTTCTCTAAATAGAAATTTATGCAAAGGATAACAAAAATTGAAAATTACGTAAGAATATCAAAATTTAGGAATATACAAGAAAAAAATACATAATGTCACTACTATCAGTATTAATGCATGCATTCATCTCTCTCCTATTTTATTTAAAAAAAAAGATAAAATAAATAAATAAATCAAAACAACCGAGTCACCCACCATTACTACTGACGGTCTCCTAACCATAGCATCATTAGCACTCATACATTCATAGCACCAATAACAATGGCCTTTTGTACAGGAACAGATGTATCACATGGTCGTGGGAAGAGGCGGAGTCTTGTTAGGGCATGGGAGGGCTGCAACCCCTCCCCCCTCCCCTCCCCCCCCCCCCCAAAAAAAAAATATTTGAAGAAAAAAAATTGAATCTTTTTTAGGGATCTACATCTTCAAGAAGTACTACAGCCTACATGTTGGTGTTGTGGCTCTGCCTCTCCCTCTACTTCCTCTACTCCAGCTTCCTCTTTCTCACCGCCACCTTCACTTCCAGAGCGGTCACCGAAGTCTCGACCAAGGCCGACCACCAATCGGACCTCAGGATCTACATGTACGATCTGCTGTCCAGCTACAACAGTGATTGGCTCGTCGACGGGAGGTGCCAGTCGCATCTCTTCGCGGTGGAGTTGGCGGTCCACGAGGCGCTGGTGGGGTCTCCACTCCGGATCTTGGACCAAGGGGAGACGGACATCTTCCTCGTGCCGGTCTATGTCTCCTGCAACTTCTCCACCGCCAAAGGCTTCCCCTCGATGTCCCACGTTCGTCCGCTGCTTCGCTTCGCCACGGACCGCATCTATAGACGTTCGGGATGCGGTCGTCGCACCGATGCCAAGAGACAGAGCACGTGAACATACCATCGTACATGTTATCCAATGTGTCGCTCAAATTTGCTGTCACTAAATTTAAATACTAGTTTCGCCACTGGTCGGGGGATGCCAATGGCCTCTCCAACATTCTCAGAGATGTTACAGGAATTCCTACGTGAGTTAATTTGTCAGTATTTCTCTTACATATTTGAATACATTCACTAACAGATTTAATAGTTACTTCTTCGCGCATCACTTGTTGATCATGCTTAGTTTAGTAAGAATTTCCATGGTGAAATATTTTTAAGACAAATATGGTGTAAACCCCCTGATTTTTCAAGAATTTTTAAATTTGAATTTTTCACAATTTTCTGGAAATTTTCTGTAATTAAATTCAGGGTTTTAATTATTTAATAATTTTTAATTGATAATAAAATATATTAAAATATTATATAAATAATATTTTATGGTATAAAATGAAAAACTGGACTAAGGATAATTTTTCAGAAATTTATTGGACCCCGAAAATATTTTTAAAAGCCCTAAAACAATTTTTAAAATTTTAAAATAAATAAACCCAAACGAACCGGGTTGAACCGGGTTCAAACCGGCCAGAACCGGGCTGAACCCGGTCCAACCGAACTGGACCGGTCCGACCGGCCTAGCGGGTCGGGTCGGATCCGCTCGACTGAACCCGACCCGCCCGTGCCCGAACCCGCACCCCCACGACCCAGCCCAGCTGCCCGCAACCTCCGCCCGCCACGCCACGTCGCCGCCTTGCCCGGCCCGCCGCTGCCCTATAAAACCCTCGCTCCCCTCCGGCCAGTTCACCCCCACAAACTCCTCGCCTAGCCGCTCCGCCCGGCGCCGCCACCGCCTCGCCGTGCCCAGCCCCGCGTCGCCCAGCCGCCTCCGTCCCTCCGGCGGCCTCCCCGACAGCACCCAACAACAGCAACAGCGGCCGCAGCAGCGCCCCCAGCCGCCTGCCGCACGCCGCCGCCTCCGGCCAACGCCCCCAGCGCCGCCCCAGCACCCTCCTGGCCGCCTCAGGCCGCAGCGCCGCCCCTCCACCGCCGCCTCCGGCCGACCGTCCCAAACCCTAACCCTAGTTCTCTTGTGTCGGACACGTGTCGGACACGAAAAATTTGGATTTTTCGGACCCTGTTCAGGTACGCGTATCTTCCTGCTCGTTTATCCATTTTTGATTCCGTCAGTTGCATCGCGAACCCTGCGTGACCCTCTCGGTGCCCGTGCAACCCGCTCGGTGCATCGCGTCCTGTGGCGATCGCGAACCGCGATCCAAAAACAAGAAAAATAACGCCCTGATTCATCCCGGAACTGGGTACGTCCCGCCAAACGTGACGACTTGGTCGCGTGCGATTTCAAAGATACGTGCGCGTCGTTGATACGGACGTATGGGATTTCGCAGAAGTCGATTCGGGTGTGCGTGCACACCGGAATCAACGCGTATCCACGGACACCGTCCCGTATCCGTCCTTTCTGGAACGCGTCCTAACTTTGTGTACACACGTCGGATCAAAACAAAACTTGCACCATCAGACTCGTAGCGATACGCTGGTCCTGTGACCCAAGTTTGGTTCAATTCTGAGAACGTTGACGAAATCGCGTGTCGTGGGCCCCACAAGCTTCACTCGACGGACGATTTTGTGATCGGCTTATCGGAATTCAATTCTGGAAATTTCGTTGGGTTCGTATCATCGTTCCTGACCTGTTGACACTAAGTTTGGCAAATTTGGAGACCTTTGTCCCTGACACGTTTTTTGGTGCAAATCGGACCCACATGTGGATCCCGCTTTGACCAAAAATTGCCATTTTTGTCCTTGTCTCCAAATTGGACTCAAGGACAGGCGTTTTTAGCTGATTGATATTTTTTGGATCTGATAGTGATATTTATTTCAGCAACCGGAGTACCGCCTGCCAATCCAGCTGAAGTCAGAGCCACAACTGGAGCCGGAACCACAGGCAAGTGTACCTTGCCAAATCCTGCAGCTTGCTACTTATTTTCTTGACTTATTATACATCAGTAGGCAAGTATACCTTGCCAACTTTACAGTTCTTGTTGCATATTTTCTTGCTTTATTTATATTGCTGTGCATGCTTAACCTAGGACCGAGTGACTTTACTTAGCGTCCGATTACTAGTCGGGTGCCAACCCCGTATGCGGAGTTGTGTAACGTCACATAGACATGGATACCGAGACCCGATATTTCTCGTACTTGTCTTATCAAGTACATCATAACCCAGGACACCTGACACTATTCATGAGACAGAGTCTTCCTGAGACATTCATGGTGATTCTGTATAGGATACAGGACTTGACAGAGATATTGTATTTAAAGATACTATATGACTTGTTGCATTAGCTATGATCCCGCTTGACATGGACATGAGACGTTATTGTCATGATATGCGTGGTTACATTGGGTGGGGAGAGACACACAGGCTACAGGTTGATTATATTATGCCGGCGTCGTAGTCTCCCATTGTGAGCTAGACAACCACATGATATCACTGCTACCGGCTCCCCGACACAGAGCTTGTAGTAGTTTCAGCCTGAGTTCTAGTGATGCTCTCAACTTGCATATCACTTAGCTGGTTACATAGTTTACCCTATTATTTCATTTATTTCCTGCACTGCATGATTATGGCTTGAGTTTTCTTGTACCTTGCTATGTCCCCTGAGGACCTGGATCCGGATTATGTCCCCAGGTATAGCCGAAGAGATCCATCCAGAGATACACCGTACAGGAGCACTTCCAGGAGCTGTACCAGGACCTGAGGACGAGATCGCACCAGAGGACTTCTCCTGAGCATTGGCTGTATATAGTCAGTTATTTCTGTTTCTGTTTCTATTTCCAGTTCATTTATTTCCTGTCTATTTGCTTGATGTATCAGACTTGTTCTCGGATTGTTCACCGAGACACTTTTATTGAGATTGTTAGTTTATATTATTTGCATTTATTCTGGCATTTAATCTGTCATTATCTGTTGTGGATGAGATTAGAATAACCTGGGACTTGTAACATTTGCTCTATTTACTGCTAGACTACAGCTTAAGCATGCCCTGATGGATCCATTAAATTGGGTTGTCCATCGGTGCGTGCTGCTGGCCATTGCCACGTATCCAGTCCCTCGACGTTTTGGGACTGGGACGTGACATATGGGATCAAAGAGCAGGAACGGATGTATCAAACGGCCATGATTTGAAAAGTCGTTGCAATTCTAAGATAGCATTGATGTTCTTAAAAGTGTGTTGTTCCACTTTTTTATTTCATGTTATAATACATTTGTGTTTTGTTATATATATATATATATATAAAAGAATTTTTAATCACTCTCCTTCAAGTTTTTTTTTTTTTTTTTTTTTTAAATCACTTGAAACTTTCTGTATTTCCTACACTGTTTTTAGACCGTTATACTCAATAATTACCTTTCTATGGTCTGCATTCCATTCATGATGGAGGTCTAAAAAGTAAAAAAGTATATAATTCTGCAACTAATAGGCACATCATTTTCATATGACAAGCAAAATAGAATTGTATTATACCTAGATGATTCTAGCATACTCGCAGGTCTAGCTAAATCCATACTACTTTTAATGCTATCATCAATATTAATTTTCATCCATTGTGTATGCGGAGGAGATTAGTGTCGTGAAAGATGGTTCAATTTTTTTCTTTATTACATGCGCGACTAAAAAATTAAGATCCTATGTGATCAGGGATGGAGATGGAGACTACTGTCGAGTGAGGAGCACTCTAAAAGAGCAGAGGACAGAAATATCATAAAAATGTAAACTTCGTAAAGAGAATTTAATGGATTTCTATAATATCGTCGGGGCAACTCCGTCCTCGTCGTCTTCTAGCACATATGTGGCTGAGTAAAGTACTATTTCTCAATAAAATGAGTAATGACTTTTTTTATAAAAAATACTAGGTTAGCTAATTTTATTTTAAAAAGATCAACAGATCGCTAATTATAATTAAATATCCTCAAATATTTCAGTTTTTTTTTAAACTTGATATTCAATTCTTTCATAATATACAATTTAATACCTCAACGAAAAAAAATGAAAAAAAAAAAAATCCAAATCCCAAATTCTCCGGCTGAGCCCCTCTGTCATAACTTCTCCATCTTTGAAGTCTCCTCCTTCATCCAGACTTTCCACCCACCATTTTTGACAAGTCCCACTTTTGCTATCTCAAGAAACCTTCCTCATGCTCCTTCGTCTTTGTCTTCTAGAGACTGGAGGGCGCACGATGAGACCCTCCACCAGCATCTCTCCTCTCGTTTGGGGCATCTTCTGGTCAACCAGGGGAGGAAAGGGCCAAGGAGGAGACGTTGGGAGAGATGATGGAGAGTGGTGGGCATGTGGCAAGAAATGAGATTAGGACT
Organism: Iris macrosiphon; assembly: GCA_036927795.1. Classification (NCBI taxonomy): domain Eukaryota; kingdom Viridiplantae; phylum Streptophyta; class Magnoliopsida; order Asparagales; family Iridaceae; genus Iris; species Iris macrosiphon. The sequence continues at coordinate 39,914,295 of JAYESA010000019.1, read as the reverse complement.
CAACGCGTAGATTGGGAGGTTGTGGTCAGGGGCGGAGGCTCATACAGCAGATTGGGGTCAGGGGCGAAGCTTTCCAGAACCAAACTTTTTCAGGGGTAGTGATCAGGGTCGATCCTGGTTCGACTGTTCTATTCGGAACAAAATTTAGTTGTTTTTTATTTTTATTGTGGATCGGTCCTAGAAAATTATCTGCTATCCGAACCTCTAGTAGTTTAATGTTGAACTAGTATAAGAGATTGTCCAAATCTGAAGTTTGTTCGAACTTATTCCTGTGCCGGTTCCGATGGTGATTTATTTTGTTGAATTGAATCTTATCTCTCAAATTTGGATATAGGAAGGAAGGGATCAGATCCACTGTCCACATATTATCAAAAGAACGTTTTGTTTTTTTATTTGTTAGAGTTGATTTTTATATATATGGTAATAATTTATTGAGGATATTATTATACTATTTTGTCAAAAGGAGGAGAAGATTGATATGTGGTGTAGGAACTACCGGAATCATTTTGCATTCGCATAGGCTGACGTCACTGTTGCTATGATATAACTTAAAACATCTTCAGTGTGAGATTTTCAATTGACAATATTTTAATTTTAATTAAATTTTATAGGACTTAAAAGTTACAGTAAACAATTATATATATTTAAAAAATTATTAGAAAGCTACAAAATATTTCAGATTTAAAACATCTCTTAGTTTTTTTATATTAATTGATTGACCCAAAAAAATAAACAAATAGAAAAGAAAGAAAGAAAAAAAAAAGATGACGAAAAATATACCAATTATGAAAGAAAAATAAAGATAAAAAAGATAGAGAAAAAATAAAAGATTAATTTGGAATGTATAATTGTGTATAAAAACACTTAAAAAAAATAATTTATACAATTTTTAATTATTTAAAATATGTGTTTGAAATATCATTACTGTGGATGCTCTTATTCATGTCATGTTATAAATTTAAAATTTTCCAATCTGATCAAATCGTGTACCAAATATCTATAACACTCAAGTCTATCAAATTTCTTTGAAACATAAAATTTTCTGTCCAGACAGAGAACATTTAAACATAAAATTTGAAATTTCTTGGATCATAGGATGAGTAGCCTGATTTTTCAGGTAAAGATAAAATACCTGCAACATGTATCCGGCGTATGCAGGGACATTTTAAAACGCACTAAAACATATCAAAATAGAATTCAAATTTGTTTTGTTGTGTCTGAAAAATGTCCGTGTCACATCAGGTCGAAAAACATCACACACATGAAAGTACAAAGATTGTTGGAGTGACCGGTTTAGTATTACTAAAATTAACTATGTATTTCTCCTTGGAATTAAACGAGCACGAAGAGGATTCTTCATCACAACCGTGAACTCCAGCTTCTCCGTCAGATCGACATCTTCTCCGTCCACCGCCTTCCATTGGAACTCCCTTACCAAATTGGCCACAAAGTACTCCAAGTGCAGCATGGCAAGCCCGAGCCCCGGACAGATCCTCCTCCCCACTCCGAACGGCATCATCTTGATCTCTCTGCTCCCCGTTATGTCCACCCCCTCCCCTCGACCGCCGACCAAGAACCTCTCTGGCTTGAAATCCATGGGCTCCCCCCACACCTTCTCGTCCCACCCCATCTCCGCAACTGTGAAATTGATCGACGCGTTCTTCGGGATAACATACCCTCCGACCTCGACCTCTTCGGTCACCGCATGCGGCAGCACGAAATGGCCCGGCGGGTGCCGACGTAGCCCTTCCAAGACCACAGCCTTCAGATAAGGCATGCTCTGCAGATCTTCCTCTTCGATGATCTGTGCACGCTTATCGACTACGCTATCGATCTCCTCCGCCAGCCTCTTCTGCATCTCCGGATTCTTCACCAACTCCGCCATGATCCATTGCATCGCGGTAGACGTGGTGTCCGTGCCCGCGTTGAGAAACTCCGAGCACAGTGCGACCATCTCGTCGTCGCTCAGCCCTCTCCCCCCTTCCTCCGGCAGTTTTATATCGAGAAGAGAGTCCACATACGAATACACGAATCTCTCGTCATCGTCTGTCGACTCTTGCTTGATCTCCTCCTCCTTGTGCCGTCTCCGCAATTCGAACAAGGGAGTAAACAGCTCCTTCTGCTTCCTCCTCAGCTCCACCGCAGTATTCCACCGGCTCCGGAAGACTACCTTCGTCAACCACGGAAGGACGGCGAAGACATTGAGTTTCCCGAGATAGAGAAGCAACTTCCGGTTCGCAGTCTCTATCGCTTTGATATCCTTCTCGTCGAGCTTCTCTCCGAAGCACATGAGGATGAGCAAGCCGAACATCGCAAACTGGAAACTATCGACGGCGACGACTGCACCGGAACTCTCGGACTGCTTGGTGAGGTGGCTTAGCAGGACGCCGAGGACCCAGCGTCGGCCGTGCGCGTAGAGCCTGACGCGCGACGGGTGGAGGATCTCGGACGTGAGGTTGCGCCGCAGGAGGCGCCAGAGGGGGCCGTAGGCGGCGGAGGTGATGTTGTGCTGGTTGCAGCTGAGGAAGCTGGCGGCGGGATGTGGCGGCGGGCGGGAGGAGAAGGAGGAGCCGTGCTCGACGAGGGCGGCGTGGGCGATGGCGCGTTCGGAGATGAAGATGGAGATAGTGGAGCCGATGCGGAGGGTGAGAATGGGGCCGTAGCGGGTGCGGAGGTCGCGGAGGATCGATTCGACGTTGCCAAGGGAGTTGCGGAGCCAGAGGAGGTTGCCGAGTACCGGGACGGAGGGAGGGCCCGGTGGGAGCTTAGAGTTCGGCTTGAGGAGGAGGAAGGAGATGGTTATGGAGAGTAAGAGAGTGAGGAGGATGTAGAAGAAGAAGAAGAAGAAGAAGAAGGAATCACTCATGTTTGCTTTGCTTGTTTAATTAGTTAGTTTGTTGCAGAAGAGCAGGGTGATAGTCCGGTTGGAAATGGATTGGTTTATAGGCAGCCAAAGAGAACGCTCCCACACAGCCTTGTCCTACTTCTCGTTAGGAAAAGGGAAATAACGTGTTACTGTAACTTTGGGTGCAAACAAGGGGATGCTAAGTCAAATTTGGAATGCACAATATTTCTACTTTAAACAGATATTTATGTTGAAATATCAAAGTGGTATGGCTGCGAGACCGTCGTTATACTATTGACTGTATGAGTGCATCCTCTCTCATTTTATTTTAAAATATGGATTAAAAAAAAAAATTATTGAGCCGCCATTACTAGACGGAGTTCTAACCATACCGTCATTAGCACTCATACGCTCATACTGCCAATAGTAATGACATTCTCTACAGAGACGGAAGTATCACATGACAGTGGGAGGCCAATGTTCTCCCCAACATTCTCAGAGGCGTTACAGGAATCCCTACGTGAGTTAATTTGTTAGTCTTTTTCTTACATATTTGAACACATTAACTAACAGATTTAGTAGTTCCTTCTTCTTCCTGCATCACTTGCTGATCATGCTTAGTTTAGTTAGAATTGTCCAGCGTTGAAAAATTTTCAAGACAAGTATGGGATCAAAGAACATGGACGGATGTATCACATGGTCGTGATTTGAAAAGTTGTTGAGTGCAATTCTAACATAGCTTTGATGTTCTGAAAAGTGTGTTCTTCCTCCTTTTGTTTAAGACTTTTAATATATATATATATATATATATATATATATATATATATATATATATATATATATATATTATGGGGGTGTTCCAACTCGTGCCCCCTCCCCCTTTGCTACTAGTAGGCCACAGTGTATATGTCACGCCTCAGCCCCACAGGTCCAGCCTTCCTCACTTAGACGTGATATTGCGCGAGCCTAAGTTGCGCCTACGCAAGGCCAGACAAAGAACGAACGGTAAGATAACAAGTTCGTAAGGTCGATATAGCGGAAGCATAGAACGAACACAAGTATAATTCAAAACTAGCCCTTTATTGATCTTGAATAAGTATTACAAGCGGCGCTAGGCTGAGATTACAAGTCGCTCAAGCTCTCTCTCTCTCTCTCTCTCTCTCTCTCTCTCTCAACAATAAAGACCTGCCAAGTGGCTTACAACATGGAGTGATACATAGGCGATGTTCCAACATTATGTCCTGTATATGTGCTTCAGCTCCGACGTAACACTCCAAGGCTCCAGAGCGAACTCCACACCTTAACGCGCACGAGATGACACTCCGCACCGAACGCGATTCTTCCGCACCCTGCACACAATCTAGTGGGTTATTAGTATATTGAATGCACTGGTGGGGAGGCTTCTCGTTCGCTCAACAAATCCAAACAAGTTCAATTAGTTATGTGCACTCTATCATTGTTGTCTTTCTAGTCTTTTCCTTAGCATCAGTTTCATGGCAAAGATATAAAGCCTAACTCGTGTGGCAGTGCGTCGTGCGATATAAGAGTAACACGACGATACTTACCAACTTACCATCCGTCCTTCCATGTCTAAAGATAAAACCAAGTTAAACTAAGCACGAATATATATGATAAAATCCAAGAAAAATCGCAAGGAAACACAAGTGTCACGAGCATGTTCTGACTCAGGTGGATGATGTTACTCGAATTATTCAGAAGTGTTGCAGAAGATTCTCATGTGTTCAAATATGTACAAATGTCTAATACTCATATCTGATCAGGTGTTCCAGATTACTAGGTGCGATACAATGACTCGCATGCGGATTGCCGCTAAGCGAGGATGACTTAATCTGTATGAACATGAGTCACTGGAATAACAATAAAGGATGAGTTATAGTTTTAAACCCCCTCACCCAAAATAGATATTTTGTGTGTATTTTATATTATTTTATTTATTATAGATTATTTTAAATATTGAATTACTTTAGAATATTCTATTAGTTAATTAGAAAATAAATTTTTTTAGTATATTTACTTATATAAATATTTATTTAGAATTTTTTTAGGCTATTTTAGATTTTTGGAGATTTTTTCTAGAATTTTTAGGTAATTAAAACATAGGGAACGTAAATTTCTAGGACTTTCATGATTTACTATAAGACCATACTTGCATATTATTCCTACAAAATATTTATTTTAGGTTAAAATATTTAATTATATTTTTCTGTAATTTATTTAGAATTTTAAGAAATTTATTTAGATTTTTAAAATTATTTAGGATATATTTGGATATATATAGTCTTAATATTAGATAGATGATAATTTAGTGTTAATAGATATTAATAAGATTATATATAAATTATTTGTATTATCTTTAATTCTATTTAAGATTATAAATTATTGAGATAAACTCAAACTCTATTTTAAATTAATTCAAATCCTGAACCTACTAGGAAAGCAACTTCATGCATATCCTATCCTTATTTAAATTCATCATAATCCTATCCGAATTAGCCAATCCTAGTCGTATTCAATTAAGTAGTGTCCACCATTATAAATACCTCCTTCTTCATATTTTTCTTTTCCAAATTCCTCTTTTTTTCGCCCAAAAATAGTCAAAATCCGTCATAAATTCAGCCTCATTTTCTAGTAATTATGACGACTTAAATCGACGATATCTCCTAGCTCCGGACTTCAAACGCGCTCCAGTTTTTTTTGTTATAACCATATCAAGGTTAATTTTCTGAATATATAAATTATTTTAATAATTTATGAATCTATTTTTCCAGAAAATTCTAAAAGTGTCAGTTGTCCGAAATCAGACGCGTTTTCATATTTTTGAGATTTCGGGAGATCCCGAACTCGGAATTACGAGCCGTTTGAAGTTTTGAAAATCTGACATGATAAAATTTCATAAAATTATTTTTACAGAATTTAATATGCAAGTTTATTCTACTGTAAAATTTGTGCAACATAGACGTAAATAGAAAACCACCAAAAACTATCATCTATTCGCCCTTGTGGCCATAACTCTTTACCGACTTGTAATTTTATAAAATCGTCGATTCTGGCGTTCATGTAGCACTAAAATCTATAGGATTTTATACACAAATCCAGAATTTGAGACGGTTGACTTTTTGATCAACAGATTGCCTCGATTTGCGTGTTACGGATCACAAATCCGTAAAGTTAATTTTCTTTGGACCAAAATTATGGTTTAGTAATAAAATCAGATTATAATAAGATTAAAATACTATTTTATATTATTTTATTCAGAATTAAAATAAATTAAAATGGAGGAACCTATTCACCCACTTTTGTAATCTAACTTGTTTAATTTATGTGACGGGTATATCGGATGACGCCTTGAGTTGGGACTTCATCCTTTTCAGACCAGGCAAGATACCTTGCCAAATTGTTTACAGTACTTTGCATGCTTAATATATTTTTGTATATTTATTGCATTTCTGTTTAATCATTGCATGTGTAGTTTCTTTCAGTCATTACTATATATTAGATATGTTGACACACACTTGACACTTAGTATCATAGAGGATAATCAGTAGGCGTATGGGCTTTAACCAATAATTTGCTTGTTCGCAGGTGATGGATTGTCCGAGGAAGCGATAGCCGTGCCTCATCCCCAGGACCCAAAATTCTGGTTTCGATACCTGGAGCCGTATCGAGATGTTTTGAGCTACTTTTTTATAGAGGGACATAATGTACGAAACGATGCCATTGTATTCAGAGAACCATGTGCCTTGATTTTTGCCCCATTTACCCAGATGGATTTACTGTAACGCCCTGCTCCGCGTCAGCGTTATATATCAAGGTGAGTGGGTAGAACTTCGTTCTCTGATTCTTGCACGCCTTAATAATAATCTGAGTTTTTGCTTGCAATGTTTTCATAAGAGAATGATAGAACCTGCCTTGCATATTAATGAACGAACTCACCTAGCTTGTCTTTGAAACTATGCCTGCTTAACTAGAATCCTGAATCGCTTGCTTAGAATGCATGAACATGTTCACTATCGTTTATGCTTCGAGAGAACCATACTGTGCCTGAACGTGTTCAAATGATAAGTCGGATTGCCCCGCAACAACGATTGTATTCTGATGGTTCGTCTCGTTTGTATACTAGAGTTTATTTGATAGTGTTCCATGCATTCGCACGCGGTCGAACAATGGCTTTTGGTGGAGAGCTGAACTACATGCGTCATAGCCACCATGGGTCACAGCTGCCATTAGCTTCAGAGAAATGAGTCATTGGTATGCTGTTCCACCAGCTGCCGATCCTGAGATACTCGGGGACCGCCCTGCATATAGCTAAGTCATTGTGTTGGCTTGGATAGTGACTGCCCCTAAGATTGTGCATTGTGTGTCTAGCTTTGCATCTGACCCTGGAGTCGCACGAGATACGCTGCGCACACCATGGAACATGAACGGTTTGCTTGCTTGCATATTCAATATGAAACTCTGTTTCCAAACATGTTTCCAAACAATGTAATATGACTCTGCTAGCGAACTGCATAAAACGAACCTAGGTAAAACTAGAAAGATCACTAGTAATATAATGTTTTATAACATGATTACTTAGTGTTGGTTTGAGTGAATGCATGTTTCTGTTCAGTTGATTTATCTCACCAGTACTTGTATAAAGTGCTGACCCACCAACAGTTTATTTGCTTGCAGGTACTGGATCGTCCGAGGGAGCGATAGGCGTGCCATAGTCCCGAAGACCCGTAATCCTGGTTTCGATTGATGCCCCGAGAATGCTATCGTATAAGGGGGCATAATGTATGGAACGAACGTATGCCTTTGCTAAAGGAAACCCAAGTTGCCTCGATTGTCCCGAACGCTCAGTTGGCTAAATGCATTGCATTGCAACAAGTCCCTTTCCGCTGCTTACTCGATTGATGCGATGATAGCCAACAATCAACTTAAACGATTGGCCTTGCACGGGCACAACCCCAGGCCCGTGCGGCATCACGTCCCCCGAAAGCTCGAACGGACCATTCGTATAGCTCCCTTCCTCCCTCGCACCCGCGGGACGGGCACGGTGATTCGCGTCCGGCGCGCCGAGGCACGGTGATACGTGTCCGGTTCGTTAATCCCGGCCGTACGGGGCGGGGCAGGGCGGAGCGGCGGCCCGGGCGGGTCCGGGGCGTGACAGAAGGCGTCGGCGTTATATATCAAGGTGAGTGGGCAGAACTTCGTTCTCTGATTCTTGCACGCCTTAATAATAATCTGAGTTTTTGCTTGCAATATTTTCATAAGAGAATGATAGAACCTGCCTTGCATATTAATGAACGAACTCACCTAACTTGTCTTTGAAACAATGCCTGCTTAACTAGAATCCTGAATCGCTTGCTTAGAATGCATGAACATGTTCACTATCGTCTATGCTTAGAGAGAACCATATTGTGCCTGAACGTGTTCAAGTGATAAGTCGGATTGCCCCGCAACAACGATTGTATTCTGATAGTTCATCTCGTCTGCATACTAGAGTTTATTTGATAGTGTTCCATGCATTCGCACGCGGTAGAGCGATACGTCAAGCGAGCCTCTGAAAGCCTAAGCCGGGATTCCTGTAGGGACAAGTCTGGATATCCTTTGCTTCTCATTTAAGGCAAGGCGGGTCGGGACAGCTGCACTATTGCCTTTTAAAACGGCAGTCCGTTTGAGCGGAACGGGGTGTTACATTTACAACAATGTCCCTTCGCTGCGTACTCGATCGGTTCGATGATAGCTACAAGTTTAACGATGTTGTCTTGTGCGGGCGCAACCCCAGGCTCGTACTGTATCACAACCCGATGGAAACGATTATCCCGCGTGAGCGCTGGTGCAGTGATTCACGCCTAGCGAGGACGTCCGATTCCTGCGGGATATCGAGGCATGACAGAATCACCGACAGTTTGCTTGTTCGCAGGTGCTGGATTGTCCGAGGAAGCGATAGCCGTGCCTCATCCCCAGGACCCAGAAATCTAGTTTTGATGCCTTGAGCCGTATTAAGATATTTTGAGCTACTTTTGTATAGAGGGACATAATGTATGGAACGATGCCATTGTATTCAGAGAACCTCGTGCCTTATGATTTGTCCCGTATACTCAGATGGATTATTGTTTGTAACACTGTCCCTCCACCGCGTACTCGATCATTTCGGTGATAGCCACAACTTTAACGATGTTGTCTTGTGCGGACGCAACCCCAGGTGTAAACTCTCATATCAAAATATTGATTATTTAAAAAAAAATTATTATTAGATCCTTACTATTTCTTGTTAGTTGTATCCTCTTTTGCTAGGATCACCAATTAAATATTTTCTCCTCGTTTATAGAATATTTCAATATTTCTTTCATAAAGAAAGGGCTTATATATATAATCTTTTAAAGCACATACGTAATTACTTCATATATTTTCTTGTTGAACTATTTAACCCCTCTTAGCTAATAGCCAAATTTGATATGCCCAAACCCAAGCAGACTACAATTCTGCAAGCCCAAGCCCATTTCTTCCTCTTCTCTTATATATATGACTTATGGTGCTATGAGTAACCCTAGCCGACTATTATTCATCTCCTCTTCCCCTTCCCTCTCCCTGTGCACCTTACCTGGCCAGAGCTCCGTCGTGAACCTCGTCGGAGTAGCTCTCCACCTCAGCCGACCACCCTCCTCTTTTCCCTGTTCATCTTCAACCTCACCCCCATGACAGCCTCGTCGGGATCCGCCTTCACCAACGTTGCCTTCAAAGAACGGCCATGTGAGCCCTCATCTGCGTTGATGCTTTCCATATGAGCTTGACATCCGTGAGGTTGCACCATAGTTTCGACGATGAGATGTAGGTAGGAGAGTCTGCCAACTACGCCGAAGAACCCCCTTTTCGTAACTCCGACGAACCTCACCAACGTCCACTGGATTCCTCTCGTCTCTTCCATCCATCGTATCATACTAACGATGCAACTTCACCGGATCTCCCCACGTCCAGCTACATATCATCGAAGGAGCGCCTTCCTGGCATGCGTCGCCATGAGTTCAGCGTCGTAAGCAACCTGGCGATGTCCGTAGCTACCTCTCTTTGTCCGAACCGACCCTTCCATCCGCACTTAACGTGCTGACCTCCGCTCCCCATCGTCATGGAATCCCCTATCGCTCATCAACAGTATCATCGAGCTTCCACATGGTCGACGCCACCCACCGTTCTTTATCGTTGTTAACACCATTTCACCAGTCGGCTACAACCACTATTCACCTCCAACCGCCCCGGCTCCGTCCGTCGGGTGCAAGCACGCCGGCTGAACCCATGACCAACTGTACCTCTTCGAGCCGCCTTTATGCGCCATCAACTGGTGCTCGAATTATTGCGCCGGGTCTGCTCCGCCCGGGCGACGCCGACGTCGCACGATTCCCATGCAGCGACGCCCTCCTCAACGGGAGCATCAGTCCAGCGTGATCGCTGGACCCGTCACCTCGAAAGATGAGTTCTTCCCTGGTGCCTCAGCTTCGCTGGACCGACTCTGCCAGAACCCCATCGATCCCTCGTTCCAGTTCACCTTCCTTCCGTCGACCTCCCCAGCTTGTTCCAAGAAGCCGAAGTAGATAGCGGAGGCTCCTCTAATGGATGAAGGAGACACAGTGCCATGCATGGTCCATTTCATACACGTGTGGTATCCAAAGGAAAGATGAATAAAGAAGTTCATAAGAAAACAAATGGGGTGGGACCCATTGGAAGAATACATGCTGCTATCCATTCCGAAAGCAAACTCCCTTAGTAAGTTTTATATGAGTCCCCATGAAATTTACTATTTGCATATTTAACCCAACTAGATGAATAATCATAAACTTAATATTTTTTTTGTTATATACTCAATTAGAAAGACTTACAGACTTAAGTTTAACTAATAATTAAATGAGTATAAATCTAAGCTTTATTAAGATGGAACTTAACTTAGAAACTTTGATAAATAAAACTTATAAGGTTTTAATCGTCCCCTTGGAATGATGCTAGATTTTGGACTTAGACTTTGTATTTCCGGAATAAGTGGATTTGGGACACGAATTCCGGACATTGGATTTGCTCTGCGCAACTTCTGGAGCAGGTTATTGGTACATCGCAGATTTCTTGCCAGGCAAGTATACCTTGCCATTGTACTGTTATTTATATTCCATATGTTGCATGCATCTTTATTTTCTGTCTTTAGTTCATATATTTTAACTGTATATAAATGTGCGCGACGGTATTATCGCCATATGTTTTTAATTATGTATTTGCATTGACCCTGTTTATGAGACTACCCCATTATCATGTAGCATCTTTAGGTTCATCGGCCGTGGCACAGTGGTTACACGAGTTGTGAGTCTCATATAGATCATGGACTGGCGTGCAGGGTTGGCCTCCTGTACGTGTGAGCCATGCGTTAGGAATAACTGCTATTAGAAACTTTGCATGCTAGTAGACTTAGCAGTTATTAGAGGTCTAGGGACATAGCCTATTGTAGTACGGTAGTCCCATCCTTGTCCTTGTTTGGTTGCAGGATTGGACTAGGGTACTAAGAATAGACTATGAACCAAATTGTGTCATGGATGTGACATGCTTAGAGCATGGGGTGAGGAGAACAACAAGTACCGTATTTGAGCTCCTTTACACTTTTTCTTCTGTAACCCGGAAGCTCCGCTGGAGATACGGGCGGTGATGACCCCTTTACTACTTGGTGGGCCTCTGCCGTTCAAAAGACGACATGCCTTTGAGGCCCCTGGTTCTCCGAGAGAGTCATGCCAATCCAAGTTCTCAGCCAGATAGCTCACTTGTTAGAAAGTTGTTCTTAAACTGCATTCACTTTAGACGGTTAGGCGACCCGTTGGCTATTTATTTCAGTACTTTATTGGCATGTGTTTAAGTATCTTGTTATGTCCCTCTGAGGACCTGGTCCGCTGCCAGGTGTACCTGTTCTTGAGTATTTGCAGGAGCGCAGATTTGGATGGTTATGGATGCTCGTGGATGTCTTCTCTTCAAGCCGTGATTGAAAGCTGGTACTTATATTGTTTGATTGAGTTGTACTTATAATGTATTTACTTTTTCCATTTGAGTTGGTAGTGGATTTGTTTCCATCCAACTATCATTCTTAGATACTTCTTATTGAGATCTAGTTTCATAGATACTATTTATTTATTCCTATATGATTTTGGTGGATGAGATTTAGATTTTACCCTGTGACTTGTATTACAGTTATACCACTTATGGATTTGATATTCATATTACAGCGTACGTGTGGATTTGGTTTCCATATATTGGAGTTGCCATATCCATGCGGCTGGCATGCTTACGTGTCCTAGTCCTACGTATTTTTGGGACTGGGGCGTGACACCAGGATCATACGACATTACGTCCCGATAGAAATGATCATCCCACGGGAGCGCGGGCACAGTGATTCGCGCCCGACGGGGGGCGGCCGATTCCTGCGGGAGATCTGGGTATGACATGTACCTTATTGCTTACATTGTCTATTTTTTTACTATTTGATATTGCATCAGTTTATTATTTTCTCACTGTATATAGCATCCTATATTTATTGTTTTATAGTCCTCGTCAATTAATTGGACTGCTATTGGATTATACTTCGTTCCAATCCTGACTGGATATATTTTTAAGATGACGACTTAGAGGACTGGTGTCCGACATGTGATGGACCACAGGGAGAGTAGCCGCAGTCTTGGACCTTGTAGCTCAGGTGTGATTGTCGGAAGGTCTAATCAGAATCACTAGCTATTTTAGTTAGTTCCTTTTAGCAGATTTTGGTACCGTATTTATTTTTGGCATATATTGAGACTTGGATTGTATTTTTTAAAGTTGGATCATATTATTGTTTAGATTTCGTGGTTGTGTTTGGATTATTATTTCGATATCTTATCATGCTTTAGTTCTGTGATTGAGTATTTAATATTATATTGTAATATCTGTGTCTCCTTATGGAGTTGGATATTTGTGTGAGGTTATTTAGATAGTATTGTGACCTAGACAGCATTCTACCGTCGATCTACGTCATACGCTGGACGTACCCGCGTACTCGTGCCCCAATTTCGGGTGCGGGTCGTGACAAAATGTGCCAGCTCGAATTGATATCCCCGTAGGAAAAAATAACATAGTGGCTAATGAATCTACTGTACGCTAGAAGTGTGGTAGACCTATAGGTTCGAAGGACTTTGTCCCTCGAAAGAGAAAATATCCAAGTAACGCTCTTAAGGAGGTTACACATAACGATCAAGAAGAGATTATGAATGATAGATCCATACTCTCTGAAAACCCAGAAGCTGTTATTGTCTTAGAAAAGACACAAGCCCAAGAGGAGGCTCAGGTACCTGAAAGCAAAGAGATCTCTATGTTTTATACATATATATGAGAGGTATGAAATCGCAAAGATATAGCAATAAATGAGATTTTCTTATTCTCAGTAGCTACTGAAATATCTAAGGGCGTTGATGATACTGAACCACGTAACATCGATGAATGTCGACAAAGAAAAGATTGGCCAAAATTGAAGGATGATATTCAAGCAGAATTGGATTCCCTTAATAAACGTGGAGTATTCGGACCTATAGTACAAATACCAAAAGACGTCAGGCCGGTAGGTTATAAGTGGGTGTTTGTAAGAAAGCAAAATAAAAAGAATAAAATTGTTCGATTTAAGGCATGATTAGTGGCATATAGGTTTTCTCAAAGACCCGGGATTGGTTACGAAGAGACGTATTCTCCCGTAATGGATGCAACAACGTTCCGTTATTTGATAAGTCTGACAGTTGAGAAAAAGCTGGACATGAGACTTATGGACGTTGTAACAACCTATCTAAATGGTGATTTAGATAGAGATATCTATATGAAAATTCCAGATGGATTTAACATACCCAGCTCAAAATCTAAGAACATGCATTCCATAAAGCTAAGACGTTCATTGTACGGTTTGAAACAATCCGGAAGGATATGGTACAACCGTCTTAGTAAATATATAAAAATGGAGGGATATGAGAATAATCATATATGCACATGTGTCTTCAAAAAGAAATCTAAGGAGGTTTTCGCTATAGTTGCAGTATATGTCGATGACATAAACTTGATTGGGACAAGATAAGAAATCAATGAGACTGCAGACTATCTGAAAAAGGAGTTCAAGATGAAAGATCTCGGAGATACGAAATATTATCTCGGATTACAAATTGAGCAAATTGAGCATTGCACTAATAAAATTTTAGTGCATCCATCCAAATACACAACAAATATATTGAAACAGTTCAATATGGATAAAGCTCATCCCCTTAGCACTCTAATGGTTGTTTGATCTTTAGATATCAATAAAGATCCATATTGTCTTAAGGACAACAATGAAATGATACTAGGACCCGAAGTACCACACCTTAGTGTCATTGGAGAATTAATGTAAATGTATAAGGCCAGACATATCATTCTCTGTCAATATGTTGGCTAGATATAGCTCGGCGCCAACTCGCAAACATTGATATGACATTAAACATGTGTTGAGATATCTTTGTGGAATTACTGACATTGAATTATTTTATACTTGTGGTTTATCTGATATCACAAATCTAGTTGGCTTTGCCAATTCAGATTATTTATCCGATCCCCATAAAGCTCGTTCACAAACTGGATATGTGATTCTTAATAGCAATGCAGCTATTTTTTGGCGTTCAACAAAACAGACAATGGTTGCTACCTCCTCAAATCACTTAGAAATATTGGCTCTCCATGAAGCAAGTAGAGAATGTATTTGGCTGAGATCGTTGATTCAACACATTCGTAGCTCCTGTGACATTTTTCCTACTACAGATACTCCAACTGTTATTCATGAGGATAATGCAGCAAATATTGCATAAATTCAAGGTGAATTCATTAAAGGAGACATGACCAAGCACATCTCACCAAAGATTTTCTATACTCCTAAGCTTCAGAAAAACTTTGATATTGACGTCCAACAAGTACGCTCTAGTGATAATCTTGCAGACTTATTCACCAAATCGTTGCCAAAGTCAACTTTTCAGAAACTAGTTCATGAAATTGGAATGCGACGTCTTCATAAGCTGACTGTTCAGATCAACATCATCAGGGAGAGTGATTGTTTGCAGAAAAATATACATTTTGTATGGAAGATATATTTTGTATGGAAGATACATTTTGTATGGAAGATATATTTTGTATGGAAGATACATTTTGTATGGACTATAACGTGTTGTACCCTTTTTCCTACATTTTGTATGGACTATAACGTGTTGTACCTTTTTTTCTTAGTCATGGATTTTTTTCCATTGGATTTTTCTGACAAGTTTTTAATAAGACAACATTAAGCGTGTCCAACACCTATCTAAGTCATCCTAAAGATTGTACTATTTTCTTTCGCACAGGTTTTGTTCTAATGATTTTTTCTGGTAAAGTTTTAACGAGGCAATAGGCTTAGAAATGGTGGTCAGTGGGTTACTAAAGGGTTGGATTTCCACTTTGTATTTTAGTCCCACATTGATTAGAGATTAGTATTACATCTTCATTGATTGTATAAATAAAACATTTGCCTCTCACTATAAAATTGCACACTCATATTTTCTACTTCATTCTTCAACGTTTATTCTAACAATGTATTATTAGTTTATGAGAAGATAAAGGAATGATTTCCTTTCCTTAGAGGCTCTTAATTCTCCTTGGGAGCAATCTAGCTCGAAGCGGATATTTCATCACATTAGTAAACTCATCCTTCTCCGACAGATCAACTTCCTTTCCCTCCACAGCTTTCCATTCGAACACGCTCACCAAATTTGCCACAAAGTACTCCAAATGCAGCATGGCAAGCCCGAGCCCCGGACAGATCCTCCTCCCCACTCCGAACGGCATCATCTTGATCTCTCTACTCCCCATTATGTCCACCCCCTCTCCGTGACCGCCGACCAAGAACCTCTCGGGCTTGAACTCCATCGGCTCCTCCCACACCTTCTCGTCCCATCCCATCTCTGCAACCATGAAATTGATCGACGCGTTCTTCGGTATGACGTACCCTTCGATCTCCACTTCCTCCGTCACGGCGTGCGGCAGCACGAAATGCGCCGGTGGGTGCCTTCGCAGCCCTTCCAGCACCACCGCCTTCAGATACGGCATCCTCTGCAGATCCTCCTCCTTAACCCCCTTCCCCTCTCCGCCGGCCACGTCTTCTATCTCTTCAAACAGTTTCCTCTGCACCTCCTGATTCCTCACCAGCTCCGCCATGATCCACTGCAGCGTGGTCGACGTGGTGTCCGTGCCGGCATTGAGGAACTCGGCGCAGAGGCCTACCAACTCGTCGTCGGTGAGCATCCTCATGCCTTCGTCCGCAAGCTTGATGTCGAGGAGCGAGTCGACGTAGGAGTAGACGTATCTCTCCTCGGTCTTCTCCTGCTGCCGCCTCGTCCTCTTGTGCTCCCTCCTCGCGTCGACTAAAGGGAGGCAGAGCTCCTTCTGCCTCTGTCGCAGCTCCACCGCAGTACTCCACCGCTTCCGGAAAATGTACTTGGAGATTGGCGGGAAAAACGCGAAGACGTTGAGCTTCCTGGAGTGGATGAGGGAGGCGCGGTTGGCGGCCTCGATCTCCCCGATGGCCTTCTCGTCGAGCTTCTCTCCGTAGCACATCAAGATGAGGAGGGCGAACATGGAGAAGTGGAAGCTCTTCACCGGGACGACAATGCCGTCTTTGGAGTTTGCCAGCTGGCTATTAAGGTGTGTGACGAGGAGCTCGAGGACCCAGTCGCGGCTGCGGGCGAAGATACGGACACGAGAAGGGCTGAGGATCTCGGAGATGAGGTTGCGGCGGAGGAGGCGCCAGAGGGGGCCGTAGGCGGCGGAGTTGACGTTGTGCTGGTTGCAGGAGATGAAGCGGGTGGCGGGGAGAGGGGGAGGGCGGTCGGAGAAGACGCTGCCGCGGGAGACGAGGGCGGTGTGGGCGATACCGCGGTCGGCGACGAAGATGGAGAGGCTGGAGCCGATGCGGAGGGTGACGGTGGGGCCGTAGCGGGCGTGGAGGCCGCGGAGGAGGGGCTCGAGGTCGGAGATGGAACGGCGGAGCCAGAGAAGGTTGCCCAGGAAGGGGATCGCCGGGGGCCCGGGAGGGAGCCTCTTGTTGTTCTTGTTCCGGCGGGATAGGAGGAGGAAGACGGTGAAGGAGGAGAGGAGGATGGTGACGATGGTGAGAGAGAAGGATTCCATTTTTGTTTTTGTTTTTGTTTCTAGGAGGAGGAAGGGAGAAGGTGTTGATGGTGAGCTTAATTATATATAGATGATGCACGTTGGACATGGGGGGATAACAATAACTCTACCAGAATTAGTTTGGACGTAGAGAGATCGAGTGGAAGCCAGCCGCTTGCGCGTTTGAATCCCAGCATAAATGAATTGGCTTTATTTAGTAAGTGGAGGGAATAGGGGTTTTTATTTTGTTGGTACAACGTATTGAGGACAAGTACACGCACATAATTTTCCTGTTGGTGTAAAACACATCCCGAGCATTCTAAATTCTAGATTTAAAATATAGGAACTCATTTTTGTATAATAGTAAGTTTTATTTTTAGTTTTAATTTTTAAATTTTGGATCTCATTTCACCCATGGTAACTATAGGTTAAGCCTTCAAATTTATATATTTTATATTGCAGTAACCTATTTTGTAGAATAGTAAATTCCAATTTAGAGCCAACTTTCTATATTTTAGATTTTATATTATTTTTTCTCATATTAATTTTTGACCACACAAATTTTAGGACCGGAGTTCATTTTATTATTTTCTACTATTCTCATACAAATCCAACCCATTTTACATTTACCTTTTTTCAAATTTTGGGCCCCAAATTGCGTTGGAGAGTCTCAACTACTAATGATGCTATAAGGTGAGCATTAATCGCGGTTAGTATCGGAAAAAAAAATCGATTTTGAAAATACTAAAAAATATTATTCAATTTTGAATTTCGGTTCGATCCAAAACCGAAAATTGAATAATTTTTTTTTATACAATTATTAAGTATCTTCAATTTTATGCATATTTTATGATTAAAAATAAGTATATTTTTGTATATATTTTGAAAACAATCCCTACCCACGGCTGCCTACCTCTCTCCGCCCCCCGCTACTGACCCCCCTCCCTCCCGCTACCCCAGGACGCCCACAATTCCCCGCGACTGCCCCCAACGCCCCCTCCTCCCATTTCTCTGTGCGCATCAGCGGTTCTCTTCTACCTATCCACCCGGTAGGAAGTACTAAACAAATGGAGAGGTCAAGTTAGGATGAACAATTGTTCTTCCTTAATCTAACGAAAGTAGTGTAGCGTGCAGTGTGTGGTATGGCCCATCAGGTTGTGTGTGTCTGAGTCAGCTTGACGAAAGTGAAGTTGTAAAAGAAGGTGGGGGCAGTCGCTGAAGGGAAGAGTAAGAGAGGCAGGTGTAGTGCCCCGCTCCGCATTGGCACTATGTAATAAGAGAGATAATTTTGCTAGCTCGAGAAGAAGCCTTCATGAAGAGCTCCTTGTTGAAACAGAAGACGATTGATCTTGGTGAGTGAGCAGAACTGCATTTTCTGATTCTTTCACGTGTAATAAAGAATCTTGTTTTATAATTGCTTGTCGCTAAGAAGACTAATGTTCATAAGTAAAAGGCTAGAACTTGACCATGTATGCTTAATAAGAGAACTGGTATGCTTGTCAATAAAAGAACCCTGCCATGCTAAGTCAAGAAAAGAATATTGCATGCTAAGTACACTGTCACTGCTATTGAACAAACCATTGCTATGCTAATAAACAAGAGTAAAAGAATGTCTGCATGTCTCTATCGTGTTGCTAATAAACAGAATAAAAATATGCTTGAACATGTCCCTTGTCGTATGCTAAACAAGAATATAAATGCATGCTTAGTAACAAGAGATACAACTATTGCCACACTTGTTCAACTAGAGATTGCTTACATGTTTTATTCTCGCTACTTTAAAGATGGATCTGTATGTAAATGTTTGTCTTGTAAAGAAATGATAAAAGGTACTAATAGCGCACCTGGGGGACGGTGTAAAATCCATATTCCTAGAAACCGTATTTATTATTTTTTTTATTATTAATTATTAATTTAATTATAGTAATTATGTGCTAATTGGGAGAAATAGATTTTTATTATTTTTTATTTTAGGTGCTGGTGAATTTAGGAGATTTATGGGACCATTAGAAATTTTTTCGAATTTATTTCATGCAGGAGACCCCTTGAGTAGTTGCTAGCTTAATGTTATGTATTAGTGTAATTCTAGAATTTTTCTATGACTATATATATATATATATATATATATATATATATATATATAAAGAAAAAGGAAAAAAAAAGTTAGAAAGAAAAGAAAGAAAAAAAAAAACCATTACCATTACTAACTATTCAAACCACTACCAAACCACTTCTTCCTACCTACCCGCCCATGGAAATCTCACAGCAAGCCTGCTGCCCTTGTGAGCCCCCTTGCTAGTGAAGCAAGTCGCTGCCCTTTAGCAAACCCACTCACAGCGAGCCACACCACACCCGCGAACCGACCCCCCCTTTCTTCTCTTATATATATATATATATATATATATATATATCACTTATTTTAACTAAACCCTAACCCTAGATCACCATAAATTCTTTCTCTTCCCATCTAGACTTAAGGAGCGCCACCACCGCAGCCGGAGAACCCCGCCAGGCCGTCCAAATCAATCCCGACGACCGTGACCCCGCGCACCCCGGCACTGCAGATTTTTGCAGCGAGGTACCTGTGTTCCAGAGTTATTTTTTGTCGCCTCGCTGAACCAAACGCCACCCCGTCTTCACCGGTATGCTCACCCCTTAACCCTCTTTCATATTTGTGTAATAGTAGACCTCGAACAACGTGTAACCATAGACAAAAATAGCGCCAAAGTTGGCAAAAATGGACCAAATTATGGGATCGCAAAAAACTGCGGTAATCACGCATGTTCCCGAGTTTGTATCTCCCACCACAGAGATCCGAATTCGATGATTCTTTTTGGTATGCGTAGATCACTTGACCTAGTTTAATTTCTGTTAAATAACCCTAGATTATTAACTGTTGTAGACAGAATTAAATTCGTTGGAAAACTCCACGAACACACTTTTTCTAGATTTCTAAAAGTTATGAAACGGAGCGCGCCCCGCCAAAAGGGACCGCCCCACCGTGTACCAAGTATACCAAACGGTGCGTGCAGCATAATCGGACATGTGAGAGTTTGCGAAAACTGATTCAGACGCGTGTGTGCGCCAAAATCAGCCCGTATCCGCGGACAAATCTCGTGTCACAACTTTTGCGAAAGTCGCGCGTATTTTGTGCACGTTCGTCAGATTGTGATGAAACTTGCGCCACTGGACTTATGGTACATGATGGGATTAGCATATCTGTGACTAGTATTTCTTTTCTTTGACTAGTTTTGTGGATGAGATTAGCATATCTGTGACTTGTGATATTATATATACCACATATGAGTTTATATTCATTTTACAGCGCACGTGTGTATTATGGTATCCATATATTGGAGTTACCATATACATACGGGTGGCATGCTTACGTGTTCCTAGTCCTACGTATTTTGGGACTGGGGCGTGACATATTTTTGTGGTGGCCCATGCAGGTCGAGTTAGTATTTCGGTTACGTAACTGTACCGAGCGGGCCTGCACCTAGGATTAGAATTTTAGATCTCATCCACACTTGACTATAACTTACCTTCCTTCCAACATGTCCCACTTAAGTTCTTGCATCCTGCTTGATTCATGTACTCTTCTTAATCCTTCGTCCATCTCTTGCAGAGAGATGAATTTGCATAACGGGCATGCCGCCACCGTGGACAACACGTCTCCAGGGGACGACGACCAATCACCCGGAGAGACCTCAACGATACCTCTTCTTCCCGGACCGGATGGACTGACTGACAATCAAATTCTATCAACTCCTTCCACGATACCTGATGGGACCCTTCCAGCTTTATTAGCACCGCAGGATGGCCAGGCACAGCTGTTCCAATTCTTCCAGATGATAATGCAGGAACAGAGGCAGCAAGCAGCAGAGCAGAGGGTAAAATTTCTGGCGGCACTTGAGAGAATGACTGCACTAGCCCCTGCACCAACCCAGGAACTAGTTTCGGTACCACAAGCTCGAGTTGGTTCAGTCAAGAACTTTGTGCAGATGGACCCTAAGCCGTATAAGGGCAATGAGAGTCCAGAGGAGACCACGAACTGGATTGCCAATACCAAGAAGTTGTTAGAGGTATCACAATTACCTTCTGACCTATGGATGATAGGCGTAAGGACTCAGTTAGAGGGCAACGTGCATCACTGGTGGGAATCAATGGAGTGCCGGTTGGGTACGCGTCAGACTTGGGAACAATTTTTGGAGTGCTTTGAGAGAAAGTACTTCCCGGATACTGTAAGGGACGCGTTGTACGATCAGTTCCTCCATCTAGAGCAAGGGGACAAGACGGTTGATGATTATGATGCAGAGTTTAGTCGTCTCAGTAAGTATGGCACTGTCCTAATACCTAATGACTTAGAGAAGGCTAAGAGGTTTTACCGCGGGCTGACTCAGGAGCTCCAGCACTACACTAGCTCCCAGTCCCGGATCTCTTATGCCTAGATATTGACAGAAGCCAAGATCCAGGAGGCCATCAGCAGGAAAAACAGAATTCAACGGAGAAGTCACCAAGGACTAGTAAGGATACAGCAAGGAGGACCCATTCGACACCCTTTGACACGCCAGCAACCAGATAGTGTCGCATCATATCCAACCAAGGGACACCGTACTTGTAACTTTTATGGTTTACCAGGTCATATTCATAGAGATTGTCGTCGACGATTGGGACTGTGCATGGTATGTGGATCAAGTCACCATCAAGCCCGAGAATGTCCTCAGCAGAACCAGAGGTCTATGGCATTTGAATCAGGAAAACCGTATACACCCTCAAGTATAGGAGACCAAAGGGACCCACCACTGCTTCTACAATCTGCACAAAGGGAGGGGACTAGACCCCAGTTGAACAACCAAGGACAAGGCCAAGCACTCATTATGACAAGTATGGGAGAGCAGACACAGGAAGCCATAGATACAGGTACGACCTTTTAGTTATAATTGTCTTTGCATACTCATAACACCATTGTGACACAAGATCTTAGATGTACAAATAGATGTAGAATTATATATATGGCAGTTTAGCAGTTATGAGGATGTATGTATATTTTACCCAGGTGGCATATACGCGATGCTAATGGATGACGTGAGTAGCAGTAGTAGTATTCTTCCCCTATCCTTATCTCGCCCTCTTGGGTGACTCATCTCCTCCTTTTATATTCATTTCTTATCTTGTGCTTAACTCTTCCTATCATAGTTGTATCTTTCGTGCCATTATGAATTGTTTGATTCATATCAACCTCACCCCTATTTTGTTAGTTAAAATATAAATATATTAGTAATGCTTGATAACTAAGGATGAGTTCTTAATATGTATATGCAGTATATCAATATCTGTATTCTTTATTAGTTTAACCCTTAAGTAGCACCATATAGCCTAATAGAAATTTGTTAGATCATTGGAAATAGATCATACCCCTAATAGTTAGTAAAGACCTTAAGTGTTTCCCTAAAAACTTAGACTATGCCTAGGAAAGAGTTGAAGGTACTTGTTACGAACTGATGACTATGACAAATCGCTAGCGAGGTAGCGACAGTTGCAGCCAGACAATTTTGGTAGAGTAGTCGAATTACTTTCAGCCATACTGGCCAGGTGGCGTGGCAGTATTAGACTATGATACTTGACGGTTACGGGAAAAAATCATAGTTATGAGATTCTAGACAGGTATCCTATGATTCTCGACCCAATAAATGTATTTGCCTTACAAACCTAGACAATAGCTTCAAAGAATGTGACTACTAGTAGAATTCTTGTAAGTTGGATAGTGTAGACGAGTTAGAGGATGATAGAATAGTGTATGGACAATAGATGAGGAAGTGTTAGAATGGCAGACCATGAGTTTTAGGAGTCCTACTAGATACCAATGTAGTGTAATAGCTATAACTATCATTATGAATATGGGTTAGTGTCAATTTCGAGGACGAAATTTTTGTAAGTTGGGTAGAATATAAAACCCCTATTCCTAGAAACCGTATTTATTATTTTTATTATTAATTTAATTATAGTAATTATGTGCTAATTGGGAGAAATAGATTTTTATTAATTTTTATTTTAGGTGCTGGTGAATTTAGGAGATTTATGGGACCATTAAGATTTTTTCCGAATTTATTTCATGCAGGAGACCCCTTGAGTAGTTGCTAGCTTAATATTATGTATTAGTATAATTCTAAAATTTTTCTATGAGTATATACATATATATAAATATATATATATATATATATATATATATATATATAAAGAAAAAAAAAGTTAGAAAGAAAAGATTAGAAAAGAAAAGAAATAGAAAAAAAAACCATTACCATTACTAACTATTCAAACCACTACCAAACCACTTCTTCCTACCAACCCGCCCATAGAAATCTCACAGCAAGCCTGCTGCCCTTGTGAGCCCCCTTGCTAGTGAAGCAAGCCGCTGCCCTTTAGCAAACCCACTCACAGCGAGCCACACCACACCCGCGAACCGACCCCCCCTCTTTTCTCTCTTATATTCATATATATATATATATATATATATATATATCACTTATATATATATCACTTCTTTTAACTAAACCCTAACCCTAGATCACCCTAAACTCTTTCTCTTCCCATCTAGACTTAAGGAGCGCCGCCACCGCAGCCGAAGAACCCTGCCAGGCCGTCCAAATCAATCCCGACAACCGCGACCCCGTGCACCCCGCGCACTGCAGATTTCTGCAGCGAGGTACCTGTGTTCCAGAGTAGTTTCCCGTTGCCTTGCTCGACCAAACGTCACCCCATCTTCACCGGTATGCTCAACCCTTAACCCTCTTCCATATTTGTATGATAGTAGACCTCGAACAACGCGTAACCATAGGCAAAAATAATGTCAAAGTTGGCAGAAATAGACCAAATTCTGGGATCGCAGAAAACTGCGATAATCACCCATGTTCCCGAGTTCGTATCTCCCACCGCAGAGATCCAAATTCGATAATTCTTTTTGGTATGCGTAGACCACTTGACCTAGTTTAATTTTTGTTAAATAATTCTAGATTATTAACTACTGTAGACAGAATTAAATTCGTTGGAAAACCCCGCGAATACACTTTTTTTAGATTTCTAAAAATTATGAATTAGGGTGCGCCACACCAAACGGGACCGCCTCACCGTGTACCAAGTATACCAAACGGTGCAAAAAGCGTAACCGGACATGTGAGAGTTCGCAGAAACTGATTCGAACGCGTGTGTGCGCCGAAATCAGCCCGTATCCGCGAACAAATCCCGTGTCCAACTTTTGCGAAAGTCGCACGTATTTTGTGCACATTCATCAAATTATTACGAAACTTGCGCCACTGGACTCGTGGTAACACGCTGGTCCTGTGACCCAATTTTCACACAATTCTGAGACAGTTGACCAAGTCGCCAATTGGCGGGCCCTACGGTTTACTTTTTGGGCAAAATTGTGTTCGGTCCATCAAAATTCATATTTGGATATACCGTTGGATTCGTATTGACATCTAGAGTTGTTTGACCTATAATTTGTCTCATTTAGAGACTGTTACCCTTGGCACGCTTTTCGGTACAAAGTGGGTCACACGTGGACCCCACTTTTACCCAAAATTACCGTTTTGTCCCTGTGTCCAAATTGGACGAAAGAAAAGTACTTTCTAGCTATTTTGTTTATTCTGGGAATGTTGGTGATGTTTATTTCAGCATCCGGAGACGTTCATTCTGAGACCATAGCTTCTGACTCTTGGTGTTGACATCGGAATATTATATTTTGCAGCTTTCTTGCCAGACAAGATATCTTGTCAAATTGCTTACAGTATTTTACATGCTTAGTATATTTCTGTATATTTATTGTATTTCTGTATAGTTCTTGCATTTGTAGTTTTTCTTCAGTCATTACTATGTATTAGATATGTTGACACACACATGGCACGTAGTATCATGAGAGGACAATCATTAGGCGTATCAGCTTTTAACCACTCTGGTAAACCGTAATATATAGTTTGCACTACGGGCGTGTGTCACGCTGGTCGCTACCCCCGAGGTATGTCAATTTCTGTAGAGTCGCACTGGTCGCTACCCCCGAGGTATGACGATTTCTGATGTCCACTGGCGGGTGTGTGAGTTGTGAGGCTTAGATCGAGTAGCCTACCCTTGCCAGCCTACCCTTACCCATACGTCGAAAAGTTGTCCTTATTTGCATTCATATAGATTGTCTTGTACAACGTACTTATATATTTTCAAACATTATGCATGTTCACTGTATTCAATTGGCTTGCTTCTATGTATCTTGTTATGTCCCTCTGAGGACATGGTCCCTTGCCAGGTATAGACGACCAGGAGTATCCGCAGGAGTATGGGCCTGGACCTGATGCATTATTTTCTGCCGAGGAGGTCTTACCTTCTGAGCATCATTGATTAGCTAGCGATGGATCTTTTTAGCTGATACACTGCTGACATTATTTTATATTGGAGATTTTATACTCCTCTTTCATTTTAGTTTTGGATATAGTCTTTGGTAGTGGATTTGTCTCCACCCGACTATTATTTTGGATATTTCAGACTCCTTATTCTAGTTTAGTATTTCTTTTCTATGACTAGTTGTGTGGATGAGATTAGCATATTTGTGACTTGTGATATTATATATACCACATGTGAGTTTATATTCATTTTACAGCGCACGTGTGTATTATGGTATCCATATATTGGAGTTGCCATATACATACGGCTGGCATACTTACGTGTTCCTACTCCTACGTATTTTGGGACTGGGGCATGACAGACGGTCCCTTGAGGTTGTAGTGGGGTGTGCTATTAGATAAGAGAATGCACTAATAGAGCACCCTGAGGTACGATCGCTTATGATGTAGTACGGTATAGCTATTAGATAGGACAAGGAAAGATGGAATGTGTGCTTGTGTTCCGAACTGTGGTTATGATATATTTTATCTGATAGGAGTTCATGTCTTGCATCAGCCTCAGACAACTTGTGCACAAGGTAATAGTCTCTCGAACGGTTCCTGAGACACTGAAATCTGTCGGTCCAGAAGAGATTGTGATAGCACCCTGAGGGACGGTCCCTTAAGGATGTAGTGGGGTATTGTGTCTATTAGTGCATAGTGGAACCATGAAATCACAGCTGCTAGTACTCATGTTGCATTAGGGTGAGGTGATATGGACGAGTCATAGGGCGTTCATGGGTATTAGTGCAGAGCTGAACCTTGAGTCACCGTTGCTAATTCATGAGGACGAACTCTCATGGGCCATCATGTAGTTAGGTAGCATGTGTAAACCCCCTGATTTTTTAAACTTTTAAAACTTGAAATTTTCACAATTTTCTGGAATTTTCTGAGAATTTTCTGTAATTTAAAAACAGGATTTTAATTATTCAATGATTTTTAATTGACAATAAACAGTATTAAATTATAATAAAAATAATATTTTTGGGTGTAAAATAAAAAACTGGACTTAGGACAATTTTCCTGGAATTTATCGGACCCCTGACCTATTTTTAAATGCCTGAAAAATATTTATTTAATTAAATTAATTAATTATTAATTAATTACTGATAATTATTTATTTATTATTATTATTATTTTTATAAAATAAATACCCAGTCCCGACCCATTCCCGCGGCCCGGCCCTGCCTAGTGGGCCGAGCCCAGCAGCCCAGCCTCTGCTATCGGGTCGGGCGGGTCCGCCCAACCCGGAACCCGCACCGACCCGTACCCGCTCCTCTCTCCCTCACCCCGACCCAGCCCTCGTGCCCGCATCCCTGGCCGCACCGCCCGCCGCTCCGCCCGGCCACCTCGCCCCCACGTCGCCCGCACCCCTCGGCCCGACCCCGTCTTCAGCGCCGCCATCCTCGGCCACACGCCTCCGGCCGGCCCCTATAAAAACCCTAGGCCCCCACTTCCCTCCCCCGTCCCTTGCCGTCGACCCCCACCTCCACGATCACCGTCGACGCCCTGAACCGCCGCCCTCCGGCCAGACACTCCGGCCATCTCCTCCCCCTCCGCAGCACAGTCCCCAGCCGCCTCCGTCGGCCCAGCCCAGCCCCCTCTCCTCTTCTCTCCCGCAGGCCCTCCGCCGCGTCCCTGCGCCGCCTCGCTGCGCCTCCCCGCGCCGTCAGCGCCGCGCCGCGCTGCCCCGGCCGGCCTCCCCCAGCCGCCGTCTCGCCGGAGCTCGGTTGTATCCCTAACCCTAACCCTAATTTCTATTTCCTGTGTCGGACACGGACACAGGACACAGTGTCCGTGTCGAGTCGGACACGGCAAAACCCTAATTTTTCAGCGAGGTTCAGGTACGCGTAACTTCTTGCTCGTAGCTCTGTTTCCAATTCTGCAAATTGCGTTGCGAAGCCTGTATGACCCTCTCGGTGCCCGGATAAACCGCTCGGGGCATCGCGTCCTGTGGTGATCGCACACCGCGATCCAAAAACAGGAAAAACCAGACCCTGTTTCACCCCGGAACTAAGTACGCCCCGCCAAACGGGACGACTTGGTCGCGCGCGGTCTTCACGGATACGTGCGCGTCGTCGATACGGACGTGTGGAATTTCGCGGAAGCTGATTCGGGTGTGCGTGCACACCGGAATCAATGCGTATTCGCGGACATCGTCCCGTATCTGTACTTTCTGGAATGTGCCCTAACTTTGTGTACACACGTCGGATCGAGATAAAACTTGCGCCATCGAACTCGTAGCAATACGCTGGTCCTGTGGGTCAAGTTTGGTTCGATTCTGAGAACGTTGACGAAATCGCGTGTCGTGGGCCCCACAAGCCCCGCTCGACGGGCGATTTTGTGATCGGCTCATCGGAATCCAATTCTGGAAGTTCCGTTGGGTTCGTATCATCGTTCCTAACCTGTTGACACTAAGTTTGGTGAATTTGGAGACCTTTGACCCTGACACATTTTTCGGTGCAAAGCGGGCCCACCTGTGGACCCCATTTTGACCCGAAACTGCCGTTTTTGCCCTTGTCTCCAAATTGGACTCAAGGACAGGCGTTCCTAGCTGATTGATATTTTCTGGATCTGATGGTGATATTTGTTTCAGCAACCGGAGTACCGCCTGCAAATCCAACTGAAGCCAGAGCCGAAATCAGAGCCGGAACCACAGGCAAGTGTACTTTGCCAAACCCTGCAGCTTGCTATATATTTTTCTTGGTTTAATTTTGCATCAGTGGGAACATAAAGCTTGCCAAATTGTAGTAATTCTTGTTATAGAACTTGCCTGAATTCTTGTTTAAATGCATATAAACCTGTTTAACTGCTTAACCTAGGAACCGGGCGACGTACTTAGCGTCCGATCATAGTCGGGTGCCAACCCCGTACGCGGTGTTGGGTACGTCACTTAGAGTTGGACATTCGATACCTTTACTCTTGGTACTTGTCCTATCAAGTACACCTGAACCAGGACACTTGACACTATTCATGAGACAGAATCCTCTTGAGATATTCACGATGATTCTGTATAGGATACAGGTTATGACATGGACAGTTTATTCCTAGACATTATATGACTGCTGCATTAGTTATGATCTTGTGTGTCATGGACATGAGACGTGTGATTACATTGGGTGGGGAGAGACACACAGGCTACAGGCTGTTTTCATATATATATACTATTAGTGTGAGGTCGTAGACTCTCCAGCAGAGCTAGACCCTTTACGTGTTATTACTGCTACCGGTTCCCCGACACAGAGCTTGTAGCGGTCTCAGCCTGAGTTCTAGTGATGCTCTCAACTTGCATTTATCACTTAGCTGGTTACATAGTTTACCCTGCTGTTTCATTTAATTCTGCTGCACTGCTTATATTTTGGCTTGTATTATCTGTACCTTGTTATGTCCCCTGAGGACCTGGAATGGACTATGTCCCCAGGTATAGCTGAAGAGATCCATCCAGAGATACCCCGTACCAGAGCACTTCCAGGAGCTGTACCAGGACCTGAAGACGAGCTCGCACCAGAGGACTTCTCCTGAGCATTGACCGTATGTAGTCATTTATTTCTCTTTCCAGTTCCTTTATTTCCTGTCTATTGGCATTGATGTATCAGACATATTCTCGGATTGTTTCCCGAGACATTTATTTGAGATTTGATAGTTATTACTATTTGCATTACTCTGGCATTTAATCTGTGATTATCTGTTGTGGATGAGATTAGAATAATCTGTGACCTGTATCATTGGTTCTATTTACTGTTAGACTACAGCTTAAGCATGTCCTGATGGATCCATTAAATTGGGTTATC
The DNA here is from genome assembly GCA_036927795.1 of Iris macrosiphon. Classification (NCBI taxonomy): domain Eukaryota; kingdom Viridiplantae; phylum Streptophyta; class Magnoliopsida; order Asparagales; family Iridaceae; genus Iris; species Iris macrosiphon. Next base: position 39,885,025 of record JAYESA010000019.1, on the reverse strand, counting down.
CATCGGTGCGTGCTGCTGGCCATTGTCCACGTGCTCAGTCCCTCGGCATTTTGGGACTGGGGCGTGACATGGTTTTTGTGGTGGCCCATGCAGGTCAACGACTAAATTGTTCGATTTTAACTCAGGGACCGAACAGGCCTGCAATAAAAATAGGATAAGTTTTTAGGATCTCATCCACTTGCTTGAATCGTTTTTGATATCTGTATCGTATTCGAACTAATTTGAACTTGCATCTTGTCTTGATTCCTGTGCGCCTCTTATCGTTTATTTTGGATACAGGGAAATGAACCCACAAGCCAGCAATGAGGCTCATGAAGAAATACCACAACCCGTTGTGGTTACCCAAGAAGACGATGTGATACCAGTCGGTGAAGGCCAATCATCACAAGGCAGTCAAGCAAGTCAGCCTGCCTCAACAATCCGTCAAGATGACGTACCACCCTTGACGCAGCCTACTCCACTGATGCCTTCCTTCCCACTGGGACCACCTATGAACGAACAGCAGATGTTCCGCATGTTCTACATAATGATGCAAGCCTATCAAAGGGTGCAACAAAAAGCTCAACAAAACCAACCGGAGAACTCCATCGGTAGAACTAGCCCGGAGTCACTGAGGCCAAACAGTTCAAATACAACCGCCTTCGACGAGGACGGCCTTACTGCAGCAAGACCTGTGGAGTGCACCACAAGGATCGAGTCCAGCCAAAAGCGGCCATATGCGTCAGCACCGGACCAATCACAACAAGAAAGAGCTGCAAAGCGGCCACAGATACATCCACTACCAAGAACAGCATCAGGAGCCTCATTCCTTCCTACTTGTCACTACTGTGGCAAGGTAGGCCACATCGCTAAAGAATGCCGACGCAGACTGGGGCAATGTCTATCTTGTGGATCCCAGAAGCATTCGGTAAGGGATTGCCCAGAACGTCGAGAGAAACCAGTGGTGATTCACCAACCAGCCACATCAACACCAGCAGGAACACCACAGGAAGGAACTCCAAAGAAGCCTCAGCTGCACCAGCCACCCGAAGCATCTCCGCAAGTACTGTCCACTTGTCTACATTGTCACAAACAAGGCCACATTGAGAGCGGGTGCAGACGTAAGTTGGGATTATACCTGATTTGCGGAACCAATGAACACTTGGCCAAGGATTGTCCCCAGCATCGGGAGAAGGCATTGACAGATCTTCAACCCGCCACATCAGCACCAGCTGGAGCACCGCCGGCAGGAACTGCAAGGGAGTCTCACGTACACCAGCCACCAGAAGCATCTCCATCGGCAATACCTGTCTGTCCATATTGTCGCAAGCGAGGCCACACCGAGGACGAATGCAGACGAAAGAAGAGATTATGCATAGCTTGCGGATCCAGTCAGCATTCATTCAAAGAATGCCCTGAGCGTCGAGACAGAGTACCAACAGGTAACCAGCAAGTGTTACCAGCTCCACGGTCAGCCTCTCCAGCATTGCAAGCTTCACCAATACCGAGGCCACCCTTGGTAACCCAGGCAACACTCTTCCGGCAGACTCAACAACAGCAGAAGAAACAACTGCAAGGACACGGACAAGCTCCAGCGAAGACCGTGGAGAATGCGCCGACTCGTGGAATAGCCAATGCGCGTAAGTGATTTGTAGTTATCCGTTTCTAGTCTTGTTTTAGCTCGTGCCCGTTGGTTCGTGACCTCAGCCCCAACCTAGTAAATTGTAACTTGTTAATAACAATCTGGTTTTTCATAAAAGTTATAGTTTTAACTAGATTTTCCTGGAAAGTGCAAACTTTCAATTGTTAGGGAAACGGTACTTCTCTAAGTATCTCGTGATGTATTTTCAAACGATGTTTGCGACCGCGTCATCTCTGTTGACCGGTTATTCTTTGATTGCGAGGACGCAATCCTCTTAAGGGGGGTAGATTGTAAATCCCCTGATTTTTCAAAATTTTAAAACTTGGAATTTTCACAATTTTCTGGAATTTTCTGGGAATTTTCTGTAATTTAAAAATAGGGTTTTAATTATTCAATGATTTTTAATTAATAATAAACAGTATTAAATTATAATGAAAATAATATTTTTGGGTGTAAAATGAAAAACTGGACTTAGGGCAATTTCCTGGAATTTATCGGACCCCGGACCTATTTTTAAATGCCTGAAAAGTATTTATTTAATTAAATTAATTAATTATTAATTAATTACTGATAATTATTTATTTATTATTATTATTATTATTTTTATAAAATAAATACCCAGCACCGGCCCATTCCCGCGGCCCGGCCCGGCCCAGTGGGCCGAGCCCAGGAACCCAGCCTCTGCTATCGGGTCGGGCGGGTCCGCCCAACCCGGAACCCGCACCGACCCGTACCCGCTCCTCTCTCCCTCACACCGACCCAGCCCTCGTGCCCGCGTCCGGCGCCGCACCGCCCGCCGCTCCGCCCGGCCATCTCGCCCCCACGTCGCCCGCACCCCTCGGCCCGATCCCGTCTTCAGCGCCGCCATCCTCGGCCACACGCCTCCGGCCGGCCCCTATAAAAACCCTAGGCCCCCACTTCCCTCCCACGTCCCTTGCCGTCGACCCCCACCTCCACGATCACCGTCGACACCCTAAACCGCCGTCCTTCGGCCAGACACTCCGGGCATCTCCTCCCCCTCCGCAGCACAGTCCCCAGCCGCCTCCGTCGGCCCAGCCCAGCCCCCTCTCCTCTTCTCCCCCGCAGGCCCTCCGCAGCGTCCCTGCGCCGCCTCGCTGCGCCTCCCCGCGCCGTCAGCGCCGCGCCGCGCTGCCCCGGCCGGCCTCCCCTAGCCGCCGTCTCGCCGGAGCTCGGCTGTATCCCTAACCCTAATTTCTATTTCCTGTGTCGGACACGGACACAGGACACAGTGTCCGTGTCGAGTCGGACACGGCAAAACCTCGATTTTTTAGCGGGGTTCAGGTACGCGTAACTTCTTGCTCGTAGCTCTGTTTCCAATTCCGCAAATTGCGTTGTGAAGCCTGTATGACCCTCTCGGTGCCCGGAAAAACCGCTCGGGGCATCGCGTTCTGTGGTGATCGCACACCGCGATCCAAAAACAGGAAAAACCAGACCCTGTTTCACCCCGGAACTGAGTACGTCCCGCCAAACGGGACGACTTGGTCGCGCGCGGTCTTTACAGATACGTGCGTGTCATCGATACGGACGTGTGGAATTTTGTGGAAGCTGATTCGGGTGTGCGTGCACACCGGAATCAATGCGTATCCGCGGACATCGTCCCCTATCCGTACTTTCTGGAATGTGCCCTAACTTTGTATACACACGTCGGATCGAGACGAAACTTGTGCCATCGGACTCGTAGCTATACGCTGGTCCTGTGGGTCAAGTTTGGTTCGATTCTGAGAACGTTGACGAAATTGCGTGTCGTGGGCCCCACAGGCCCCGCTCGACGGGCGATTTTGTGATCGGCTCATCGGAATCCAATTCTGGAAGTTTCGTTGGGTTCGTATCATCGTTCCTGACCTGTTGACACTAAGTTTGGTGAATTTGGAGACCTTTGACGTTGACACGTTTTTCGGTGCAAAGCGGGCCCGGCCCACCTGTGGACCCCGTTTTGACCCGAAACTGCCGTTTTTGCCCTTGTCTCCAAATTGGACTCAAGGACAGGCGTTCCTAGCTGATTGATATTTTCTGGATCTGATGGTGATGTTTGTTTCAGCAACCGGAGTACCGCCTGCAAATCCAACTGAAGACAGAGCCAAAATCAGAGCCGGAACCACAGGCAAGTGTACCTTGCCAAACCCTGCAGCTTGCTATATATTTTTTTTGGTTTAATTTTGCATCAGTGGGAACATAAAGCTTGCCAAATTGTAGTAATTCTTGTTATAGAACTTGCCTGAATTCTTGTTTAAATGCATATAAACCTGTTTAACTGCTTAACCTAGGAACCGGGCGACGTACTTAGCGTCCGATCATAGTCGGGTGCCAACCCCGTACGCGGTGTTGGGTACGTCACTTAGAGTTGGACATTCGATACCCTTACTCTTGGTACTTGTCCTATCAAGTACACCTGAACCCAGGACACTTGACACTATTCATGAGACATAATCCTCTTGAGATATTCACGATGATTCTGTATAGGATACATGTTATGACATGGACAGTTTATTCCTAGACATTATATGACTGCTGTATTAGTTATGATCTTGCGTGTCATGGACATGAGACGTATGATTACATTGGGTGGGGAGAGACACACAGGCTACATACTGTTTTCATATATATATACTATTAGTGTGAGGTCATAGACTCTCCAGCAGAGCTAGACCCTTTACGTGTTATTACTGCTACCCGGCTCCCCGACACAGAGCTTGTAGCGGTCTCAGCCTGAGTTCTAGTGATGCTCTCAACTTGCATTTATCACATAGCTGGTTACATAGTTTACCCTGCTGTTTCATTTAATTCTGCTGTACTGCTTATATTTTGGCTTGTATTATCTGTACCTTGTTATGTCCCCTGAGGACCTGGAATGGACTATGTCCCCAGGTATAGCTGAAGAGATCCATCCAGAGATACCCCGTACCAGAGCACTTCCAGGAGCTGTACCAGGATCTGAAGACGAGCTCGCACCAGAGGACTTCTCCTGAGCATTGGCCGTATGTAGTCATTTATTTTTCTTTCCAGTTCCTTTATTTCCTGTCTATTGGCATTGATGTATCAAACATATTCTCGGATTATTTCCCGAGACATTTATTTGAGATTTGATAGTTATTTCTATTTGCATTACTCTGGCATTTAATCTGTGATTATCTGTTGTGGATGAGATTAGAATAATCTGTGACCTGTATCATTGGTTCTATTTACTGTTAGACTACAGCTTAAGCATGCCCTGATGGATCCATTAAATTGGGTTGTCCTTCGGTGCGTGCTGCTGGCCATTGCCCACGTGCTCAGTCCCTCGGCATTTTGGGACTGGGGCGTGACAGCATGCTAGGTGCATCTTCTTGCAAGCCTAACCAATAGATCCTAAGTCCCTTGAGATATATATGCTAAGTCCCTTGAGATATAGATGCCTAGTCCCTTGAGATCATTGATATATGAAAATTATGGCTAACTTGTATGTCCGTTGCAAGGATAACCGTCCAACAAAGGGTAAGAATCACTGAATAAGTGATGATCATATTATTATGTCTCCTATTGCATGTTACTCCAAGAATAGTCTCTGTTATAAGAAGTTGCCTCATAAGAAATGATAGTATCATGCTCATAAAAAAGAAATGAATAAATGAATGCTGATGCTTGTCCCTAAGATAAAGAATATGGCTCAGAAACACGCTGCGCATATCAGTATAGAAATAAAATAAATATCGTGCATGACTTGTTCCTATTGCATGCTTGGAATGAATATGAAAGCTGTTTCAAAGATTGTTTTCAAAGAAATATAAACTGACTCTGTTCCTGTACAGCATGAAACGAACATAGGTAAAACTAGCAAGATCATTAATAATGTAATATTTTAATAACATGATTATTTAGTGTTGGTTTTAAAAGGTGTTTCTTCTGTTCGTTGATTTTATACTCACCAATACTTTTTCCAAATTGCTGACCCCTACAGCAGTTTTCTTGTTCGCAGGTATTGGATCGTCTGTAGAAGCAATAGCCGAGCCTCATCCCAAGGACCCGAAAATCAGGAGATGTAATGATCCAGTCCCAAAATATGTAGGACTAAAAATATGTAACATGCCAGCTACGCATTCGACCAGACTCTGGTCTGACTCGAATATGTATAAGCTGTATAATAAGGGTAACTATCTAAGAATATTGAAATATCTATGTCTCAATCCATATAAAAAATAAAATATCAAGAATCAACTACATGTGCTAAAGTCGGCCGCCCAGTAACACACAAGCTCGAATAGACTCGAGAAAGAAATATGAGTCTATAAAACTAGGCTACATCAGCAGATGAATAAATAATATGAATAAATAACCATAACTCCTCTAGAAATATTATAAGTACCTGGCACCAATGCCTGCTTGACAAAGAAATATACATCAGCAATTTCAGGCAGGCTCCACAACGGTCTATGCTGCAAAACTAGCAAGGGAACAGGTCCTCAGAGGGAGGTAACAAGGTACAAGAAACATCATGCCAAAGTAAAATAGTATAATGTCACATACTCAAAACTAATATAATCATCTAAGTGATATGCACGTGAGAGCATCACTCGTACTCAGGATGAAACTACTACAGGCTCTGTGTCGGGGAGCCCATAGCAGCAAGTATAAACTCCCTCACCCAAAATTAGACCTACTTGGCATAGATAGAGAAACTAGGGCTAGTTGATCCAATTAGAAATAGAACACGATATTTTATTTAATTCTATAATATTTATATCACCTAGTGCACTTTACCGTTGCTTCGATAATTGGAGCACTACTCTAGCCATTGCCTCCCTACAAATTTTACATCCTTATCTTAGACGTGCCCGCCTTCTATTCTGACCTTTGTGTAACTTATAATTATGCTCTCTTGTGCTATATTTTAGTCGCACAATATTCGTCGCAGACGTTATTATTTAATTCTATATAAATACGACTTTGTATCCTTGTGCGTTCCAATTGAAATTGGAGACACAATCTTGACCCGTTTCGTGCGACCCAATTTATGATAATATTCTATTCTGAGTCCTCTATGTCCATGATACTTGTGTTCCACCTAATTTTAGCCCCATGTACTTCTAATTAATTCAAGAATACCTTGTGCATTAATTTTAATTAATTTAACCCAATTTCTATCTTTGTATAACTTTCCAATTATTGGTCATTTTTATGCAAAAGTGTATTGAGGTGTCCACACCATTGGACACAATACATGAAGAAACCTATTTTTCCCTTCATATGAATTTTTTATGATTTTTGGAATGTGCAACACAACATCGCCCCCTCATTTAACCCTATACTTGTATTTTAAATAATGCAAATCCTAGCCCTCCAAACATCTCCATGTCAAGCCAAGGCCCAATCCTAAGATGTTGACCAAGCCCAATCCCCTAGGTCAACATCAAACCCTACACCTTTACATATATAAATATAATTTTTTATTTTCTTTTCTAAACCCAAAACCTAGATCTAGCCGAACCTTCTCCCTTCCCTGTTCATCTCCTTCCTCCCGCCGGAGCCCACGACTGGAGCCGGAGCCCAGCCACCCGACCTCGTTTGACCTTCCCCTCCGTCGTCTTCTTCCTTCGCCTGTGCTAGGGCGAGACCAGCAACGCATCCTCCCATCACCACCACAGCCCGCTGCTCACCACTTCCATCAACACCACCATTAACACCCTCCGTCTGGGCCAACTTCGGCCATCCATCGCCTGAGCAACGGCTGAACTCACCCCGCTGCACAACGACATGGTCGACCCCGATCTCACGAACCACCAGTCTCCACCGCCTCGACCTCTTCCCTACCGCCTACATGACCCGCAGTCTCCTCCTCTTCCCTGTCCTCCGTCGACCTCCCTCGCCGAGTGTCTCCGTCGGCCATCCCATCATCGTCACCCTCAACCTCCTGTACCACAACATCGACTCCTCCATGAACTCCTCCTCCGTCTCCCTGAGCCGTACACCATCACCACCACCATTATCACCTCGACCACCACCACTCTACACCACTATTACCACCATCACCTCCTCTCCGTTCTTCCCCTCCTCGCCACGACGCCGGAGCCCGACCTCCTCCGCCTGCACTTCCTTTCCTCAACTTTACCTCTGCCATGACCACCACTCATCGCTTGAACTTTCTCCTTCTTTCCAGTAGTAACTCCTTCCCCGCCTCCCTGAGCCGCTCATCATCACCTACATCCCTGTCCACCGCCTGAACCGCCACTCCCCACCGGACTCCGGTCATCATCACCAGTATCCTCATCATCCCTGTTATCATCATTATCACAATCATCCCTATCATCACTCTTCATTATCATCATCATCCCCATCATCACCATTTATTATCATTATCATCTCCATCATCACCATTCATTCTCATCATCTCACCGTCATCATCTCATTATTATCTCCTCATCTCACCATCATTATCTCATCATCTCACCATCATCATCTCATCTCACCATCATCATCTCATCATCTCATCATCATTATCTCATTGTCTCATCATAACCTACATTACCATCACCTTAATCCTAACTATCATTATCATCGTTGTCATCGTCATTGTCGTCAACCTTATCGTCGTCATCATCGTCCCCGTGAGCGTATCCCGAGGTTCGAACCTGTCCCTCTTCTCCTTTTTATGTGTGCTTGTGTGTATGCTATTAGGACATAAGTATTGTTTTACGACAGATAGTTGACATCAGACCCTGAGTCGATGAACCCAACTCGTATACATATACGTACGCGTATGTGTATATTGTTCAATTTGGTATATATATATGTATTGTATAATTAAGTAAATGCTAAATAATAATTATGACTATAATGTGTATGTATATTGTATGACCTTAGACATTAACTGAGTATATCCCGTAGTTGCATGAGACCATGAGTATTAATTAAGGATCCTATATTTATAGCTGACCGTGTGACCTTAAAATATTAGTAAATTGTATGCCTTGTGTACACTGACGTACTGACTTAGAACATGTTAGTTGACTGTCTGATTTTGATACAACATTTAATATAGGACACCCGCGTAATTAGACGCACAATTAACCTTGTTAGTTGAGCAGTGTCACCCCTCGCGTACCCTATGAGTCCAGTGTATTATGGTTGTGTCTGTGCTAGTGTAATGGCTGATATTGTATTATATTGTATTATATCATATGTATATAGGATATCAGATTGTTCTGTGCGACTTCTGGAGCAGGTTATTGGTACTATGCAGCTTTCTTGCCAGACAAGTATACCTTATCATTGTACTGTTATTCATATTCCATATATTGCATGCATCTTTATTTCTTTCATTTAGTTTATATATTTTAACTGCTATATAAACTGCGCGTCCAAGGAAACTTGGGTACAACGACGGTGTCATCGTGATCTATTTTTATTATGTATATGCATGGACCTTGTTTATGAGACCGCCCCCATTATCATGAAGCATCATTAGGTTTTATTGGCCGTGGCACAGTTGTTACACGAGTGTGAGTCTCATGTAGGACACGAACTTGCGTGATGGGTCTGACCTCCTGTACGTATGGGCCGTGCGTTAGGGATAACTGCTATTAGAAACTTTGCATGCTAGGAGACTTGGTAGTTATTAGAGGTATTATCGTGTCATAGATGTGACATGCTTAGAGCATGGGGTGGGGAGAACAATAAGTAAGGCGTGTGGGCTCCGTTGTACTTTTCTTGTGTAACCCGTACGCTCCACCGGAGATGCGCGGTCATGATGACCACTATATATTATATATTATTATGTGGCATCTGCCGTTCAAAAGATGACATACTTTGTAGACCCCTGAATCTCTAAGAGAATCATACCAATCCCATTTTAGCCAGATAGCCCACGCGTTGAAAAAGTTGTTCTTAAACTGCATTCACTTAGACGGTTAGGCGACCCCATTGGATGTTTATTTCAGTACTTTATTGGCATGCTTCTATGTATCTTATTATGTCCCTCTGAGGACCTGGTCCATTTCCAGATATAGACGGGCAGGAGTATCCACAGGAGTACGGACCTGGACCTGACTCTTCTTATCAGACTGAGGAGGTCTTACCTTCAGAGTATCTTTGATTCATCGCAGCTGATGGATATCTTAGCTGCTATTCTTTTAGACATTTATCTTATATTAAAGTTTGATCTCTTCTCTCTTTTAGTAGTTTTTAGTATAGTCGAATTGCAGTGGATTTGTTTCCATCCGACTATCATATTTTGAGACTTTCTATTTGATATTCAGTTATTTATTTCTTGTTTACTTATTTATTTGTGCTATGGATGAGATATAGATTGCGTGTGACTTGTTGACCGTATATTACCACTGGTGGATTTGATATTCATGTACAGCGTACGTGTGTGTATGGTTTTCATATATTGGAGTTCGTATACATATGGATGGCGTATTACGTATTCCTAGTCCTACGTATTTTGGGACTAGGACGTGACAGCAAGTAATATCACGTAGTCTAGTATATGTACCAAAGTACCTCCAGTAGTATAGTATATATATAAATAAATTACCTTTAGTATGGTGTCTCTCCCCACCCAATGTAACCTCACGTATCATGTCCACGATGTCTCATGTCCATAACATACAAGATCATGACCTCTAGCTAGTTCAACGAGTCATAATGATATCTATATAATATACAAGTCTCATATCAAGAATCTTGTAAGCCTATACAGAATCACCATGAATAACTCAAGAAAGATTCTGTCACATGAAATAGTATCAAGTATTCTACAGTATGACGTACTTGGTAAAGCAAGCACGTAAAAATACGATAGTGGAATCAACTCTCTAAATAATGTTACATGACTCCGTGTACGACGTCGACACCCGAATCTTGTTCGGACACTAAGCAATATCTTATGGTCCTAGGTTGAGCAGGCACATCAGATAATATAACACAAGCAGATAATATAGCAAGATCTCTGCAGGTTTGGCAAGGTACACTTGTTTGGGCTCTGAACTTTGTCAACTACATATGTAAAGTGGAATCTCCAAGTATGCCTCTGAATGCTGAATCAAACATCACCAATAATATCTGAATACTTGAAATAGCTAGGATTGACTACCCATAAGTCCAATTTTTGGGTCAAAATAGGATCCACATGTGGCCCACTTCGCACCGAAAAATGTACAAGAAATAAAGTTCTCCAAATTTAGACAACTTAGTGTCTATGAGTCCAGACCAATGATACGAACCCAACAGAACGTTCAAAACTTGATTCCGATGAGCCAACCACGAAATCACCCGTCAAGTAGAACCGTGGAGCCCACGAAATAGTATTTCGTCAACGTTCTCAGAATCGTACCAAAATTGGGTCATAGGACCAGCGTAACGCTGCGATCTGACAGAGCAAGTTTTGTTACGAAACGACAAGCACACACGAAGTTATGACAAGGTGTTGGAATAGACCGATACGCTATTTTTTGATGGATACGTATTGATTTCGGTGTGCACGCACATCCAAATCAAGTTTCGTAAAATCTCACACGTCCGTGTTGGCGATACGCGTCTTTCGATATAATTTTTACACGACGAAGTTGCCTCGTTTGGCGGGACGCACTCCGTATCAAAAAAATTTGGGTTTACAAAATCAAATTTTTTGTCAATTTCAACGCTGAATAATCAGCAGTATAAAATAGAATAAATTAAACTAATTAAAAAGATAAAATCTTGGTTCTTTTGTCTAAATTACTGTTCAAGTAGAATTTAAAAATATTAACTAGGTTGGAAGAAAATTAAACACTAACATGGGAGTTTGGAACAGTTTATGAACTATTTTGGAACAGGTTTTTAGCCAACTTTGAGTTAATTTTTTTCTCAAATCAGGATTCCAAAAATTATTCTACTTGAAAGCAGTCATAATGGGTTATGTCTAGAAGGTACCACAGAAGACGGTCAAAAAATGGTTACATGACGACGTAGAGATTGCACCGTAAAAAGGTAAAGTTGAACTGTTGTTGCTGTTGTAAACCTGTTGTTCGCGCGGTTTGGTCTGGTCCGTCGGCGTACTCTGCCGGCGGTAGCGGTGACTGGTTGCCGGGGGTGGTCATCTGGATGTGGGGCTCGGTTTGGGGAGTAAGGAATTAGGGTTAGGGTTTAGTTTAAGGTGTTTATATAGGAGAGGGGGGAGTTTCGGAATAGGGAAAGAGAATGGTCGCGGGGGGTTACAGGGAGAGGAATCGGAAGAGTTGGGGGGTTACTGTAGGTGGGGGTTTGGTTTTCGAGTGCGGGTATGGGTTTGGGTTTAGGGTTTATGGTTTGGTTTAATAATAATAATAATAAGAATTATTATTATTATTATTATTATTATTATTATTATTATTATTATTATTATTATTATTATATATATATATATATATATATATATATATATATATATATATATATATATATATATATATATATATATATATAGCTTTGAACCCCAAATAATTTTCAAAAAAATCTACAATACTTTAATAATTGTTGTAAACCCAAAAATATATTTTTTGTGTAATATTTGTAATTAATTAAATATACATAATTAACTATCCATGAATTTTATATTTTCTAATTATCTAAAGATAATAAAATTTTGCTTAATCTTAAATAAATAAATAATTTCAATAATAAAATTAAAAAAATTAAAAATTAAAAAAAATCAGGGGGTTTATAGGAGATTCCATGAGATGCTTTGAGAAGCTTTGAGATATTTTTGTATAAATAGATGTAATATATGGAACGATGTCAGTGTATTCTGTATAGCTCAAGAGAGATATAAGCCAATTGGCAATGTAATGACAACCTTGTAATCATTTCAAAGATATCAATAAAGAGATTATTTTCTTTTACCATTGTGTTCAATCAACTTCTGCAATAATTGTGTTGTTGCTTCCAACTATGAATATCTTATTTTGTTATTGTTCAGTCGTTACCTTATGCGAGCGCAACTCCAGGCTCGCACGATATCACGTTCCAAAGGGAACGACCGTCCTGCAAGAGCGCTGGCGTGGTGATCTCACGTCTAGTGGAGACGATCGGGACCGCGGGAGATCGGGGCATGACAGTAGGGACAATTTTGTCTTTATTTTTTTAAGGTATCAAGTTGATTCCTATAAAAATTGAGAAAATCAAGTTGAACAACTTGAATAGTTGAGGGTACCAATTTGTAATTTAGCCTATAATTTAATCACAATTTTAACTTTGGGTCTGGTTTATTAAACAATAAAAATAGTCAAACCGAATAAATCAAATCGTTGATCGGTTTGATTCGACTTCGATAATGACTAATTTTATTTCGATTTTAAATTTTAAAATTTTTAATTTAATATTATTTTATTTCAATTATAATCGTATAAATCGATTGCTCACCATTAGAAGCTTTATAGATTTTCAAACGGGGAAATTTATCATGCAATAACTAATGCTAAAACATTTGGAAACCCTTATGCAAGATGTTAAAAAAAAACTAGGTTGTATACCTACATTTTCGACCGACCCTCACCACGTACACCTTGTATGTCCTAGGGTATTACCCTATTTAAGGATACTAGACCTGCATGGGCCACCATAAAAACGTGTCACGACCCGCACCCGGAAATTCGGGCACGAGTACGTGGGTACGTCCAGCCTACGCCGCAGAGTCGGCGGTAGTACGCTGTCTAGGTCTTATCCACAGTTAACTAATCTAGCTCATTCATAATTAATGAAATAGACAAAGATAATAACAGGAAAAGAATGCTGAGATTTCAAATGAAATAAATGTGACAACAGCTCAAATATTTAATACAGAATCCAGAAATGAAATTGGGAACAAACCCGATTACTAAGATAAAAGAGCATAAATAAACAGCTACTGCTAACTACTCTGTAGAAGTAGTCTCCTGGGTGGAAACTGGCTCCTCATAAGTGTCATCTGTCCCTCATAGGGGCCATAATAGGTAGGGGCTAGGTCCTCATCATCGCCTAAAGCAACGGATCCAGTCAGGAAAGGAGCAAAGTACACAATGCACAACAAGATTAAACTAAATATTTATGACAATTAGAACAGAAACTGACTGAGTATCATATCGAGAATATGCATAAAAGAAATAACAATAATTAAGAGTTAAGACTATAAACAGGAATATGAGTAAACAGGAATAATATGAGACAGGAAATGAAACTACAACAGCCAACAAGAACTATAACAAGACAAGAAGCGATATGTGTGAACTTGTGTTTATTTTAGAATACATAGTTGGCATACAGGGGTTTATAAGGCTAATTCGGCCGTCATAGACGGCTATCAAACATGAATAATCAAGATCCGGCTGAGGTACAGTCGCGTACCAACATCTATTAAATACGGCAGGGGAAAAGGGTAAACTACATGCCTTCTAGTATTCTCCCACCCGACACGAAAACAAGACATGAACTCCAGTCTCCGATTTGTCAAAACCCGAAATTGCCGTTTTCGTCTCCAAATCCCATGTGTCAGGGTCAAAGGTCTCCAAATCCACCAAACTTAGTTTCAACAGGTCAGGAACGATGATACGAACCCAATGGAACTTCCAGAATTGGATTCCGATGAGCCGATCATGAAATCGCCCGTCGAGCGGGGCCTGTGGGGCCCACAACACGCGATTTCGTCAACGTTCTCAGAATCGAACCAAACTTGACCCACAGGACCAGCGTATCGCTACGAGTCCGATGGCGCAAGTTTCGTTTCGATCCGACGTGTGTGAAAGAAGTTAGGATAAATTGTAGAAAAGTCGGATACAGGACGATGTCCGCGGATATGCGTTGGTTCCGGTGTGCACGCACACCCGAATCAGCTTCCGCGAAATCTCACACGTCCGTATCGACGGCGCACACGTATCTGTGAAGACCGCACGACGGGGGTGAAACAGGGTATGGTTTTTCCTATTTTTGGATCGCGGTGTGCGATCACCACAGGACGCGATGCCCCGAGCGGTTTATCCGGGCACCGAGAGGGTCATACAGGCTTCGCAATGTAATTTACGGAATTGAAATCGGAGATACAGGGTGCAAGATACGAGTACCTGAACGAGGCTTGAAAAACCGAAAATTTTCGTGTCCGTGTCGTGTCCGACACGACACGAAGAATTGGGATTAGGGTTAGGGTTTCGTTCTGGACGGCGGGGGCCGACCGGAGGCACGTCGGAGAGGGCCGGGGAGGGTTCGCCGGGGCGAGGCAGAGGCGAGCGGAGCCGAGCGGTGGAGGCGGGCGGAGCCGAGCGGCGAAGGCGGCCTGCTGCAGCCGCTGCTGCTGTCTCTGGCCTTGCCGGAGAAGAAGAGGAGGCGGGAGGAGCCGGGCGGTCGTCGACGACGCTGCGGGCGGTGGGCGAGGGTCTGGAGCCAGGTGGTGCACGGTGGGGACGAGGTGGTCGGGTGGCGGAGGGAGACGACCGGGCGGGGTTAAATAGGGGGAGTGAGGGAGAGGGTGGCGCCGGGCAAGGCGGAGGGAGAGGGGGACGTGGCGGAGAAGGCGGGCCGAGGGCGCGGGGGAATGGAGACGTGGCGCGGCGGGCGCGGGCGGCGGCGCCGGACGCGGGGGCAGCGCGGGTCGTGCGGGGGTGAGGGCTGGGAGCGGGTCGCGGGTGGCGGGTCGGGTTCGGGTGGACCCGCCCGACCCGCTAGGCTGGGCTGGGTTGCTGGGCTTCGGCCCACTGGGCCGGGCCGGGCCCAAAAAACAAAATAATAGTAATAATAATAATAATAATAATAATAATAATAAAATAATTAATTAATTAAAATAGTTTTTAGGCATTTAAAAATAGGTTTGAGGCCCAATAAATTTCAGAAAATTTTTCCTAAGTCCAGTTTTCCATTTTACACCCAAAAATATTATTTCCATGATATTTTAATATTATTTATTAACAATTAAAAATCATTTAATAATTTAAAACCTTGATTTTAATTACAAAAATTCCCAGAAAATTCTAAAAAATTGTGAAAAATCCAAGTTTAATAATTTTGAAAATTCAGGGGGTTTACAATCTACCCAACTTATAAAAATTTCGTCCTCAAAATTTAAAAATAATAATGGCACGAAAAGAAGGGCCGAGAGTTAAAATATACCTCAGGATTCAAAAAGATAAGGGTAGCGTTCTCTAATCTCGTCTTCTCGCTCCCAGGTGGATTCGCCGGGAGAATGGTGCTTCCAAGCTTCGCGAACAAGGGAAATAACCTGGTTCCTTAGAACTTTCTCCGATCGGTCCAGTATCTCCACGGGTTGCTCTTGGTAAGTCAAACTTGGGCCTACTTCGAGCTCTGAGTGATCCAAAATATGGCTGGGATCTGACACGTATTTTCTCAGCTGCGACACGTGGAAAACGTTATAGACTCCATCCAGCGAGGGTGGCAATGCCAGACGGTATGCCACTTCTCCGATTCTCTCCTGTATGCCAAAAGGTTCAATAAATCTTGGGCTGAGTTTTCCACTTCTTCCGAACCTAATGGTGCCACGTGTCGGAGAAATCTTCAGGAATACCAGTTCTCCAACCTTTAATAAAGTCATAATCAAGTCTTAGTTCCATAATCATAATATTTAAATTAACTTGAATTTCATAAATTTAATTACCTCAAATTCCAAGGGCCTTCGGTGGCTATTTGCCCAATGTCGTTGCCTGTCTTGAGCCACCCGAAGTCTTTCCCTTATTTGTTTTACCTTCTCAGTTGAATCGATCACCATCTCTGGTCCCAGTAAGGCTCTTTCTCCTACGTCGTCCCATGATAGCGGGGTACGACATCTTAGTCCATACAAAGCTTCAAATGGAGTTATCTCAATACTTGCTTGGTAACTGTTATTATAAGAGAACTCCACAAGATGTAGATAGTCTTCCCACGATCCTCCAAAATCCAGAACACATGTACGGAGCATATCTTCAAGGGTCTTGATTGTACGTTCCGATTGTGCATCGGTTTGGGGATGATAAGCTGTGCTGAATTTGAGTTGAGTCCCCAAGCTGGCTTGTAAGCTCTTCCAGAAGTGAGAGGTGAATCTTGAATCCCGGTCGGAGACAATACTTACTGGAACCCCATGCAATTTAACAATATGTCTGATATATAAATCTGCCAACTTTTCTGTAGATAGTCCTACTTTGAAGGGTAGAAAATATGCAGACTTGGTCAGTCTATCCACTAACACCCAAATTGCATCCTTTCCACTAGGTGTCCTTGGAAGCCCAAAAACAAAATTCATTGTAATATGTTCCCACTTCCACTCCGGAATGGGTAGTGGTTGAAGCAATCCCCCATGTCTTTGTCTTTCAGCCTTGACTTGTTGGCACACTAAGCAACGAGATACAAACCTGGCTACTTCTCTTTTCATGCCATGCCACCAAACATGCGTCCTCAGGTCTTTGTACATTTTGTTGGCTCCTGGATGTATAGAGTATTACGATCTGTGCGCCTCTTGCATAATTTCTTCTCTTATATCTCCTTGAGGTACACATAATCTATCTCCATGCCTTAGTGATCCATCTTCATGAATTTTGAAGTCCTCCACTAATCCAGCTTGCACTTGACCTCGAATGCTTCGCAGGCCTTCGTCTTGAAACTGAGTCTCCTTGATCTTATCTATTAAGGTAGATTGAATCTGCAAGTTCATCATTTGGCCTTCTTTTCCTGGGATAATTACCTCAGTACCTAAACTTTCCAAATCCTCGAGCAAGTGTCGGTCCATAGTCAAGTACATCGCCATAGGATATCTGCTTAGAGCATCAGCAACTACATTGGCCTTCCCAGGATGATATTGAAGGGTGATATCAAAATCTTTCATTAGCTCCAGCCACCTTCTTTGCCTCATGTTCAGCTCTTTCTGAGTGAAGATATATTTTAGACTTTTATGGTCTGTAAATATTTTCACCTTTTCTCCATAAAGATAATGCTTCCATAGCTTAAGAGCAAAGATAACAGCTGCCAATTCTAAATCATGAGTTGGATAGTTCTTTTCATAAGGTCGAAGCTGTCGAGAGGCATATGCTATTACCTTCTTGTTCTGCTCCAATACACAACCTATGTCGTGACCCAATTCCGTAGAACCACTTGAGGCGTCCCCCGAATCGTGACCGCCGTGCGGGCCTGGAGTTGCGCCCGCACAAGGCTTTAATGATTTGCATAGCAAGCACATATTCAGAGTACGCAGATAAATTGAAACACAGATTTGAAACATAGAAAAGTTCTCTTTATTGATAATGAACATCTATTACAAACTCCTGAACGAGTCAGCTAATATGCCGAACGGCTTACAAAAGGGTTGACTCAAAATGAGATAGCAGTCCTGTACATTACATCCTTTTATAAACTCAAAACGATAAAGACCTCCAGGCTGGAGGACGGCTTTGCCACGGAGCTACATTTGTGTATGAAGAGTTGCAGCTTCGGACTTCAAAAGGCTACAGGGGCGCGGTGAAGATGCGCCAACAGCTGGACTGGATCGGAAAGACGACTTTGGCTCCTCGCTCGGTTCGTCTTGGTACGGAGAACCTGTTTCAACGAGGGTCAGCATATCGAAACATACTGGTGAAGGCGAGCTAGCCGAACTATACCAATCAACACGTTGTTTAGTGAAGCATGAATATTTTTGTGGGTTTCTATCTTGCCTTAGTTCATTTACAAGTAAGCAGCATATTAAATTTACTGAAAATAAACGTGCCACCGTTCGGTGGATTTTACCTGATCGTCTGAATTACCTGCACAATACTTACCATGCCTTCCCTGCCACGAAGACACAAGTTAGTATGCAACAGGTTTAAATATACACGTTGAACACACGACGCATTGCAAGCCATATTCACACGATAAACACACGAGGCGTTGCAAGCATATACACACGAGGATCACTGGCTTGATGCCATAATGGACTAGTCAAGGACAAGGATAGCATACAACAGAAAAATACGAGGAGCTCAGAAAACACGATGCGTTGCAAGTTATCCCGTCCGCACACGATTGACTATAAACACGAAGTCTGCCCGGATCGGATCGGTGCTAGTGCCCCAGCGACCGTCCGCAGAACTTATATCCTTGTGCACAAGTTGTCCATGATCGAACACACGATGTTTAGTTAAGTTATCATTTCACGCAGTTGAGGTAACACGAGTAATGCATGTTTCTTTTGCATAGCCTCTAGGAACAGTTATGCGCATACACGATATGATTCATAAATAGCACAATTTATAGAAGAAGTTATATTCTAACTACAATTTATGCATATGATGAATATTCCGAACGAACAAGCATGCAAGTAAGTAACCGTTCACGAGTTTGATTGACAAGCAGTAATAACCAAGTCTATTCTCTTTTATCTTGGTTTCTTTTATTATTACTTAGTATCGTTTGATCGGGGCGAAGGAGTGAAGCTTGGAAGCAGGGCTAGCTAATCGGGTTGGTAGCCACTCACTTAGATTTTGGAAAGAAGAAGGAAAGAGGCGTTTTACGACTCCGCTCGCAAGCCGCCTACTGCTCGTTCACCTGCACACGAACAGCTCGATTAATACTTCTTCCTCTCTTTCCAATCTCGGAATAGAAGTGCAAGTCAATGAACGAAAACAATAAAAACCATCGAAACCGTTCAAGGAAAATAAGCAAATCCCAAAACCAACTCAAAGCACGAAGGCAACAAGCGACATCGAAAACTGAGGCAATAAAAGATAGCAGCGGAGAGGTCCCTCCTGACTCTGCCGCTAAGCCGATCCTTGGGGCGCAGTCCACTGAATATGGGAATCGATTCCGAAAAAACAAATCCATAACAAGGACGAGTTCTTAATTTAATCTATCCCGATCGAACGATATCGTCTTGTATTTCTTAGCCGCGCTCTCCACATCGGGAGAACGGGGCGCTACATCCTACCCAACCAATTAGAAGTTTCGTCCCGAAACTTAGGAATAATGCTTACCGTTAGGGGTTATTACGTTGCGGGCGATGAACAGGAAGGTTCGGGCAGAAATTAATAGCATGGCCTAGATTGCCACAAGCGAGACATAACCCAAGTCTCTTACGACACTGATTGAAGGAGTACCCACGTTTGTTGCAGTATTGACATACTTGGTTGGGATTTGCCCTGTGCTGACCACCGTTGTTTCGGCGCTTTGCAGCAGTGTTTCCTCCATCGTTGCCTTGGCGTTTGTGATTGTAGGTATGCACAGCGCCGGTGGAAACGTGAGGATACTGTGGTTCTAGCGATAAGGCGTGATTCATGACTTCACGCATTATTCCATATTGATTATTGACCACGTGCGAATGGATGGCAGGGCGTAGTCCACCTTCAAACCTTCTGGCTCGACTCGCTGCATCAGGTAAATAGGCCCTAGCGAATTTGGAGAGTCGGTTGAATTCGGCGGAGTACTGCTTCACTGTCATACTGCCCTGCCTCAGTTGCATAAAATCATTTTCCATTTGACGTTGTACTGGAGGCGGTATAAACTCCTCTTCGAACGCGGCACGAAAGGTCGTCCACGAGATCGCCTCCTCTCCGTGATCAAATTGGAGAGATCGTCGATGCACGTCCCACCAATCGTGTGCGTTGAGGCGGAGCTGTAGTTGCGCACAGGAGACGCGCTTCTCTTCGGGGACCTCTAGCAGAGCGAAGTGATCTTATAGTTCTGCTAGCCAATCTAGAGCTACCACTGGGTCCTCAGTCCCGTTGAACGGGGTGTTGCAGACTTTCTTGAAATGGCCCAAGTTGAAGGCAGTCACGTCCCTCGACCTTGGGATTTGAGGCGTCTCCACTTCAAGCACGGGCTGTCCCACCGGAGTCGTTGCTGTTGCGGCAGAATGGTTGGCAGCCAAAGTCTGAACGATCTGTTGCAGGGCATCTACCTGCTTTTGTTGGACTGAGAATCGGGTCTCTAGATTACTCTCGAGCTTGGCTTGGCGAGCATCGTCTCGTTGTCGTTGCGATTCTAACATTTGCATTACCCGCTCAAGCGGGTCGACTTGAGACATGCCTCGTTGGCTCCGAGAGCTTCCCGAAGTACCCGAACTGCTTTCTTGTGTTTCGTTCAGTGGTTGCGCTACAGATTGCGCTGGATCCATTCCTTCAAAAGAAGGTAAATTATATTAGGATCATAATGTATTATGGACTTATTGCATGAACGTATCTCATTTTGGCCTAGCGAGTTCAAGAGTTCGCACAGGAATTTTGATCATTAAGGGAACTTTTCCAGCACGAAGTCTAAGAAACTTTGAATCTGTGCTCTGATACCACTATGTCATGACCCAATTCCGTAGAACCACTTGAGGCGTTCCCCGAATCGTGACCGCCGTGCGGGCTTGGAGTTGCGCCCGCACAAGGCTTTAATGATTTGCATAGCAAGCACATATTCAGAGTACGCAGATAAATTGAAACACAGATTTGAAACATAGAAAAGTTCTCTTTATTGATAATGAACATCTATTACAAACTCCTGAACGAGTCAGCTAATATGTCGAACGGCTTACAAAAGGGTTGACTCAAAATGAGATAGCAGTCCTGTACATTACATCCTTTTATAAACTCAAAACGATAAAGACCTCCAGGCTGGAGGACGGCTTTGCCATGGAGCTGCATTTGTGTATGAAGAGTTGCAGCTTCGGACTTCAAAAGGCTACAGGGGCGCGGTGAAGATGCTCCAACAGCTGGACTGGATCGGGAAGACGACTTCGGCTCCTCGCTCGGTTCGCCTTGGTACGGAGAACCTGTTTCAACGAGGGTCAGCATATCGAAACATGCTGGTGAAGGCGAGCTAGCCGAACTATACCAATCAACACGTTGTTTAGTGAAGCATGAATATTTTTGTGGGTTTCTATCTTGCCTTAGTTCATTTACAAGTAAGCAGCATATTGAATTTACTGAAAATGAACGTGCCACCGTTCGGTGGATTTTACCTGACCGTCTGAATTACCTGCACAATACTTACCATGCCTTCCCTGCCACGAAGACATAAGTTAGTATGCAACAGGTTTAAATATACACGTTGAACACACGATGCATTGCAAGCCATATTCACACGATAAACACACGAGGCATTGCAAGCATATACACACGAGAATCACTGGCTTGATGCCATAATGGACTAGTCAAGGACAAGGATAGCATGCAACGGGAAAACACGAGGAGCTCAGAAAATACGATACGTTGCAAGTTATCCCGTCCGCACACGATTGACTATAAACACGAAGTCTGCCCGGATCTGATCGGTGCCAGTGCTCCAGCGACCGTCCCCAGAACTTATATCCTTGTGCATAAGTTGTCCATGATCGAACACACGATGTTTAGTTAAGTTATCATTTTACGCAGTTGAGGCAACACGAGTAATGCATGTTTCTTTTGCATAGCCTCTAGGAACAGTTATGCGCATACACGATATGATTCATAAATAGCACAATTTATAGAAGAAGTTATATTCTAACTACAATTTATGCATATGATGAACATTCCGAACGAACAAGCATGCAAGTAAGTAACCGTTCACGAGTTTGATTGACAAGCAGTAATAACCAAGTCTATTCTCTTTTATCTTGGTTTCTTTTATTATTACTTGGTATCGTTTGATCGGGGCGAAGGAGTGAAGCTTGGAAGCAGGGCTAGCTAATCGGGTTGGTAGCCACTCACTTAGATTTTGGAAAGAAGAAGGAAAGAGGCGTTTCACGACTCTGCTCGTAAGTCGCCTACTGCTCGTTCACCTGCACACGAACATCTCGATTAATACTTCTTCCTCTCTTTCCAATCTCGGAATAGAAGTGCAAGTCAATGAACGAAAACAATAAAAACCATCAAAACCGTTCAAGGAAAACAAGCAAATCCCAAAACCAACTCAAAGCACGAAGGCAACAAGCGACATCGAAAACCGAGGCAATAAAAGATAGCAGCGGAGAGGTCCCTCCTGACTCTGCCGCTAAGCCGATCCTTGGGGCACAGTCCACTGAATATGGGAATCGATTCCGAAGAAACAAATCCATAACGAGGATGAGTTCTTAATTCAATCTATCCCGATCGAACGATACCGTCTTGTGTTTCTTAGCCGCGCTCTCCGCATCGGGAGAACGGGGCGCTACAACCTAGACCTTTTCCAGAAGCATCACTATATATAGCGAATCCTCCGGTTCCAGATGGTAAGGTTAGGATAGGGGCAGTTGTCAGCCTTTTCTTTAATTCTTCAAAAGCATACTGACATTCATCAGTCCAGATGAACTCTTCATCCTTCCTTGTTAATTTTGTCATGGGCTCAGCAATTCTAGCAAAGTCCTTCACGAACTTCCGATAGTAGCCAGCTAGTCCCATGAAGCTTCTAATTTCTGCTACAGAGTCTGGAGTGGGCCATGATTCTACTGCCGCTATCTTCTTGGGATCTACTGCTATTCCATCTCCAGTCACAATATGTCCCAAGAATTCTACTTTGTCTAGGAAGAATGTACATTTAGATAATTTTCTATAAAGTTTTTCCTTCCTCAAAGTCTCCAATGCTAGCCTCAAGTGTTTTTCATGTTCTTCGGGAGTCTTGGAATAGATCAAAATATCATCAATAAAGACCACTACAAATTTATCTAGGTATAGCTGGAAGACTCTGTTCATTAAGTTCATAAAAACTGTTGGAGCATTCGTCAACCCGAACGGCATCACTAAGAATTCGTAGTGTCCGTTCCGGGTATTGAAAGCAGTTTTAGGGATGTCTTCCTTCCTCACCCTTACTTGGTGGTAACCAGACCTCAAGTCAATCTTTGAAAATACCCGAGCTCCACTTAATTGATCAAATAAGTCATCTATCCTGGGTAGAGGATACTTATTCTTAATTGTTAAGGCATTCAAGGCCCTATAGTCAATACACATTCGGGATATTCTGTCCTTCTTGGGCACAAATAATACTGGAGCTCCCCAGAGTGAGACACTAGACCTAATGAAGCATTTGTCTTCTAACTCTTTTATCTGCTCATTTAGTTCTATTATCTCTTTCTTGTTGATTTTGTAGGAATTTTGAGATACTGGCGCTGCTCCTGGCACTAAGTCAATAGAGAATTCAACTTCTCGGTCTGGGGGTAATCCTGGAAGATCCTCAGAGAAGACATCAAGATATTCAGAGATTATAGGTAGTGGCAATTCTTCTGGTACTAGGGCTCCGCAAATTTTGTTACTACCCATTTCTCTAGAACCTCTAGCAAATTCAAATTCTGGCTTGTCAGGGGGCCTGAAGATTACACTACCTCTGTGACAGTCTATAGTGGCATGATGTTGACTCAACCAATCCATACCCAGTATAATGTCAAAATTGGGAACTGGCATTACGAGTAGCCAAGCATATAGTTCTTTTCCACATAATGTAATAGGACAATTGTTACATGCATCACTAACCGGGATAATTCATCCACCGGTAATGATCTTATAACAATTCCTAAGGGGTTCAGTGATTAAGCTATGCTTCATAAGGAAATCTACTGACATGAATGAATGTGAAGCTCCAGAATCAAATAAAGTAATGGCTGGTATTGAATTTATAAGCACGGAATCTGTGATCACGTCTGCTGTGGCTTCAGCTGTAAACCCCCTCAATTTATTCCATAGATGGTTAGAGTGGATTTGGAAATTTTTGATAGAAAATATTGAGGTTTAGAGTAGAGGATATTTACCTGGAATTTTAATCCAATTAATTTAAACCATTGGCACACCCTATCTTTGTCTATTTATTCGGAGCTCATTATCGGCCCATAAATTCCGTACAAATATTGTACACTCGACTCAACTCGCCAAATTAGGCACTGGACTTTTCTGACTGCTAAAATCAGCTTTTGTGTGCTTTAAATTAATTGCGCAACATTCCGTAAATAGAAAACCGTATTTAATTCCGTGTCGGACACCTGTGTCGTTACCCTCGATTTTGGGGTACCAACTTAACCCGTTGAGCCGGACCAACTAAAGGGTCCAAGACCGACTCCAAGCCCCCACCACTTTTGGCCTTTGCGTCATTTCCGGATTTTGACCCAGCGGGCCCCAATTAAATTAAATTCGCGGGACGCGTTATCATTATTTAAATCGGGATTACCAACTTTATAAATTCTATTTTAATATTAAATTAATTCCAATGCTCTTCAAATTTGACCCGCGCCTAACGCGCAACACCCCCTCACCATGACATTTTTTAAATATATTTTCTCCACAATTTTTGCATCATTTCATGTGTCCATACAAATTCTCGAATTTACAGGGGCTTATTTGCAATTATTGAATTATTGGCAACACCTCATTGGTTATGATTAATTGAGAGGGTCCCAATATAGGGTCCCAATCTCACCCACCTATTCCTCACATGAAGAAACCCTCTCCTCTTCATGTTAAATCTCATCCACCCATTTTGAATGGATGGATCCAAACCCTCCATCCAATTCCCAATCCCCTATAAAGCATCCCATCAACTCACCCTCGCCCTCACAAACCCCAAGGCAGGCCCTAATCCCAATGCCTAGAGAATCCCCCCTACTTTCTCTCTCCTCCTTCCTCAAAATAACCACAGCCAACATCTTTCTTCTTCTCCTTCATTTCTTCTTCTTCCCTGCACCATCTCCATTCTTCTTCTTCTCCTTCCTTTATTATTTTTCCCCGAGTGAAGCATCCGGCCGACCTCATGGCTGACCCCGCACCCCCGCTCCGGCGGAGAACCCCCCGTCCGGCCCGACTCCGGTCTGTCCTCACCCCGACCGGCTTGCAACTGTTTTTCTCCCCCGTGTGGCTGTCAACAGCAGCCGACAGTGCAGCACCCTCCCTCACCTACTGTGCCCGTCCGGTGGCTGACCTCGGCTCAGCAGCTCGAGATCGACCACTCCGGTCCACGGTGCAGATCTCCCCAGTCCGGCCAGTGTAGTTTCCCCTGACCGCGGCAGTTCAACAGCGGCCACCCGGCTCCGGTCTACACCCCCGCCGACTCCACTGATCCCTGCGACCACCCGGCCGAGACTTCTTCCCCCGTCCGGCTAACTGTGCAGACCACCCTCCCCTGCTCCGGCCTACTGTGCACCCGACAACATCTCCGCCGTGAAGTTCACCCACTCCGGCGGCTGTACTACTCCCTGTCCGGTTTCACCACCACACCAAGCTCTCGTCACCAACACCATCACCACAAGCTTCCACCATCACCATCATCACCACCACCATTCGGCACCACCCTCCACCGGCCATACCTCGGCATCGACGTCGGCGAGGTCGATTCTCCTCTCCCTCTCATTCTTTTAATTCCAGGTTTATATATATTTTATGTACATTAGCTAGGTTTGGGTTTAAAATGACTGTGATGTTGTAGTATAGTATAATTTAAGCATGTGCTAATGATAAGAGATTGGGGTTTAATATTGGTTTAGGGTTTATGTCAGAGTTGTTTAATTTTATGGGAGTTTAGAGCATGTGCTAAATGCTATGAATATTACACATGGATGGAAGAATACTAGATCAATTAATTAGGGCTTATAAGTGATTGGGTATTTACATGGGTTAAGATGATTATTAAATATTTTTGCATTAAAGGTTTAGGTTTAGTGTTTGCAAATTAATTATAAAAATAAAGGATTTCATTGAAGGTTTAGGTTTTTATTTTCAATAAATGTTCGGGATATAGTACATGGTGGGAAATGCCAAACGAATTAATGAGGATTAAATTATGAGGTGA
The DNA here is from genome assembly GCA_036927795.1 of Iris macrosiphon. Taxonomy (NCBI): domain Eukaryota; kingdom Viridiplantae; phylum Streptophyta; class Magnoliopsida; order Asparagales; family Iridaceae; genus Iris; species Iris macrosiphon. Next base: position 39,858,765 of record JAYESA010000019.1, on the reverse strand, counting down.
GTTTAAGGTTTGTTCTTTATAAGTTTATAAAACAGATTTGAATGATAGACATTGAGATTTAGGGTTTATCATAGTGATTTATGTGCATGTTAACTTGTATGGGTGAACAATGATTTTGGAAAAAAAAAATGGTGGTTGTATAAAGGAAGACCTAGTATTTAATAAGAAATTACTGTCGAGGAATGAGCATACCTGAACCACTGAACCCCGTGGTGAATATGGTAAGAATGAGGATTGGGTCTGATGATATTATACAGGCGATTGATTAGAGATAGGTATTATTCGGATCAAGGAGCAGAGATTGAAGACTGTGAATTATTAGTTAACTACTTGTATTTGAGACTGAGTTTAGGTGTAGATGCGTGTCACATCCTTGCTTGACGTAGAATAGATTATTAATTTTGGTTTGTATCTATCTCTAGGTACTGCGGGACCTGAGGACTTGGACGTGGTACCAGGGACCCCGTCATCAGCAGCCTCGCGCAGGCAAGTGTACCTTGCCATCCTGTATTTCAGTTTACAGATATTTATTGTTTCGTATGTACATTGTGCACGTATTTACATTATCGTTCGGTACTTCGCGTCCGGTTCACAACCGGGTGAAGACGTACGTCGTAGCATCCTAGGAAGATTGTCGGATGATTCGTAGTATCTCGATATACGTACCTGAGTTTATCGATACCCCAGGACACACTCATACACTGTGATCGTGCCAGATTCCTGTATCCTGATACTGACATCATGACCAGAGACTGGGACGACCTTAGGGTCGCGTCTGTTGAGTTATTTTTCCTTGTGTCGAGACTGTAGTTAGAGGTTCAGGTTCAACGCACAATCGTTGACCGCTTGGGAAGGGGAAGACAGTTACTAGACGTTTGGGCTACTCTGCACGGGCTTATATATGTATATGTAGTGATCCTGTTTCATAGTATAGTGATCCTGTTTCATAGTGTAGTGGTAACACCCGTGTGTCTCTGTGCTCGGAGCTACGGTACGACCCGTGTGTCTCTGTGTTCGGAGCTGCAGTTTTATTTTGGACAGCCCACGCGTCGAACATTGTCTTTAAACTGTGTCACACTAGTTGGTTATGATAGAGTACCCTGTCATGCACTTGTACTTTCTGTTTACTTGGCATGCTATATTTCTGTACCTTGTTACGTCCCTCTGAGGACCTGGTTCCCTGCCAGTTTTGCAGCATAGACGATTACGGAGCATTTGGAGATACTGATGGAGTGGCATATCTTGCGAGCATGGTACCAGGTACTCACATTATATCTACCGGCATTATGGTTATTTTACATTGATTATTCATCTGCTGTTTTAGCCTAGTTTTGTAGACTCATACTTCTTCTCGAGTCTATTCGAGTTAGTGTGTTATTGGACAGCCGACCTTAGCACATATAGCTCTTTCTTATTGACTGATGTACATTATGGATTGAGACATAGAGGTTTACATATATGAAAAATTCTAGATAGTGCCCTTTATATTATAGCTTATACGTATTCGAGTCAGACCAGAGTCTGGTCGAATGCGTAGCTGGCGTGTCACGTAATCTTGGTCCTACGTATTTTGGGACTGGGGCGTGACATGTTTTTGTGGTGGCCCATGCAGGTCCGATTTAAATCGTCTTGGTCACCTGACTGTGCCAAGCGAGCCTGCAAATTAGGAATAGATGTTATGGTTGTTGAATAGGATCTCAATCCATAGTCGATTTAAAAACTCTTTGTATGTGATTATCGCCCTTGGACTTCCACTTTGCATTTGTTCAATCTTCGTCAATATCGCTATCCTTGTTCCTCGTCCCCTATTGTTCGGGGAGACGAATACTTGTGACTGATAATTTCCCCCTAGAAGAAGACTGAAGAACAGACGGCAGAAGAAAGAATTCGTACGCCTTTCTCTGAGAAGATTGTTACTTTATCAGGATAGATTGATGGGTTCTTTGGATTCTAGAACTAGTGTGGAAGGTTGGCAAGAGAGTTGGACCCAATAGTACCCTACCCGTGCTTGAGGTAACAGTAATCTTGGAAGCACTGAGAGCTAGAAGGATTGTTGATCATGACCTAGGATGATTTATGAGAATGCATAGCCTGATGATAAAAACTAGTGGTTGGATATGATAGCAATACTTGGAATGATATTATGGACTAAGAGGAGATAAAATTACAAGCTCTCAATTGGATGATGATGATCTAATACCAGAAATTTTAGTCGGTGCTTGGGTGACATCATTATTATAATTGCACTAGGTGATTTGGACAGATAAATAACGAAAAAAAGGAATTTGAGGAATAAAATTTTAGAGAAAACTTTGAGGAGGAGAATTATACTTTAGGCAAGGAATTTTTTTCTTTTTCTTTTGAGGATTGATGTTGGAAACAGAACGGGAAAAATTATTTTGAGGTTTAGTTTAGACTATGACCTTATCCTAGATATGGATTGGTTGTGCCAATACCACGCAACGCTTGATTGCCGTTATGGTTGTGTCACCTTTAGACCACCGGATTAACCTGAGTTTGAGTTATTAGAGAGCCTGGAAGCATGGTGCCCATCTACCTTGGAGGCATACAATTCAGGAGGTGAACCAGTGTACCACCATGTTATAGCAGAGTTGAGGATGTTTTCTAGATAATCTTTTAGGCCTGCCACCTGACAGAAAGAGTTTGTTACAGAGTTGACTCCAAGACCCGAACCGATTATTTTTCCGTCTTCGGACTAGCACCGACAGAGTTTGGTTGAGTTGAAAGTCCATAATAGAGGACCTCTTAGACAAGGGTTTCGGTCGGGCTAGTGTTTTTCCATGAGAAGCAACCATCTTATAGTACCGAAGAAGGACGAGACGGTACGTCTGCGTATTGATTTCAGGGACGGTATGTTTGTGTATCGATTACAGGATTTAATGCTGTAGCGAATAAAGAACAAGTATCCTTGACGCGCATCGAAGATTAATTTGAATCAGCTAAGTGGCGCAGGTGTATTTTGAAGATCGATCTCAGACCCAGTTATTATCATATCAAGGTACGGAAAGAGGACATCCAGAAGACGGTCTTTCGGACGAAGTATGGCCACTATGAGTTTCTAGTCATGTCGTTTGGTTTAATCAACGCGCCAGCAGTATTCATGTGTTTGATAAACAATATTTTTTACCAGTACTTAGATAAGTTCGTGGTGGTATTTATAGACGATATCCTGATATATTCCAAGAGCCAGGAGGAGCATGAGAGACATCTCAGGATTGTGTTGGAGACGCTGAGACATGAGAGGCTGTACGCCAAACTCAGCAAATATGAGTTTTGCTTGGACAGAGTACCATTTCTGGGACACATAATCACCGGAGATGGACTATCAGTTGATCCGGAGAAGATAGCTGCAGTAGAGACCTGGCCTACCCCTACATCAGTTACGGAGGTTAGGAGTTTCCTCGGACTTGCCGAATATTACCGGAGGTTCGTGGAAAACTTTTCGAGGATAGCTGCGCCTATGACGCGACTGACGCGTAAGGGCAAAGAGTTTATCTGGACCGACGAGTGTCAGGCGACTTTCGATGAGCTGAAGAAGGGTCTGACATCAGCACCGATTTTGACACTACCTTCCAGATCAGGAGGATTTGTAGTGTACAGTGATGCGTCAGAGAGCGGATTGGGATGTGTACTGATACAACACGGCAAGGTGATAGCCTACGCATCGAGACAGTTGAGAGTTCATGAAAAGAACTATCCGACGCACGACTTGGAGCTAGCTGCGGTGATATTTGCACTAAAGCTATGGAGACATTACCTTTATGGTGAGCGTGTTGAGATTTATACAGATCATAAAAGCCTGAAGTACGTCTACACGCAGAAGGAGCTCAATATGAGGCAGAGACGCTGGCTAGAACTGATGACAGATTATGACATTGAGCTACAGTACCACCCTGGCAAGGCGAACGTCGTAGCAGATGCCTTAAGCAGGAAGCCCATGGCATACTTTTTGACGACGCAGCTACAGTTGCTAGAGGATCTCCAGGAGCTTGGGATAGAGATCGTATTGCCAGGCACGGATGGACAGATGGCCAGTCTTGAGGTTCAGTCTACTTTGATGGAGAGGATCAAGACAGCATTGCCTACAGATACGAGATTTAGACGATTGTAAGAAAGGACAGAGGCAAGCATGTAGACGGGACGCAGGATTCTTGGAGACGGATCATTGAGGTATGGAGATCGCCTATACGTTCCAAGTGACGAGCTACGCCAAGAGTTGATGACCGAGGCGCATAGCTCGACTTATTCAATTTATTCCGGGGGTACGAAGATGTACCAAGACTTGAAACAATTTTGGTAACATGGGATGAAAAGAGATATTGCGAGATTCGTGGCAAGATGCTTGGTATGTCAACAAGTCAAGGCAGAATACCTGAGAACTGCAGGACTATTGCAGCCGCTTCCCATTTTCGAGTGGAAGTGGGAACACATTACCATGGACTTCGTCACAGGATTCCCGCGAAGCCCTAGCGGGAAGGATGCAGTTTGGGTTGTCATAGACAGACTCACCGAGTCTGCACAATTCTTGCCCTTCAGAGTTGGGCAATTCACAGAGATACTAGCTGACATGTATATGAGGCAGATAGTATGATTACATGGAGTGCCTGTCAGCATCATATCGGATCGTGATTCCAGATTCACGTCACATTTTTGGCGGAGTATGCAGGAGAGCCTAGGAACTCGTCTCAAGTTCAGCACTGCGTACCATTCACGGACTGACGGACAGTCAGAGCGCACGATACAGATATTAGAGGATATGTTGAGAGCATGCATGATTAATTTTGGAGGATCTTGGGAGGACCATCTACACTTGGTGGAATTCTCTTACAATAACAGTTACCAGGTCAGCATACAGATGGCACCTTATGAGGCACTGTACGGCAGGAAATGTAGGTCGCCAGTTTGTTGGAGTGACGTGGGAGAGCGTCAGATACTTGGTCCAGAATTAGTGACACAGACAGTAGAGAAGGTCAAGCAGATTCAGAGCCACCTGCGCGCAGCACAGGACAGACAGAAACACTGGGCAGATGCGCACCGCAGACCATTGGAGTTCAAGGAGGGTGACCACATATTTTTGAGGATATCGCCCACTCATGGTACAATCAGATTCAGAGGCAGAGGCAAGCTGAGTCCGAGGTATATTGGACCTTTTGACATTCTGGAACGAGTTGGCGAAGTGGCTTACCGTCTTGTATTACATCCATCATTAGAGGGAGTACATGACGTATTTCACGTATCGTAACTGAGGAGATATGTCGCAGACCCTAGCCACGTACTTGATCATTCGGAGATTACAGTTGGGCCTAGTCTGTCTTACGTAGAGCAGCCAGTCGAGATCCTCGACTGCAGCGAGAAGAATTTGAGAGGACAGACGATTCGACTGGTCAGAGTGGCAAGGAAGCACCATTCACCAGGCGAGTCTACTTGGGAGCGCGAGGATTCTATTCGGCAGCGATTTCCGTACTTATTTGAGGAGCAAGGTACGAATTTACGTACGGCAATTTAAATTACTGGTTATTTTAAATTCTGTTAGATATTATCGTGCTTTACTTTTAATTTCGGGGACGAAATTTTTTTAAGTTGGGAAGAATGTAAACCCCCTCAATTTATTCCATAGATGGTTAGAGTGGATTTGGAAATTTTTGATAGAAAATATTGAGGTTTAGAGTAGAGAATATTTACCTGGAATTTTAATCCAATTAATTTAAACCATTGGCACACCCAATCTTTGTCTATTTATTCGGTGCCCATTATCGGCCCATAAATTTCGTACAAATATTGTACACTCGACTCAACTCGCCAAATTAGGCACTGGACTTTTCTGACTGCTAAAATCAGCTTTTGTGTGCTTTAAATTAATTGCGCAACATTCCGTAAATCGAAAACCGTATTTAATTCCGTGTCGGACACCTGTGTCGTTACCCTCGATTTTGGGGTACCAACTTAACCCGTTGAGCCGGACCAACTAAAGGGTCCAAGACCGACTCCAAGCCCCCACCATTTTTGGCCTTTGCGTTATTTCCGGATTTTGATCCAGCGGGCCCCAATTAAATTAAATTCGCGGAACGCGTTATCGTTATTTAAATCGGGATTACCAACTTTGTAAATTCTATTTTAATATTAAATTAATCCCAATGCCTATCAAATTTGACCCTCGTCTAACGCGCAACACCCCCTCACCATGACATTTTTTAAATATATTTTCTCCGCAATTTTTGCATCATTTCATGTGTCCATACAAATTCCCGAATTTACGGGGGCTTATTTGCAATTATTGAATTGTTGGCAACACCTCATTGGTTATGATTAATTGAGAGGGTCCCAATATAGGGTCCCAATCTCACCCACCTATTCCTCACATGAAGAAACCCTCTCATCTTCATGTTAAATCTCATCCACCCATTTTGAATGGATGGATCCAAACCCTCCATCCAATTCCCAATCCCCTATAAAACATCCCATCAACTCACCCTCGCCCTCACAAACCCCAAGGCAGGCCCTAATCCCAATGCCTAGAGAATCCCCCCTACTTTCTCTCTCCTCCTTCCTCAAAATAACCACAGCCAACATCTTTCTTCTTCTCCTTCATTTCTTCTTCTTTCCTACACCATCTCCATTCTTCTACTTCTCCTTCCTTTATTATTTTTCCCCGAGTGAAGCATCCGGCCGACCCCATGGCTGACCCTGCACCCCCGCTCCGGCGGAGAACCCCCCGTCCGGCCCGACTCCGGTCTGTCCTCACCCCGACCGGCTTGCAACTGTTTTTCTCCCCCGTGCGGCTGTCAACAGCAGCCGACAGTGCAGCACCCTCCCTCGCCTACTGTGCCCGTCCGGTGGCTGACCTCGGCTCAGCAGCTCGAGACCGACCACTCCGGTCCATGGTGCAGATCTCCCCCGTCCGGCCAGTATAATTTCCCCTGACCGCGGCAGTTCAACAGCGGCCACCCGGCTCCGGTCTACACCCCCGCCGACTCCACTGATCCCTGCGACCACCCGGCCGAGACTTCTTCCCCCGTCCGGCTAACTGTACAGACCACCCTCCCCTGCTCCGGCCTGCTGTGCACCCGACAACATCTCCGCCGTGAAGTTCACCCACTCCGGCGGCTGTACTACTCCCTGTCCGGTTTCACCACCACCCCAAGCTCTCGTCACCAACACCATCACCACAAGCTTCCACCATCACCATCATCACCACCACCATTCGGCACCACCCTCCACCGGCCATACCCCGACATCGACGTCGGCGAGGTCGATTCTCCTCTCCCTCTCATTCTTTTAATTCCAGGTTTATATATGTTTTATGTACATTAGCTAGGTTTGGGTTTAAAATGACTGTGATGTTGTAGTGTAGTATAATTTGAGCATGTGCTAATGATAAGAGATTGGGGTTTAATATTGGTTTAGGGTTTATGTCAGAGTTGTTTAATTTTATGGGAGTTTAGAGCATGTGCTAAATGCTATGAATATTACACATGGATGGAAGAATACTAGATCAATTAATTAGGGCTTATAAGTGATTGGGTATTTACATGGGTTAAGATGATTATTAAATATTTTTGCATTAAAGGTTTAGGTTTAGTGTTTGCAAATTAATTATAAAAATAAAGGATTTCATTGAAGGTTTAGGTTTTTATTTTCAATAAATGTTCGGGATATAGTACATGGTGGGAAATGCCAAACGAATTAATGAGGATTAAATTATGAGGTGAGTTTAAGGTTTGTTCTTTATAAGTTTATAAAACAGATTTGAATGATAGACATTGAGATTTAGGGTTTATCATAGTGATTTATGTGCATGTTAACTTGTATGGGTGAACAATGATTTTGGAAAAATAAAAATGGTGGTTGTATAAAGGAAGACCTAGTATTTAATAAGAAATTACTGTCGAGGAATGAGCATACCTGAACCACTGAACCCCGTGGTGAATATGGTAAGAATGAGGATTGGGTCTGATGATATTATACAGGCGATTGATTGGAGATAGGTATTATTCAGATCAAGGAGCAGAGATTGAAGACTGTGAATTATTAGTTAACTACTTGTGTTTGAGACTGAGTTTAGGTGTAGATGCGTGTCACATCCTTGCTTGACGTAGAATAGATTATTGATTTTGGTTTGTATCTATCTCTAGGTACTGCGGGACCTGAGGACTTGGACGTGGTACCAGGGACCCCGTTATCATCAGCCTCGCGCAGGCAAGTGTACCTTGCCACCCTGTATTTCAGTTTACAGATATTTATTGTTTCGTATGTACATTGTGCACGTATTTACATTGTAGTTCGGTACTTCGCGTCCGGTTCACAACCGGGTGAAGACGTACGTCGTAGCATCCTAGGAAGATTGTCGGATGATTCATAGTATCTCGATATACGTACCTGAGTTTATCGATACCCCAGGACACACTCATACACTGTGATCGTGCCAGATTCCTGTATCCTGATACTGACATCATGACCAGAGACTGTGACGACCTTAGGGTCGCGTCTGTTGAGTTATTTTTCCTTGTGTCGAGACTGTAGTTAGAGGTTCAGGTTCAACGCACAATCGTTGACCGCTTGGGAAGGGGAAGACAGTTACTAGACGTTTGGGCTACTCTGCACGGGCTTATATATGTATATGTAGTGATCCTGTTTCATAGTGTAGTGATCCTGTTTCATAGTGTAGTGGAAACACCCGTGTGTCTCTGTGCTCGGAGCTACGGTACGACCCGTGTGTCTCTGTGTTCGGAGCTGCGATTTTATTTTGGACAGCCCACGTGTCGAACATTGTCTTTAAACTGTGTCACACTAGTTGGTTATGATAGAGTACCCTGTCGTGCACTTGTACTTTCTGTTTACTTGGCATGCTATATTTCTGTACCTTGTTACGTCCCTCTGAGGACCTGGTTCCCTGCCAGTTTTGCAGCATAGACGATTACGGAGCATTTGGAGATACTGATGGAGTGGCATATCTTGCGAGCATGGTACCAGGTACTCACATTATATCTACCGGCATTATAGTTATTTTACATTGATTATTCATCTGCTGTTTTATCCTAGTTTTGTAGACTCATACTTCTTCTCGAGTCTATTCGAGTTAGTGTGTTATTGGGCGGCCGACCTTAGCACATATAGCTCTTTCTTGTTGACTGATGTACATTATGGATTGAGACATAGAGGTTTACATATATGAAAAATTTTAGATAGTGCCCTTTATATTACAGCTTATATGTATTCGAGTCAGACCAGAGTCTGGTCGAATGCGTAGCTGGCGTGTCACGTAATCCTGGTCCTACGTATTTTGGGACTGGGGCGTGACATGTTTTTGTGGTGGCCCATGCAGGTCCGATTTAAATCATCTTGGTCACCTGACTGTGCCAAGCGAGCCTGCAAATTAGGAATAGATGTTATGATTGTTGAATAGGATCTCAATCCATAATCGATTTAAAAACTCTTTGTATGTGATTATCGCCCTTGGACTTCCACTTTGCATTCGTTCAATCTTCGTCAATATCGCTATCCTTGTTCCTCGTCCCCTATTGTTCGGGGAGAGGAATACTTGTGACTGATAATTTCCCCCCAGAAGAAGACCGAAGAACAGACGGCAGAAGAAAGAATTCGTACGCCTTTCTCTGAGAAGATTGTTACTTTATCAGGATAGATTGATGGATTCTTTGGATTCTAGAACTAGTGTGGAAGGTTGGCAAGAGAGTTGGACCCAATAGTACCCTACCCGTGCTTGAGGTAACAGTAAACTTGGAAGCACTGAGAGCTAGAAGGATTGTTGATCATGACCTAGGATGATTTATGAGAATGCATAGCCTGATGATGGAAACTAGTGGTTGGATATGATAGCAATACTAGGAATGATATTATGGACTAAGAGGAGATAAAATTACAAGCTCTCACTTGGATAATGATGATCTAATACCAGAAATTTTAGTAGGTGCTTGGGTGACATCATTATTATAATTGCACTAGGTGACTTGGACAGATAAATAACGAAAAGAAGGAATTTGAGGAATAAAATTTTAGAGAAAACTTTGAGGAGGAGAATTATACTTTAGGCAAGGAATTTTTTTCTTTTTCTTTTGAGGATTGATGTTGGAAACAGAACGGGAGAAATTATTTTGAGGTTTAGTTTAGACTATGACCTTATCCTAGACATGGATTGGTTGTGCCAATACCACGCAACGCTTGATTGCCGTTATGGTTGTGTCACCTTTAGACCACCGGATTAACATGAGTTTGAGTTATTAGAGAGCCTGGAAGCATGGTGCCCATCTACCTTGGAGGCATACAATTCAGGAGGTGAACCAGTGTACCACCATGTTATAGCAGAGTTGAGGATGTTTTCTAGATAATCTTTTAGGCCTGCCACCTGACAGAAAGAGTTTGTTACAGAGTTGACTCCAAGACCCGAACCGATTATTTTTTCGTCTTCGGACTAGCACCGACAGAGTTTGGTTGAGTTGAAAGTCCATAATAGAGGACCTCTTAGACAAGGGTTTCGGTCGGGCTAGTGTTTTTCCATGAGAAGCAACCATCTTATAGTACCAAAGAAGGACGAGACGGTACGTCTGCGTATTAATTTCAGGGACGATATGTTTGTGTATCGATTACAGGATTTAATGCTGTAACGAATAAAGAACAAGTACCCTTGACGCGCATCGAAGATTAATTTGAATCAGCTAAGTGGCGCAGGTGTATTTTGAAGATCGATCTCAGACCCAGTTATTATCAGATCAAGGTACGGAAAGAGGACATCCAGAAGACGGTCTTTCGGATGAAGTATGGCCACTATGAGTTTCTAGTCATGCCGTTTGGTTTAATCAATGCGCCAGCAGTATTCATGTGTTTGATAAACAATGTTTTTCACCAGTACTTAGATAAGTTCGTGGTGGTATTTATAGACGATATCCTGATATATTCCAAGAGCCAGGAGGAGCATGAGAGACATCTCAGGATTGTGTTGGAGACGCTGAGACATGAGAGGCTGTACGCCAAACTCAGCAAATGTGAGTTTTACTTGGACAGAGTACCATTTCTGGGACACATAATCACCGGAGATGGACTATCAGTTGATCCGGAGAAGATAGCTGCAGTAGAGACCTGGCCTACCCCTACATCAGTTACGGAGGTTAGGAGTTTCCTCGGACTTGCCGAATATTACCGGAGGTTCGTGGAAAACTTTTCAAGGATAGCTGCGCCTATGACGCGACTGACGCGTAAGGGCAAATAGTTTATCTGGACCGACGAGTGTCAGGCGGCTTTCGATGAGCTGAAGAAGCGTCTGACATCAGCACCGATTTTGATACTACCTTCCGGATCAGGAGAATTTGTAGTGTACAGTGATGCGTCAGAGAGCGGATTGGAATGTGTACTGATGCAACACGGCAAGGTGATAGCCTACGCATCGAGACAGTTGAGAGTTCATGAAAAGAACTATCCGACGCACGACTTGGAGCTAGCTGCGGTGATATTTGCACTAAAGCTATGGAGACATTACCTTTATGGTGAGCGTATTGAGATTTATACAGATCATAAAAGCCTGAAGTACGTCTACACGCAGAAGGAGCTCAATATGAGGCAGAGACGCTGGCTAGAACTGATGACAGATTATGACATTGAGCTACAGTACCACCCTGGCAAGGCGAACGTCGTAGCAGATGCCTTAAGCAGGAAGCCCATGGCATACTTTTTGAAATATGCGTTTGTGGGGTCCCATACTTCCAGTATCTCTCTCCCGCTTTAGTTTATGCCCCATGTCTCTCTCAACGCCTTGTGCCACGCTCAAGATTTTCTCGTATGTGCGAGCTCGGCTAGTGGTGACAGCAAGGCGAATGTCCGGAGACAACCCCTTCTTGAATCTACGGGCTCTGTCCTCCGGGGTACGAACCATGTACTCTGCAAAGTGGCTCAACCTGCTAAATTCAGCAGTGTACTCATCAACAGATAGGTTACCTTGTTCCAGTCTCTCGAATTGTCTTTCGAGAGCTTCCCGAGCCACTTCGGGATAGAATTTCTCCTTGAATAGCCTCTTGAAGTCCTCCCATGTGAGGTCAGGAGCAGATAGTTGGGGTTCATCTCTAAACCAGGTCCGAACTATGTCGAACAGTTGCTGGCTTGCAGACTCCACTTTGAGATCATCAGGGACCCGAGCAGTCTTCAGGAGTCGCTCCGCATTCTCTATCCATTCATCGGCATAGAGAATGCCCTCAGTTCCATAGAATTCCAGGGGTTTGAGGTTCTTGAAGTCTTTGGCACTTCCTGGCCTCTTTAGTGGTGACTCCTGAGACCGAAGGGCTTCTGAGAGGCTGGTTCGTAGAAGTGCAGTATGTTCTTTCTAGGATTCTACAAGTCCCTGGAACACTCTGAGTAGCTGTGCCCCATCTAGAGTAACTGCTGGAGTAGATGGAGGCGGCGGGAGTGCAAGAGTTTCAAGCACAGTCTGCTCAGCTGGTTCTGATGTGCCTCCTACTGTGTTCCTTGTCTGGACCATTCTGAAAGATGAAGGGATCTGAAGATTAGAATAGATTACTTGGAAATCAAGGGCGATAGGAAAATTGATTAGGAATGATATCAAGAATTGAAATGAAGATCCTATTCTGTGAATGAGCTTTTCCTAGAATCCTCAATCTTATTCCATACCCTGTCCTAGGGTATTACCCTATTTAAGGATACTGGACCTGCATGGGCCACTATAAAAACGTGTCACGACCCGCACTCGGAAATTCGGGCACGAGTACGTGGGTACGTCCAGCCTACGCCGCAGAGTCGGCGGTAGTACGCTGTCTAGGTCTTATCCACAGTTAACTAATCTAGCTCATTCACAATTAATAAAATAGACAAAGATAATAACAGGAAAAGAATGCTGAGATTTCAAATGAAATAAATGTGACAACAGCTCAAATGTTTAATACAGAATCCAGAAATAAAATCGGGGACAAACCCGATTACTAAGATAAAAGAGCATAAATAAACAGCTACTGCTAACTACTCTGTAGAAGGAGTCTCCTGGGTGGGAACTGGCTCCTCATAAGTGTCATCTGTTCCCTCATAGGGGCCATAATAGGTAGGGGCTAGGTCCTCATCATCGCCTACAGCAACGGATCCAGTCAGAAAAGGAGCAAAGTACACAATGCACAACAAGATTAAACTAAATATTTATGACAATTAGAACAGAAACTGACTGAGTATCATATCGAGAATATGCATAAAAGAAATAACAATAATTAAGAGTTAAGACTATAAACAGGAATAATATGAGACAGGAAATGAAACTACAACAGCCAACAAGAACTATAACAAGACAAGAAGCGATGTGTGTCAACTTGTGTTTATTTTAGAATACATAGTTGGCATGCAGGGGTTTATAAGGCTAATCCGGACGTCATAGACGGCTATTAAACATGAATAATCGAGATCCGGCTGAGGTACAGTCGCGTACCAACAGCTATTAAACACGGCAGGAGAAAAGGGTAAACTATATGCCTTCTAGTATTCTCCCACCCGACACGAAAACAAGACATGAACTCCAGTATTCAAGACATAAAATTCGGTATTCTAACACTATGTGTAACCATCAAATAATACTAGTAGAGCAAGAAATTAATTATCACAATATAGAGATTAAACTTGCAGTGCAGGTACTTGCCTGATGTTTGGATCCGATTATAGTTTGGTGTCTCGGGGAAAATTTCCAGAGATGTGTCCAGATGCTGAAATAAACATTACCATCATGCTCAGAAGATATCAAAGAGCTAGAAACGCCTGTCCTTGGGTCCAAATCGGAGACAAGGGCAAAACGGCAATTTCGGGTCAAAACGGGGTCCGCATGTGGGCCCGCTTTGCACCGAAAAATGTGTCAGGATCAAAGGTCTCCAAATTTACCAAACTTAGTGTCAAAAGGTCAGGAACGATGATACGAATCCAACGGAACTTCCAGAATTGGATTCCGATGAGCCGATCACGAAATCGCCCGTCGAGCGGGGCTTGTGGGGCCCACGACACGTGATTTCGTCAACGTTCTCAGAATCGAACCAAACTTGACCCACAGGACCAGCGTATCGCTACGAGTCCGATGGCGCAAGTTTTGTTTCGATCCGACGTGTGTGCAAGAAGTTAGGGCGAATTGCAGAAAAGTCGGATACGAGACGATGTTCGCGGATACGCGTTGGTTTCGGTGTGCACGCACACCCGAATCAGCTTTCGCAAAATCTCACACGTCCGTATCGACGGCGCGCACGTATCTGTGAAGACCGCACGCGACCAAGTCATCCCGTTTGGCGGGACGTACTCAATTCCGGGGTGAAACAGGGTCTGGTTTTTCCTATTTTTGGATCGCGGTGTGCGATCACCACAGGACGCGATGCCCCGAGCGGTTTGTCCGGGCACCGAGAGGGTCATACAGATTTCGCAACATAATTTACGGAATTGAAATCGGAGATACAGGGTGCAAGATACGAGTACCTGAACGAGGCTCAAAAAACCGAAAATTTCCGTGTCCGTGTCGTGTCCGACACGACACGAAGAATTAGGATTAGGGTTTCGTTCTGGACGGCGGGGGCCGGCCGGAGGCACGCCGGAGAGGGCCGGGGAGGGTTCGCCGGGGCGAGGCGGAGGCGAGCGGAGCCGAGCGGCGGAGGCGGCCTGCTGCAGCCGCTGCTGCTGTCTCTGGCCTTGCCGGAGAAGAAGAGGAGGCGGGAGGAGCCGGGCGGTCGTCGACGACGCTGCGGGCGGTGGGCGAGGGTCTGGAGCCGGATGGTGCACGGTGGGGGCGAGGTGGTCGGGTGGCGGAGGGAGACGACCGGACGGGGTTAAATAGGGGGAGTGAGGGAGAGGGTGGCGCCGGGCAAGGCGGAGGGAGAGGGGGACGTGGCGGAGAAGGCGGGCCGAGGGCGCGGGGGAGCGGAGACGTGGCGCGGCGGGCGCGGGCGGCGGTGCCGGACGCAGGGGCAGCGCGGGTCGTGCGGGGGTGAGGGCTGGGAGCGGGTCGCGGTTGGCGGGTCGGGTTCGGGTGGACCCGCCCGACCCGCTAGGCTGGGCTGGGTTGCTGGGCTTCGGCCCACTGGGCCGGGCCGGGCCCAAAAGAAAATAAAATAAAATAATAGTAATAATAATAATAATAATAATAAAACAATTAATTAATTAAAATAGTTTTTAGGCATTTAAAAATAGGTCTGAGGTCCAATAAATTTCAGAAATTTTTTTCTAAGTCCAGTTTTCCATTTTACACCCAAAAATATTATTTCCATAATATTTTAATAATTAAAAACTATTTAATAATTTAAAACCCTGATTTTAATTACAGAAAATTTCCAGAAAATTCTAGAAAATTGTGAAAAATCCAAGTTTAATAATTTTGAAAATTCAGGGGGTTTACAACCTTGTATTAGCATAAGCCTTCGCAAACGGATAGAGCTGTCAAGTGGGTCGGGCCGGGCCTCTAAGGCCCATGCATTGTAGTGGGTCGAGCCGGGCCTAGTCTAAGGATAAAAAATTGAGCCCAGTCCGGCACATGACCCACGGCACAGTAGGCTTTGGGCCGGACCAGATCGTGTCATGCCTAGGCTACGGGTCTTCTGTATAAGTATGCGCCGGCGAGGGTCCTGATTTATAATTTAGAACATTGGTGGACAAGGACTAAATTGATAGACTAGTAAGTGGTCTTAACTAGTAGCAGTTTGTAATCTTAGATTTGAATATTACAAAATAACTATGCTTGTTTAATTTAATATGTAATGCTGGGGTAAATACTTATAATTTAATATAATGTTGTTAGGTGTAACATTCTGGATTCATTCATCCATTAGATATTTAAAATTATATTCTAAAATATTTCTAACATTTACCTCCAAAAATAAGGTGTCGGGTCGTGCTTAGGTTTCGGGTCGTGTCGGACCATGCCTGGGCTTCGGGCCGGGCCCATGATTAAATGAGCCAGTCCGGCACATGGGCCAATTTTTCGGACGGGGTTCGTGCTTGGTGGGCCGGCCCGACCCAATTGACAGGTCTACAAACGGATGATAAATGGACTAGAACAAGGTAATTGGCACAGACTCTAGCACACCTGTACCTACACCCACACACTAAAAAACATACACATACAAAAAAAAAGATCCAACACTAACCCATTTTTCAAACAGGTTGGTACGAGCTTAATATGGATACTAGCCACTTCGGCCCAAGCATAGCCCAAAGTTTGAATATCTCAAATGTTAATGAGACATGTTAATAATGTTAATGAGACATGTTAAGTTACCTACATCAACTTTCATATTATCTTCAAAATTATCTAATAAAATATATATATATAACATATAATTTAATCTTAGGATCAAAAATCGAAACCAAACAATATAGAAGAGGTATATGACCCCAATATTTTTTAAATTTGGCTTCTGTTTTGGAAACAACATAATCAAAACCATGGATATTTCTACATATAAAAAATAAATGAGACATGTTAATAATTTATTTTAAAGCTAAATGAGAAGTTAGATAATAAATTTCAGATATAATACATGTAGCATTGTAAAAAAAATTCTAAAAAAAAAATCAAAAATAGAAGTAATAATTAATCAATCATTCTCAGTTACATGATAATCAAAACTATGAGTAGAATTACAATAATGTGTAATAACATCTCTATACTTCATAAAAGATTTTAATATTAAATAAGTAGAATTCTATTTATGTGGTGCATCCTTAAAAAATCGTCTAAAAGTAATACCATATTGTTTACATAATATTTTTAAATCTTATTGTCTACTTGCAGAAGTGTTCAAACTTTATAAACATAATCTAACATTTTATTTAGTTAAAATAATTCAAGGCATTCTTATACAATCAAATTAATAATATGACAAGCACATCTAATATGAAAAAGTCTACCTTCTAGTGTAGGCAAAATTGTGTTTTCAAAACATTAATAGAAGAAGTGTTATTACTAGAATTATCAAAAGAAATTAAAATATTTTATTGTGAATATCATATTCACATACAGATTGTATTATAGCGTCATCGATTACAGCGTCGGTATGTGTGAGACTCGTCTCACAGTATCTGTATTGGTATATAGATACGTATTTTGTACCATATATATATATATATATATATATATATATATATATATATATATATATATATATATATATATATATATATATATATATATATATTGTGTTTTATTAGATCTTGTAGAATCTCAAAATTTTCTCAAAACTGAAACTCTACTACCCGACCGGCATACCGGCGGTATACTCCGACATACCGGCGACATACCGTTCAATAATTTTTTTTTTACTTTTGAGATATTTTAGAGATATTTTCGTGAGATATTTTCGTGAGATATTTTCGTGAATAGTATTCGATACTTTCTATTATCCTTTGGTTTCTTGGTTTTGTTTTGAGTGGTCGAGATTAATTTAATCTCGTGACGTGGATCACTGACGAGACAGATCAGACGGTCATGATTAAATTACCTCTTATATATATATATATATATATATGAATTGATTTTCTCTCTCCTCTCTCTTTTCTTTCTTTCTTCACTTCTTCATTTCCTCTCCATTTTTCGCGGAAGCTAGGAGCATGTTTTGAGGCCTAATAGTGTGTTTTCTGAACCCCTCTAGGTAGTAGAGTTGAAGGTTAAGGTTGGGAGCTTGACTTGAGGCAAGTACAATTTGCCAAAATCCTGAACGACTTTACTTTACTGCAGTTTTCAATTTTCTTGGTAGTTTATGTCTAGAATTTCATGATAGCGATTTTGTTAAATATGTTTCCCTAGTAATTTTTTATCATGGGCTAGTTTCAGAAACTGTTTCGAGCTTGTTTTGACTTTTTTGGCAGAAATTCAAATATTTACTAGTTAGGTAACTCGGTGTCGAAAACGATAATCGGAGTGATTGCTATGAGACTTAGTATAAAGTTGCGAGACTTCGGATCAAATCTTGTGGTTGTAAAGAAGTGGCAAGCTTCTAGATCAAAGCTTGTGATTCACTATTGGTGATTATAGTGGATGCAACTCCGAACAAGAGTTCTTGGGACTGGACTAGTCCTCTCAGAGGGAAACCAGTATACATCGTGGTATTTGCGTTAGCTTTCTTTTACTCTTACTATTTTATATTAATGTCTTGCATATAAACTGTTAGTTGCTAGATGCCTTTACTTCAGTTAATTTTTAATTAGACAGATTATTCTGTTGTACTCTATTCACCCCCTCTAGAGTTGTCCTATGGTCCTTCAAAGTTTTGATCGGCAGAGTCACCGTAGAATGGATAGTTCGAACAGATGTTGGATCGATGTAGAGTAAGTATAGTGTGAGAAGCGACTTGATTTAAAGTGGTATATGGTATACCACGTAGTGATCGTGGCGTTGAAATGTTTGGATGAATAGCAATGGAATTGTCGCAATGGACGCGGATAGCGGTAATATAAGTTGGATTGTGCAAATCAGCTGAGTATGTTTCGGAACTTGGAGCAAGCGAATGTTGAGTTGTGAGAGGACTTATGTCAATGGAAGTTATATTGGATGAAGAATGGAATAAGTAATGGAGCGACAGGCTGAGAATAGCGAACGGAATAGGATGACGGGGCAACGATTGAAGAAAAGATAACGAGATAGATTTTTATGTTGAGGCAATGACCAAATCAGTTGAGCAATTGTTTGAATTTAGAAGAGTGATGAGGAACAAGCATTATAAGCAGATTGAAGGAAAGGAGTGCATGTGATGCGGACCATGTATGGAAGATCGGATGAGATTAGTCAGACCGGGATGTTCGAATTAATGGAATTTGGCTCGTGCGATTTGGAAGAATCAATGGAGTAATTGTCGATGCAGAGAGTTAAGCATAAGGAATAGATAGTGGTGCACGTGTGCACAAGCGATGGACGTATTGAAGAGTAGCGAGCACAGACTATGGATCTTGGTAATGCGAAGGAGAATTTGGTCGAGTAGAGGAATACGTTTGATTTTGAAGGTGCTATGCGATAGAATCACACAAACTTAGAGGATTTGGATGTAAACGCTTGAGGAGTTCGACTCAGAGTGTAGTGAACACAGACTTAGTGGAATGGTGCAACAAAGTGGACGTATATTAGGATTGGCGTGGAAGTTATCGAGATTGTACAGACGCATCGGTACATGTAAAAATTAAGACGGGTTAAGGAATGGAACGAGGACAAGGATTGTGACGGATGACCCTTTGAAGATAGCGAAACAAGAAGACGATGTTGATGCAAATCACCATGTCGCTCGAACGAGTTGGACGTGTAATATTGAAGCGTGTTATATGGATAAGAAACGATGCAATCCTATAATTTCGAAAAATATTGTAAGTAGTAGTGCGAGAAGTCGAACAGGGTGGTTCGAGATTTTTGATGGATTCAGGACAGAACAACGGAGTATTGGAAGACGATTTCAGTGAGCGCAGTTCCTCGATTAGTGTCTTGGATAGATAGTCAGACTCTAGGTTGTTAAGCGGTGTTGGTTAGCAGATACGTCAACGGTAGTGCATGCAGTGCTCGGATTGAATTGTTGGATTATGGATCGATTTACAAATGAGATATATCATGGTTCGTAGTAACTTTCCATCGTAATGACTTACAATTATCGAACGTAGCTTCGGGACAGCTGACCCTAGTGACTTGACCGTCCAAATCGAAGTGAATATTGTAGATCACAGAATGACCCTTGCGGTGGAGCATTTAGGAATGCGTCGATGGTGGATATTGAGTGGTGTACGTTGAAGGTAGGCCTAGGTGTCTGGGTGTTGGATTTGAGAGATCATTGGGATAGCCTTCAATTGAAGATGTATCCAGAAGATCGAAGCGATGGTAAAAATAACCTAAGTCAACTGTTGGGATTCAGAATCGCAGATTTTTTAAGATGGCATCGTCATTGACTCATCCTATCCCAGAAGAAAATAACATTCATATAATTGATGACTGCGTAACTAGATTCGAGAAGTTAAATTCGCGGCTTATTCAGATCGGATCCTTGCACTACCGGATGGGACAGATGTGCCTCAGATCTATAAGATACAATCGAAAGTGGTACGTGCTCATGCAGAGGGCAAAGGTGATAAGGTGCTTCGAGGCAGTGGAAGCAACACGAAAAAATATTTTATGTGCGACCTAGGAATTGTGGCGATTGTATCCCCGTTGAAATCATGACGACACTATCCCTATGGCGTGGCGACAAAATATCCGCATATCAGATAAGCCCAAATAGGTGTTCACCCAGAGAGGTATTGAGATTGAGACAGAGGTATTGGGACGAGCTGATTTAAGAGCATAGTACGATGTTTGGGTAAGTTGTCTAGCTGGGGTAGCATCAGATGTGATGATCGTTCGAAGCATTAAAATAATATTTTGAGATGGTGTGTGCGGAACATGGTGCAATTAAAATCGAGTTAGAGTTTAGTTTGTTGAGCCTGGATGATGCAAGTATAAATTCAGAAATAGTTGGATGATAGGGCCTTGCAGAATATTCGTTGCGATTGGACGCGCAAGGACTTGGAGCATGCATAGTTTGGACTATCGCTAAAGAATGGATTGAGTCGAAACACAAATTGAATTGGGTCAGGTGAAGAGATCGTCAATGGAGGATCGTCGTTTTGAGAATGGCGTGTGCGAGAAGTTGTGGGATGAATGTTAGGATCGGTTCACTCGAGAGTGAAGCGATGAATATCTCGGATATGAAGATACCCTTGTACCTTGTCCAAATTCGCTATCGCTAAGTTTGGCTGAAATATATATATTTCTGGGACGCATTAAATATGTGTATGATCCAAACTAAGCGATATGTTGAATTCTAATTGATCTGCAAGGAGGGTATGAGAATATGGAATTGGTGTGCGAGCGTTGAGCGCGAAGCGAGAATGATGAGTCTGGATCAGTGAAGTATGAGTTCATGGAGCTTATGGAATGGTCAAGCAGCATACGAGAAAGAAATGGGTACTGGTTGGGTCAAGAACGAACCTAATTCTAAGTGGTATATTATGTAATGCCCCACAACTATACAGTGCATTACGTCGAGTCAGATTAAAACGAGACAAAAGTTTGGTTGTATTTCAATAAGTTCGATTTGGGAGCAAGTATTGATTCAAGTTGGTTTTATGTGCAGATTGTGTACGAAGTTCAATGGAATTAGTGTGTTCGTTCGGAACAAGTACAGAGATAGCAGATTGGAGCGATAATGTCATCTTTCTTAGTCCGATCGGATTGGATGAATTGGAGAGCACGATCTTCTCACATGGTCATACCAATTGAGTAGATCGTGCTTCGCATCGGACCACAAATTCAAGAAATAAGTCATATCGACAAGGCAGAGTCCTTAGCGGTTTCAAACTTTGTGAGTGGGCTCTGTCCCTTCTTCTCTACTCCTTCATGTCTAACAATTGGAACATACGTAATGTCTTGGATACTTAGTATGGAACATTGGAAGTACCGCACTATGGCGTGCATAGAGTGTGCGTCACTTGGATAAATAGAAATTATGGATTTAAGTTTAATTGTTTGGCTGGAACACGGGAATACTTCATCGAGAGAGCGTGCGTTGCGCACGAGTATCAAGTTGGAACGCTTCGTCAAGTAGAGCGTGCAGTTGTGGTTCAAAATTGGATAACTACCGATAGGGATATGGAGATCTTAGAACATGAGACATGGAACTTATCGTTGGACATGGTGCCACGCAATCCGTAATGATGTAGCATTATGCTTTGTCTGATGCGGCCTTAGGCCTTGTGTTGGGACCTTGGGTCATCGAGCAGAACATGGAAAGAGATGGATAAATTGAGAATGGATATGGTGAATCAGATGGAGCATGGCGAGTATCGTTTGGTGGGACGAGAAGGCTCAATTTCTCGTCATACCTACATTTTATTGTTGTATTGTCACGGACAACCTGTTGCGCACAGGATTTGGTTTCCTAGAATGGGATAGGCTCCGGGACACAGGGACCATTCGGCCATGGAGGAAATAATTGGTAACGTGCTTTTGAAGCACGAGTACTTGTAGTTTGAGACCACCAGCGAGCTAGCTACTAAGCGTTGGATAGGGTCGAAATGCATTTGGATAGTCCTTTATGGCTTGGCCAGTGACCTTCATATAGATAGAAGTTGGTTTGATTGTAGTGCATTAGTGTTCAGCGGACGGCCACATTGTCTCGGACAAGAGTGTGCGCATCGAGGATGGATTTGAGACTTGGTTGGTGATATGGAGCGATAGGTTCATGCTTAACTTACGGATTAAGTAGAACGTATTTGCATGTTTAGTTCCTTTGAGATTAATGAAACTGCTAGTATGTTAACTTGAGTTCAATGCTTGCATGCTTAAACTGTTTTACAACTCCTTAACATGTCATGCCACTACTATAAAATAAATCTAGATTCAAATAAAAAGATCACCATATAACTGCTTGCGTTCACTTTTTACTTAGTATCAGTTTAGACGAGTGGGTTATCCATTTCACCAGTACGGCTGTGTATTGACTCACGTTTGTGGGCATTATTTCCAGGTACGCAGGTGTAGTGGCTCAGCTTGAATATATGGGACATGATATATGGAACAGTAAGTACCTTTGTAGGCAAGAGAAAGAGCAAGAGTGTTGCAAACTATTGTGGCATTCTCGTTTGTGGCATTTTTATTTGGACCCCCCCTTCGAGAGCTTTCCTATATATACTCTGATGTCATCTTATTTGTAACAATACTTGGCTTTTGCTACAACTTGGTCGTTTTAATGATAACCATGACGTTTGACGTCATTGCCTCAGCGAGCGCAACTCCAGGCTCGTATGACATCACGTCCCGATGAGAACGATTGTCCTGCGTGAGTGTTGGTATGGTGATCTCACATATAGCGGGGACGATCGAACTTGCAGAAAATTGGTACGTGACAATCGGGTTACCTATCCGGTGAGTCATAATAAAATTGTATCCCCTCCTTTCGAGTTGGTACATTCTGATGTATGGGGACCTTGTTCGGTCGAATCTATGATGGGCTTCAAGTACTTTGTTACGTTTGTTGATGACTACTCACGTCTCTTTTGTATATCTGATAAAAAACTGCTCCGAATTATTTTAAATTTGGTAAAAAAATTATGCAGAAATTAAAACATAATTTGGTGTTCATATTAAATGCTTTCGAAGTGACAATGGTCGTGAGTATCTATCACATGAGTTCAATAATCATCTGTCCAAAAATGGCATCATCCACCAAACTTTATATTTTTACACACAACAACAGAATGGTGTGGCCGAACGCAAGAATCGTCATCTATTGAAAATAACTCGTGCTCTTATGTTTCAAGCACGTACTCCCAAAAGAATTTGGTCGGATGCGGTACTTACTGCTTGCTATCTTATTAATCGTATGCCATCGTCATTTTTCAATGGTGCTACTCCATTTTCTCAGTTATATCACGAATGAGAGTCGGTCCCTCTACCTCTCAAAATTTTTGGTTGCTTGTGCTATGTTTGGGATACCCGTCCGACAATTTCTAAATTAGATCCTAAGGCAATCCAATGTATTGTTCTTAAGTATCTAAAGATCAGAAAGGGTGTCGTTGTTTTTTCAGCCTTGAAGTAATTTTTCTCTCAGGATGTTACCTTTGTTGAATCTGAGTTTTCTCCACTTCCCCAAACTACAGGTCCAGTTCCACAAATTTACTTATAAGAGGATTTCTTGTTGTTTCATGTTCAAATACAACAGCCCCCCATAAGGGTGCCCTCCCCAACTGAGCCAGTATTCCGGTCCGATGGTCCGCAAACACTGGTTCAGTTAGTATCGACGTCGTCTGGACGAACATCGCAGATAATGCCTATGGTCACAGAACCATCATCTTCCTCTAGATCCACTAATTCCTCTCCTTTTGTTCCACCAGCTCGCCCTCGTCGTGCCTACCGGGATCATCCCTTGTATATTGAGAACTACAAAGGGCTCGCAAGCAACACTCAGTCCTTGGTTTTCACTATTGAAAGGATTCAGATTTCCAATATTGCCGAGGAGGGTCTCAAATATCCCGACTGGCGTGCTGCTATGGAAGAGAAAATAAAAGTACCTCGGGAGAACCATACTTGAGACTTGGTAGATTTACCTACTGTTAAACATGCAGTAGGTTGCAAAAGGGTGTTCACAATGAAGGTAAAACCAGATGTCACTCTTGATCGCCTAAAGGATCGTCTGATGGCTAAAAGCTATTCCCAGACATATGGTGAGAATTATTTTGAGATCTTCTCTCCAGTTGTCAGGATGACATCAGTGCGCGTACTCTTGGCCTTAATTGTTCGCTATGACTGACCATTGCTTCAGCTGAATATCAAGAATGCATTTTTTTTCACGGAGATATTGAAGAAGAAGTGTATTTGGTGCAACCTTCTGGGTTCGTTGCAAGGGAGGGTAAAGTGTGTCATCTGCGGAAGGAACTCTACGGTCTCAAACAATCATCATGTGCGTGGTTTGGATGATTTACACATGTTGTTACTTAATTTGGCATGTGTCAATCAAAGAATGATCATTCAGTATTCTACCGACAGACATCAGCTGAAGAATACTACTTTGTTTCTATGTTGACGATATTGTAATCACGGGAGACAACAGTCAGGGTATTGTAGGAGTGAAGAAGTTTCTGGAAGAACAATTTCAGACAAAGGATATGGGATCGCTGAACTACTTCTTGGACATTAAAGTCACACGGGGTAAGCGGGACATTGTAATATCTCAAAGGAAGTATGTGTTGAACATAATAAATGATGCAAGACTGATACAAGCAAAGGGAGCAACCTTGTCCATGGATCCAGAGACAAAGTTACTCCCAGACGAGTGGGTCCTGATGATCAATCCGGATCAATATCGTCGAGCGGTTGAAAAACTCAACTACTTGACAGTCATGACTCGTCCGGACATTTTCTTCGACGTAAGCGTCGCAAGTAGATTTATGGCTTCTCCACGAGTTCCATACTGGCAGACAGTCCATAGAATTTTGCGCTATTTAGTCTAGAATCCAAAAAAAAAAAATCGAATGGAGAATCATGGACATACTCGTGTTGAGTGCTTTTACCGATGTTGATTGGGGTGCAAGCTTGGTGGATAGATGGTTTACATCTGGCTACTCGGTATTTATTGGCAAAAACTTGGTATCATGGAAGAGCAAGAAGCGGAATGTGATAGCACGGTCAAGTTCGGAAGGAGAATATCGAGCCATTGCTCATGACACGGCAGAAGTGTTATATCTGCATAATCTTCTACAAGAGCTGAAAGAAAAAGCAAAATCTAAAACAGCAGATATGTGGCGTGATAACCAATCTGCTATCCATATTGCTATCAATCATGTATTTCATGAAAGGACGAAGCACATTGAAATTGATGTCCACTTCGTCCGTGATGAGTATAAAAAATGAATGATAAAGTTTCATCACGTGGGGACCAATGATGAGATAGCCGATATATTCACGAAATCTCTTTTGGGTTCTCGAGTATAATTTACTATTTTTTTTCTAGCCTCTATAATAACTTTATGGTATGATTTATAATCACATTCAAAAAAATGTGGTTAAGATTACTTCTAATTTTGTCTCGCATTATGTACCAGGGACCATTTCGAAAGTCAGCAATTACTTCACTGAGTGTAATCGCCAAGCAGTCCGTAAATATTAGTGATGACGACCAACACATTTTATTCGTATTAACAAAAACACAATTATCAACTTCACTTTAATTTATGGATTTAATTGAATAGCTATCTAAGAAAAAATTTAAACATCTGGCCAAACAAGCCCACAGATTAGCCCGAAACTCGATAAGGATCTTGGTTCTGTAAAACTAGGATAATACCGAACAAAAACTTTTGACCTGAAATATTACAAAAAAATTGTGGTATAGAAAATATTTTAAAATATATTATCTAAAACAAAAATAATTTAGAAAAAATTGAAGTTACGAAAGTTTGTCATTCCAGATAACGAAAAAATGAAAAATATATTTATTTTTTTGTTTTGTTTTCATCAATTACGTCAATTCAGTTGACGAAAATATGACTAACAGTTTTCTTTTGATTTTTTCTGTTGTTTTTTGTTTTGGGTTTGTTTTCATTTATTTTTATTTTTATTTTGGATTTTTTTGGGCCACTTGTCAACTACTCTTTTTTTTTAACAAAAAATTTGTTGTACTGAAAATAGTTTTAAATAAATTAGTAAAAATGAAAAATTTTCTGAGAAATTTGTTGTACAAGAAATAATTTTTTGTGTTTGTTATGGGTTTTATTTGGTTTTTTTGTTTTATTTTTTATTTTTTGGGGTTTTCTTGTGTAGGTTTGCTTTTAGATTTATTTGGTTTAATTATTTTTTTTTCATTTGATTTATTTTTTCAGAAAATTTGCTATACTATAACTTTTTTTAAATAAATTAGGAAAAACTAAAAAAGTTAACAGTAACAAAATAGTTTGCCAACTGAGTTGACAAAATTCTCAAATTTATTTTTTGTTGATAACAGTGTTTTCACCGGTTTTGGAATATTTTTTTAACCGATTGTTTATTTTTAAAACATTAACGGACTCTCATAACCGGTACTCTAAAAATACCTCATAACCGCTATATTTCCACAATTGTCAAGCAAATCCTTAAAGTTCCTACCGTAATCGAATGTTAAATCGATCTTATTACGATTAGTAAATTATTTATAAATAGATAATTTTATGGTTAAAAAAATTAAAAATATATATATTCTTGTCCCATTTTTAATCATCTTCACACTGATATACTATATGATAACGTTTGAGGGTCACACCATTTTTTACTCGTTAACATCAAAATACCAAAAAAAATTAAAAATAAAATTATCCAAAATAAAATTTGGAGATCGAATATCGTTTTTGTACGATTTTAAAATTTTTCAAAGTCCAACAAACGGTAAAGCTGTTTGTTTGTTCCATAGTACTTGTCGTTACGGTCTTTTTGGCACAAGCTAGACCTCATTTCAATCTCTCAGTCAAAATTTATGATACTTTAAAATTATAAATTTTATACTTTTTCTTGTACCATGTGCGTCTTATTTCGGATGAAAAATATTTTTAACGAATTGTGTTACTCTCGTCGAAAATATACAAATCGACCTATTATTTAACGAAAAATAATTTTCTAACAAATAGTTATTGTCGCTCGAAGTCTGCTCGATAACAGACGTAATTTTTTTACGACAAAATTTTTTTAAATTTTTTAACGTTCAGTGCTACATATTTTATTTTGAATGTTAAATTTTATTTTATTTTCTAATTTATTTAAAAAATTATTTAAAAATAACAAAAAAAACACCAAAAAATCAAAAAATAAACAAACAAAAACAAATATGTAATAAAAAAATCAACAAAAAACAACTAAAAGAATAAATCGATAGTTATATTTTCGCCAACTGAGTTGACAAAATTGTTAAAAAATAATATATATATATATATTTTCACAACTTCAAAATTTTCTAAATTACTTTCGGTTTAGATAATTTATTAAAAAAAAAAAATCTGTATAACAAAAATTTTGAAAATATTATAGGACAATAGATATTGCACTGTCCATTATCATCTCTATCATCGTAGCACTCCTTTGCATTCGTGGTTACTTGGAGGCATCCCAGCTTATTTCCTCTCTCTTTTAATGTTAGTTTTGATGTGCTCGAGTTTATATTCATTAGTTAACTTCCTCCAGAACCTTGTTAACCTCGTTGCGTGTCTGCGTGTCCCAACTTTTGGGAAACGAAACTACGAATATT
Source organism: Iris macrosiphon (assembly GCA_036927795.1). Classification (NCBI taxonomy): domain Eukaryota; kingdom Viridiplantae; phylum Streptophyta; class Magnoliopsida; order Asparagales; family Iridaceae; genus Iris; species Iris macrosiphon. The sequence goes on along the minus strand of JAYESA010000019.1, from coordinate 39,831,001 downwards.
GTTCTCCAAATTAGAAAATATTTGTGAAAATATTTGTGAAAGAACCGAACAAAACGTACAAACCAAAAAACACCAAATACAAATAGCAGACACAGAAATTTTTGACGTAGAAAATCCTTACAGACAAACCACACGGAATGATCGGAATCCAACACTGAAAAGTCTTCACTAATATAATAAAAAATACACCGGCTCCTTACAAACTTCTCACCGATCCAAACGGATCACCACAACTCTTTTGGAACAGAAAATAGATTATAACCACGAAAAAAAAGACAACGAGAAATATTCGAAACTGATTTCCTTCTTCGAAACAACCTTCAATCCTTCTTTCTCCTCTCCAATGTTACAATAACACTCTTGTCTCATTTTCTCTCCTTATTGCTGTATTTTTTTTTAGAGAGAGAGAGATAAATTTTAGGACAAGAAGATACGTATATATATAGTCCCAAACCACAACTAGTATTCCTATTATAGATAGGAATATCTAATCCAAATCCAAATCCAAATCCAAATCTATTGACATATTCCTATTATATGTAGGAATATCCAATTCAATTCAAATCTATTGAGATATTCCTATTATATTTAGGACTACCTAATCCAAATAAATTGAGATATTGCTATTATATGTATACGCAATCCTACTCCGGAGTATTTTTCACATAGGTTGAAAACACCACCTACTCCAACACATCTTCCCCTTCACAACTAAGTGGAGGGGGCCGTCATCCCGACGATCCGTCTGCAGTACTCAAACTTTCCCCTTGGTAGAACCTTTGTGAACATATCTGCTCCGTTGTCATCTGTATGAACATTCTCAAGCACCGCTTCCTTCTTGTCAACTACATCCCGTATCCAATGATATCAGGTATCAATGTGCTTGGACCGACTATTAAATGTCTGGTTCTTCACAAGGTGAATAGAACTCTGACTATCGCAAAGCGAAGGATACTGTTCCTACTTTACTCTAATTTCCTGCAGCAGCTTCTTCATCCACAGCAATTCCTTGCAAGCCTCCGTCGCCGCAATGTATTATGCCTCTATCATCGACAAGGCAACACCTCTGTAAACATGACTGTCACGATACTACTCCACCAGCAAACATCATCACATAGTCCGAAGTTGATCGCCTCGTCTCTACATGTCCAGCCATATCAGCGTCGGTATATCCAACCAGCTTCGGCTCGTCACCACCAAATGAAAGTCTCCAATCGGCAGTATCCTGAAGATATCGTACAATCCACTTGACCCCACTCCAATGTACCCTTCCAGGATTGGAAGTATACCTGTTAACTGTGTTGCATGAACAATGTTTGGCCTCGTACATACCATAGCATACATAAGCCTCCCCACCGCTGAGGCATATGGAACTCGCTCCATATCTTCCTTCTCGTCCTCAGTAGATGAACACTGCTCCTCAGTGAACTTAAAGTTAGCCGCATGGGAGTTGCTCACTTTCTTCGACCCGTCCATCCTGAAACGCTGAAGTACCCGATAAATGTACTTCTTTTAGGACAAGTAGCAGCTTGAACTCTCTCTCGGTTGATCTCCATCCCAAGAATAGTCTTCGATGTGCCCAAATCCTTCATAGAGAAGGCCGCGCCCAGTTGACGCTTCAACTCTACTATCCTGACGACATTCCGACCCACCAACAATATGTCATCAACATAAAGCAACAAAATGATAAAATCATCCTCGACGAAGTACCTTAAAAAAATACAATAATCCAACGTCGTCCGTGCATAACCATGCTCTCCCATAAACGATGTCGTCCGTACACTCATTAACAAGGACCTCATTCATTGTGTTGGTTAATGAGGCATAAATAATGGAACCCTGGAGCTTTTCTTGCATCCACAAATTCCTAGGGCTAGCTTCCACCAATACAGACGTACATCAGTTCTACTACAGAAATAATAACTCAAAAACTTGCAATGTCAATATGACACTTTGATTACATGCCATCCAAAGCAACTCATGAGTTCTTAATTTTAAAACTAGGCCATGAAAAACCGTTGGACTAAATATATCTCATGTTTTTTTAAGGATCTAAATAAATAAATAAAAATACAGCTTCAATTCAATGTTAGTGAAATCCGAGTACCGTTCTTATTTTGAGTTTATGTAGTAACATGCAACAAAATGTCATGACCATATAGAACATAAATGTTATGGAATCAGAAAGGAATAAGCCCACAGTAACCTATAAAAGTGGAACACACATCTGAACAGACATCTACCTTAGCTTGTGCTGATAAATGGATGGAGTGTGGAGAGGGTGGCGTGTAAAACATTTTCTCATTCAACTTCCATTCCCTCAAACTCTAGATAACAGAGATTGGTACTCTACAACCCTTGCTCGTTGACCCTGCCAAGCATAGTACCAAGTACTCTTCACACCTTAAATCCTACTACCGAATATATATATATATATATATATATATATATATATATATATATAGCCTTTCACTATCTGCAGCCGAAACATCTTCGGTCTAAATTCCATTGGCTCCTACTATATTCTCACCCATCAACAATGAACTGAGTTTCTACCTTTGGGCACGACACTCAGAAATCACATTCAAGATTCAATTTTACAACATATCGAAGTATTTCCTTCACATAGCCAAAAACATATATAACCCTTTCTCGCTTACCTAGTCCTTGGTCCCCGTTTACCTTGTCCTTGGTCCCTGTACTGCTCTCATCCTTATTGGGCTTTTGCTCATTTCTCATCTGTGTAAGGATCAAAAACCGTATCTAAATAACTGCTAATAGATAACATCCTATACCATCACCACCAGGAATGAGGGTTTTCAAGGAACCCTGCATATGCCTTTGAGAGGTTGTATGAGTCATCTTGTTCTTATCTGCTTCCTTTTTCTCCTAATTGGAGATCGACACATAATACACACAGCAAGAACCTATGAATAGTTATGGGAACAAATGGGGGCAGGAGAGAGGCTATAACAAGAACTATCCTTGGGTGATTTAGAGATACATACATACACACACAAATAATATATGAGTACAACAGGTAATGGCACAAACAGCCTTCCATTTTTCAAAGCCATTTCGCCAAGTTTTAAGTAGATTATGACACAACAGTTGCAAACAACATAAAACACTGAATAAATGCTATATAGCTACAAGCTTTTGTCTGCATTACCTTTGAGCTTTGCATCGGAGATCCTTAAACTTGAAAGCAATGTGTCGCGTGATGACATAACAAGCTCGAAAAAGTCGTCTACTTGCTTTGAGAGATGATCAAGATCAAGAGCAAAACTATCTGCACTTTTAGCCAAATTAGCAGTAGGTTCCTTCCACAAATCTACTTGGACTATAGGGTTTTCTAAGGTTGACTCTAGGCAGTTGTTGGTATTATCACTCTCCTTGTGAAAAACCATGCTTAAAGCATGCAACTTCTTGGCATATGCATTAACTGCCTCAAGTTCTTTGAATAGAACAGGTTTCCCTTGCAAAAGGAGATATCTAACCTCCCCATTCACAGCAGCTTGCAGGTCATTGAACGCATGGGACCATAAGAAATCACCAGAAACTTGCAAGTCTGCCAATGGCTTCGAGCAACCTGACAAGGCTGCTGCGAAGATGCTGCTGATGAATATTGTCTTAATCTTGACACCAAACAAGGCTCTCATCAACACCTTCCCTTTGGCTGAATGTTTAACTTTGGCAACATGAAGCGTTCTGGCAAGCTCCTCTAAGATGGGAAAGCAACTATCAAGTTTTGGACTCCTACAGTGAACTTGCTGCATCCAATCGTGAAGAGATGAATGGGCTCGTTTCAGTTGTTCAGATGAAGGAGAAGCCACATTGCAGGCCAAAATATGTAGAACATACTTGAGTAAGACCTGGCACTGATCCAATCGGGAAATCTCAGACATTAATGCGAGGCAAATGTCTAGCAACTTCACACTGTCATCCAAGTACATGTCCATCCACTTCTCATCCCAATCAGAAACAGGGTACTGAAGAGCGATTGTCAAAGTTTTGATGCTACTGTGGGTGTCGGAGAGTGACTTCATAGCTTGCCTCATCCAGGATAAGCTAAGGACATCAGAAGAGTTCTCTGGCTTGAGTTTTCTCAAGCTTTCTGCCAAGGTCTGCTCGAAAGAATTCAGCAAGGCAAGAAGCTTTGGTGATAAGTATGACCCCTTGGTGAGGATCATATGGAAGGGATTTCCAAACGGCAAAGAGGTCCGTTGCGCATCATGAGGTCGGCTCATCTTGATTTAACTAGATTTAACTGTTTGCAAAGAGAAGAAAATCACACCCTTAGTGCTAAAAACATAATAAAGCACATACAAAAAGTACAAAGCTTATATAACTTCTCTAGAATTAATCTTATATCAGGATCTACATTATTAGCATCTTAATCTCCTTTTTTTTTTTCCTAAGTGGCTTTGTTTTGCATTTCATTCTAAACCTATTGTGTTTGTGGGTTCCTGTATATCAAACATGCTCCTTGGTTAATAACTTGAACTGAGAGAATTACCTAAGCACTTAAACTTATAAGCAAATGTTAAAGCTATCACGGAGGACATGAACAGAGATGTATCTTTTAAGTTTCAACATAAACATGGTGCATCAAGCACATCAATAAAACCAAATATTAAAACCAATGATTGGTGGACATGGGCACAGGGATTGTATCATTTAATAAAAACATGGCGATCATACACAATGGTACTATCAAGATGAGACCGGACAAAGCAACTATGAACCTTGAAGAAAAAAAATACAGTGAAGGAGAACAATTAAAATATTATTTAACCAAAATTTTTGCATAACATGTGCCATATTATGTAAAGGTCATGGACGAGTTCACAAAATCAGGCATGCGTAGGCAGGTCAATTCCATTAGGTAGAAGTGCCCTAGATATCAAAGAATTAAAAGCCAAATAGTCGGTGATGAACTGCTGAAAAAAGTGTCCAGGGATACGATGGAGTTGGAGCACGCTGGTTCCATGAATTTCTCTTAGATACTTTATTGGCCCAAACAAATACTCCACTAGCCATTTGACTCGATGCTACTCCTCTGCAATCACCCATATACAGGAAAAACCAAAAACCAATTTTCAATATAATCACAGCAGAATTTTATAGAGGAAACCAGCCAAGTTATGTGTGATCTTTTGCAAAAGTAGCGTTTCAATCAAGAGTAGATTAATTTTCCTATCCCAAGATATACACCCAAACATCATAAACATATAGCTAACTGCATACCCCAAAAAAAGATTTTTCCTATAATGTACACCTTGAAAAAATAGTACAATCTAAAGGAGCTTCGAATTTGAGATTTTACATATATTAGTATCCAATGTTTCCTAAAAAACTATTATATGCCCAAAAATTCATCAAACTTGAGATTTATTTTTAACTATTACATCCTCAAGAATCATAATTTAACCATCTATATACCTATAGCCTATAAACCAATTTAAATATCACATCAAAAAAGCCCCCTTTTCCCCATAAAGATGTCAACTATAAAAACAATATCCACAAGAGAGGCAAAATAAACCTCAAAAGAGTTAACGGAAAATTAGCATCAATCCACCAAAATTAACAGTTTTTCCATAATAAAATCCGATTATTACCCAAATTTTGGGGGAAATCCATACCATCTAACAAACAACGGTTTGATCTAATAAATCAAGAACATCAAAGCCAAACATCACTCACATCTACTCTAGTCGATAACAAGAATGAACTCGCTGAGATTTCAGTTTCGACTGATCAAAATTTCAGGCGTGAGCTCGTAAGAAAGAAAGGATTTTTTTTTTCTTTTTAGGGATCTAGAAGAAGTACCTGGAAATATAATCGTTAACTGGAGAGAAAGAGAGAGAAGGATAAGATTGACCTAACGCGTTCCCGAGGCTTTTGAACCGTTGGCTAGCGGCCGCCCACGATTTTATTATGGAAGACTCCGTGGGAGTGACCTGGGGATCAGATGTTTGGTGCAAAACAAGGAAGTTCCAGGAAGCTTCTCGACTATTTTGTTCATGTTTTGTTCACCTTATTTTGTAGTTCCAACTAGGGTGAGCAACTGTTCGGTTCGATTTGGTTCGGTTCAAATTGAATCTTGTTAATAAAAATTGAATATGAACTGAATTCATGCATTGAACTAAACCATTTTAATTCAAAATTGAAATGAATCGAGCCGAACTAAATTGGATCGTTTTTTATGGTTCATTCGGTTTATAGGCCTTGGTTAAATAGGCCGGCCTGTATCAGTTACATAAAAAAAAAATATTGGCCCATATAACATATATTTGAAATTTGGTATTAATTATAATCGAAGGAATGCTCTCCTTGCATCATTCATGCAAGAAAAATAGATATTAATTAGAAAAAAAATAAAATTCAAGAAACAAAAATTTAATATCTACAAATTTAGGTTAGAAATTACAGTATCTAGGTTAGATCACGATAGATTTAGTTAGATAGAAGAGGGTTAGGATTTCTCAGATAGCCAGAGATGGAATAGGACAGGAGGCGGCTTCTGGGGCCTTGGGGAGCAGCCGAGCCGAACTTCCCACGGTAGAAAATCGAGATCAAGATCAGAGAAAAAAGAGCCAAAAAGGAGATTGGAGAAGAAGAACCAAAGATGCGGTTCCAACTGTAACCATGAAACCGTGAAAGGAAGAGAGAGAGAGAGAGAGAGAGAGAGAGACAGTAGAGAGAGATTTTTTATATAGGTAGAACTCTGAAGGGATTTTCTTTTGGCAATTTTTCTATACTATTCGATTTACGGTTCGGATCAAAAATCGATTACAAAACCTACAAACCGACCCGTTAACTGTTGTTTTAGTATTACAGATCCGACTTCCGACCAGTATTTACTAAAACATACCCGAACTTCTAATACGGGTCGGGTGGATTTTCGGTTATTAAATCGTAAATTGCTCACCCCTAGTTCCAATTATTACCACAGTTTTCAGCTTTCGAATCCAATTTTGTTAAACGCTTCTCGACAACTCGAATTGTAACTTATTTTAGATAAGTATAGGAAAACTATATTAGTATATTCTAATTCTAATTCGATGAACCAAGTTTTAATGTCCCGGGAATAGAATACTGGAGAGCTGATATAGACCATCTAGGTAATACAGAGTACATTAGCAATCCAAATTATGGTCACGGCTATAAAAAGATAAATAGGTTACTCTACAATCTAGGAACAACCATAGGTGTCTCAATCTTAGCAAGCAAAACATCACTAAGACGTCCCAAATTTAAATGATCATGAAACCAGTATTACAAAATGTTACACTAACAAGAGTACAATCATATATGATCATGAACTAGCTGTAGTCAACCATATATACAACCATGATATCCGTATGCGGGAACAAGCTCCCAGATGCTTGGGCTAATACGCTCCCTTGACTAAATGCTTAAAGAATATATAAAAAGTGAACAAGTGAAAGAAAATAATAAAAATCCATTCAAAATAATAAAAATCCATTCATGTGCTCGGGTCGTCGTCATTATGGTGGTAACAATCGAGCATGAGTTATGGAAGATCGTTTAACCCCGCTATGAAATCTGAACAAACGAATCAATAGGATCAAAATTCCAATAACAACTACCACGAGGAAATCTCTAACAAAAGCCCAAAACCAACATAAAAGCATAAAACAATAAGACCGAACACAGACCCGTAGATTGTCAGTAGGACAAATTTACCTCTACAACAACCAAGGACAAGAAGATAAACCATGCTTCCACGACAGACTACGTCTCTATGCCTAAATCCAATCATCAGTATAAGCTGATAAGTAAGTAACTATTTAGGCGATTGCAGTACCAATACAATCCTCTCGACGACAGAAGTAACAGATAAAGATAAGAGGTTATTATTAACAATTGTAGAGTAAACTAAATAAGCAATCATTTACGGCCAATCATTTTCGATGAATTCTATCATTATAAGGGTTATCATAATCCTAATTACTAACAAAGTGCATGTGAGGTTCCATCATAACATGTGCTACAAATTGTCCAAGCAGACTAGGGACTAGCAATAACAGTAAAATAAACAATAGGTATCACTCGACGATGAGCTGGATCATGCACCCTCTAGACGGAGTGATCCATGTCTATAACAGGATCAACCCAAGCCAATGGGACAATCTGAAACTCAGAATCCTTCCATCTCCAATGCACTAGGTGATTAAAGTAGTCATTAAACCTTAACAATTTACATTTGTGAAATTACAGGGCTGTGGGCTCCTCGTGAACCCAATCTACATGATATTGCTCCTCAGGAAATGCAAGGCTCAACTGTGTTAACCATAATCACAATCCATAACATAATACATGTTAGCAACCCATGACATCAATGTTCGATACCGGGAGTATATTGCGAGCCACCATGAGAACCGATAAAATCAATCAATCATGATATTGGTACCATGCAGTAACCATGTCAATCTTAACAGTACGTTGACGTAATAGGGCCAATCCAAGTTATTACATTAATGAGGAAAGAATACCTAAGTATTCGCAATCAATCATTCAAGATACAATTAAATATGAAGCGATAAAGGGATAAACTACCCTGGATACGGGCACGATGGCTCGATCTCCAAACCAACTGATCCAATACCAACCCTTCAAAGTAACTTGAGTAGTACTGAAGTATATCAAGCCATGTGATGCTCAAAATCCAAATCAAATAGAAAATAAGAATCCTATATCGAAGTTTATCCAATATTTTTGACAAAAATGGTTTAAATTCGATACAAATAATCCGAAAGACAAAACAACCAACGAGAAGCCATACAAGTCTAAAACAATGCTAGAAAACATATACCATGTTTCGGGACAATCATCGATCGAATCAGCACAAATATCGAGCGATGAGGCGATGGAAATAGACTCAAAGTGCACTATCCCAAGCTTGTAGTATACAAGACGACGAAAATAGGACTTATAGTACCATGTCCCACGAGAGTTAAGAAGAAAGAAGAAGAGAATAGAATTGTTACATATAACCTATAAAAATCAATCTTAGCTGTTGGATTAAAATCTGGTAACCCACAATGAAATATGTTTCTACTACTGCTGAAAAATTGGGACCAATATATTGGCAGTGTTTTGGCAATATACTACCAATGTACTACCTAGGAAGGAAACACTAGGATTAGGCCCAGTTTTCTTGGTATCCATGCTATCCGTGGGTCCTACAATATTGGTCTATAACATTGCCATGAGTTTCTACTAGTCTCTACTCCAGAGAATCAATAAAATTATTATTGGTTGCATAAGTCATTAAAATCTTCTAAAAATTTGAATATCTCACAAGATAGCTCGTATGATCCATGGAAGCCAAGAAATCCATCAATACCACAAGCTCAATATTGGTGTTATGGTGCGATAAAGATGATCATGTACTCATTTTCTGAGAATCCACAATTCTTGACCATGTTACAAAATTGTGAAAATAAAAAAATCTCGATAAACAAACTAATATCAAAACCCAAATATGAGGAAAATTGATTACAGTAAAACACACATGCGTATTACTATAAAAATATCGATACAGCGAGGCGAGCCTCACACAAGCATAAGAGCAACTAAGGGAATAAAGAGAGGAAGAAGAGAGTTCTCGTTGGAGATCTTGTAAGGAAGAGTTCGTGTATCTGGTAAAAGTTGTATGAATTCTTGTAAAGTTATCTCTACCAATAAAGATATTCTCCTCTTACATCGTGGACGTAGACCAATCTATTGGTTGAACAATAATATATTCTTGTGTTTCCTATACGATAAAAAAGCAAAAGACAAAACCAATTCTTAAAACCGCAAAAATAGAGAGTTCCCCTAAACTATGAATAGGCAAAAAAGATAAAACTAAGCATAATATCAATCACAAGAACATACAAATATATATGGTTCAGCAAATAGATTGACCTACATCTATGGAACAAGTGACTGATATTCTTTATTTAATAGTAGAGAGAATTATACAAAAATTCATACAACTTTTACCGGATTCTAGCACTCCATTTTTTTTCTCACTAAATTCCCTTGGTTATGCTTGGCTTTACCAAATCAGGATTAAAAAAAAATCCATAATATAACTCTTTAACTAAACTTTTTCAAAATAAGAAGCAATATGAGGAAAAGACTTGACCAAAATCTGACTGGTACGCTGAAAATCATTCGAACCGATAATACAGGTTTGGGGAACCGGAATACCGGCTCTTAGTAAAGGTTGCAACAAATGACATTAACATTTTCATATTTCTTTCCTCATGCAGAAAATGCGTTTGCAAGTAGTGTTAGTGATCATTTTGTAAGCAACCAAATCTTTATCACGTGAGAGTACACCCCAACAAAGAAAAACGGAATTCAAGCAGGAGGTGTATGGTTGGTTATGTAGTGGATTGTAGGTGATATATGCAGCCATGAAATTGTATGATTAATGTTCATTTCCTACTTATTTTAGGTAAAAGAACGAAGGCGATCTTGAGCCGGTAAGAAGATTTTAAGGGTGAAAGTTCGATTAACGTATATCCATGATATGTGGTCAAATAGTTCCAACCATTTTGTAATCTCCAATTTCCAACTATAAGGTCTCTTAAAACCAAACCAAGAACGAAATGGTCCAAAATCTCATGTGAAATAAACTTTTTTGAGTTGTTTTTTAAAAATCAGAATTGGCCTGATCAATTGTGTAGCTGTTCGGACGGTTAACCGGTTAAATTTCGATTATGAAAAAAAATTGTTGGTTATTAAAAAAAAATTAATTTAAGATCCATCCCAACCATCGGTCATTTCCGGTTCTGACAACACTGCAACGCAATCATCCGGACTGGCGCTGCGACGGAGCGAGACTTTATAAATTCAACTATTTTGGTTCCATCTACCAGTCCACCCATGCGGCCATGTTCTTTCACGATATGTTGACGAAAGACTAATCGTCATTCATAAATGGAAGTTTTTGCCATCAGCTTGCAGAGATTACACAAGGCGTCACATTTCTCGCTAGACAATATGAGCTGTGTTTTGCTTAAACACACACACACACACACAATGTAAGCAGAAGCACAAGAAAACACCCCTAAGGCTTTGCTTAAATCATTGGTTTTCGCTTTCAGCTAAATTTTCAAAGGAGAAAAAAAAAAAAAAAAAAAGGGATTCTCATTGGATTATGACCGCAAAAAATGAAAGAAAATACCTTATAGCCCGCAAAAAAATTAAATTCTGTTTCCACTCCAATCCTAGGTCGACACGTGGCTACGGACAAGATGCTGACAAAAAAAAACACGGTCCATTTAGGGGCCCCACATTGGAGTTATCTTGAACGCAGGGGCAAGAAATCCAAAAGAGAGCGACTAATCCGAGTTGTTGTTGATGTGCATCTTCTACTCGACGAGGAGACTTTAAGAAAGTTAGGAAAACGAATGGACAACCAAATTGAGATTGTGTAGAAACATATCCAACACTAGTTTCTACGTACTCATATTTGAGTTTTTCTTTCTCGACCATAATTTTCTTTGCCGAGTTAGAGTGTCTTTTGGTCAAGCGCAACGTAGTTTTGTATATTGGATTGAGGGCTCCGATGAGAGCCTCGTGGCACACTTTTCTCTCTAAGGGTATTGTTGAATGTACTCATTTTTTTATTCACTTAAGTTTATCTTGTAAACAAAATCTGATTTCTCTTCTTTTTCTTTATACCCTACTTAGTTACTTCCACGTATAAAAACAAATCTATAATATTATTACAAAATTAGATAAATATTTAAATTATATTTAAATATTTTATATATAATTTGAATATATTTTAATTATAATTTATTATAAATATGTTTTTAGAATTTTGGATATGTATTTAGTTAGATAATATCATTTAGTTAGTTTAAATATAATTTAAATATTGGATATATTTTAGGTTTTATACATGTTCAGGTAGTTAGGATGATTTTACATTTTTAACTTGAGGAGAGAACTACCGCAGTTAATTAAATATTTTTTTAAAATAATTAATGATGATATACGCAGACGACTCACTTTTGAGCCGTTTCCAAGACGCATTATATAGTAGAAGATATACTCTTTAATTTCTTAGATTAATTAAATTTTTATTATCGTATTAACTTAAAAAGTTCGTCAATAGCCACCTCTTCTATATTTTTTAACTTATAAGAACCATTGGTCATCTTCTTCGAGAATGTCCTTCCTCATCTTCACGACATATTTTTTTTATTGAAAAAAAGAAAAATTTGACTTTCGTTTCACTTACTGATATAATTTTATACCTAGTCCTAAAATAAGGTGTTTATTAAACTTACAACCCACTTTTCTCGTGGACAACGCTCATTTGACCGTAAAAATCTCTCTTTTCTCCATTTACGTTGTCCGAATGTTCAAAAAAAATTAAAATACAAGTAGTATACGATCACAAAGTCATCCAATAATGTCCTGAATGTTTGGGAAGATGGATAAAAGTAATAACGCAAAGCTCACATTGATTGTATAACAAGATATGCGAATATGTGGTAACGCCGGGGGCTCCCAAATTTTTGCCAACTCAGTTGACGAAAATCTGTCTATTTTCGCCCAAAAGTCGAATTTTTGCCAACCTAGTTGGCGAAAATCAAATTCTCCAAAATTTTGATATGCATCGGAATTTCAAAATTTTCAAAATTTCTATCGTTATATTTAATTAGTATAAATTTATTATCGGTATAGTAAATTTTCTGTAAAAAAATCAAAAATAAATTACCGAAAGTAAAATTTGGAGGTCGAAACATCATTTTTTTTACGATTCAAAAAATTTAGAGAGTCCGTCAAACGGTGAAATGGTTTACCCCAAAGTACTTTACCATACGGTCATTTTGGCACAAACTGGACCTTGTTACGATTTTCTAGTCAAAAGTTATGATACTTTAAAGTTTTATATTCTATATTTTTGCCTGTAACATATACGTCTTACTTCGGATGAAAATTCTCTCTACACCAATTGTGTTACTCTTGTCAAAAACATACAAATCGACCTATTGTTTGACGAAAAACGATTTCAAAACAAATAGTTATAGCCGTTCGAAGTCTGCTCGACGGTAGACGTAATATTCTTACGGTAGATTTTTTTTTTTTTTTGGGTTCAATGATAACATATTTTATTTTTAATGTTAAATTTTATTTTTTTTCTAATTTATTTAAAAAAATTATTGCTACAACAACTTTTTTAAAATAGAACTAAACCTAAATAAAACTAAACACAAAAAAACCTAAAAAACAAACCAAAAAAAACCCAAAAAAAAAACCATTGGCATATTTTGGCCAACTCGGTTGGCGAAAATTTGGCAAACCCAAATTTTTACCAACCCAATTGGCAAAAATTTAAAAATATATAGAAAAATATATTATTTCATATTTTTGCCAACTCAATTGGCGATATGTATCGTAATTTCAAAATTTTCTAAACTTCTATCGATATATTTAATTAATATAAATTTATTATCGGTACAGTAAATTTTCTGTAAAAGTTTTTGTTACCCAAAAAATTACTTAGACTAGTCCAATTTTTTTGTTTAGTTATTCATTAGTTTGACACAAAAAAAATTGTTTCATACTAGTCCAAATTTTTTCAGTCCTTCTTATTGGGAGGACTGTCAATTTTTTTACTGTCCTAAAAATTTAGGACTGTAAAAAATATTGACAGTACTCCCAATTGGAAGAACTGTCAAAATTTTTGATAGTCCAGTATATTTAGAAATGTCATAAATATTGACAGTCATTCCAATTTGGAGGACAGTCCATATTTTTGACAGTCCTAAATTTTTGACCGCCACCGCCCACCGCCCACCTCCTCCTCCTCCTCCTCCTACTACTACTACTACTACCTCCGCCTCCATACTCCTCCTCCTCCTCCTCCACCAGACTCCTCCGCCTCCTCCCTCCCTCCCTCCTCCTCCTCCTCCAGCGGTTGGGATTGAAAATAGAATTTTGGTGGAAGAGAGGAAAATTGGACTGTCATGAGTAAATTTGAAATTATTCTGTATAAAAATTACAAAAATCTGAACTGTCCTGAAGTAATTGACTATCCAAAACAATTTTTGTAGTGCATAGAAAAATGGCCAAAATTTAAAGTACAGCAAGTTGCAATTAAGTACACACATTATTAGAAAAAGTCCTATTCCAAAGAATCTATACATTTACACGTAATATTTAAGGACTTCCGGTCTGAGAACACCAACAAAACTTACTTAAATGTTAATGACCAGCTACATAGTTGCACATTGCACTACCTTTTGTTTCTCTTCCTTATGGTCGGAGTCGGTCATAATGGGGAGCAGTATCTGCGACATGTCTCTTGCGCCTAGCTCTCCTTTGTAAGCAAACTTTCTCCTTCATGCATAAGCTGCAGCCAACCCTGCTGGTCGATACCGGCCCTCTGAAGCCTCCTCATCAGTTTACGTTGCATCTGTCGAATCATCCTCAAGCACATCTGTCAATATTTTCGCCAAGCACCAGCTTTTGGAATCAAGCTCAGTACAAGCCTTTGAAGGAATCTCTAGATTTGGAAATTCACCAACTGATACTACGGCCACCACCGAAATCCCTAGGACTGGCTGGACTGCAAGACTAGGCACAGATAGACTGGGGTGCACTGTGAGCACTAAGGGCGCCCTCCTGTAAGATGAGAGGAGTGTTTGATTCTTGATCAAAATATTTTGTGTATATTTTCAACCTCAACTTGGCCTTTAAATAGTCATTTACAACTCTAACAGAATGCATAAAAATAGCACCCTCTAACCATATTCTAACTAAGTGATAACAAATCAAAACAAATCAAAAATATAGATCAAATAACAAAATTCCTAAAGACTAGGATTTATTGAAACCCAAATAACAACTTCTTCAACCTCCTCAACAGGATTAACTCTAACAAATCACCCCTAAGCCTATTGCATGAGATTCACCTCTATGACGTCGAGCTTCTGTTTCATCTCAATGAACTTTACTCGCCCGAGCGCCTTGGTAAGAATGTCTGTGAGCTGCTCTTTAGTGTTGATGTACTCGACCCCAACATTCCCTCTCTCGATACACTCCCGAATGAAATGATACCTTGTATCAATATGTTTGCTTCGGTCATGGAAGACGGGATTCTTGCTGAGGGAGATAGCGGACTTGTTGTCTACCATGAGCATGACACTGCCGGCCTCCTTGTTCTTCAAGTCACCAAGGAGTTTTGCAAGCCAAATGCCTTGGCATGCCGCCGTTGTCGCGGCAATGTACTCGGCCTCGCAGGATGACAATGCCACAACCTTCTGCTTCTGTGATTGCCAGCTAACGAGGCTACGACCGAGGAAGAATAACACGCCAGTGGTGCTCTTGCGGGTGTTGATGTCACCAGCCATGTCACTGTCGCTGTAGCCGATCAGCCGTGGTTCCTCCACCTTCTTTGCGTAGCGACAACCAAAGAGACATGTGCCGACGACGTAGCGAAGGATACACTTGACGGCAGCAAGGTGTTCAGTGGTCGAATTCTCCATGAACCGACTTACGTAGCCCACCGCGTACGAGATGTCTGGACGCATGTGCACCAAGTACCGGAGGCTCCCGACGATGCTCATGTAGGATGTGGCGTCAGTCGGAGGGGCTGAGATCACCTTGCTTAGCTTGAACCTCGGTTCCATGGGGATGTGGCATGGGTTGCAATCCACCATGCCACTCTTCTCCAAGATTTTGAGCGCATATGCCTCCTGACTGAGGGTGATGAAGCCATTGGACTGCTGCACCTTGATGCCGAGGTAGAAGGTGAGTAATCCTAAGTCACTCATTTTGAACAAGGCCTTCATCTCCTCCTTGAACTTGGCAATCTCTTGTGGGTCCGTCCCGGTGATGATGAGATCGTCGACGTATACACTCACAAGTAGGCGAGCTAGACCTTTGTCGCGTGTATACACAGCGTGCTCCTGTGCACTCTAGTGGAAACCAAGTGACAGTAGGAAACTATCAAGCTTGGTGTTCCAATCCCTCGGTGCTTGCCGTAGCCCGTACAGTGCCTTGTCAAGTTTCAGCATTTTGTGCTCCTGTCCTTCGATAACAAAGCCGAAAGGTTAGACGACGTACACCTCTTCCTTGAGATCGCCGTTGAGGAACGTCGTCTTCACGTCCATATGGTGCAACACCCACCCCTCATGCGCGACGAGTGCGATCAACAAACTGACGGACACGAGGCGAGCAACCGGCGCAAACACTTCCTCGAAGTCTACTCCTTGCCTTTGCACATAGCCTTTTTTCCATGCACCGCGCCTTGTGCTTGAGGACGGCGCCGTGCTCGTCCTTCTTGAGATTGTAGACCCACCTCAAACCGATCGGACGGTGGCCGGATGGGAGGTCTACGAGGTGCCATGTACGGTTCTCATCAATGGAGCTCATCTCCTCGAGCATCGCTTGGCTCCAACATCGCTGTTTCTCGGCTTAAAAGAAAGTGGCAGGTTTCTCGTCAACCATGAGGAGCAGCTCGTCGACATCGAGCTCGCGGACGGTGGTCGTGTGAAGCAAGCTCGCCAAGGTCATGTACCTGCACAGCCTATCGTCATCGGTGTCGAGCATGGTCGAGGCGTTGGTGGGTGGCGAGGCAAATTCACTCCACGTTGTACCACCGAGTCGGATGTTTCTGCCCCGGATGCCGGCGTCAACGTCCCTGGACTGGGTACCATTGATGGATCGCCACCCTCGTGCACCGACGTGCCTGCATGTTCAACATGTGGTATGGGAATCATAGTATACTCAACAGTAAATGTCTCACCTATGTTGTCTTGTACACCCCAGTCCCACTTGGCTTTCTCGTCGAAGACAACGTCGCATGTGATGTGCACACGCTTGTCGGTGGGTCGTATACCCGGTACGCCTTGGTGCCGGGCTCGTAGCCGATGAAGACCAAGTGCTTGCTGCGATCTTCTAGCTTTTGTAAGTTCGGCTTGACCACCTTTACATGTACGACACAGCCGAAGGTGCGAAGGAAGTGCACGCTTGGCTTGTGTCCGTGACATGCCTCGTACAGTGTCTTGTCGTTGATGCTCCGTGACGGCGAGCGATTAAGGATGTAGACAGCCGTCGTGACCGCCTCGCCCCAGAACTTCCCGGGCATATCCTTTGCCTTTAGAAGGCTGCGTCTGGTTTCGGCGCTCGACGATGTCGTTCTGCTGTGGTGAGTACGGCGTTGTGAGTTGTTATTTGATGCCAAGGCCCGCACAATACTCGTCAAATGCTACGGATGTGTACTCTCCCCCACGTTCAGTACGGAGCGTGCGTAGTTTGCGCCCTGTCTCCACCTCAACGTGGGCTTGAAAGTGTTTGATGGCTGTCGGCGCTTCATCCTTCGAACCCAGTAGCGTCAACCACATATAGCGAATGAAATCGTAGACGATGAGCAAGAAGTAGCGCTTACCACCGGGTGTCACCGGTGTGATCGGCCCGCAGATATCACCGTGAATGAGATCTAGCAGGTTGTCAGCACGGTACTTGGTCTCCTGCGAAAATGGCGTGCGGCGCTGCTTCCCGGCAAGGCAACTATTGCATATTTGATTAACGTGTTCGATCTGTGGTAGCCCGTGCACCATGTTGTGGTGAGCTAACTTCCTGAGTGCTTCAAAGTTAAGGTGGCCGAACCGTACAAGCTACGCCGAATTGTACATGCCACCGCCATGCATCGTCATTGAGTCATGCTGCTAAACACACTGGTTGTACAATATCAAGAGATAGAATGTACAGTCGATTTCGGGCACATTTTACCTTAGAGAGGAGGCTTTTGTTCAGAAGGAGATTTGTTGAGCTGTGATAGACATTTGAAGTCTATAATTTGCATTTTCTGAGGAGAAGATCAAGCGGCACGGCCTGTATTTTTTTCTTTTGACTTGGTCGTTCAAGGTGCTACTTGTTGTGTCAGGTCTTGAGTAATGTCAGGGTGAACCCTAATAACCTCGCCCCGTAGTGTTCTGAGATGTACCATCCAGGTTGTTTGGGCATGAGCTGATGGTAGATTGAAAACCTCTATTGATGCCCTCGGGATCGGGACAACACCGTCCTAGGCCTCCATCATCGAGAAGTCTCCAAAATGGAGGGACACTATGTTCGCAATGACCGTCTTGTCCTCAAATCGAGAGTGAGCGCCTTGGCATCAATCGGCTGCTGGATACGCCTCTTCAACACATAGCAGTCTTTGGTTGGATGATGGATGTACCGGTGGTAGTGGCAGTACTTGGTGTCATTGAAAATGTCTTCCTCCTTAGGGTATCTAATGTTTGGTAGCCGAAGTTTGTTGTCCTTCCTTAGTACGTTAAAGATTTCAATGACATCATCATCGTCGAAGGAGAAAGTCTCTTTTGGGTTTGGGACTTCTGATTCCTGAGTCGCACAGTCCTCAGGGAAGATCGTTAGTTTTGCATCGTCTTTGGACTCGGAGAGAATGCTACCCCAGCTTTGGATGCTACTCTGACTTGTCAAGGGCGACTACCTCCAGACTTGTCATTGTCTGTTTTCTGGGAATCACTTTCCTCACAGAATGACGGGTTGGTATTGATCACCAAAAGAATGTTACTCCCAGCTTGCAGAGTTATTACGGGCCTTGAGGGTGGCGGGACCATGTTCACCTTTGTCTCCAGTATCGCCTAGGCCAAAGTCTTCATTGTGACACTCATGGTGTTCATCTTTGTCTCTAGTATTGCCTGGGAAAAAGTCTTCATTGTGACACTCATGGTATTCATCATTGCCTCCAGAGCATCGAGACATTTATAATTGCTGGTGCCCTTATTGTCCTTTCATGCCATGTGTAGTGCCCCGCTCCGCTTCAGTACTATGTATCAAGGTGAGTGGGCAGAATTTTATTCTCTGATTCTTACACGCCTTAATAATGAATCTAAGTTTTTGAATGCTTGTTTTCATAAGAGAATGATAGAACCTGCCTTTGCATGCTAAATAAGAGGACTCACCTAGCTTGTCTTTGAAACGAACTTGTCTGCTTAACTAAGAGACTCTGAAATGCTTGTCTAAGACTAAGAGTTTGCATGAACATGTTCCACTATCGCCTGAGCTCAGAGAGAACCATATGGTGTGCTTGAACTTGTTCAGAATGAGGGCAGCTAGTCCACAACAAAGATATATGGTCTGATGGTTCGTCTCGTCTGCATCCTAGAGTTTATTTGATAGTGTTTCATGCATTCGCATCGGTCGGACAATGGCTATTAGTGAAGAGCTGCACCTTGTTCACAGTTGCTACCATGATAGTAAAAAGCAACCATGAGTCATAGCTGTCAATAGCATCAGATAAATGAGTCATTGGTTAGCTGGATCAACCACTGCCGATCCTGAGTTACTCGGGGACTGCACTGCATATAAGATAGTTCATTGTGTTGGCTTGATAGAGGACTGCCCTTAGATATGCATTTATTTCTAGATGTGTATTTTTTCCTAGAGTGTTTGAGTATAGCTCACGAGACACGTTGCGCACACCCTGAATAACAGAACAATTGGCTTGTCTTGCTTGCTTGCTTATATCGAATATGAAACTATATTTTTAAAGATGTTTCCAAAATAAAGTAATATGACTCCGTTCTTCTGCTGCATGTAACGAACATATGTAAAACTAGAAAGATCACTAGTAATATAATATTTTATAACATGATTACTTAGTATTGGTTTTAGTGAATGCTTGCTTCTGTTTAGTTGTTTATACTCACCAGTACTTATACAAGTGCTGACCCACCAACAGTTTACTTACTTGCAGGTACTGGATCGTCCGAGGGAGCGATAGGCGTGCCTCATCCCCAAGACCCAAAAATCTGGCTTCGATTGCGTCGAGCATGCTTTCGTATAAAGGGGCATAATGTATGGAATGATGCCTTTGTAAACAGAGAACCCAGTCCCTCGATTTGCCCCGAATACTCAGATGGTTAAATGCTTGCCACAATGTCCCTCCGATGCCTATTCGAGATGCGATGATAGCCAAAACTTAAACGATGTTGCCTTGTATGGGCGCAACGCCAGGCTCGCACGACATCACGTCTCGGTATCAAACGGCCATACGTGCCCCACGGGAGCGTCGAGACGCGGTGATTCGCGTTCTGTCCGCGGGGGAACGGTGGTAGGGCGGCCTTCGGGGCCAGGGCGTGACATAATGGTATCAGAGCGGATTCGATTCTTTGCCCATTCTGTTGCTATGACTCTGATATTTGCTCGATATGGTATTGCAATAGAGCATTTCATACAATAAGTCCATAAATATTCTCAAAGTTGTGCAAATATTTTCTTGACTTGATTTTTTCGATCGAGTACGGCGAGGGATGAGGACTATCACTGCTCGAAATATCGAGAAGTTTATCCTTGAAGTTTTGAGGACAAAACTTTTTGTTGGTGGATAAGTATATAGTGCCCCGCTCCGCGTCGGTACTATGTATCAAGGTGAGTGGACAGAACTTCATTCTCTGATTCTTGCACGCCTTAATAATGAATCTAAGTTTTTAAATGCTTGTTTTCATAAGAGAATGATAGAACCTGACTTTGCATGCTAAATAAGAGAACTCACCTAGCTTGTCTTTGAAACAAACTTGTCTGCTTAACTAAGAGACCCTGAAACGCTTGTCTAAGACTAAGAGTTTGCATGAACATGTTCCACTATCGCCTGTGCTCCGAGAGAACCATATCGTGTGCTTAAACTTGTTCAGAATGAGGGCGACTAGTCCGCAACAAAGATATATGGTCTGATGGTTCATCTCGTCTGCATCCTAGAGTTTATTTGATAGTGTTTCATGCATTCGCATCAGTCGGACAATGGCTATTGGTGAAGAGCTGCACCTTGGTCACGGCTGCTACCATGATAGTGAAAAGCAACCATGAGTCACAGCTGCCAATAGCATTAGATAAATTTGTCATTGGTTAGCTGGATCAACCGCTGCCAATCCTGAGTTACTCGGGGACCGCACTTCATATAAGATAGTTCATTATGTTGGCTTGATAGAGGACTGCCCCTAGATATGTATTTGTTCCTAGATGTGTATTTGTCCCTAGAGTCTTTGAGTATAGCTCACGAGACACGCTGCGCACACCCTGAATAACAGAACAATCGGCTTGTCTTGCTTGCTTGCTTATATCAAATATGAAACTTTATTTTTAAAGATGTTCCAAAATAAAGTAATATGACTCTATTCTTCTGCTGTTTATAACGAACATAGGTAAAACTAGAAAGATCACTAGTATTGTAATATTTTATAACATGATTACTTAGTGTTGGTTTTAGTGAATGCTTGCTTCTGTTCAGTTGTTTATACTCACCAGTACTTATAAAAGTGCTGACCCACCAAAAATTTACTTGCTTGTATATACTGGATTGTCCGAGGGAGCGATAGGCGTGCCTCATCCCCAAGACCCAGAAATCTGGCTTCGATTGCCTCGAGCATGCTTTCGTATAAAGGAGTATAATGTATGGAATGATGCCTTTGTAAACAGAGAACCCAGTCCCTCGATTTGTCCCGAATACTCAGATGGTTAAATGCTTGCAACAATGTCCCTCCGCTGCCTACTCGATTGTCATGACCCGTACCCGAATATTCGGGCACGAGTATGTGGGTATGTCCAGCCTACGCCGCAGTATCGGCGGTAGTACGCTGTCTAGGTCATATCCATAATTAAATTAAACTCTAGCTTATTCACAATAATTAAATAGGCAAGGATAATGATAGGAAAATAGGAATGCTAAGATTTCATAAATTAAATGTGACAAACAGATCCATAGTTTAATTACAGAACCAGAAGTTAAATCGGGGACAAACCCGATTACTAGACTGAAAGAAAATAATAATAACTATCTGCTAACTACTCCTCAGAAGTAGTCTCCTGAATGGGAACCGGCTCCTCAAAAGTATCACCTGCTACCTCATAGGGACCATAATAGGTGGGGGCATAGTCCTCATCATCGCCTAAATTAACGGATCCAGTCAGGAAAGGAGCAAAGTACCAAATGCACAACAAGATTAAACTAAATATTTATGACAAGTAGGAAAGAACTGACTAAACAATCACGATAAGAATATGCACAATAAGTAGTGAAATTAACTAAGAATTAAGCACTAAAAATCAGGAATATAAGTAAAATATGATTAATTGCTATAAACCAGGGACATGAGTAAAACAGGGATATAATGAGACCAAAAAATACAACTGTAACAAGACAAGAAACTATGTGTGTGTAATTATATATTTAGAATACATAGTCGACATGTAGGGGGTTATAAAGCTAATCAGGTCGTCATAGACGGCTATCAGACATGAATAATCGAGTATCAGGCTGATGGTACAGTCGCGTACCAACAGCTATCAGACATGACAGGGGGAAGGGTAAACCACATGCCTCCTAGTATTCTCCCTCCCGACACGAAAAGCAAGACATGAAATCCAGTATTCTAACACTACGTGTAAACATCCAATGGTGCTAGTAGAGCAAGGAACTAATTATCACAATATAAAGAATAAACTTGAAGTGCAGGTACTTGCCTGATGTTTGGATCCCACTAGAGTTCTTTCCTAGGGGAAATTTCTAGAAATGTCTCCGGATGCTGAAATAAACATTACCATCATGCTCAGAAGGTATCAAATAGCTAGAAACGCCTGTCCTTAGGTCCAATTTGGAGACAAGGGCAAAAACGGTAATTTCGGGTCAAAACGGGGTCCGCATGTGGGCCCACTTTGCACCGTAAAACGTGTCAGGGTCAACGGTCTCCAAATTCACCAAATTTAGTGTCAACAGGTCAGGAACGATGATACGAACTCAACGGAACTTCCAGAATTGGATTCCGATGAGCCGATCACAAAATCGCCCGTCGAACGGGGCCTGTGGGGCCCACGACACGCGATTTTGTCAACGTTCTCAGAATCGAACCAAACTTGGGTCACAGGACCAGTGTATCGCTACGAGTCCTATGGCGTAAGTTTCGTTTTAATCCGACGTGTGTACACAAAGTTAGGACATAATTCAGAAAAGGCGGATACGGGGCGGTGTCCGCGGATACGCGTTGATCCCGGTGTGCATGCACACCCGAATCGACTTCTGCAAAATTTCACACGTCTGTATCAACGACACGCACATATCTATGAAGACTGCTCGCGACCAAGTCATCCCGTTTGGCGGGGCGTATCCAGTTCCGGGGTGAATCGGGTCGTTGTTTCCTATTTTTGGATCGCGGTGTGCGATCACCACAGGACGCGATGCCCCGAGCGGGTTGCACGGGCACCGAGAGGGTCATGCAGGCTTCGCAACTCAATTTACGGAATTGAAAATGGGGCAGCAAGGAGAAAGTTACACGTACCCGAACATGGTCAAAAAACTGGAAAAACCGTGTCCGACACGGTTCGACGTGTCCGTGTCCGAGTCAAGAGAATTAGGGTTAGGGTTCAGGGCTTCAGGCGCTCCGGTGGCCGGAGGAGGGCGGCGCCGCTGCGGGGGAGGCCGGAGACGCCGCTGGCGGAGGCGGACGGAGGCACGGCGGTGCCGGGGGCGGCTCAGGCGGTTGCTGCTGCTCGTAGGCGCCGGAGCTGCGGGTGCTGTCGAGGGTGGTCGGGGCGTCGACGACGGGCTGGGCACGGCGAGGGGAGAGGGAGGAGGAGGAGACGGAGCCGGTGGTGGCTCGGGTGGCGGCGAGGTGGCACGGGCGGAGGAGAGAGGGGTCGACGGTGGCCGGAGAGGCTCGGGGGGGGGGAGATATATAGGGGAGGAGGCGGTGGCGTTAAGGGCCGAGGGAGGCGGCGGCCAGCGCGGGGCGGGGGCGCGTGGCCGCGGGCAGCGCGGAGGCGGCCGGCGGGTCCGGCGGGAGACGCGGGGCGGGGCGAGGGATGCGGGGGAGTGGGGTGGCCGGGTTGCGGGTGCGGGTCGGGTTCGGGTGGACCCGACCCGACCCGTTAAGGCGGGCGGCCGAGCGGGTTTGGGCCGGGGTTATGTGGGCTGGGCCGGGCTGAGTTTTGGGATGGGTATTTAATTAGGATTAAATAAATAAATAAATAAATAATAAATAAATAAATACTCAATTAATAAATAAATGTTTTTAGGTGATTAAAAATAGGTCCGGGGCCCAATAAATTTCAGGAAAATTACCCTAAGTCCAGTTTTTTATTTTACACCCAAAAATATTATTTTTATAATATTTTAATATTATTTATTATCAAATAAAAATCATTTAATAATTAAAACCCTGATTTTAATTACAGAAAAATTCTCAGAAAATTTCAGAAAATTGTGAAAAATTACAATTTAATATTTTTTTTGAAGAATCAGGGGTTTACATCGATTGATGTGATGATAGCCAAAACTTAAACGATGTTGCCTTGTGCGGACGCAACCGTAGGCTCGCACGGCATCACGTCCCGGTATCAAACGGCCATACGCGCCCCGCGGGAGCACCGAGACACGGTGATTCACGTTCGGTCCGTGGTAGAACGGTGGTCGGGCGGCCTTCGGGGCCGAGGTATCACGCACCAGTCCCAAAATATCGTGGGACCGGACGTGCGATAATGGCCAGCAGTACGCACCGATGGACAAACCCAATTTAATGGATCCATCAGGGCATACTTAAGCTGTAAAATCAAGTCTACGACAACATGACACAACTAATCTCATCCACACAAGATATAAAATATGATCCACAGAATAAATAAGGAATGTAAATCATCAGCTAGTCTCAACAAAGTACGTCGGGGAACAACCCGATAAATATCTGATACAATGGTTCATCTGACCAGAAAATAAATGACTGAAATAAATAAATACTGAGCATGAAACATGGATGCTCAGGAGAAGTCTTCGGCTAACACCTCGTCCTCGGATGGCGGTACAGCTCCTGGATCAGCTCCTGCTCCGGTCCCGTATACCTCGGGATAGATCCCGTCCTCAAATCCTGGGGACATAATCCGGATCCAGGTCCTCAGGGGACACAACAAGGTACAAGAAAGCTCATGCCAAAATAAATGCAGTGCAGAAAATAAATGGAATAAATAGGGCAAGTAAGTAACCATCTAAGTGAAAATGCAAGTGAGAGCATCACGAGTACTCAGGCTGAGCCACTACAAGCTCTGTGTCGGGGAGCCGGTAGCGGTAATAACCGGTAGTGGGTCTAGCTCTGCTCCGAGAGTCTACGACCTCTCAATAATAGTGGATGTATATATATATGGAACAACCTGTAGCATGTGTGTCTCTCCCCACCCAATGTAACCACGCATATCATGACCATAACGTCTCATGTCCATGTCAAGCGGGATCATAGCTAATGCAACAAGTCATAATATATCTATGAATATAGTATCTCTGTCAAGTCCTGTATCCTATACAGAATCACCACGAATATCTCGGGAAGATCCTGTCTCATGAGGAGTGTCAAGTGTCCTGGGTCAAAGTGTACTTGGCAAGACAAGTACGAGAATATAAAGTGTCACGAATGTCCATCTCTAGATGACAGTACCCAACACCGCGTACAGTGTTGGCACCCGACTAATAATCGGACGCTAAGTACGTCACACGGTCCTAGGTTAAGCATGCACAGCAATATAATGAAGCAAGGAAAATATGTAACAATACTGCAGAGTTTGGCAAGGTACACTTGCTTGACGTTTGAATATCAACAGTCGTCCCGGTATCAGTGGATCCTGTGGGTACTCCTCCAAAAGCTATAATAAACATCACCAACCGTCTCAGAAGATGTCAAATAGGTAGGAACGCCTGTCCTTACGCCCAATTTGGACACAAGGGCAAAAAGGATATTTCCGGGCCAAAGCGGGATCCACATGTGGGCCACTTTGTACCGAAAAGCGTGTCAGGATCAAAGATCTCTAAATTCCTCAAACTCAGTGTCTACAAGTCAGGAACGATGATGCGAACCCAACGAAACTTCCAGAATTGAATTCCGATGTCCCGATCACAAAATCGTCCGTCAAGTGGAGCCTGTAGGGCCCACGATACGCGATTTTGTCAACGTTCTCATAATCGGACCAAACTTGGGTCACAGGACCAGCGTATTACTACGAGTCCGATGGCGCAAGTTTTGTCTCGATCCGACGGGTGTACACTAAGTTACAGCGAGATACAGAAAAGTCAGATACGGGGCGTTGTCCGCGGATACGCACTGATTCTGGTGTGCACGTATATCCGAATCAGCTTCCGCGAAATCCTGCACGTCCGTATCAATGACGTGCACGTATCGGTGAAGACCGCGTGCGACCAAGTCGTCCCGTTTGGCGGAGCGCACTCAGTTCCGGGGTAAAACAGGACATTATTTTTCCTGTTTTTGGATCGCGGTGTGCGATCACCACAGGACGCGATGCACCGAGCGGGTTGTACGGACACCGAGAGGGTTATACAGGCTAAGCGTAGCAACTGACGAAAACTAAATCGGAGTTGCGAGGCGAGAGAAAACGATACCTGAACAGGGCTCCGTGAACGCTGAATTCCACGTGTCCAAGAGTCAACTTTGTGTCCTGGTCGAGGATTC